>OZ057407.1:21706142-21969686 GCA_964056735.1 Allodiplogaster pararmata | reverse complement strand
AGGGAAGACCAAGGTGATGACTCTAGGTAGCTCAGGTTGAGGGAGTTCAAGCAAAGGGAGGGGGACATAATGGTGGGGGGAAGACCAAGGTGATTACTCTAGGTAGCTCAGGTTGAGGGAGTTCAAGCAAAGGGAGGGGGACATGATGGTGGGGGAAGACCAAAGTGATGACTCTAGGTAGCTCAGGTTGAGGGAGTTCAAGCAAAGGGAGGGGGACATGATGGTGGGGGAAGACCAAGGTGATGACTCTAGGGAGCTCAGGTTGAGGGAGTTCAAGCAAAGGGAGGGGGACATGATGGTGGGGAAGACCAAGGTGATTACTCTAGGTAGCTCAGGTTGAGGGAGTTCAAGCAAAGGGAGGGGGACATGATGGTGGGGGAAGACCAAGGTGATGACTCTAGGTAGCTCAGGTTGAGGGAGTTCAAGCAAAGGGAGGGGGACATGATGGTGGGGGGAAGACCAAGGTGATTACTCTAGGTAGCTCAGGTTGAGGGAGTTCAAGCAAAGGGAGGGGACATGATGGTGGGGGAAGACCATGGTGATTACTCTCAGTAGCTCAGGTTGAGGGAGTTCAAGCAAAGGGAGGGGGACATGATGGTGGGGGAAGACCAAGGTGATGACTCTAGGTAGCTCAGGTTGAGGGAGTTCAAGCAAAGGGAGGGGGACATGATGGTGGGGGAAGACCAAGGTGATGACTCTAGGTAGCTCAGGTTGAGGGAGTTCAAGCAAAGGGAGGGGGACATGATGATGGGGGAAGACCAAGGTGATTACTCTGTAGGTAGCTCAGGTTGAGGGAGTTCAAGCAAAGGGAGGGGGACATGATGTGGGGGAAGACCAAGGTGATTACTCTAGGTAGCTCAGGTTGAGGGAGTTCAAGCAAAGGGAGGGGGACATGATGGTGGGGGAAGACCAAGGTGATGACTCTAGGTAGCTCAGGTTGAGGGAGTTCAAGCAAAGGGAGGGGGACATGATGGTGGGGGAAGATCAAGGTGATTACTCTAGGTAGCCCAGGTTGAGGGAGTTCAAGCAAAGGGAGGGGGACATGATGGTGGGGGAAGACCATGGTGATTACTCTAGGTAGCTCAGGTTGAGGGAGTTCAAGCAAAGGGAGGGGGACATGATGGTGGGGGAAGACCAAGGTGATGACTCTAGGTAGCTCAGGTTGAGGGAGTTCAAGCAAAGGGAGGGGGGACATGATGGTGGGGGAAGACCAAGGTGATGACTCTAGGTAGCTCAGGTTGAGGGAGTTCAAGCAAGGGAGGGGGACATGATGGTGGGGGAAGACCAAGGTGATTACTCTAGGTAGCTCAGGTTGAGGGAGTTCAAGCAAAGGGAGGGGGACATGATGGTGGGGGAAGACCAAGGTGATGACTCTAGGTAGCTCAGGTTGAGGGAGTTCAAGCAAAGGGAGGGGGACATGATGGTGGGGGAAGACCAAGGTGATTACTCTAGGTAGCTCAGGTTGAGGGAGTTCAAGCAAAGGGAGGGGGGCATGATGGTGGGGGAAGACCAAGGTGATGACTCTAGGTAGCTCAGGTTGAGGGAGTTCAAGCAAAGGGAGGGGGACATGATGGTGGGGGAAGACCATGGTGATTACTCTAGGTAGCTCAGGTTGAGGGAGTTCAAGCAAAGGGAGGGGGACATGATGGTGGGGGAAGACCAAGGTGATGACTCTAGGTAGCTCAGGTTGAGGGAGTTCAAGCAAAGGGAGGGGGGACATGATGGTGGGGGAAGACCAAGGTGATGACTCTAGGTAGCTCAGGTTGAGGGAGTTCAAGCAAAGGGAGGGGAACATGATGGTGGGGGAAGACCAAGGTGATGACTCTAGGTAGCTCAGGTTGAGGGAGTTCAAGCAAAGGGAGGGGGACATAATGGTGGGGGGAAGACCAAGGTGATTACTCTAGGTAGCTCAGGTTGAGGGAGTTCAAGCAAAGGGAGGGGGACATGATGGTGGGGGAAGACCAAAGTGATGACTCTAGGTAGCTCAGGTTGAGGGAGTTCAAGCAAAGGGAGGGGGACATGATGGTGGGGGAAGACCAAGGTGATTACTCTAGGTAGCTCAGGTTGAGGGAGTTCAAGCAAAGGGAGGGGGACATGATGGTGGGGGAAGACCAAGGTGATGACTCTAGGTAGCTCAGGTTGAGGGAGTTCAAGCAAAGGGAGGGGGACATGATGGTGGGGGAAGACCAAGGTGATTACTCTAGGTAGCTCAGGTTGAGGGAGTTCAAGCAAAGGGAGGGGGACATGATGGTGGGGGAAGACCATGGTGATTACTCTAGGTAGCTCAGGTTGAGGGAGTTCAAGCAAAGGAGGGGGACATGATGATGGGGGAAGACCAAGGTGATGACTCAGGTAGCTCAGGTTGAGGGAGTTCAAGCAAAGGGAGGGGGACATGATGGTGGGGAAGACCAAGGTGATGACTCTAGGTAGCTCAGGTTGAGGGAGTTCAAGCAAAGGGAGGGGGACATGATGGTGGGGGAAGACCAAGGTGATGACTCTAGGTAGCTCAGGTTGAGGGAGTTCAAGCAAAGGGAGGGGGACATGATGGTGGGGGAAGACCATGGTGATTACTCTAGGTAGCTCAGGTTGAGGGAGTTCAAGCAAAGGGAGGGGGACATGATGGTGGGGGAAGACCAAGGTGATGACTCTAGGTAGCTCAGGTTGAGGGAGTTCAAGCAAAGGGAGGGGGACATGATGGTGGGGGAAGACCATGGTGATTACTCTAGGTAGCTCAGGTTGAGGAGTTCAAGCAAAGGGAGGGGGACATGATGGTGGGGGAAGACCAAGGTGATGACTCTAGGTAGCTCAGGTTGAGGGAGTTCAAGCAAAGGGAGGGGACATGATGGTGGGGGAAGGACCAAGGTGATGACTCTAGGTAGCTCAGGTTGAGGGAGTTCAAGCAAAGGGTGGGGGACATGATGGGGGGGGAGACCAAGGTGATGACTCTAGGTAGCTCAGGTTGAGGGAGTTCAAGCAAAGGGAGGGGGACATAATGGTGGGGGGAAGACCAAGGTGATTACTCTAGGTAGCTCAGGTTGAGGGAGTTCAAGCAAAGGGAGGGGGACATGATGGTGGGGGAAGACCAAAGTGATGACTCTAGGTAGCTCAGGTTGAGGGAGTTCAAGCAAAGGGAGGGGGACATGCTGGTGGGGAAGACCAAGGTGATGACTCTAGGTAGCTCAGGTTGAGGGAGTTCAAGCAAAGGGAGGGGGACATGATGGTGGGGGAAGACCAAGGTGATTACTCTAGGTAGCTCAGGTTGAGGGAGTTCAAGCAAAGGGAGGGGGACATGATGGTGGGGGAAGACCAAGGTGATGACTCTAGGTAGCTCAGGTTGAGGGAATTCAAGCAAAGGGAGGGGGACATGATGGTGGGGGAAGACCAAGGTGATTACTCTAGGTAGCTCAGGTTGAGGGAGTTCAAGCAAAGGGAGGGGGACATGATGGTGGGGGAAGACCATGGTGATTACTCTAGGTAGCTCAGGTTGAGGGAGTTCAAGCAAAGGGAGGGGGACATGATGGTGGGGGAAGACCAAGGTGATGACTCTAGGTAGCTCAGGTTGAGGGAGTTCAAGCAAAGGGAGGGGGACATGATGGTGGGGGAAGACCAAGGTGATGACTCTAGGTAGCTCAGGTTGAGGGAGTTCAAGCAAAGGGAGGGGGACATGATGGTGGGGGGAAGACCAAGGTGATTACTCTAGGTAGCTCAGGTTGAGGGAGTTCAAGCAAAGGGAGGGGGACATGATGGTGGGGGAAGACCATGGTGATTACTCTAGGTAGCTCAGGTTGAGGGAGTTCAAGCAAAGGGAGGGGGACATGATGGTGGGGGAAGACCAAGGTGATGACTCTAGGTAGCTCAGGTTGAGGGAGTTCAAGCAAAGGGAGGGGGACATGATGGTGGGGGGAAGACCAAGGTGATGACTCTAGGTAGCTCAGGTTGAGGGAGTTCAAGCAAAGGGAGGGGGACATGATGGTGGGGGAAGACCAAGGTGATTACTCTAGGTAGCTCAGGTTGAGGGAGTTCAAGCAAAGGGAGGGGGACATGATGGTGGGGAAAGACCAAGGTGATGACTCTAGGTAGCTCAGGTTGAGGGAGTTCAAGCAAAGGAAGGGGGGACATGATGGTGGGGGAAGACCAAGGTGATTACTCTAGGTAGCTCAGGTTGAGGGAGTTCAAGCAAAGGGAGGGGGACATGATGGTGGGGGAAGACCAAGGTGATGACTCTAGGTAGCTCAGGTTGAGGGAGTTCAAGCAAAGGGAGGGGGACATGATGGTGGGGGAAGACCAAGGTGATGACTCTAGGTAGCTCAGGTTGAGGGAGTTCAAGCAAAGGGAGGGGGACATGATGGTGGGGGAAGACCAAGGTGATGACTCTAGGTAGCTCAGGTTGAGGGAGTTCAAGCAAAGGGAGGGGGGCATGATGGTGGGGAAGACCAAGGTGATGACTCTAGGTAGCTCAGGTTGAGGGAGTTCAAGCAAAGGGTGGGGGACATGATGGGGGGGAAGACCAAGGTGATGACTCTAGGTAGCTCAGGTTGAGGGAGTTCAAGCAAAGGGAGGGGGACATGATGGTGGGGGAAGACCATGGTGATTACTCTAGGTAGCTCAGGTTGAGGGAGTTCAAGCAAAGGGAGGGGGACATGATGGTGGGGGAAGACCAAGGTGATGACTCTAGGTAGCTCAGGTTGAGGGAGTTCAAGCAAAGGGAGGGGGACATGATGGTGGGGGAAGACCATGGTGATTACTCTAGGTAGCTCAGGTTGAGGGAGTTCAAGCAAAGGGAGGGGGACATGATGGTGGGGGAAGACCAAGGTGATGACTCTAGGTAGCTCAGGTTGAGGGAGTTCAAGCAAAGGGAGGGGGACATGATGGTGGGGGAAGACCAAGGTGATGACTCTAGGTAGCTCAGGTTGAGGGAGTTCAAGCAAAGGGTGGGGGACATGATGGGGGGGAAGACCAAGGTGATGACTCTAGGTAGCTCAGGTTGAGGGAGTTCAAGCAAAGGGAGGGGGACATAATGGTGGGGGGAAGACCAAGGTGATTACTCTAGGTAGCTCAGGTTGAGGGAGTTCAAGCAAAGGGAGGGGGACATGATGGTGGGGGAAGACCAAAGTGATGACTCTAGGTAGCTCAGGTTGAGGGAGTTCAAGCAAAGGGAGGGGGACATGATGGTGGGGGAAGACCAAGGTGATGACTCTAGGTAGCTCAGGTTGAGGGAGTTCAAGCAAAGGGAGGGGGACATGATGGTGGGGGAAGACCAAGGTGATTACTCTAGGTAGCTCAGGTTGAGGGAGTTCAAGCAAAGGGAGGGGGACATGATGGTGGGGGAAGACCAAGGTGATGACTCTAGGTAGCTCAGGTTGAGGGAGTTCAAGCAAAGGGAGGGGGACATGATGGTGGGGGAAGACCAAAGTGATTACTCTAGGTAGCTCAGGTTGAGGGAGTTCAAGCAAAGGGAGGGGGACATGATGGTGGGGGAAGACCATGGTGATTACTCTAGGTAGCTCAGGTTGAGGGAGTTCAAGCAAAGGGAGGGGGACATGATGGTGGGGGAAGACCAAGGTGATGACTCTAGGTAGCTCAGGTTGAGGGAGTTCAAGCAAAGGGAGGGGGACATGATGGTGGGGGAAGACCAAAGTGATGACTCTAGGTAGCTCAGGTTGAGGGAGTTCAAGCAAAGGGAGGGGGACATGATGGTGGGGGAAGACCAAGGTGATGACTCTAGGTAGCTCAGGTTGAGGGAGTTCAAGCAAAGGGAGGGGGACATGATGGTGGGGGAAGACCAAGGTGATTACTCTAGGTAGCTCAGGTTGAGGGAGTTCAAGCAAAGGGAGGGGGACATGATGGTGGGGGAAGACCAAGGTGATGACTCTAGGTAGCTCAGGTTGAGGGAGTTCAAGCAAAGGGAGGGGGACATGATGGTGGGGGAAGACCAAGGTGATTACTCTAGGTAGCTCAGGTTGAGGGAGTTCAAGCAAAGGGAGGGGGACATGATGGTGGGGGAAGACCATGGTGATTACTCTAGGTAGCTCAGGTTGAGGGAGTTCAAGCAAAGAGAGGGGGACATGATGGTGGGGGAAGACCAAGGTGATGACTCTAGGTAGCTCAGGTTGAGGGAGTTCAAGCAAAGGGAGGGGGACATGATGGTGGGGGAAGACCAAGGTGATGACTCTAGGTAGCTCAGGTTGAGGGAGTTCAAGCAAAGGGAGGGGGACATGATGGTGGGGGAAGACCAAGGTGATTACTCTGTAGGTAGCTCAGGTTGAGGGAGTTCAAGCAAAGGGAGGGGGACATGATGGTGGGGGAAGACCAAGGTGATTACTCTAGGTAGCTCAGGTTGAGGGAGTTCAAGCAAAGGGAGGGGGACATGATGGTGGGGGAAGACCAAGGTGATGACTCTAGGTAGCTCAGGTTGAGGGAGTTCAAGCAAAGGGAGGGGGACATGATGGTGGGGGAAGACCAAGGTGATTACTCTAGGTAGCTCAGGTTGAGGGAGTTCAAGCAAAGGGAGGGGGACATGATGGTGGGGGAAGACCATGGTGATTACTCTAGGTAGCTCAGGTTGAGGGAGTTCAAGCAAAGGGAGGGGGACATGATGGTGGGGGAAGACCAAGGTGATGACTCTAGGTAGCTCAGGTTGAGGGAGTTCAAGCAAAGGGAGGGGGACATGATGGTGGGGGAAGACCAAGGTGATGACTCTAGGTAGCTCAGGTTGAGGGAGTTCAAGCAAAGGGAGGGGGACATGATGGTGGGGGAAGACCAAGGTGATTACTCTAGGTAGCTCAGGTTGAGGGAGTTCAAGCAAAGGGAGGGGGACATGATGGTGGGGGAAGACCAAAGTGATGACTCTAGGTAGCTCAGGTTGAGGGAGTTCAAGCAAAGGGAGGGGGACATGATGGTGGGGGAAGACCAAGGTGATGACTCTAGGTAGCTCAGGTTGAGGGAGTTCAAGCAAAGGGAGGGGGACATGATGGTGGGGGAAGACCAAGGTGATTACTCTAGGTAGCTCAGGTTGAGGGAGTTCAAGCAAAGGGAGGGGGACATGATGGTGGGGGAAGACCAAGGTGATGACTCTAGGTAGCTCAGGTTGAGGGAGTTCAAGCAAAGGGAGGGGGACATGATGGTGGGGGAAGACCAAGGTGATTACTCTAGGTAGCTCAGGTTGAGGGAGTTCAAGCAAAGGGAGGGGGACATGATGGTGGGGGAAGACCATGGTGATTACTCTAGGTAGCTCAGGTTGAGGGAGTTCAAGCAAAGGGAGGGGGACATGATGGTGGGGGAAGACCAAGGTGATGACTCTAGGTAGCTCAGGTTGAGGGAGTTCAAGCAAAGGGAGGGGGACATGATGGTGGGGGAAGACCAAGGTGATGACTCTAGGTAGCTCAGGTTGAGGGAGTTCAAGCAAAGGGAGGGGGACATGATGGTGGGGGAAGACCAAGGTGATTACTCTAGGTAGCTCAGGTTGAGGGAGTTCAAGCAAAGGGAGGGGGACATGATGGTGGGGGAAGACCATGGTGATTACTCTAGGTAGCTCAGGTTGAGGGAGTTCAAGCAAAGGGAGGGGGACATGATGGTGGGGGAAGACCAAGGTGATGACTCTAGGTAGCTCAGGTTGAGGGAGTTCAAGCAAAGGGAGGGGGACATGATGGTGGGGGAAGACCAAGGTGATGACTCTAGGTAGCTCAGGTTGAGGGAGTTCAAGCAAAGGGAGGGGGACATGATGGTGGGGGAAGACCAAGGTGATTACTCTAGGTAGCTCAGGTTGAGGGAGTTCAAGCAAAGGGAGGGGGACATGATGGTGGGGGAAGACCAAGGTGATGACTCTAGGTAGCTCAGGTTGAGGGAGTTCAAGCAAAGGAAGGGGGACATGATGGTGGGGGAAGACCAAGGTGATTACTCTAGGTAGCTCAGGTTGAGGGAGTTCAAGCAAAGGGAGGGGGACATGATGGTGGGGGAAGACCAAGGTGATGACTCTAGGTAGCTCAGGTTGAGGGAGTTCAAGCAAAGGGAGGGGGACATGATGGTGGGGGAAGACCAAGGTGATGACTCTAGGTAGCTCAGGTTGAGGGAGTTCAAGCAAAGGGAGGGGGACATGATGGTGGGGGAAGACCAAGGTGATGACTCTAGGTAGCTCAGGTTGAGGGAGTTCAAGCAAAGGGAGGGGGACATGATGGTGGGGGAAGACCAAGGTGATGACTCTAGGTAGCTCAGGTTGAGGGAGTTCAAGCAAAGGGTGGGGGACATGATGGGGGGGAAGACCAAGGTGATGACTCTAGGTAGCTCAGGTTGAGGGAGTTCAAGCAAAGGGATGGGGACATAATGGTGGGGGGAAGACCAAGGTGATTACTCTAGGTAGCTCAGGTTGAGGGAGTTCAAGCAAAGGGAGGGGGACATGATGGTGGGGGAAGACCAAAGTGATGACTCTAGGTAGCTCAGGTTGAGGGAGTTCAAGCAAAGGGAGGGGGACATGATGGTGGGGGAAGACCAAGGTGATGACTCTAGGTAGCTCAGGTTGAGGGAGTTCAAGCAAAGGGAGGGGGACATGATGGTGGGGGAAGACCATGGTGATTACTCTAGGTAGCTCAGGTTGAGGGAGTTCAAGCAAAGGGAGGGGGACATGATGGTGGGGGAAGACCAAGGTGATGACTCTAGGTAGCTCAGGTTGAGGGAGTTCAAGCAAAGGGAGGGGGACATGATGGTGGGGGAAGACCATGGTGATTACTCTAGGTAGCTCAGGTTGAGGGAGTTCAAGCAAAGGGAGGGGGACATGATGGTGGGGGAAGACCAAGGTGATGACTCTAGGTAGCTCAGGTTGAGGGAGTTCAAGCAAAGGGAGGGGGACATGATGGTGGGGGAAGACCAAGGTGATGACTCTAGGTAGCTCAGGTTGAGGGAGTTCAAGCAAAGGGTGGGGGACATGATGGGGGGGAAGACCAAGGTGATGACTCTAGGTAGCTCAGGTTGAGGGAGTTCAAGCAAAGGGAGGGGGACATAATGGTGGGGGGAAGACCAAGGTGATTACTCTAGGTAGCTCAGGTTGAGGGAGTTCAAGCAAAGGGAGGGGGACATGATGGTGGGGGAAGACCAAAGTGATGACTCTAGGTAGCTCAGGTTGAGGGAGTTCAAGCAAAGGGAGGGGGACATGATGGTGGGGGAAGACCAAGGTGATGACTCTAGGTAGCTCAGGTTGAGGGAGTTCAAGCAAAGGGAGGGGGACATGATGGTGGGGGAAGACCAAGGTGATTACTCTAGGTAGCTCAGGTTGAGGGAGTTCAAGCAAAGGGAGGGGGACATGATGGTGGGGGAAGACCAAGGTGATGACTCTAGGTAGCTCAGGTTGAGGGAGTTCAAGCAAAGGGAGGGGGACATGATGGTGGGGGAAGACCAAGGTGATTACTCTAGGTAGCTCAGGTTGAGGGAGTTCAAGCAAAGGGAGGGGGACATGATGGTGGGGGAAGACCATGGTGATTACTCTAGGTAGCTCAGGTTGAGGGAGTTCAAGCAAAGGGAGGGGGACATGATGGTGGGGGAAGACCAAGGTGATGACTCTAGGTAGCTCAGGTTGAGGGAGTTCAAGCAAAGGGAGGGGGACATGATGGTGGGGGAAGACCAAGGTGATGACTCTAGATAGCTCAGGTTGAGGGAGTTCAAGCAAAGGGAGGGGGACATGATGGTGGGGGAAGACCAAGGTGATTACTCTGTAGGTAGCTCAGGTTGAGGGAGTTCAAGCAAAGGGAGGGGGACATGATGGTGGGGGAAGACCAAGGTGATTACTCTAGGTAGCTCAGGTTGAGGGAGTTCAAGCAAAGGGAGGGGGACATGATGGTGGGGGAAGACCAAGGTGATGACTCTAGGTAGCTCAGGTTGAGGGAGTTCAAGCAAAGGGAGGGGGACATGATGGTGGGGGAAGACCAAGGTGATTACTCTAGGTAGCTCAGGTTGAGGGAGTTCAAGCAGAGGGAGGGGGACATGATGGTGGGGGAAGACCAAGGTGATGACTCTAGGTAGCTCAGGTTGAGGGAGTTCAAGCAAAGGGAGGGGGACATGATGGTGGGGGAAGACCAAGGTGATTACTCTAGGTAGCTCAGGTTGAGGGAGTTCAAGCAAAGGGAGGGGGACATGATGGTGGGGGAAGACCAAGGTGATGACTCTAGGTAGCTCAGGTTGAGGGAGTTCAAGCAAAGGGAGGGGGACATGATGGTGGGGGAAGACCAAGGTGATTACTCTAGGTAGCTCAGGTTGAGGGAGTTCAAGCAAAGGGAGGGGGACATGATGGTGGGGGAAGACCAAGGTGATGACTCTAGGTAGCTCAGGTTGAGGGAGTTCAAGCAAAGGGAGGGAGACATGATGGTGGGGGAAGACCAAGGTGATTACTCTAGGTAGCTCAGGTTGAGGGAGTTCAAGCAAAGGGAGGGGGACATGATGGTGGGGGAAGACCAAGGTGATGACTCTAGGTAGCTCAGGTTGAGGGAGTTCAAGCAAAGGGAGGGGGACATGATGGTGGGGGAAGACCAAGGTGATGACTCTAGGTAGCTCAGGTTGAGGGAGTTCAAGCAAAGGGAGGGGGACATGATGGTGGGGGAAGACCAAGGTGATGACTCTAGGTAGCTCAGGTTGAGGGAGTTCAAGCAAAGGGAGGGGGACATGATGGGGGGGGAAGACCAAGGTGATGACTCTAGGTAGCTCAGGTTGAGGGAGTTCAAGCAAAGGGAGGGGGACATAATGGTGGGGGGAAGACCAAGGTGATTACTCTAGGTAGCTCAGGTTGAGGGAGTTCAAGCAAAGGGAGGGGGACATGATGGTGGGGGAAGACCAAAGTGATGACTCTAGGTAGCTCAGGTTGAGGGAGTTCAAGCAAAGGGAGGGGAACATGATGGTGGGGGAAGACCAAGGTGATGACTCTATGTAGCTCAGGTTGAGGGAGTTCAAGCAAAGGGAGGGGGACATGATGGTGGGGGAAGACCAAGGTGATTACTCTAGGTAGCTCAGGTTGAGGGAGTTCAAGCAAAGGGAGGGGGACATGATGGTGGGGGAAGACCAAGGTGATGACTCTAGGTAGCTCAGGTTGAGGGAGTTCAAGCAAAGGGAGGGGGACATGATGGTGGGGGAAGACCAAGGTGATTACTCTAGGTAGCTCAGGTTGAGGGAGTTCAAGCAAAGGGAGGGGGACATGATGGTGGGGGAAGACCATGGTGATTACTCTAGGTAGCTCAGGTTGAGGGAGTTCAAGCAAAGGGAGGGGGACATGATGGTGGGAGAAGACCAAGGTGATGACTCAGGTAGCTCAGGTTGAGGGAGTTCAAGCAAAGGGAGGCGGACATGATGGTGGGGGAAGACCAAGGTGATGACTCTAGGTAGCTCAGGTTGAGGGAGTTCAAGCAAAGGGAGGGGGACTTGATGGTGGGGGAAGACCAAGGTGATAACTCTAGGTAGCTCAGGTTGAGGGAGTTCAAGCAAAGGGAGGGGGACATGATGGTGGGGGAAGACCAAGGTGATGACTCTAGGTAGCTCAGGTTGAGGGAGTTCAAGCAAAGGGAGGGGGACATGATGGTGGGGGAAGACCAAGGTGATTACTCTAGGTAGCTCAGGTTGAGGGAGTTCAAGCAAAGGGAGGGGGACATGATGGTGGGGGAAGACCATGGTGATTACTCTAGGTAGCTCAGGTTGAGGGAGTTCAAGCAAAGGGAGGGGGACATGATGGTGGGAGAAGACCAAGGTGATGACTCAGGTAGCTCAGGTTGAGGGAGTTCAAGCAAAGGGAGGCGGACATGATGGTGGGGGAAGACCAAGGTGATGACTCTAGGTAGCTCAGGTTGAGGGAGTTCAAGCAAAGGGAGGGGGACTTGATGGTGGGGGAAGACCAAGGTGATTACTCTAGGTAGCTCAGGTTGAGGGAGTTCAAGCAAAGGGAGGGGGACATGATGGTGGGGGAAGACCAAGGTGATGACTCTAGGTAGCTCAGGTTGAGGGAGTTCAAGCAAAGGGAGGGGGACATGATGGTGGGGGAAGACCAAGGTGATGACTCTAGGTAGCTCAGGTTGAGGGAGTTCAAGCAAAGGGAGGGGGACATGATGGTGGGGGAAGACCAAGGTGATTACTCTAGGTAGCTCAGGTTGAGGGAGTTCAAGCAAAGGGAGGGGGACATGATGGTGGGGGAAGACCAAGGTGATGACTCTAGGTAGCTCAGGTTGAGGGAGTTCAAGCAAAGGGAGGGGGACATGATGGTGGGGGAAGACCAAGGTGATGACTCTAGGTAGCTCAGGTTGAGGGAGTTCAAGCAAAGGGAGGGGGACATGATGGTGGGGGAAGACCAAGGTGATTACTCTAGGTAGCTCAGGTTGAGGGAGTTCAAGCAAAGGGAGGGGGACATGATGGTGGGGGAAGACCAAGGTGATGACTCTAGGTAGCTCAGGTTGAGGGAGTTCAAGCAAAGGGAGGGGGACATGATGGTGGGGGAAGACCAAGGTGATTACTCTAGGTAGCTCAGGTTGAGGGAGTTCAAGCAAAGGGAGGGGGACATGATGGTGGGGGAAGACCAAGGTGATGACTCTAGGTAGCTCAGGTTGATGGAGTTCAAGCAAAGGGAGGGGGACATGATGGTGGGGGAAGACCAAGGTGATGACTCTAGGTAGCTCAGGTTGAGGGAGTTCAAGCAAAGGGAGGGGGACATGATGGTGGGGGAAGACCAAGGTGATTACTCTAGGTAGCTCAGGTTGAGGGAGTTCAAGCAAAGGGAGGGGGACATGATGGTGGGGGAAGACCAAGGTGATGACTCTAGGTAGCTCAGGTTGGGGGAGTTCAAGCAAAGGGAGGGGGACATGATGGTGGGGAAAGACCAAGGTGATGACTCTAGGTAGCTCAGGTTGAGGGAGTTCAAGCAAAGGGAGGGGGACATGATGGTGGGGGAAGACCAAGGTGATTACTCTACGTAGCTCAGGTTGAGGGAGTTCAAGCAAAGGGAGGGGGACATGATGGTGGGGGAAGACCAAGGTGATTACTCTAGGTAGCTCAGGTTGAGGGAGTTCAAGCAAAGGGAGGGGGACATGATGGTGGGGGAAGACCAAGGTGATGACTCTAGGTAGCTCAGGTTGAGGGAGTTCAAGCAAAGGGAGGGAGACATGATGGTGGGGGAAGACCAAGGTGATTACTCTAGGTAGCTCAGGTTGAGGGAGTTCAAGCAAAGGGAGGGGGACATGATGGTGGGGGAAGACCAAGGTGATGACTCTAGGTAGCTCAGGTTGAGGGAGTTCAAGCAAAGGGAGGGGGACATGATGGTGGGGGAAGACCAAGGTGATGACTCTAGGTAGCTCAGGTTGAGGGAGTTCAAGCAAAGGGAGGGGGACATGATGGTGGGGGAAGACCAAGGTGATGACTCTAGGTAACAGAAAGTATTGGCTTTGAGTGTGGGTTTCTCGATTGCAGGTATCACTTATTTCCTTTAAAAAACCAGTGTGTTTCCTAAACGTTAGTGAACCAATGAAGCTCAGTTTCAAAAAAACCTCACGTAAGGTCGGATCAGTTGTCGCGAAGAGCTGGAATCCTTTGGCGCCGTTTTCTGTGGCGTCCTTCTGCGCAAAGTTGGAATGGGGAGGAGTGCTAGAAGAGGCGGACAGCCGGAAAGAATCCTTGTTCCTTTCAGGTTCCTCTTCACCTCTGGAGAGATCACACTTCTGATAATGAGCCTGCAATGGTTTACTTTGAAACTCAAACATGGAATAAGTGTTCATTTTACATTGTATTTTTTTGGAAATGATTTTCCAGTGAATTACTAAGTGATGGGCAATCACTTAGTAAAAACTGCTGCGAGTATAATGAGAAAAAAAACTTGCAAAACATTTCTGAATACAAAGTTGCAGACGTTCCAGCGACTTAATTTGGACGCTTTCGAATTGGTAGTATTGTACATATCTTCGGGGTAGAAAAGATTGAACGACTGAAAACTGCTTACCTTCCGTTCAATCAATTTCTCCGTCGCAACGAAAAACGTCTTGACAAATGCGGCATAGGGCGCTTTCTTCGAAGAGAACTGCATACTCGGCAGATTCTCGAAGATGGAATTCTCCAGCGAAGATAGGGCCGCGTCAGCGTCCTAAGCGGAAAAAGATTAATCGGCGGTAACTGCTGCTAATCCCCTTAAATTTCAGAACTTCAAGAACAATTCGTAGAAAAAGTACATTCTCAACATTTCATGGATTGAATGCTCATGTCCGTTTCCTTTTTGGCGGCCCTCTGTATTCTCCATCTTACCCAATATGGCGGACTATGGTTGTATGAAAAAAACATAAACATATTCGTGACGGTTGTTATACAACCTGCGGCGGGTCTCTGTACCATTACAGCCCATGATGAAACCCCTTTGTAGCAAAATCGGCTCAATTTATAGAGAAAAAAATGATCTTGAGGCAAAAGATCTATAACAAAAGATGAAGAAACCATATGTGTCTTCACGTGGGTCATTTTCATAATTGCAGGACTTTATTGTTTTTGTTCTGTTCGATACAACGGTACATACTTCTAAGAAACGTTGATTAAATACCATGAACAAATTAACAAACCATTTTCGAATCCTCCAAACACTCTAGAACATTCGTCATCTCAACAACAAGCGCATCGAAGCGATCAGAGGAGCCAGAAAGAGAATCTTTAACCTGCAAGCGAGTTAAGACTTGAACTTTCCTTTTTTTTTAAACCCCAAATACTCATTTGAATCGATACATAGACCTTGGTTAAGTGTTCAAGATCATAATCTCAACCTATCTCAGCTTAATTTTTTGTAGAGATCAAAGTTGAGATTCATCGATGCATTTATTGAACATTACAATGGGAAACGTTATAACGAGGTATGATAACTGTCTTGGTGAGTAAGAAAGAATTTGAGGCACTTTTTGCGTTTAACCTACGCCACCCCAACCAGAGGTTCAATTGGTCAGATGAGAGTGGCATTTTTTGATACGGTCTCGTTAGCCTAAGCCGTATGGAATCGTTAGCGTAAACTTTTTCTAAGCTTAAGCGATTTTTAATGTATAAATTTTTTTTTAATTCAAAAATAATTGTTCTAAGGTAGAAATAATTTTTTGTAATTGTAACTAAGTCAGACGTATGACCCATTGAACCTCTGGTAGGGGGGGTGGTTAAACGCAAAAAGTGCCGAATTTGATAGGTTAAAAACTTAATTTTCTAAACTCCTCAGAAGAACCCTTTTGCCGAAAAACTAAACTGATGAACTATGAATAAACAAAATCCGGGTTTTTTTAATAATGATTCGAGGATGACTGAACTCATGAATTGAATTAAAACCAGTTAGCAAAGTTGCCTCATGAATGCCTCATGAAAATTTTTGAAGTCCTTAAGAAGAGCAACAAACTTGCTTGCGGCAGCTCTCAACGTCATCACGAATCTCCTGCTTGAGCAGCTCCCGCTCCCCAGTGCGCAGCATCTAACCGAGTTCAAATAACCAAATTAGGTTCTTTTCTATATGGCTGTAAACTCCGCTCCTCTGCCCCTTCAGGCGGCAGAGTCAGGGATATTTCTCTCGCAGAAGAAAAAAGACAAGGCGCCAAGATCGACATAAGCCTTCATAGCAGGTGTGTCTGCCTCGTTGTGAGTGAGAGTGATGAGAAAGAGAAAAAGCCTTCAAAAAAGTGCCAGGATATATATATTATATCTACATTTCGAAAAATGCAATTGTAGGGTAGTTTGGGAGCTAGGGAGCCTTGGGTGCCCAACGGTTTCCAGAGTTCAAGATCGATGAGAGAACATGCGGGTGACGAATCCGCGTGTTTGAGTTTTTTGATAGCGGTGGACCAGGCCGTGATTGGATCGGGAGGAGTACAGAAGGATAGCTTTGGCGAGTGATTTGAGAGCGGCTACCTTGAGCGGTACTTGGTTTGACTGAGTAGGACTGAGTAGGCATCAGCAGTGGAGGAGCTCAGCTCCCGCTCCCCAGTGCGCAGCATCTAACCAAGTTCAAATAACCAAATTAGGTTCTTTTCTATATGGCTGTAAACTCCGCTCCTCTGCCCCTTCAGGCTGCAGAGTCAGGGATATTTCTCTCGCAGAAGAAAAAAGACAAGGCACCAAGATCGACATAAGCCTTCATAGCAGTTGTGTCTGCCTCGTTGTGAGTGAGAGTGATGAGAAAGAGAATCACACCGACACCAGCTTCTGCATGGTGTCGGAATGTTCCTAGTTGGTCTAGCATCACATCGACACCAGCTTCTGCATGGTGTCGGAATGTTCCTAGTTGGTCTAGCATCACACCGACACTAGCTGTCGGAATGTTCCTAGTTGGTCTAGCATCACACCGACACCAGCTTCTGCATGGTGTCGGAATGTTCCTAGTTGGTCTAGCATCACACCGACACTAGCTGTCGGAATGTTCCTAGTTGGTCTAGCATCACACCGACACCAGCTTCTGCATGGTGTCGGAATGTTCCTAGTTGGTCTAGCATCACACCGACACCAGCTTCTGCATGGTGTCGGAATGTTCCTAGTTGGTCTAGCATCACACCGACACCAGCTTCTGCATGGTGTCGGAATGTTCCTAGTTGGTCTAGCATCACACCGACACTAGCTGTCGGAATGTTCCTAGTTGGTCTAGCATCACACCGACACCAGCTTCTGCATGGTGTCGGAATGTTCCTAGTTGGTCTAGCATCACACCGACCCTAGCTGTCGGAATGTTCCTAGTTGGTCTAGCATCACACCGACACCAGCTTCTGCATGGTGTCGGAATGTTCCTAGTTGGTCTAGCATCACACCGACACCAGCTTCTGCATGGTGTCGGAATGTTCCTAGTTGGTCTAGCATCACACCGACACCAGCTTCTGCATGGTGTCGGAATGTTCCTAGTTGGTCTAGCATCACACCGACACCAGCTTCTGCATGGTGTCGGAATGTTCCTAGTTGGTCTAGCATCACACCGACACCAGCTTCTGCATGGTGTCGGAATGTTCCTAGTTGGTCTAGCATCACACCGACACCAGCTTCTGCATAGTGTCGGAATGTTCCTAGTTGGTCTAGCATCACACCGACACTAGCTGTCGGAATGTTCCTAGTTGGTCTAGCATCACACCGACACCAGCTTCTGCATGGTTTCGGAATGTTCCTAGTTGGTCTAGCATCACACCGACACCAGCTTCTGCATGGTGTCGGAATGTTCCTAGTTGGTCTAGCATCACACCGACACTAGCTGTCGGAATGTTCCTAGTTGGTCTAGCATCACACCGACACCAGCTTCTGCATGGTGTCGGAATGTTCCTAGTTGGTCTAGCATCACACCGACACTAGCTGTCGGAATGTTCCTAGTTGGTCTAGCATCACACCGACACCAGCTTCTGCATGGTGTCGGAATGTTCCTAGTTGGTCTAGCATCACACCGACACCAGCTTCTGTATGGTGTCGGAATGTTCCTAGTTGGTCTAGCATCACACCGACACTAGCTGTCGGAATGTTCCTAGTTGGTCTAGCATCACACCGACACCAGCTTCTGCATGGTGTCGGAATGTTCCTAGTTGGTCTAGCATCACACCGACACTAGCTGTCGGAATGTTCCTAGTTGGTCTAGCATCACACCGACACCAGCTTCTGCATGGTGTCGGAATGTTCCTAGTTGGTCTAGCATCACACCGACACCAGCTTCTGCATGGTGTCGGAATGTTCCTAGTTGGTCTAGCATCACACCGACACCAGCTTCTGCATGGTGTCGGAATGTTCCTAGTTGGTCTAGCATCACACCGACACCAGCTTCTGCATGGTGTCGGAATGTTCCTAGTTGGTTTAGCATCACACCGACACCAGCTTCTGCATGGTGTCGGAATGTTCCTAGTTGGTCTAGCATCACACCGACCCTAGCTGTCGGAATGTTCCTAGTTGGTCTAGCATCACACCGACACTAGCTGTCGGAATGTTCCTAGTTGGTCTAGCATCACACCGACACTAGCTGTCGGAATGTTCCTAGTTGGTCTAGCATCACACCGACCCTAGCTGTCGGAATGTTCCTAGTTGGTCTAGCATCACACCGACACTAGCTGTCGGAATGTTCCTAGTTGGTCTAGCATCACACCGACCCTAGCTGTCGGAATGTTCCTAGTTGGTCTAGCATCACACCGACCCTAGCTGTCGGAATGTTCCTAGTTGGTCTAGCATCACACCGACCCTAGCTGTCGGAATGTTCCTAGTTGGTCTAGCATCACACCGACACTAGCTGTCGGAATGTTCCTAGTTGGTCTAGCATCACACCGACACTAGCTGTCGGAATGTTCCTAGTTGGTCTAGCATCACACCGACACTAGCTGTCGGAATGTTCCTAGTTGGTCTAGCATCACACCGACACCAGCTTCTGCATGGTGTCGGAATGTTCCTAGTTGGTCTAGCATCACACCGACACCAGCTTCTGCATGGTGTCGGAATGTTCCTAGTTGGTCTAGCATCACACCGACACTAGCTGTCGGAATGTTCCTAGTTGGTCTAGCATCACACCGACACCAGCTTCTGCATGGTGTCGGAATGTTCCTAGTTGGTCTAGCATCACACCGACACCAGCTTCTGCATGGTGTCGGAATGTTCCTAGTTGGTCTAGCATCACACCGACACTAGCTGTCGGAATGTTCCTAGTTGGTCTAGCATCACACCGACACTAGCTGTCGGAATGTTCCTAGTTGGTCTAGCATCACACCGACACTAGCTGTCGGAATGTTCCTAGTTGGTCTAGCATCACACCGACACCAGCTTCTGCATGGTGTCGGAATGTTCCTAGTTGGTCTAGCATCACACCGACACTAGCTGTCGGAATGTTCCTAGTTGGTCTAGGAATGTTCCTAGTTGGTCTAGCATCACACCGACACTAGCTGTCGGAATGTTCCTAGTTGGTCTAGCATCACACCGACACTAGCTGTCGGAATGTTCCTAGTTGGTCTAGCATCACACCGACACCAGCTTCTGCATGGTGTCGGAATGTTCCTAGTTGGTCTAGCATCACACCGACACTAGCTGTCGGAATGTTCCTAGTTGGTCTAGCATCACACCGACACCAGCTTCTGCATGGTGTCGGAATGTTCCTAGTTGGTCTAGCATCACACCGACACTAGCTGTCGGAATGTTCCTAGTTGGTCTAGCATCACACCGACACCAGCTTCTGCATGGTGTCGGAATGTTCCTAGTTGGTCTAGCATCACACCGACACTAGCTGTCGGAATGTTCCTAGTTGGTCTAGCATCACACCGACACTAGCTGTCGGAATGTTCCTAGTTGGTCTAGCATCACACCGACACCAGCTTCTGCATGGTGTCGGAATGTTCCTAGTTGGTCTAGCATCACACCGACACTAGCTGTCGGAATGTTCCTAGTTGGTCTAGCATCACACCGACACCAGCTTCTGCATGGTGTCGGAATGTTCCTAGTTGGTCTAGCATCACACCGACACTAGCTGTCGGAATGTTCCTAGTTGGTCTAGCATCACACCGACACCAGCTTCTGCATGGTGTCGGAATGTTCCTAGTTGGTCTAGCATCACACCGACACCAGCTTCTGCATGGTGTCGGAATGTTCCTAGTTGGTCTAGCATCACACCGACACCAGCTTCTGCATGGTGTCGGAATGTTCCTAGTTGGTCTAGCATCACACCGACACCAGCTTCTGCATGGTGTCGGAATGTTCCTAGTTGGTCTAGCATCACACCGACACTAGCTGTCGGAATGTTCCTAGTTGGTCTAGCATCACACCGACACTAGCTGTCGGAATGTTCCTAGTTGGTCTAGCATCACACCGACACCAGCTTCTGCATGGTGTCGGAATGTTCCTAGTTGGTCTAGCATCACACCGACACTAGCTGTCGGAATGTTCCTAGTTGGTCTAGCATCACACCGACACCAGCTTCTGCATGGTGTCGGAATGTTCCTAGTTGGTCTAGCATCACACCGACACTAGCTGTCGGAATGTTCCTAGTTGGTCTAGCATCACACCGACACCAGCTTCTGCATGGTGTCGGAATGTTCCTAGTTGGTCTAGCATCACACCGACACCAGCTTCTGCATGGTGTCGGAATGTTCCTAGTTGGTCTAGCATCACACCGACACTAGCTGTCGGAATGTTCCTAGTTGGTCTAGCATCACACCGACACTAGCTGTCGGAATGTTCCTAGTTGGTCTAGCATCACACCGACACCAGCTTCTGCATGGTGTCGGAATGTTCCTAGTTGGTCTAGCATCACACCGACACTAGCTGTCGGAATGTTCCTAGTTGGTCTAGCATCACACCGACACCAGCTTCTGCATGGTGTCGGAATGTTCCTAGTTGGTCTAGCATCACACCGACACTAGCTGTCGGAATGTTCCTAGTTGGTCTAGCATCACACCGACACCAGCTTCTGCATGGTGTCGGAATGTTCCTAGTTGGTCTAGCATCACACCGACACCAGCTTCTGCATGGTGTCGGAATGTTCCTAGTTGGTCTAGCATCACACCGACACTAGCTGTCGGAATGTTCCTAGTTGGTCTAGCATCACACCGACACTAGCTGTCGGAATGTTCCTAGTTGGTCTAGCATCACACCGACACTAGCTGTCGGAATGTTCCTAGTTGGTCTAGCATCACACCGACACCAGCTTCTGCATGGTGTCGGAATGTTCCTAGTTGGTCTAGCATCACACCGACACTAGCTGTCGGAATGTTCCTAGTTGGTCTAGCATCACACCGACACTAGCTGTCGGAATGTTCCTAGTTGGTCTAGCATCACACCGACACTAGCTGTCGGAATGTTCCTAGTTGGTCTAGCATCACACCGACACCAGCTTCTGCATGGTGTCGGAATGTTCCTAGTTGGTCTAGCATCACACCGACACTAGCTGTCGGAATGTTCCTAGTTGGTCTAGCATCACACCGACACTAGCTGTCGGAATGTTCCTAGTTGGTCTAGCATCACACCGACACCAGCTTCTGCATGGTGTCGGAATGTTCCTAGTTGGTCTAGCATCACACCGACACTAGCTGTCGGAATGTTCCTAGTTGGTCTAGCATCACACCGACACCAGCTTCTGCATGGTGTCGGAATGTTCCTAGTTGGTCTAGCATCACACCGACACTAGCTGTCGGAATGTTCCTAGTTGGTCTAGCATCACACCGACACCAGCTTCTGCATGGTGTCGGAATGTTCCTAGTTGGTCTAGCATCACACCGACACTAGCTGTCGGAATGTTCCTAGTTGGTCTAGCATCACACCGACACTAGCTGTCGGAATGTTCCTAGTTGGTCTAGCATCACACCGACACCAGCTTCTGCATGGTGTCGGAATGTTCCTAGTTGGTCTAGCATCACACCGACACTAGCTGTCGGAATGTTCCTAGTTGGTCTAGCATCACACCGACACCAGCTTCTGCATGGTGTCGGAATGTTCCTAGTTGGTCTAGCATCACACCGACACTAGCTGTCGGAATGTTCCTAGTTGGTCTAGCATCACACCGACACCAGCTTCTGCATGGTGTCGGAATGTTCCTAGTTGGTCTAGCATCACACCGACACCAGCTTCTGCATGGTGTCGGAATGTTCCTAGTTGGTCTAGCATCACACCGACACCAGCTTCTGCATGGTGTCGGAATGTTCCTAGTTGGTCTAGCATCACACCGACACCAGCTTCTGCATGGTGTCGGAATGTTCCTAGTTGGTCTAGCATCACACCGACACTAGCTGTCGGAATGTTCCTAGTTGGTCTAGCATCACACCGACACTAGCTGTCGGAATGTTCCTAGTTGGTCTAGCATCACACCGACACCAGCTTCTGCATGGTGTCGGAATGTTCCTAGTTGGTCTAGCATCACACCGACACTAGCTGTCGGAATGTTCCTAGTTGGTCTAGCATCACACCGACACCAGCTTCTGCATGGTGTCGGAATGTTCCTAGTTGGTCTAGCATCACACCGACACTAGCTGTCGGAATGTTCCTAGTTGGTCTAGCATCACACCGACACCAGCTTCTGCATGGTGTCGGAATGTTCCTAGTTGGTCTAGCATCACACCGACACCAGCTTCTGCATGGTGTCGGAATGTTCCTAGTTGGTCTAGCATCACACCGACACTAGCTGTCGGAATGTTCCTAGTTGGTCTAGCATCACACCGACACTAGCTGTCGGAATGTTCCTAGTTGGTCTAGCATCACACCGACACCAGCTTCTGCATGGTGTCGGAATGTTCCTAGTTGGTCTAGCATCACACCGACACTAGCTGTCGGAATGTTCCTAGTTGGTCTAGCATCACACCGACACCAGCTTCTGCATGGTGTCGGAATGTTCCTAGTTGGTCTAGCATCACACCGACACTAGCTGTCGGAATGTTCCTAGTTGGTCTAGCATCACACCGACACCAGCTTCTGCATGGTGTCGGAATGTTCCTAGTTGGTCTAGCATCACACCGACACCAGCTTCTGCATGGTGTCGGAATGTTCCTAGTTGGTCTAGCATCACACCGACACTAGCTGTCGGAATGTTCCTAGTTGGTCTAGCATCACACCGACACTAGCTGTCGGAATGTTCCTAGTTGGTCTAGCATCACACCGACACTAGCTGTCGGAATGTTCCTAGTTGGTCTAGCATCACACCGACACCAGCTTCTGCATGGTGTCGGAATGTTCCTAGTTGGTCTAGCATCACACCGACACTAGCTGTCGGAATGTTCCTAGTTGGTCTAGCATCACACCGACACTAGCTGTCGGAATGTTCCTAGTTGGTCTAGCATCACACCGACACTAGCTGTCGGAATGTTCCTAGTTGGTCTAGCATCACACCGACACCAGCTTCTGCATGGTGTCGGAATGTTCCTAGTTGGTCTAGCATCACACCGACACTAGCTGTCGGAATGTTCCTAGTTGGTCTAGCATCACACCGACACTAGCTGTCGGAATGTTCCTAGTTGGTCTAGCATCACACCGACACCAGCTTCTGCATGGTGTCGGAATGTTCCTAGTTGGTCTAGCATCACACCGACACTAGCTGTCGGAATGTTCCTAGTTGGTCTAGCATCACACCGACACCAGCTTCTGCATGGTGTCGGAATGTTCCTAGTTGGTCTAGCATCACACCGACACTAGCTGTCGGAATGTTCCTAGTTGGTCTAGCATCACACCGACACCAGCTTCTGCATGGTGTCGGAATGTTCCTAGTTGGTCTAGCATCACACCGACACCAGCTTCTGCATGGTGTCGGAATGTTCCTAGTTGGTCTAGCATCACACCGACACCAGCTTCTGCATGGTGTCGGAATGTTCCTAGTTGGTCTAGCATCACACCGACACCAGCTTCTGCATGGTGTCGGAATGTTCCTAGTTGGTCTAGCATCACACCGACACTAGCTGTCGGAATGTTCCTAGTTGGTCTAGCATCACACCGACACTAGCTGTCGGAATGTTCCTAGTTGGTCTAGCATCACACCGACACCAGCTTCTGCATGGTGTCGGAATGTTCCTAGTTGGTCTAGCATCACACCGACACTAGCTGTCGGAATGTTCCTAGTTGGTCTAGCATCACACCGACACCAGCTTCTGCATGGTGTCGGAATGTTCCTAGTTGGTCTAGCATCACACCGACACTAGCTGTCGGAATGTTCCTAGTTGGTCTAGCATCACACCGACACCAGCTTCTGCATGGTGTCGGAATGTTCCTAGTTGGTCTAGCATCACACCGACACCAGCTTCTGCATGGTGTCGGAATGTTCCTAGTTGGTCTAGCATCACACCGACACTAGCTGTCGGAATGTTCCTAGTTGGTCTAGCATCACACCGACACTAGCTGTCGGAATGTTCCTAGTTGGTCTAGCATCACACCGACACCAGCTTCTGCATGGTGTCGGAATGTTCCTAGTTGGTCTAGCATCACACCGACACTAGCTGTCGGAATGTTCCTAGTTGGTCTAGCATCACACCGACACCAGCTTCTGCATGGTGTCGGAATGTTCCTAGTTGGTCTAGCATCACACCGACACTAGCTGTCGGAATGTTCCTAGTTGGTCTAGCATCACACCGACACCAGCTTCTGCATGGTGTCGGAATGTTCCTAGTTGGTCTAGCATCACACCGACACCAGCTTCTGCATGGTGTCGGAATGTTCCTAGTTGGTCTAGCATCACACCGACACTAGCTGTCGGAATGTTCCTAGTTGGTCTAGCATCACACCGACACTAGCTGTCGGAATGTTCCTAGTTGGTCTAGCATCACACCGACACTAGCTGTCGGAATGTTCCTAGTTGGTCTAGCATCACACCGACACCAGCTTCTGCATGGTGTCGGAATGTTCCTAGTTGGTCTAGCATCACACCGACACTAGCTGTCGGAATGTTCCTAGTTGGTCTAGCATCACACCGACACTAGCTGTCGGAATGTTCCTAGTTGGTCTAGCATCACACCGACACTAGCTGTCGGAATGTTCCTAGTTGGTCTAGCATCACACCGACACCAGCTTCTGCATGGTGTCGGAATGTTCCTAGTTGGTCTAGCATCACACCGACACTAGCTGTCGGAATGTTCCTAGTTGGTCTAGCATCACACCGACACCAGCTTCTGCATGGTGTCGGAATGTTCATAGTTGGTCTAGCATCACACCCAAGATCTTAGGTGTTTTAGTGGTTGGAAGAAGATCTTTACTGGGTTTGACTTCTGGCTTTTTAGTTAATTTTCTTCTGTAAATGTGTTGGAGAGGCTACCCGAGAACTTTTCCTTGGAGATTTGCATCTTTAGGTTGTCTAGTTCTTCTACTAGTCTGGGAAGGTACTCATTCAATTTTTACTCGCATTCGCTGATTAGTGCACTCGATGACATTATTATGATTACGGCAACAATGTTGGTGTTTCCCGTGGGCTCTGGAAAGTTGTTTAGATATGCATTGAAAAGGATGGGACTGATCACTCCGCCTTGTGGAACGCCTGCCCGACTTGTGAAAATGCTGCTGATCGTGTTCTGGAAGTCACTCTCACGGATCTTTCTTGAAGATAGTTAGATACCTCTGGGAATTTTGGTGTCGGCGATTTTTCTGAAAAGATTTGGGGTGTGAACTAGACGCTGAGGTCACATCCAAAACAACCATTATCGTTCTCTTCGGAGGAGGTTTTTGGTTGAAGCCTTCTGTGATCTAGCCAGGTATTTCAAGAAGCGCTGAGGTTGTAGATTTGCCTTTTGTAAACCCGTGTTGCCAGTTTGCCATTTCGATTTCATCTGCGATGAAAGTGAGTAGGCTTCTTTAGAAAAGTTTCGCTATGGGAGATAAAATTGAAATCGGGCGATATCCTTAATTCTTCGACGAGTCCTTTCCTGTTTTCGGCAGCATTATCACTCAGACTGTTTTCCAAGCATGTGGTAGGATTCCGGATTGGAGTGTTCTGTTGTAGAGGATCGCCAAGCATCTTTTGAATGCGGTCAGTTGCCTTCGACCCTCTACAGGGTGACACACAATTATTGCAACACCGAAACAGCGCCGTGTGACAGCGTGTTGGCGCACATTCCGTGTAGCGCGCATGTATGGATTTCATCATTAACTATTTGTCTAGTTTTTTTTCTGAATTTTTGGTGCAAATGGGTTCATTTTCAAGGTAGTTATGAAAGCGAATCCCCACCGTCAGTCGATCATCAACATGAAACTCCGCGGATTAAGTGTGAACGACATCGCAAGATTCCTTGATGTCGCTCGAAACACGTCTATCGAACCCCCCAAAGGTTCATGGAGAAAGGAGGTGTATTGGATCGCCCATGGAGAGGACGAAAATTCACGGTGGTCCAACCCACAAACATAAGAAACGCCCAGAAGAAGATCAGCCGGAACCCCCACCGCAGCATGAGGGAGATGGCCAGGGAGAGTGCGATCAACAGATAATCGTTAAGGAGAATTGTGAAGTTCAAGCTAGGACTCATCTCCTATTGTATACAAAAGGCGGCGATCCTTAGTCAACGCATCATTGATCAACGGCTGAAAAGATGCCGAGGTCTGTTCGCTCGGACACGACAAGGAGAGTATCTAAAATGCCCAGAACAATCATGTGCTTGCTATGAACTATATAGATGCTCGGAACAAGAGAAAGATGATCAACAAAGCCGCCCACCCGGCCCAGATCATGGTGAGGGGTGGAATCTGCAGCACCGGCAAGACCCCTTTGTTGTTCGTCGATCCTGGAGTCAAATTCGATAAAGACTACTACCTCAAGCACATCCTGTAAGATGTTGTTCTTACCTGGCCCCATTCCCACTTCCCAAACACCAACTAAACCCTCCAGCAGATGGAGCACCCGCAAACACCACAAAAGTCGTCCAGGAGTGGTGCAAGAGCAATCTTTCCATGTTCATCACCCGAGATGAATGGCCTGCCAGCAGCTCCGACCTAAACCCTCTCGACTACTCCATCTGAGCTGGTTAGGAAACCAAGGCATGTGCTACTCTCCATTACAATTTTGAGTCTCTGAAAAAAGGCCTCGTCAAGAAATGGGATTATATGTATGCTGACTACCTGCGGGCGGTCGTTGATAGCTACCCCAAGAGCCTCAAGCAGGTCAACAAGAAGCGTGGTGGACGATTCGAGGTTTGAGTATGCAGTTATGATTTTTAATGTTTGAAGGTTAACTGATAAAATTTTGATGATAATATGTTGAGGTTCTTAGCATGTATTCTGTTTTTTTGGTGTTCCAATAATTGTGTCACCCTGTACTTGCTTTGCACGCTTTCATTAATCGAAAATACGGGAACGTCCTCTCTGGAAAAGCCTTTCAACTATCGTAGTGTGCGAGGGTTTGTGTGGTCCGATTATTTTGGGGTTTGTTTGGCCAATTTTTTGGCAAAGGCATTCGCGGCTTCCAGAGGATTAGTTCTTTTCCGTTATGTATGATGACATTGTGCGATTGTTTGGAGCCTCTTCCATTGCTTTGATCGTTTTCCAGAGACGATTAGTTGGTTCGTTGTGCCGTAATCCAGTGACGTAGTCCTCTCAGGCTTTTTGCTTATCCACGCGAATCTGAGTTGTGATTTTTGCCGTGATTGTTGGAAGTTCGGGATTCAGTGGATCATGGGTCCTCATGTGGTCTCTTCGTTTGATCAGGCTTTCGCTTTTGCGCTGAGGTTGGGGGTGTAGGTGAGCTTTCTGCCTTTCAAGATGTTGTTCTTCGGCGTGGCATGAACAACTCGTACCAGGAAGTCATGCATTCCGTTGAGTTTTCCTGTGAAAGAAAAGTCTATTGATCTCCATCTTGAACACGCTACAATTTGCTTTGTAGTAGTTCATGAAGCACTTGACGCTGGATATGTTAGACGGTTGAAGATCAACTTCGACGATGATGGGGAGATGGTCAGAGTTGAGTCTGTTGATCGGTGTCCATCTGCATGCTGTTGACATATCGGAGGAGATTAGTGTGATGTCTGGTGAGGCGTCTTTTCTAGTGTGCTGGCGGACGTTGTTCAGGCAGACCAGGTTTTTCTCTTCCAGTGCCTCGCAAAGATCGTCTCCTCTCCTATCTTCAGTTCCTTCACTCCAGAGTGGGTTGTGTGTGTTAAAATCTCTGGCAATAATACATGGACCCAGTCTATCTATTAATCGCTCAAAGTTAGTGTTGTAGCCGTATGAGCATGAAGACCGGGGTGGTATCTATACATTGGTGATAGAGAAACTGCCTCACTTGGTGGGAACATTTACACACATTGTTTCCGCGATTTTATCCAATGAGGGTAGGACTATGTTTGTATATGTAGTGAGTATCTTCTCTAATCAGTATGGCTAATCAACCCCCTGAATTGGTACGGTCTTCTCTTAGTAGGGTGTAACCGGAAATACTCAGTCTGGCATCTCCTTCCATTTTGGATTTGTATCAGAGCTATGTGTATGCCCATTTCATGTAGTAAACGCTCAAGTTCTGCCGATCTTGCCCTGAGGCCGTTCGCATTCCAGTGGAGAATTTTAAAACTATCTGTGGGTTAAGTGGGCTTTGTTCTCGTGACAGGTGCTCTATTGCAGTCAAACATCTCCAATTTAAGGACAAATCGTTAAAAGATGACAGATTTGAACATTTAAGGTGTACCCATGAGGAGCATCTACCACTATTTGATGCAGTACTCTTAGAGCAAACGGGACACGGCCATCTTAATGGGCCAGAATTGGACTCAATACCAGCTCTTAATTTCGGACCAGGGAGTCTGGTAACGCCTGGTCCACTAACAAAAAAGGGGGAGTGTGACTGTGTACGAGCATTGCTCCTGTTGGCCCATTGAAGAGTTTTCCATTGGGATAGTTGATGGAGGATCATTTGGGTCCGAGGGTTTCCTCCTCCACACACGCACCGCTTGTAGGCGATTCTCTTCGCATGCATAAGAAAATATCAATTCAATGACTAAACTTGTCAAAAATTTTAAAAAGCCCCCCTCCTTCCTCAAGTAAAGTGCGACCCCCTAAGTAAAATTGTGCCAATTAGTAAATCATACAAAATTTATTTATCGGTGTTCGCTCAAGTGTCAAGTCAAGTGTCGTCACATCGTGTCATGTTTGTTAAAGGCCCAATTACGCGAGTAGAAACGAAGTTCTCGGCATTTCTCTAAGAAAATAACAACTTATAAACTAATACTTTTAAGCTATTTTTAGATAGAATTTTTTTTGTTATAATGGTACCCTTATGATATTTTTAACCATACAAAGGGCCTTACAAAGAAAAACTTTCATTTAGTTTTTTTTTCTCTAATGAGTTTTAGAGATGAAAACTGTGGTTTCTGCTATCAGAGGCAGGAAAGAGTGCTTGAAAGTTATTTTCACGACACAAAAACTCTTAGGCATCAGGATGAGTTTAAATTTGTTTTTCGAGCGGATCGGCCGACCCTAGCGACCGGAAAAGGAGGGAGGAGAAATCAACAAAATTTTTGGTGTTTTCCGCAGTCAATTGATCTTCTGTTTAACGTAGCAAAGGTCGGAGTTCAATATTCGAAATTTGCTCACTTAGGCATGTTTAGCTTTTTTTTTTTGAAAAGATCATTTTCTGTTATATTTTCTTCGCTCTAAAAATTTCTTTGTGGGAAACGGGCGAACGACCAGGACAAATTCAACAAGTTTGGTGAGCTATGCTTTTAGGTAAATCAAGTTTATTCTTGTTATTACCACAGTAAAAATTCTTTCGAACACAAGGGTCCCTTCTATGAATAATAAAGATGTCAGCAGGCGTAGGGTCGAAGATGACTATTGAACCTCTGGACGGCATCGATAAATGGGCCTATTTTCTCCTTCAATTAGAAGATGCTGATGTTTTGAATGTATTTTATTATATAATATATATGTATGTATAGCCTTTATGAACACGGAGACTTACAGTTTTTTTATCGGCGAAAGCAAAAGTTGAAAATAACACGTCATTGAGCTTTCAGAAATCCTAATTTTAGCCGTTCCCTTAATTTATTTTTCCATTAACCTTCTGCAAATTAGAGAATAAATAATTTTAATTTTAAAAAAACTTCATATCCATTCCTTGCTTTATTCATCAGAAGACAGTTTGCTCATATCGTTTCTGAAATGATATTGAGAAAACAGGTTGAGGATTATGGTTGGGAACAGTTAATATATTCGAATTCTTATGTGCAGAAGTGTCAACTAGGACGATGAGAAAATTTGGCTTTTAGAAGAGAGTCAGAAAACGATCACAAGATAATAAAAGAGGTGAACACACTTTCTCTAGCGATTGGGAAAATAATGATTTGATTCAATTAACAAATGTATTTTGAAATAAAGCAATGTCGAATTTGATCATCTGCTCGTGTCTTTCCTTTTTGGAGTAGTTATCTTCTGTCGCTTGACTGCCATGTCGTCGTCATTTTACTAGAGTAGTAATCCTTCGTTGATTGACTGTCCTGTCGCTTTAGAGTTTGCATTCCGTCACTTTGACTGCCCTGTCGCTTTGGAGATTGCATTCCGTCACTTCTCCTGTTCAGCTGGCCGTAGACGGTCGATAGATACCGACGAGCTTTTAGCCTCTCTTTCTCTATCTCGATCAGATCATCCGAAAACTCGTGATCGAGAAGAATTCTCAATCTAAAGAACAGAAACTTTTTACTTTACAACGCGGCATATTCCCAAAAATTTCCATACACTTCTGATAACTTTTCATTAACTTTTGAAATAGTTGACTGTTCTTTGGCTTCGATACTGCAAAAATTGGGTAATTACCCACAAAGAATTATCACTCGAATTTTTACTAAGCGTGAAAATTCGAGTGAAGCTTATTTACGACTTTCAAGCATTCTAGCTCTAATCGAACCGGGGTTTTGTGAGTCTTGTACCTACAGATTTGTCTGATGAGTGTTATCTTGCCTTACGGTGGAGTGAAAACAAGTTATGATACTTATACTAAACAGGAATAAAATCATGTATTGGACGTTCAAAATATTGAATCGACTAATGTCAATCGAATCTTCTTCTATGTTAATAACCGCGTTTATCTTAATAGATCTAACGCCTACCTAATAAAACCACTTAATAGATCAGCGTGGCATTCTGTCATCCTACCATCTAGGGTAGTTATGACTCAACATCTTATCTCATGAGACGAGATCGTGTGTTTCTATTGATTCGTTCATTTAGAGAGCAAATTAAGACAGTCGTGTAACATTATATATAGTACTCAGTACTCACTATTCACAACTAAGTTTTAAGAATTCTTACCTTTTGTGTTTAATACTTCTTAAACAGTTTGTGTTTTGTCTCTAACATTTGCTTCGTTTCTTTAACCACTTTTGTCTCGCTGTATTATTTACCTTTCTCGAAATCAATTAACTGCTTTGTCTCTTTTATTTTGAGTTATCACGAAATCTTGAACTTGTTTTGCTCAAATTTTTCAAGAAAAAGTGTAATGCCTGTGAATTGACTTAATTGTGAACCTCATCGTTTCTTATTGAGTTTGTGAAACTCACACTGTGCAATAAAGAATTGAACGACGATGGAACTTACTTGTGAGGACACACAGTTGAATCATCACAGTTCTCACAATGTAAAACACCGTCTGCGTCTTCCGTTATCAGACAGCTAAAAAAGGTTTTTTTATTATTTAAAAGTTTAAATGACGCTTTTTAAAAGTTTTTCTCCAAAACCTTCTTAATTTGCCTCCTTTATCGACACCGACGGTAATGAATTTATCCTCGGAGTGCTGAGATGAACTCAATGCTTCCGTCGCTGAAGCGAATTTGATGAGTTCTTTTCCAGTGCGTCCTGGAAATAAACAATGTCACTTAAGTGGTAGGGGGAGGGTTTATTATAAGAGAAAAAAACGAGAAACTTACCTATGAAAGAGAAGACAAAAAACAAATTTGAAAATTTTAGCAATGTACCACACAGCAGTTCCTCGGGAATTTCTTTGGCGAAAAGATGTTTGGGTGGAAGGATGGAAATGGAACTCGGCCCTTCGAAGCCTCTCTTCCGTAGCCTCTGTACGAATACTCCAGAAGGCGCTCTACGATCCCACGCTTCATATTCATCCTGCGCTCTCCTGACGTGCTTGGCTCGCTTTCTAACCGGACAATTCGCAGCTATCGACTGAATCTTTAAAAAATTAAAGTTTTTATCTAGTAATTGATGTATTTTTCTGCTTAGGAAATATATTTTAAAAAAATCACCAAGATAAGGATATAACTCTATTTTCTCATAAACGATCACTTACCCATTGTCATCGAAATCGAGAGCAACAACTTTATCCGGACGCACAGAAGCATGACCTTCGCGAACTACAACAAAGCAGACTGGTTCCGTTTCCAATCGCTAGTTGAGGAGAAGCTAGCCGAATCACCTCCCCCTAACCTTCCCGCCGCCCAAGCTGAGCCCTTCTTACGGAAGATCATGCTATCAGCAGCTGCCAGCACAATACCACGCGGTCGAATACACAAGAGAGAAACAGCGCTTACTTCGGAAATCCGCGACTGGATGTCCCAACGTGAAGCTTTGAGAGAATCCGACCCGCTCTGCCCTGAGATATACAACCTCAACCAAAACATTAGGAGAGCCACAGACAAGAACAAAAGAGAAGTCTGGAGACAAGTCATGGAGAGCTTCGACCCTAAAAGAGACAGCAACAAGTTATGGAAGACGATCAAGATGCTAAACAACAAAGGGAGACCCCCACCCAACTGCGCCATATGCTTCGATAAAGACCCAGTGACATCCGCCACAGAATGCGCCAATCGTTTCAACAAGGCTTTCACCCGCCCAGTCTCGTACACAACCTCCAAGTACAACAGGCAGACGATGAGAAAAGTACGACAACTTCTCCCCGACGACTTCACCGATTTCTCAGAAAAAGAGGTCACGTCAGCCATCAGAGCAACGAAAAAATCAACAGCCCTTGGACCAGACGGCCTTGCTCCAATACTCCTTCATAACCTAGGTCCCAGAGGAATCAACGCTCTCACTATCCTCATCAACGATTCACTACGCACTAACCGGATCCCTATGATATGGAAGTCCTCGATCATCATCCCTCTCCTGAAGCCGGGGAAGCAAGCCACCGTCAGCTCAAGCTACCGCCCGATCTCTCTTCTCTCCCCCGTCTGTTCAACCTCTATCTACGCGACCTCCCATCCGATAGCGCTCACACCAACGTAATAACTTACGCAGACGATATTACCATATGGGCCTCCAACTCAAACATCAATACCACCTCGGAGTACGTACGTATGGCAATACCTGGGATCGAAAGCTTCTTGAACAATCGCTCCCTCACCATCTCTCCGGCCAAAAGTCAACTCATGCTCCTCACGCCTTTCAGCAAAGAATACAACACGGTCCTAGACGTATCCACCGGAGGAACCACCGTCCCAACAGTCAAGCTCGCAAAGATCCTCGGCGTAACTTTCGACACCATGTTCACGTTCAGCCACCACGCCAGAGACATCGCAGCCCGCATGACACAGAGAAACAACGTCCTGAAGGCCCTCGCCGGTAGCACCTGGGGCAACCAGAAGGAATCCTTACGGACAACCTTCAAAGCTATCTCGCAAGCAATCTCCAGTTACGCCGCCCCCGCATGGTCCACTTTCTTATCCGCTTCGGCCCTCGAAAGGATCCAACGCGCCCAAAATGCCGGTCTCCGCGTAGTCACGGGCAATCATCAGATGACAGACACCGATCACTTACACAGAGAATCCAAGGTCATGCGCACTAAGTCACACCTTCACATGCTCTCCGCTCAATACCTCGCCAGAACAATGGATCCAGCTCACAACCATCACAGCCTCTTGGAAAGTCATGCTCCACCACGCACCATGAAAAACGACCTCATCATGAGTTGCAAGCACACGGTCGAGTCCGCAGCCTCCATAGCAACAGACCCTCTCAACGGGAAACTCGTCGCAAACGCCATACACACTATGATGGTCTCTAGCGAACTTCAATCAATGAAAGGAGCCGTCATTCTCGGAGGTAGACCCCCGCCTGACATCAACGTGGAAGAATATGACCTTCCCCGCAGCACAAGATGTACACTCTCCCAGCTTCGATCCGGATTCAGCAGATTCACAAAACTCGTTGAACTTTTCCACGCAGTGTTTCTTCGGTGATTCTCACTTTTAAAAATCACTGGAAGTTTTTCGAAAGAAAAAGTTATAATGGTAAAACTTTCGAACAGGTTCAACCATTCTGTGTACAAGCTATGCCGTTTAATTTAGACATACTTACACTTCTATAAGGAATATGCGGAAGCTGTTCTGCGACTGCTCTGGGCAAGTTGTCACGAAGTAGATTTCTCACCTTTTCTTTCTCCGAATCTGTCACTTTCACCTGAGAAAAAATTGAATAATTTCTAAAATTATATTGAATACCGTAAATTTGTTAGGTGAAGATTTTGTACAAACTTTTTGGAAAAGGTCCGATCCGTTAGTCGATATACATATTTTGATTCCATAGCTTTTTTCAAATATAATTCAGCACAAATTAAAATGTGAATTTTTCGAAGTTTTTGAAGAAAATTATCATAAAAGTGGCAGTATTACACTTTCGGCTCTATTGAGACCTCGGTGTCTAACATTTGACATGACGCTAATAACGCGCCTACGATCTGTTTTCTAAGCTGTACTGCTTCGCTTTCGTGATCTTCGTCTAAGCCTTATCCGGAAAAAAACACTGAAAAAGGTTTGTTAACGATGATATCAAAGAAAACAGCAGGAAGTTTTAAAAGAACGTGAGGTGATAGCGGACAAGGAGATCAGTAGAAATAAGAAAGCACGGAGAGACAGCTCATGATCAGAGCAATCTGCACTGTATTACGCTGCAACGCACCTGCGTCTCAATAAGAGCCTGACTTCCAATACAATCATAAGAAACTATAAAATGTTTTTTTAAAAAAACAATACCGAATTTATAAGGTTCAGGTCAAGTATTTCTCCTGCGTATTTGTAGATGTAGACTACAACAGCCACGTCGTTATAAACGTTTCCAGTTTTGGTATCATACACCAGATCAATCTGATGAAAGCTTGATATTTTGATTGAAATTTTTAAAATTCGTAAATACCAATCTTATTAATTTTCTTTCATTCGCAAATCTCATTCTCAAATTAACTTAGAATCGATCAAATAAGAAAATCGAATTTTGATACTGGCGTTAAATTAATCAATAAGATTACGTAGAAGAACTTACAAACCTTTAACTTGAACCAACCCTTCTTTGAATTCTTTCAAATTTCGGATGATTTCCGGAGTACGTTTTCAATTCTAAATCTGTCACGACATTGGGTCTGGCGAAAATCATCCGGTCAGAGTCGATAACAACTTTTCTAGATTTACTTCTCATCCTTCGGCTACCTGCAGAGAAGCGCTTTCTTGATACTTTTTTCGAAAAGTCAAATAAAAGCCTTAACGCAATACAGACCTCCAATCAATCAACAATACAGACCTCCAATCAATCAATAATACAGACCTCAATCAATCAATAATACAAACTTCCGATCAATCAATAACACAGACCTCCAATCAATCAATAATACAGACCTCCAATCAATCAATAATACAGACCTCCAATCACTGACCACGGCCGTAACGCGTCCGAAGTCAGCTTCTCATCCAATACTCCTGTGTAACTTCGGACTTTTACCAAGTACATGAACGCTTCTTTTTCAGCTGAAAGAGCCGGATAAGGAGGTGCATTCGGCAAAATAACTTCTGCTGGCCACTTTCTGGAAAAAGATTTTGATAATATAAAATTAAACTCAGAGTAAAATGACATTTGATTTTAGTAACCCCCCGCTTCAATTACCCCCATCTAAATTACAAGAATGACTATAAAGAGTTACTTTAATCATCACGAGGGCGCCAAAAACAATGCGTACCTCAAGTAAAGTTTTCCTCAAGCCTGGGTAATTAGATAAAAACTTTTGGTTGAAATTTAGAAATTTTTATGCGTTACACTGACAATGTTAAAATCTTTCTGGAGTCTTCAGGTTTGTATCTTTTTATTCGCGAATGCATGCATCCTTCTGGCCCTTCGGAGAATTCGAATCCCTGTATAAAAGGTAATAAGTTTTCGTTTAATTTAGATTTATTTTTTGGCTTTTGTTCCCTGATGGCCTGCGTCTTGTCTTGCAGACATTGGAATACTAGACGAGAAATTGGCTTTAAACGCTACGTTTTCAAAAATTTTCTTCACATGTGATCAATTTGAGCATCAGAGACTCAAATTCTTGAGAAAAAAATTTACATTAAAAAATAATTTTTACATCAAAAACGCTCAGGCTTAGGGCCTTTAGCAAGGCACAGTCAGGCAGGCACAGCACGCGTCAGCGGAACCTAAAACACGGCCTCAACTTAAAAACGGCTTAGCTCAATTAATTACATTCATGACTTTCATGACTGCTATTCGTCAGGTTTTTTGGCCTTTCACGGCCTCAACTAAGCCGTACGGCCTCGTTAACTAAGCCGTACGGCCTCGTTAGCTAAGCCGTACGGCCTCGTTAGCTAAGCCTTACGGCCTCGTTAGCTAAGCCGTACGGCCTCGTTAGCTAAGCCGTACGGCCTCGTTATCGTAAACTTTTACTAAGCCTAAGCGTTTTTTAATGTAAAAATAATTTTCTGATGTAAAAATAAAAATTTATAAACATAATTTAAAAAATAAAAAAAAGAGAAAGAAAAATAATACTAATTAATTGAGCTAAGCCGTTTTTAAGTTGAGGCCGTGTTTTAGGTTCCGCTGACGCGTGCTGTGCCTGCCGCGACGCCTGACTGTGCCTGCCTGACTGTGCCTTGTTAAAGGCCCAGGCTTAGTAAAAGTTTACGCTAACGAGGCCGTACGGCTAAGGCTAACGAGACAGGATAAAAAAAAAAACAATTGTAAAAAAAGCATCGTGCCAATGTCTGCAAGACAAGACACAGGGTATGCTTATCAAGAAAGGAGAGCCCTTTTTTCGGCACAAGTTTACTTGGGGGAGGTCGGAGTTCAATATTCGAAATTTGCTCACTTAGGCATGTTTAGCTTTTTTTTTTGAAAAGATCATTTTCTGTTATATTTTCTTCGCTCTAAAAATTTCTTTGTGGGAAACGGGCGAACGACCAGGACAAATTCAACAAGTTTGGTGAGCTATGCTTTTTTTGGCCTTTCACGGCCTCAACTAAGCCGTACGGCCTCGTTAGCTAAGCCGTACGGCCTCGTTAGCTAAGCCGTACGGCCTCGTTAGCTAAGCCGTACGGCCTCGTTAGCTAAGCCGTACGGCCTCGTTAGCTAAGCCGTACGGCCTCGTTATCGTAAACTTTTACTAAGCCTAAGCGTTTTTTAATGTAAAAATAATTTTCTGATGTAAAAATAAAAATTTATAAACATAATTTAAAAAATAAAAAAAGAGAAAGAAAAATAATACTAATTAATTGAGCTAAGCCGTTTTTAAGTTGAGGCCGTGTTTTAGGTTCCGCTGACGCGTGCTGTGCCTGCCGCGACGCCTGACTGTGCCTGCCTGACTGTGCCTTGTTAAAGGCCCAGGCTTAGTTAAAGTTTACGCTAACGAGGCCGTACGGCTAAGGCTAACGAGACAGGATAATAAAAAAAAACAATTGTAAAAAAAGCATCGTGCCAATGTCTGCAAGACAAGACACAGGGTATGCTTATCAAGAAAGAAAAGCCCTTTTTTCGGCACAAGTTTACTTTGGGAAGCTCCGCTTCACTTGGGGGGCTCTTTTCGGTGCGTTCGAAAAATGTTTTTTTTAAATACATTAAAAAATTAAATTTTCTTATGTGTTATTGTTCGCCTAAGCCGTACGGCCTCGTTAGCTTCAACTTTTTCCTAAGCCTAAGCGTTTTTTATGTATAATAATTTTCAAAAAAAAAGTTATTTTCAAAAAGCCCCCATCAAAGTGAAGCGGAGCTCCCTCAAGTGAAGCGCGCCCCCCCCCAAATTAAAAAAAGAACCTTTTTCGAATTTAGATGAAGCATTAATGAATTTAGGAATTGATTCTGGAATAAAACTGACATTAATGCTCAAGCCAGACGCCGGCATCTCATCTGAAAAAGTAGCCATCGACGCGTGGTTCACCCTGTCTCTCAATTTTCAGTCTCCTAAAAAACACCAAAAGTAACCAATTTCTGTGATTTACTAATTTTGTTCTATGATTAACTCACAGAGGTGGTAGGTTTCAGATTCAGAGTGGCAGGAAAATTAGTAAATTAATCTCGGTGTTTTTATAGGGGATTAAAACTTGAGAGAAACGGTGAGCACCTCGTTAAAGGTCCAAAACTGGAGGCCTTTAACAAGTTTTCACCCTTACACTCAATTCTTCTTTTACTATGAAAACACCGAAAGTAACCAGTTTCTGTGATTTACTAAATTTAATATGAATTCATTTGATTTAATTAGTCTTGTCAAAACAAAAACTCATAAAAAATTTCAGTAAAACCTTGAGAAACGAGAAACCAAGAAAGTCTTTCATAAGGTGTTTCAACTGAATTTTTAGTGTGTAGTGCAATTGACGTCCAATTTTACCTTAAGAATTTTTTGAGAATTGTACAGTGTTCATCGGCAATTACCGGAAGGCGTGTGAGTGTGTTTGAAGAATGCACTGCTCGCACCAAACAAAAATTCAAAAAGTGTTCATGACTACATTTTCTGCTCACAATTACTAGACTAATTTCTTTTTCAAGTTATTTCATGCCAAGATTCTTTCAAACAGCTTTCGAATGATTCGCTTCAGGTTTCTTCAAGTTTTTATTATCACGCAATGTAGAATAGAGCTTGATGGGGTATTAGGGCAGATTTAGTTTAGTAGAAGTTCGATGAGCTACGGGTTGAAGAGCCTGGAAGCGGTAAGGGAAGATGAGAAGGAAGGATAAGGGCTATTGACAGTCGGCCATCCAGGCAAAAAGGACAAGGGAAGAATGATTAATGGTTGATTTACTGCTGTTACATAGCAGCCGTTCCGGGGGTAAGGGAAGAAGAAGGTTTAATTCAATTCAACTTGTTCAATTCAAGGTTCAACTAAATTCAATTCAATTCAATTTAGAACGATTTTAGACGCGTTAATAATTTGCTCCGAATATATGTTCCATTTCTGCCGCTGAGAGTCAAAGAAGATTTTTTCTCGCTATAGAGTATAAGAAAAAGCTGAAGTTTTACTCATGATCCGCCCGATTTGATCTCACTCTAATATGATTCAATTTAGCTATAATTCAATTCAGAATGTTTAAACGCAATGGATTTTTGAAGCAGACGTAGAAGGATTCGGCTTTTTCGACTGCTCCGAAGAAGTAGTCAGGTTTGCTTTAACACTCATTTCAGTTTTTATTTAAACCTTTCTAGATGCATTACAAAACTTTTTTCGAATCTAGGTTCAATTTTTGCCGTTTAAAGACTCATAACAGCAGCAGGTCCGTTTCCGCTATGCAAATAATCTAAGCACTATAAACGAAGGGTTTAACAAAAACTCAAGTTGTACTCAAGATCGCTTAGAACTCTCTGATCCGCCCGGTTCGATCTGGTTCTGACAAAATTTTCGATTCGATTATTTGATTCCAGGCAACATTTTAGTAAATTGAACTTTTTTAGGGAAGAGGCTGGCGACCAAAGTCTAGTGTCAGTTTTCAATTTTTTTTATTCAGTCTTCTATCATCTTGTTAGTCAGCGCGTGTCTCCAACAGGAGTAGTAACGGGCACTTTGTTACTTGTGGGAGGGGCGAAGTTTACTTAGAGGGGCCAAATCACTTTTCACTGATTTTTTATAGGTAATATGTATGCTAACGAGGCCGTACGGCTTAGGAACGAGGCCGTATAGAACAATTTAGGTTTATCCAGTCTGATTGAGTAAATTGGCTTAGCTGTTTCCAGCTATTATTCAATGTTTTTTCCCGCTTAAGCTAAGTCAAACGTTACGAGGCTGTACGGCTATGGCTAACGAGACCACATAAGAAAATTTCTCATATTATTAGTTTTTTTGTTAATTCATTGACTAAATTTGCAACAAAAAAAGCCCCCTAACGGTTTAGTGTGATCCTCATACAACATTTAGATAATTGAACTGGGTTACTTTTTCAGGGAAGAGGCTGGCAATCATATGTATTACCTTATCATCATTCCAATTTTCGACTTTCATTATGTGCAAAGGGTCACGACGAGTAGGTAAAATTTTTACTGGAATAAACCTGTTTTTTATCATTTTGCTTTATCATGTCCACACTTTTAAGACGCATAGATTTGTGGAATAGCCCGATGTCTGTTGTGAAGTTCTTATACCAGTGATTCCTTTTTCTCTAAAAAAAAAATCAAAAGGGAGAAAAAATGTTAGAACCCCGAGAGAGAAGGAGAAATAAATGTAATTAGATAAATGATGTAAGTAAGGATATTGTTTTCTGAGCCATAACCAAGAAGACCTCGTCTACCCAACCGGAGACCTTCAACGGGCAAACTACAACAACTCAATCTGAGCAAGGCAGATTTTCTGAGAGCCCAATAGCGGCTTGGAGATGGGCAGAAAGAAGATATCCCCAGATGGGGCCAACAAAGAACTAGAACAAATTATTTTCAAGTTCCTCTTGTGGGCTTAGAAAATAATTAGATATTTTGATTTCAATCGGGGTTTTATTAGAAATTTTTGTGATTGTAAAATATCAGTTATTCTTATATTATGTATCCTGACATGTTTGAAGTTTGTTAATCCTTTTTTTGTTTTCCAAACAGTTGTTACCTTTCGTATCAGGCCGCGAAAAGTTTGTTTTCTCTTAATAAATGAACAAGGGTATACTTTCATATTTTTTGAATGAACACGGGCATAATTGCGTAAAAATTGTTAATTAACTCGAACATAATTGTAGAGTATTTGTTAATACACGGGTATGTTTGTTGTTGTTTGTTGTTTCTCAACAATCGTTCTTCTTTTGTGAGAGGCCGCGAAATGTTTGACTCAAGCTTGTTAGTGAACGCGGGCACATTTGCACAAATTTCATGATTGAACGAGTTTATTTTCATAAAGTTTTTACATGAACACGGGCACAGAAAGTTCGTTCAACCTGCTCAAAACTTCCGAACAAACATACAATCGTTCAATAGTCTGCATTACAGGCGAGCGGGTCAGTCATTGGTAATGTTCAATTCTTTTAATCAAAGTTTATTACTGAATAGGGGCGATTTTGTTTGTTCAGCATTCTTCCACTTTTAGCGGTCTGCACTTTCCGACCTCTGTGGCCGTATGTATGCATGTACCATTTTTGGTGGGAAATGTTGAAGTAAATAGGGTTTTCCTAGAAAATGTCTGAAATCCGTATGCACGTACCATTTTCGTTTTCGAGGAAAACTGTTTACTTCGACAAAACAGTTTACCTTCCCCAAGTAGGTGGAAACGCTATTTTCCTTGAAAATGGAAGATGGATATTTGAATTATGTACATAGTTTTTTTTGCATGTTCTCTTGTTTAGTGCTACTTTTATGTTTACTTTATGGCTAATTTTTTTCTACTTCATGTTTTTTATCATTACTTCGTATATTGCTGGGCTTGTACAGTGAACTAATAATTTGTCTCTATACCAGTTAACTCACATTCTTTATAATGGTCTATTTATCGTTTTTTTAGATTTTTAAGCCTTTCAATGGTTATAAATGTTGAGGTAAAGTTTTCTTTGTATTTGTACACTGCCTATCTGTCGCAAACTTTGTTTTCGTGCATTGACCATCTGTTTTTTTACTTTCATGCTCGCGATTTTTTCTAGGTTTGTGTTTCAATCTAGACATGACTGATCTTTCACTATATAAACGTTGGGCTCTTTTTCCTTATGGGCATACCCTGAGTCTTGTCTTGCAGACATTGGCACTATGCTTTTTTAAAATCAATTTTTTTGTTACTGTCTCGTTAGCCTAAGCCGTACTGTTACGCCTGAGGGCGTGAGATGATCGACCTATTATATTACATCATCGTCCTATATGATTAATCACGGAGGAGGAGGAGACATGAAAGCCACACCCACATGACCACTATTTAAGCCAGGATATTGGGCGGAGCCAGAGAGAGAGAGAGAAGAGAGTAAGATGAGACCCAACTCGGCAAGGTCCTTAAGACCTTGCTCTTTGCTTTAGAACCCCTTTTGGTGCGTTGTTTAATTGCCATTATGTAATGTCATATTTATACCGCAATAAACTGATCAATGACTAAACTGTTTGTCTTCGGGGGCATTTACATGGGCAAAGCACGTTTACCCTCACTGGTAGCAGCGAGTGGCTGACCTAGTCCGGAATAGGTCAGTCACCGCCTCTCTCTCTTCCAACCCCCCTTTTTTTTCTCAGACTCTTCCTCGGTTCCAAGTCACTGTTTCTTTTTTTCGTTTTCTCTTCTCTTCTGTCAGAAATCTCAATACTCTGAAGTTTCATTTGATTGCTGCTCCATTGTTTTCTCCTTTTTTTTCTCTCGTTAATATGCTTAATTCACACTCTGAAGTCTTAAGTTTCATTTGATTACTGCTCCGTTGTTTTTATCTTTTCCTTTTCGTTAATATGTTTAATTCATGCGATGCTATTATGTTATTAATATGTTTAACAAAATACTCTATTAATAAAAATAATAATTAAAAAAACACAAAAAGGGAGACCGACTGATCACCGGTCTCCCGGGGGGAAAAGTAGGGATACGCTTGTTAAAGGAAGCAGTAGAAGAGCCAGCAGAGCTCTAGTCAGCGCGCTGGCAGGGCCCTCCCGTCAGAGAAGTGATCCGGTCGACGGAAATCGAACCGAAGGACCGCGAGTTAGGATAAACCGGTCAGTTTTAAGGAAAAAGAGAAAAGGTTCAATTCAGAAGTATCACGAGGGCACCGAAGCCCCGTCGACGTAGTTTCCCGGTCGAAGAAAAACCCAGCAATGGCTGAAGATGCGGCACAGTACCCGCCCGAGGAGAACCGACCGAAGGAGAACGGAACAGTTCCGGTTAGCAAATATAAGGTTTCCCAAGTGAAACGTCAATTGAGGAGGGAAGCGACGACGGCAGAATCGTCAGGTCAGTGAGAGTCCACTGGCAAGTTTTAAGGCGTGGTATTATATTTTTTTTTCTGAATTGCATTCATGTCTCGAGTCTGTCTATCTGGTACCCATGCTCCGCATGGTTACGACACCCCAAACCAATATCCTTCAAGGCCTGGCTGCCCTTAAAAAAAAAAAAGGGAAAGAGGAAAGAAAAGAGGAAAGAAAAGAGTATTCGACGATGCAATAATATTTAAGAAGGCATTTATTGATTTTTTTCTTTCTTTTACAAAATAAACGAATTATACACAAAAAAACCAATTATTGACTTAGATCGTCAAATAATGTTGTACGCAGATGATATGAAATTATTTAGATCTTTCAAGAAATCAGACAATCATCAGTTCTTACAGCTCGCCATAGAATTAGTGAACGAATGATCGAACACTTGGTTATTAAGCCGTTCAACAGAAATTTTGCTTTTCTCTCTTTTCTTAAAAAAATATAATAAATAAATAAATTATTATCATAAAGTTTTTTTTATGAAAAATTGGAAATAGATGGAGACCGACTGTCCACCGGTCTCCGGGGGAAAAATAAGAGTTTTAAGATGTTTAAAAGGAAGCAACCGAAGAGCCAAAGAGGCTCTAGTCACCCGGCGGCACTGAAGAGATACCCCATGAAGGGAGAAGCGGCAGAGTCCCGCCCGAGAGCCGATCGAAAGACCGTCAGTTCAAGGAGAACCGGTCAGTAATAATACATTAAATTTTAGATTTAGATTCTGGTTGAAGAACCACTTTTCGAGGATTGCTTAGTGCAACATGTGTCTCAAGTTGTGTTTGAGTAATCCATCAGGTCGAGCTCTATAGTCGCCGCTAACTGGTTAAGTTTGATAATTTTCTGCTGATCCACGGGATTATTTTAAAAAAAAAAAAGTTAAGTTGAAAACTTGTAGCGTTCCGACGAATTACTGTAGAATCTTAAGTTTTTTTGTTTTCGGTTTTTTTTTGTGAATACCGTAAGGGCACGCATCTCTCAACCTTCACCGTGACATGTTGAATATATGCTCAAAGTTCTAAAAAAAACAAACGATGTTTTGATGTTGTTGCGTTATGACTATCCTATCCTTTTCTCTTTTTTTTTTTGGAACTATAATACATTTTCGCTCAATATTTTCTCGTTGTCCTCAACAATCTCTCGTGTTTGCACAAAGTAGCATTAATAACATACAAAGTGCATTGAAACTCTACAAGTATAGCTCGGGATCTTACTTTTTGATATAAAACTTATTGTAAAAATGTCAAGGGAAAACTTAAATTTTTATAAGCCGTAAACTTCCGATTTGTAAGCTTGCTTAATACCCTAAGACTATTGTAAGCATACGTTGAGATGATCGAGATGAGAGTTAAATTGATTTAATGTGGAAGCAATTATGAATTTATGACAAAATGTTCCGAATATACATTTGACGACTATACATTCATTTGCGCGAATCTATCTGAAACCTATTGGCGATTTCTTGTTTTCCAAGTTCGTTATTTGATCTTGAGCATATGTGTGGTGTGTGGCTTTCGTTCCTCATCTTTCTCGCTATATCTTTGTTATTTGCCGATGAGCCTCGGTTTGAGGACAGTAAGCATCTTTTCTCTCTGTCAGAAGCATCTGTAAAGGAAACTTGACACCTTTTCGGCTAAACGCGAGATTAAAGGCCTGTCACATTTAGCTTCTGAAAGCGCTATGATTTGGAGCTAACACCCTTTCTTTGTTCTTGCTGGCATTTCCCATCAAAAGGGACATTCAATGATTCAAAAAAAGCGAGAAGAGAATAGAAAGTCAAAAAGAGAGAAACATAAAAGAGAAAAAGCGAAAAAGAGCAGAGCAGAGCAGAGCGAAAGTCAAAAAGAGAGAAACATAAAAGAGAGAAAAAGCAAAAAGACGCAAAGAAAAACAAAGAAGAGTGAGAGCAGTCTGAAAGAGAGAAAGTTAAAAAGAGTAGAGTTTTGTGATTCACCAACAAAACTTCAAGGAAAGGTCGTCATTTTAACTAAGATAAGCAAAAGAAAAAAGGGAAGTCAGAGGAGAAAAATGCAAGAGACAACTAAGACAGAGAAAAAGAATCGAAACATTCAGATAGATTAGTGGCACTGATAAATCACTTCCTGTCTGGGAAAGCAGATCCATTAAATCGAAAGGGGGTTACTGTGGAATTCCTCAACGCAAAAATAGTACAAAGAAAAGAACAAAAGGAGAATCTGGTGGAGATAGGAATTTGAAAAAGGGGCGGGTCACGTTCAAATAACGTGTTCAAGTAAGAGGTGACAAAGTAAATATCCCAAGGCAAAACGTAAGTTTTCTGGAATGTGCGACAAGCACTTAAGATGTAACTTAGAGATATCTCTTCTCCAAGTATAAAAGGACCCAACTCAAGATCAGAAGTACAAAGCGCGATGTCTCTGAACGCAAGAAGTAGAAGCGAAGCTGCCTCTACAGAACCTGGCGAACCGGTCCTCTACTTCCCCGACATTAGTCCCTTACCCAGTATGGAACTGCAATCAAACCAAACCTCTGCATCGGCAGAACAGCTTTCAATCAGTCTTGGTCTTACCTCTGATTCACCACTTCGTGATGAATCGACACTCAAACCATATCCTGCATGTGCAGAACAGCTTTCAATCAGTCTTGGTCTTACCTCTGATTCACCACTTCGTGATGAATCGACACTCAAACCATATCCTGCATGTGCAGAACAGCTTTCAATCAGTCTTGGTCTTACCTCTGATTCACCACTTCGTGATGAATCGACACTCAAACCATATCCTGCATGTGCAGAACAGCTTTCAATCAGTCTTGGTCTTACCTCTGATTCACCACTTCGTGATGAATCGACACTCAAACCATATCCTGCATGTGCAGAACAGCTTTCAATCAGTCTTGGTCTTACCTCTGATTCACCACTTCGTGATGAATCGACACTCAAACCATATCCTGCATGTGCAGAACAGCTTTCAATCAGTCTTGGTCTTACCTCTGATTCACCACTTCGTGATGAATCGACACTCAAACCATATCCTGCATGTGCAGAACAGCTTTCAATCAGTCTTGGTCTTACCTCTGATTCACCACTTCGTGATGAATCGACACTCAAACCATATCCTGCATGTGCAGAACAGCTTTCAATCAGTCTTGGTCTTACCTCTGATTCACCACTTCGTGATGAATCGACACTCAAACCATATCCTGCATGTGCAGAACAGCTTTCAATCAGTCTTGGTCTTACCTTTGATTCACCACTTCGTGATGAATCGACACTCAAACCATATCCTGCATGTGCAGAACAGCTCTCAATCAGTCTTGGTCTTACCTCTGATTCACCACTTCGTGATGAATCGACACTCAAACCATATCCTGCATGTGCAGAACAGCCTTCAATCAGTCTTGGTCTTACCTCTGATTCACCACTTCGTGATGAATCGATACTCAAACCATATCCTGCATCGGCAGAAACAAACTTGTCTGATCACGGTCTCTCTTGGGATTACACATCCCATGCGGCATCATGCCCATTTAAGATACCTGAGTCAGCAGAATTATCATTAGAAATGCTTTACAGCCCAGATATTGCAACTGTAATAGCCGAAATACAATCGAAGTTGATCATAACTGAATACGAAGGTTTTTTGAACAAAGTCGAAATACTTACTCTCCAACCAAAAGAAACCAGCGAAGTAGGAAACGAGGAAACTATAGAGGATTCCCCTCATACATTGAGAACGCTCCTCCTGACGGGTGAATCTAGCTCAGAAAACTCTCAATACGATGCCAACTCAGTGATGGAAGAACAGCTCTCAGTGGGGCTAGTCGCTATTCCAGTTATGCCAGTTGACAACAGTAGTGCAAACTTTTGGGAAGGAAGCAACTTTTCCAGCGCGGAGGAAGCTACCGAAGAAGCCAGAAGCATCGATGAGACTGAGCCAAGCACACCCGTTCAATTCTTTCCCAGAATTTCAATGCTAGAAAGAGGTTCTACGGAAAGCCTCTATCAAAACCCATTCAGTGATGCAAACGAGTGCACGAAACAGCTAAGAACATTACTCTATAGAGCAAAAGGGGAAGACTACCTCAAGGTGAGCCAAGCTAGACAGCTCAGAGACAGAACTGCTCAAGCCATTGAAGATACGCATGACAAAAATAAAGAGGAGATTAGAAAAGTTACTCAAAAGTTTACAACTTACTGTGCTGACCTAGAGAAATTTCTCCACGAGAAAGGGCTCTTGCAAAAAGAAGCCCAAGATGAAAATGCCGTATATGCAAACCCATCAGTTACAGTACCTACACAAAGAAACGAGCAGGAAAATGGAAACTCGAATCGAGACATCGCCTTAGCAACGGAGACAGAAGCCGAGGAATCTGAGTCTCCTCTCATGGCAATGCTGGCGCTAGAGCCTCTGGGATCGAGGTTATCTTTATTCACAGGTAACGAAACAAGCATAGCCTTTTCGTCATGGATCAGAAGATTTGAAGACCTCATCAATATCCAGCGTCCGATTTACACAGGTGAGCAAAAAGCAGCATGCCTAACAGCCTACTTAGACGGCCCAGCCAGAGAGAAAGTTGAAGAAATGCCTAGAGAAGAAAGAAACAACTACGAAGCAATAATCAACTGCCTCAAAGGGACTTTCGACAAACCACAGCAGAAATACTTGGCCAGACAATCTCTAGCCTCTTGTAGACAAGAGATGAACGAGTCCGTTAGAACATTCGCAAACAGGCTTACTAACTTAGTCAAACTTTCGACGGTAGGACAAACAACAGAGGTTACCCGAGACAGACTGTTAGAAGAATTCCTTGGTAGGGTTTCTGCGCCGCTCAGGCACCAGCTTAGCATGGCAGAACCACAAACGTTCGACGAAGCTCTAAAAAAGGCGGAAAAAGTCGAGATGCTTTTGGCGGAAATTGCTCAAGATCGCGCCACAACTGCAGTACTTAACCCAGGCATTCAACTGCTTGAAAACTCAAGAAACCGAGGAGACCCGGGAATCAACAGAGAATTCAGAAACAACTTCGGGAATTCGAGACAAGGAGAATTTAGAAGGTTTGGAAACAGAAATAATACTCCTTCCGAAGTAAGATGCTACTACTGTAACAGGGTGGGACATCTAATCAGAGATTGTCGCACACGCATACGTGATTTAGAAATTACAAGACAGAGCGAACGATACTCGGCTCCCATGAACAGGAATCGCAGCCCCTTTTCTGCAAGAAATAGGGCATCCGTTACGAACGAACGATTTAACTCTTTTCCATTCAGGAGCACGACTGCGTATGAACAGAGGAGAAACGAACGACGAAGCCCTGACACGGGAATGAATTCTCTAGATAGAAGGGAACAGGAATCCGAAGGGCCGGAGGAAGTTAGTAAGCTTCGTCGCCAACTACAGGTTAGTGAGAACAAGAACCTAGCTGCTAGGCAAAGAATCGAGGCTTTGCTAAGGCGTCAGGACCCCGAGGAAATCGAAATAGAGTCAACCAGGGTTAGGAGTAACTCACCTTCCATCAACACTATCATGATAATTTCGATACTTAGCTTGAGCAGCTGCATATCGGTTACAGAAGCGAAAACTTGGTTGTGTCCAACAACCCAACAGGAGCCCAAACTCATCTACCTAGAAGCTCCCGTGGATTGCAGAGCTTTGCAACCTTGGGCTACGTCCGAATCAGACGCAATCTCCTTGACTATGTTCCAACCAAACCATATGAAATACTCTTCACCAGCAGTGATATGCAAAAGCATTGTCCAAAAAGTAACATTCAGTTTGGGCCCTCTAGGAGGAAGATACGCCTATTACCAGGACAGCCAAGATACTATGACCATAGAGGAATGTAAAAGAATGGAAAAACACAAAACCTGTACGAGCGGACGATTGGAAAAGCAGGGGTCACTCTGGTCAACGCAAAACAGACCTCAATTTGAATGGCCCGAATGGCCATTCGGCTGCTGTAGGAACTACACTACACATATCCGAAATTGCGTTTTGATAGAAACAACAATAAACATGAGACACTCAGACGGTTTTCCAGAGTCGGCAGTAGGAAACATGCGACACTGTGAATACGAAAAAGAAGAATGCATACTCTATGATGGCACAGTGATGGCCTGGACCGTCAATAAAGAAGAGAAATGTGACTTTATACCAGTCATGAACTTAACAGGCAGACGAACAGACCAGGTATTCATCAGCGACGATAAGGAGTTAGCACTATCATGGAACAACAAAAGTCGACTTCTTCACGACTGTAATCACGAATTGACAATTTCAGATCAAGGCTATGGAGTCGTGGTCAATAGGAAGGCCGATAGAAATAGGAGAGTGATCCCATCGGAAGCGGAAGCTGGGTTAACATCAACTAATCAATTGGCAGCGCAGTTACTAGCTAGCGAAAAGGCAAGCATTAACGCTGTAATACCCACGGTACGAACAGCACTTAGCGCCATGTGCGAACAGTACAACCTACTAAGGGGGTTTACCAAAACGAAACTAAACGAAGATGCCACGTTAATCACAAGGAAGTTAACCAAAAGAGCTGATATCAAAGCAAGATATGTTGGACAAGGCTTAGTAGAGGTACACTCATGTTTCGAGATTCCCGAAATGGCAGTGAAATTACTCCCGTTCAATGAAAGCTGCTACTCAATGCCAAAGGCTCAGATCACCATGCCAAACGGAAAAATTATGTCAACGTTCATAGAACCAGAGACAGGTATAATATACGAAAAGGCGGACGTGGTACCTTGTAGAGACGCAAGGAAGGCCTACTGGAGGGAGAAAGATCGCTTCACTGTATACGACCCCATGAGCGGGAAGCGAAACGAAATCTCCGAGAGTCAGGTAACCAAAATCAACCCAGCCAGCTCGACCTTAGACAAAAAGTCACCAACTTTGACAATATTTCATAACCTGGTATTAACAAACATATCCGACATCGTTAGCGACACAAAGTGGCACGAAGCATGGGAGTCCCAAGACTTTGCGAAGTTCCAGGGTCACGCAGAGGTGAATCAAGGGTTTGAACGACACAACGGGCAAGACACAGACACAACGGAGCAACTAAGCTGGTTGAAACTGATATTCGGTTCGTGGAGTCTATACGATGTTTGGGTTCTCTCATGCTCCTTGATTGTAACTGCTAGATTGTTCCATGTTATCCTCAAGGAATATATAAAGAGAATGGCCAGACCACTACCCCTCGGATATCTGCTAGAGAAAAGCACCAGTTTAAGACAGATTCAGAAAAAAACGATCGAAAAAGGATGTGAAAGAAAATTCAGAGAGGTGGCAATGAACACAGAACATCGAAATAAAAGGCTGAGGAGCTCAATCAAAATGCCTAGATTTGGTTCCTCCATCGAAATAAATACGTTAAAGGTTCGTAATAACGGTAAGTTCTTCACCGCTCAAATCCCAGTTTACGTAAACGGAGTAAAAATGTTGGGACTACTAGACACAGGAGCTGGACTAACGGCTATGAGTACAGACATGTTGAGGCTACTAGGCATAATCAGGTTAGAAAAGCCCTCATCTCCCTATGCCTCCGGGGTTTCAGGAGCAACTATTCCATTCGAAGGGGAAGCACATGTCAGAATAAAGATAGGAGATTCTACGGTCATCACTACCGTTCATTTTGCTAGCAACAATTGCATCCCCTCTTCACCAAAGAAATATAACATCATTCTGGGAAATGATACGCTGAGGTTACTTCCGAAATGGTCAATTGACTACGAAAGAGGGACTTTCGAAATGGGGATGGAGAATATAGCATTCATTAACAGCCTTAGCAAACGGAAAGAAGCAGAAGAGATCACTCTTAGAGCTAGGGAAACAATCTTGTGCCCACCGAACCAGGAAATATTCGTAGACTGTTACGCATCAGTTACAAAGTGTACGACGCTGGCCACTGCTGTTCCTGATGAAAGATTCGCGGCTCAGGGCATGTTTATAGCTCCTGCACTATTACAAAAACCCACCTTGAAGTTACTTATTACGAACCCCACTGAGGCAGAGAAAGTTATTCACAGAGGACAAAAGCTAACGACAGCAATTGCAGTAGTCGACGAACAAGGAGCATTCACTGAAGACCCTGAGTACGCGCCACTGCGCTCCTTAAAAGCACGAGTCGACCAACAAAAAGGCATGAAAAGAGTTACTTGGAAAGATGAAACTTCCAAGGAACCAACTGCACCGAAACATAGAACCAGTAGAGAAACCACAAAACCAGACCCATAGCTACAACCTACGTTCCACAAGACGTTAAGACAATTGTTAAAAAAAAAGACAACCAAACCAGATGATTATAGTTCTGTTAACAATTACATGCTTTTCTCTTCAAGTTTCGATCTGAACCTTTCAGAATGTGTCAGTATCGTTACTCCTTTTCTTCTTCCTCTTCTTCCATACATATGCGTATATAACCCCTTTGAATCTTTATTGCATTTGAGCTGCATCATGAGCCGGTCCAATCATCTCGACCTTCATCTATTCTTGAACGTTGATTTCCTTCTTTTTAAACATTAATGTTATGTATAAGATGTACGCGGTTTTCCGAGTTGTCCCGATAGTTGCAACGCAATGCAACAATTTTTTTTGTCGATTATATTCGGAAAATTGAAATCAACTTGAAAATGGACATTTGTAGAATGGAAAAGAAAGCAGAGGAGACGAAGAGAAAAAAGGGAAGGCTGAAAAAAACACCGGCGCGAGGAAACCGAAAGAGACCCCTTCCCACGGGAGGTGTCGCAAAATCAAAACCCAGAAGAAAGTCCCCTCCCAACGGGAGGTGACGCAAAACAAAACCAGAACACTGATCCCGCTCCACGAGCGGTATCGCCAACCCAAACTTCCCTCACCGAAACGGACACCGAGACGAAGGCCTCCCACACTGGTGTCACCATCGCAATGGATCAAATGGAGCTAGACGAGAATGATCATCTTGACGAGGAATTCATGAACTACTTCGAAGAGCAACTACTCGTAGCGGAACAGGCAGAAGCAGAAAGACAACTAAACGAAGTCTACAACGAAACGCCTGATCTCAAGAAAGCACGAACAACGGAAAGTGAGCTTGCAAAAGCCACTCCGAAAGGCTACCGAAGTAAATGGACAGGACAGCACCCATACGCTGATTTGTTGAAGGACAGCGACAACACCTGGCAAGATTCGGTGAATTCGAAGAGATTATCGATCAAAAGTCCAGGAAAGCAGGTACCGCAAACCAACTACCAGAGACCCGACTTCGTACGCAAGCTCTTCAAGCGTCTTGAAAGTTCAACGACGTCTAACCAATTGACGGCAAGAGACTTCATGCGGATCGAAGGAGCTATCCATATCAGGAGGGAGTCACAAGAAAAGTATCAGGAGCTATGTAGAAAAGCGAAAAGCGACGAAATCATCAACGGTCACACTATTTGGGAAAAGAGAACGTCAAAGCTCCCCCACGTCGGAGACCAGAAGCATGAGAAACATGTCAGGCCACCATTGCAAACGGGCAAAAACTACCCAGTGTTGTATCAGATATTCGAGATAAGGGAGACGGATATGCTGCTCGAGGCAAAGGACTGGTTCATTCCCAAACCAGACAGACCCGATTTGAGAGTCATAAGGTTGGACAACACGAGCGAGGACATAGCCACAAAGGTGTCCGGCTTCAACCTCAACGAATTCTCAGTGAGAGATTATGTGTGGGTCTACGCAGTCGGACCATCAAGCGCTGCAAATCATCCTCGAAAGCTGGAAAAAACGTTCGACAAGGCGAGTAGTCCCTCGATACAACACAAGACCCCTCCAACATTCTGGATCGTCGAAAAATACATCGCAGTTCCCGCTAACACGCAGCTAGCGGACAGTTACGCTTGTCTTGTCGACTACAGAACGGGTCACAAGAAAGATAACAAATCAAAGGACTGGAAACATCGCGTACCACCAAGAGCAGTCGTCGTCTTGGCAGGCGACCCGACTCCAGTCACCCTAGAACAGGAGGCATGCGACTTCGTCTTCGACCAGGAACAACTAACTGACGTCTTGCTGAAGGCTAGGGCGAGGGAAGTGACAACTTCGGCCACCTTTTTCTCGGAGATGCCCGTCTCAATTGAAGCATTTCAATTTTTGGCGCAGGAAATCGAAATGGAGTGGCCTGTCCTGATCAGATCCGGAGTGAAGCCTACCCATATCCGAAAGGCATCCGAAGAAGAATTGGAACTCTTCAAAGACCGAGTCGCCAAGTTCAAAGGATTTCAAGAGAATCGTCCACAAGCCATCGAAACGATGAGCCATGCGTTCAAGCTCGGAGCCACACTGATAACCCATGCAGCAATGACGATGGAAGACTATGACTGGCACCGAGTTCAACTCAAAGTCCTCCATTCCACGAAATTCACAACGACATTGGAATGGACCAGAAAAGAAGTGATACAAGAGAATGGATGGAACGGGAACAGGCAAGTGAGAGCGGCCCTTGCAGGAGCAAATGGTTTAGAGAACCTGTTGATATCAGAATCCTTCCTAAACAGGCAGACGCATGAACTAACGGTGCAGCTGCAGACCACAGCGTGGAACAGCAACCGCATTTATCGAACGATAAGGGGCAAGGAAAGCGTTTCGGCAAGCCTAACGCTGGCGAAAGTTTCGGACGCACTCGACCCGACTTTCAAGATTATCTGCAAGATGCCATTGAAGCAAATTTCACCAATCTCGTCAGCAGGAGCCATATTAGAACAAGTTTACACTGACATGGAGATGACTACAAAAGACACGGTCTTCTTGACATCATTGCCAGAGAACATGAAAGAAGCAGAAGATAAATGGACCGGTGACTACGGAAGAGTACTCACGGACGAACAGAGATTAGCAGTACAGGTAGGACTGTCGAGCACACCCATCGTCATGGTGCAGGCCGCATACGGAACGGGCAAGACGTGGACCAGCGGTGTATTGGCAGTTGAAGCAGCGAAGCAAGAACAACTCATCCTAGTGCTCTGCGTAACAAACCACGCTTGCGGACAGTTCGGGAAAACGATTGAGAGAATCTTAGCAGAGGATCATTCGGAAAACCACATAGCCCCACTACGCTTCGCAGGCGATATGGCAGTGGAAAACTCGCTTGCAACGTCTTATGACTTGGCTGATATCTTAGAAAGCATGCAAGACAGTGAGCGGATGGACAAAGCGATTCAGGAACAGTTGAAAACCTTCTGTAAAAACCGCAGAATCATCGCGGACCTTAAGAAGGCCGGAAAACTGCACGAGTTGACAGAGGAGCAGCAAGATTTCTTCCGAGTCACAGAGAAAGCGACCAGTAACCGAGGAGCGAAGCTGATAAGGGCCGCAATCGAAGCATATCGGCCGAGGGTCGTAATCGCGACCGTTTCGGCGTTCCTCAACGCGTCAAGCGCCAAAGGGACACTTCGATCGGTGTTTCCTGCAGAAAAGAGTAAAGTGATGGTCATTGCCGACGAAGCCTCGACAATTCCTGAGCCCGCGCTGATCGCCATCTTATCGCGCCTGCCTTACGCAAAGATAAGAGCCGTAGGTGACACGAAGCAACTCTCCCCATTCTGCCGGCTCCCTAAGGACAGCTTAGCGTCGCTAACGGCAGCGCAAGGTCTACTCGACACTTTGGCAAGGAGTAAGCAAGTGGTGAATACAGCTTTGACGCTGACATTCCGAACTCATCCGGAATTGAATCGACTTCCTTCTCAACTATTCTATGAAGGACAGCTAAAAAATGGATGCACGGAAGAGGAAAGGAGTCTGATGACAAGCAGAATCCGGCTCCCAAATCAGAAGTGTTCGTCGCGCTCAAAGTAGGAGAATCGGTGAAGGCGCCATCAAAAAGCTACCTAAATGCTCATGAAGCAGAAGTAGCCATCGCATTGGCAAGCATCCTCAAGGAAGCAGGGTTCATGGACAAAGAAATGTTCAATACCACCTTTTACAAGGAACAACAGAGGGAAGTAGCAGAGAGAAACCCTCAAATTGAGGTAGTAACCGCGGATTCGGTTCAAGGAAGAGAATGTGAGCTGTCAATAATCTTGACAACGCGGAGCGACGAGCACAAGAAGGGACTCCTAACAGATTCGAGACGACTGAACGTGTCCATAACGAGGGCCAGGCAGGGCATCGTTATACTGGGGTACGTAAACGTCCTGGAAAGATTGGAAAATTGGAGGGAGGTGATCCGATTCGCAAAAGCGTTTCAACTGGTCATCGATGAGGATCAATTATATACCCTCAACGACAGGATGTATAAGGACGAGTTCCCGGCACTGTAAGGAGGAGAGGATTCGAAAGCAACACCCACCGTCACCTAAAAAAAAAAAAAAAAAAAACAAAGCAAAACAAAACAAAACTCCTCGCTGGCCGCGGACTTCTCGAGGCGGACGAATCAAGGGTTGGAAATCATCATTAAGCCATTTTCTCCTTAAGCCAGAGGTTTAAAAAAAAAACCATCCTTTCATTTCAGAAAAGAAAATAAGGAGGAGCAGAATCGAGAGAACATCGAAACGAGAGTGCGAGGCCGTGAAGAATAGACCGGCTCAGGTTATTTCTTATAACAATTGCACAAGCTTATTTCGTCTTCCCATAATAAAACTTTCTGATTGCAGGATGAGGGAAGCGACATGTACGAGAAGCGGGCTGAAGATTTAAAAAAAAAAATGATCACCTAAGGACAAGGCTAAGATGGAACCTAAGCGGTAAATAAGGTTCAGAAAAAGGTTTCCACCACTCTGTTCTATTTCAATCCAAACTCGACCATAACACGTTTGATTGCAGGAGAAGAAGTACGCACATACGTAATTGACCAACAACTTCTTAATGTTTGTGGAAGAAAGGGAAAAAGGAGGAATCTACGGTATGAAAAGAAATAACCACCGACTCGGGACGCTGTGTATAAATATGTAAGAAGTCCGGGGCGGACTTTTCCCGAGGGAAGGAGGTGTTACGCCTGAGGGCGTGAGATGATCGACCTATTATATTACATCATCGTCCTATATGATTAATCACGGAGGAGGAGGAGACATGAAAGCCACACCCACATGACCACTATTTAAGCCAGGATATTGGGCGGAGCCAGAGAGAGAGAGAGAAGAGAGTAAGATGAGACCCAACTCGGCAAGGTCCTTAAGACCTTGCTCTTTGCTTTAGAACCCCTTTTGGTGCGTTGTTTAATTGCCATTATGTAATGTCATATTTATACCGCAATAAACTGATCAATGACTAAACTGTTTGTCTTCGGGGGCATTTACATGGGCAAAGCACGTTTACCCTCACTGTACGGCCTCGTTAGCGAAATCTTTTACCAAGCCGTGTGCGTTTTTATTGTGAAAATAGTTTTTTAATGTAAATTTTTTTCGAGAACCGGAGTCCCTGATGCTCAAAATGATCACCTATGAAGAAAGTTTTCGAAACCGTAGCGTTTAGAGCCAATTGTTCGTCTAGTATTCTAATGTCTGCTAGACAAGACGCAGGGTATGTTCATCAGGGAATAAGATCCAAACATTGCTAAAGTATACAACAGTGGTGTTCCCCAGGGGAGTTGCCTTGGACCCCTCCTCTTTTCAATATTTATAAATGATATCATGGAGCACATAGAGCCAGATCTCCATGGTTTTCTATATGCCGATGACCTCAAAATTTTTTCCAAAAACAGAGACTCTCTTCAGAAAAGTCTGGATTCCATTTCCGATTACTCACTGACCTGGGGACTTGTGATATCAACTCAAAAATGCTTTATCATGCACTGTGGTCCTAGGAATCCAAAAGTAACATATAACCTAGAAGACAATATCATACCAACTACTTCATTAGTGAAAGATCTTGGCATTACATTTCAGGAAGATATCACATTCTCTAAACATATTGAACTAACCTCCCTAAAGTCCCAAAAATGTATAAACATGATCTTCAGAGCCTTTAAAACCAAATCAATTAAAGTTCTGCTCAGAATATACACCACATACATAAGACCCCTTATTGAATATGGGAGTGAGGTATGGTCCCCAGTAACTATCGGTCTCGTTAACTGCATAGAAAAAGTGCAAAGATCAATTACACGAAGGTTACTACAAAGGGCCGGATTACCCAAAATGACTTATGTTGCTAGAATGAATTTTCTTTCCATCTCCTCGCTTGAATATAGAAGAAATGTGGCCGATCTTGTGTTCATCCATAAATGTCTGCACGGAAATATTCAAGTAGATTACTCAAATATGTTTAAACTTTGCCCATCGCCTTATTCGCTGAGAGAATCGAATAACTACAGAATATGCTTGCCGTGTAAATATCAAAGCAGAACAAGCACTTGTGCCTCAAGAATGATTAATGTCTGGAATAAGTTACCTTGTTCTTTGGTTTCTACAAGCTCTTCTAGCATTTTTAGAAATGAACTTATCAAGCTTGATTGTGAGACCATTGTCACCAACTCTAGAATACATTTTTAATTCAAGTGCTTTGTTTCTTCAAATGTTTTGTTTCTGTTTCTCCTCTTTTTTTTCCATTATATTTGTGTTCTCGGTTAGCTCTCGAATGATAAAGAGTGAGTTGATTTTTTGGAATTTCAAGTTATTATTGCGGATGAATAGTTCTTAATTGCTGATGAATAGTTCATAACTGAAGATACAAGCTTTGCTTTCTTTGCTTTTTTGTGTACTTTCCTATTTTCCTAAAATGAAATGTTCCGCATTGTTCTTGTCATATTTAGATCTCACTTTTCATAACCTTCACTGAATTCACTTTTCTTGTGACAGTGTCATCTGTTTCGTCACTTAACATTATGTTTTGTTTCAAGCGGAATAAAGAATTGAGAATTGAAATTGTTTTTCGAGCGGAGAAACATTTCTCCATAAGAAAAATTTTTTCTTTCCTAAATTAGTTCTCACCTAATCAGTTTCTGTACTTAGACGTTGCTGTCTGAAATTGGTAAATTGGAGTGATATTCTCTTTTTTTTAATTTTCCCGCGACGAGCACGACTCGAAACAACGTCTAAGTACAGAAACTGATTAGGTGAGAACTAATTTAGTAGAAGAAAAAATTTTCTTATGGAGAAATGTTTCTTCGGTCGAAAACAATGTTGGGTCATACTTATGACTTATTTAAAATTACAACAAAATATTTTTACATTAAAAATATGATTTTTACATTAAAGAAAATATTTTACATGAAAAACGCTTAAGCTTAGGAAAAAGTTTACGCTAACGAGGCCGTTCGGCTTAGCTAACGAGGCCGTATTAAGAAAGTTAACCAATTGAATCTCTGGTAGGGGGGCCACTCAAGTGAAAAAGTAACAAAAATCTTATTTTTTTAAACAACAAATAAACATTATAATTAATTCAAATTGACTGGTATCGAGACAAATTATTCGTTCAATGTACAAGCGCAGTAATAAACAACGAAGTGATGATGACAAACATAAATTAAAGAAAATTAGTCATAAAATCAACCTAAAAGCAGCACAAAACATGAGAAAATGCGTTAAACTATTCACATAATTCAGCTATCCGTCTTCCATTTTCAAGGGTATGACATTGCTCGAAAATAAAGCGTGATCGGGTCTTATCCTCTTACGTAAATTCTCACGGAATAAGCAATACAAAAGAAAATTATAAACAAATATAAATAAAATCTCCAAGTCACAAAAAACATTTTCAAATTCCCGCCCGAAGTTTTCTCGGTAAATATTTTCTACGGTTCGTGCATACCATTTATCATTTTCCTCGAAAACACATTTCCCTCGGTAAATGTTTTCCCTGAAAACAGTTTTCAAGTAAAACGTTTGCCGCGTGTACGTGCATACGGCCCCTGGTCAAAGTTGGACGGCGACCAACTTTGACGACACTGCACAGGCTTGGCACCCATATAGATTAGCAGAACAGCGGGCAAATTCTCTTCGATTTCCGGTGTGGAATTTTCTTTGCCTGCAATTTCAAACTATGACCAAAACCATTACGGGCCAAAACCTAATTATTGCAGAGATGCTTGAACTATCACACGGGAAAAAAAACCCAGCTGTCTCTATTTTCCTCTCTATCCCTCTTTTATCATAATCAGAGCAATATGCACTGCATGACGCTGCAACGCACCTAGGTCTCAATAAGAGCCTCACTTCCAGTACAATCATAAGAAACTAGAAAAAAATTGAAACTCAAATGAGAAACAACTGAAATAAAAAAATACCGATTTTAGAAGGTTCAGGTCAAGTACTTCTCCTGCATAGTTTAACTGTAGAGCACTGCAGCCACACCGTTATGAACGCTACCATTCTCGAGATTGAAAGCCAGTTCGATCTGATGAAAGCTTAAATTTTTTTATTCGAAATTTTCGAATCAGTTTCTTTCCACAAATATTTTTCATCAATTTAGAATCACCCAAATATGAGTATCTAAATTTTATATCGACGTACAAAATTATGATAAAGATCGAACAGAATAACATACATTGTAGACAAGACGTTTAACCTGAACCAACCCTTTTGAATGTTCTGTCAAACGTCCGATGATGACCGCAATACGTTTTTAATTCTAAATTTGTAATGACGTTCGGCTAAGCAATATTCATCTGGTCGCGGTCGATAAAAACTCTTCTACACTTGCTTCGCATCCTTGACACACCTGCTATGAAGTCATTACGAAAGACTTTCCTCAAAAATAACTTGAAAACCCTTCCGCAATTTACCGCAATAACTGCGCATGTTTATCATCTAGGCACCGTAGAATAGTCCTGCAGAGTTCCAATTACGCGGCCTTTAACAAACGTGACACGATGTGACAACACTTGATTAAAGAAATGTGGTCAGGTTTGCTGAAACAAATTTTATTTCATCAAATAATAATCACAGAAAATATATTCATTATTCATTAAATTACTGAATCATACAAAATTTATTCTCGGTTTTGGCTCAAGTGTCAAGTCACATCGTGTCACGTTTGTTTAAGTCCCAATTACGCGAGTAGAAACGAAGTTCTCGGCATTTCTTGAAAAAAATACTGTTACCAACTTTTAAAATATTAATTGTTAGCTTTTTTAGATAGAATTTTTTGTTGATTTTATACAAAGGGGACCTGATCCAGCGAGACCCACCGGAGACACTCCTGTACGCCGAAGACATCGTCTTATGCTCGGAGAAAAGAGAAGATCTCGAACGTCATGTGGTTAAATGGAATGATCGCTTTGCGGAGTACGGAATACGACTCAATGTATTGAAGACCGAGTATCTTGAAGCTGGAACATCGAGTACAATTGAAGACCCAAGCTCCATAAAAGTACACAACACTGAGCTACAGAAAGTCGAGCACTTCAAATATCTGGGTTCTCAAATATCTACAGACGTGGACCCAGCAGCCGCTTTCAGTGCAAGAATTAACGCAGCATGGCTCAAATATAGAGAATCGACTGGTATCCTATGCGACAGACGCATGCCTGATCAATTGAAAAGTAAGATCTATAAATCAGTCGTACGACCAGTTGCTCTATATGGACTCGAACGCACTCCTTCAACAGCAGAGACCCAGCAGATGCTCCATGTTATGGAAATGAAGATGTTGAGATGGAGCCTCGGAGTCACCCGGAAAGACATGATTCGCAGCGAAACGATAAGAGCTCGTTTAGGAGCTACCACAATACCCGAAAAACTCATAGAGCCCAGGCTGAGGTGGTACGGAATAGGGCTGGGCTTTTTTGGTTGTCAGTTTTTTGATTTTTTTTACTATTTTCAAAAAAAATTTTGCCTCAAAAAATCAACAAAAAAGTCGACAAAAACAAAAAAAATTCAAAAGTTTCACCAAATTTTCTAGTGTGTTTGTAACCAATTTTTGTTACTGTTTATCCTAAATAACTATAAAATCACACAATTCATGTGTTTCTTAAGTATTCAATATTCAAAACAAAATATTCATAACTTTTCAAAGTTGCTTTTCTTGATAATCAGAACGTACAACTCATCGACCTAGATGAATAAGAATTTTCGAATGTGAAAGTATTGATAAGTTCATAATATGTATAAAAGAAGGCTCTAGTTTAAAAAAAATGAAGTTTTTCTCCATTTTTAGTACAGAAAAATCAAAATCACTATGATATTTTTCATTTTCTGTTTCTATTCCTAAAAAGATATTCACTTGAAATTTGTAAAACTTACTCATGGAATAATGATAACTTTGATTCTCAATAAAACTCAAATTATGATAATTTGTTTGTTTAAAATGGTAATAAATTTTGTTTAAAAATAGAACGGTGTTTTCTAATTTCTCTTTCAGCACTTGAAGCTTTCTTTGTTAAAATTCTTCAAAGCTTTCGTCTCACTTGCTTAACCATTCTTGAAAATGACAAACAACGTTTTTCTAACAATTCCAGACCGTTAAAATGATTAACAAAATTGTTTATTTCCAGGGCGCACTGGAAAAGAACTCATCAAATTCGCTTCAGCGACGGAAGCATTGAGTTCATCTCAGCACTCCGAGGATAAATTCATTACTGTCGGTGTTAATAAAAGAGGCAAATTTAAAAGGTTTCGCTAAAAACTTTAGAAAAGCGTAATTTAAACTTTTAAATAATAAAAATCCGGGTGCTTTTCAATTTCTCTTTCAGCACTTGAAGCTTACTTTGTTAGAATTCTTCAAAGCTTTCATCTCAATTGCTTTCAACGATTCTTGAAAATGACAAACAACGAAACCTTTTTTCATTTTTTGTTTTCAAACAAATAAAACTTTAAAACTATATTTTCTAACAATTCCAGACCGTTGAAATAATTAACAATCTTGTTGACATTGTTGAAATTAAATATTTCTGTAGAAATTATGATACCCTCATTCAACCTATGACTTTTTGCTGTCTCTGATGACTTTCCGCTGTATCTAAGACTGGTTCCATGACATCTTGCAGAGCGACACCTTGCACCGCGCACTTTGCAGAGCGACACCTTGCACCGGACACTTCGCAGAGCGACACCTTGCACCGGACACTTTGCAGAGCGACACCTTGCAGAGCTACACCTTGCAGAGCGACTTTCTTGGCCTTTAACAAAGTGTCCACCCTACGGCCTGGCTTTAGCAAAGTGTACACCCTACGGCCTGGCTCAATTAATTAGTGTTCTTTTTCTTTTTTCTCTTTCTTTTTTCTTGTTCTCTTTCTGTCTTTTTTTCTTTTCCTTTTAAAAAAATCATCTTTATAAATTTTGGGGAAAGGAAAGGAGGGAGGGGGAGGGGGGTTTACTTAAGCAGGGAAGGGAGGGGGCCCTAAAGGGGGAAGAAGAGGGCCCTACCTAAGCAAGGGGGGGTAGGGGCCCTAAGGGGGGGAAGGGGGAGGGCGAATGGGGGGCCCTAAGGAGAAAGGCTGGGAGGGAGTTTTCATGAATAAAATCTCATCCTAATAAAAAAATCTTTGGACGGCTAAAGTAGATTAAAGCCAATTTTTTACTAAGCCTAAGCGTTTTTTAATGTAAAAATAATTTTCTGATGTAAAATTAAAAATTTTTAAAGATAATTTTTTTAAAAAAGGAAAAGAAAAGTAAGAGAAAGAAAAAAGAAAGTAAGAAAAAGAAAGAGAAAAAAATAAAAAAGAGAAGAAGAGAAAAGAATACTAATTAATTGAGCCAGGCCGTAGGGTGTACACTTTGTTAAAGGCTCTGCAAGGTGTCGCTCTGCAAAGTGTCCGGTGCAAGGTGTCGCTCTGCAAGGTGTCGTGTTACCCTAAGACTTTTTGCTGTTTTATCCATGCTCACTCGCGGGTGACTGTCTCTGAAGGCTCTCTGAAGGCACTCTCTGAATAGGTAGACGTGTTTGTCAAAATAGGTAAACGTTGCACTGGAATTGGTAGACGTGCTTGTCAAAATAGGTAGACGTTGCACGAAATTAGGCTGACGTTTTTCAAATCAGGTAGACGTTTTTCAAATTAGAAAGACGTGAAATTGTCGTCCTTTATTATATAACATATAATGATAATTTATCTACATTTTTCAATGCAAAAATGTGGCGATAAGCACAGAATTAAGATCGGCCTGCCACTCAGTAACTGATCAGAGCGAAGGAATGTCATCGATATATATCTTGTGCTTTTATTTAACAAAAAATTTCTATATTTAGCATTTATAAACATGGAGAAATGCAAAAGTACAATAACACGTCATTGAGCTACCAGAAATCCTAACTTTAGCCGTTTACTTGATTTATTTTTCCAATAACCTTCTGCAAATAAAAAACATTATTTTTATTTTAAAAAAACTTCATAGTAATTCATTGCTTTATTCTCGAAGACAGTTTTCTCATATCGATACTAACAAGGAATTGAGAAAGAAAATTGAGGATTATAGAGAAAACTGAACGAGAACAGTTAATATTTTCGAATTCTTATGTGCAGAAGTGTTAACTAGGACGATGAGAAAATGCGGCTTTTAGAAGAGAGTCAAAACACGATCATAAGATGAAAGAGGTGAACACACTTTCTCTAGCGATTGCGAAAGAAAATAATGATTTGATTAAATTAACAAATGTATTTTGGAATAAAGCAACATTTAATTTGATCAGCTGCTCGTATCGTCCCTCTATGGAGTAGTGATCTTCTGTCGCTTGACTGCCATGTCGTCAATTTACTAGAATTTACTAGAAAATTCACTTTTTTGTGACAGTGTCATCTGTTTTGTCACTCAACATTCTGTTTTGTTTCAAGCGGAATAAAGAATTGAATGGAGAGTAGTCATCGTTGATTGGCTGTCCTGTTGCTCTATATATTGCATTTCGTCACTTTGACTGTCCTGTCGCTTTAGAGATTGCATTCCTTCAATTTGACTGCCCTGTCGCTTTAGAGATTGCATTCCGTCACTTCTCCTGTTCAGCTGGCTGTAGACGGTCGATAGATACTGACGAGTTATTAGCCTCTCTTTCTCTATTTCGATCAGATCATCCGAAAACTCGTGATCGAGAAGAATTCTCAATCTTAACAACAGAAACTTTCTACTTTACAACGCGGCATATTCCCAAAAATTTCCATACACTTCTGATAACTTTTCATTAATTTTCGAAATAGTTGACTATTCTTTGACTTTGATACTGCAAAAATTGGGTAATAACCCACAAAGCATTATCACTTAGTGAATAGAATCACTACGCGTGAAAATTCGAGTGAAGCTTGGTTACGACTTTCAAGCATTCTAGCTCTAATCGAACCGGGTTTTTGTGAGTATTTTCTACCTACACATTTGTCCGATAAGAGTTATCTTGCCTTACGGTGGAGTGAAAACAAGTTATGATACTTATACTAAACAGGAATAAAATCATGTATTGGACGTTCAAAATATTGAATCGACTAACGTCAATCGAATCTTCTTCTATGTTCTCGTTTAATAACCGCGTTTATCTTACTAGATCTAACGCCTACCTAATAAAACCACTTAATAGATCAGCGTGGCATTCTATCATCCTACCATCTAGGGTAGTTATGACTCAACATCTTATCTCATGAGACGAGATCGTGTGTTTCTATTGATTCGTTCATTTAGAGAGCAAATTAAGACAGTCGTGTAACATTATATATAGTACTCAGTACTCACTATTCACAACTAAGTTTTAAGAATTCTTACCTTTTGTGTTTAATACTTCTTAAACAGTTTGTGTTTTGTCTCTAACATTTGCTTCGTTTCTTTAACCACTTTTTTCTCGCTGTATTATTTACCTTCTTAGAAATCAATCAACTGTTTTGTCCTTTTTTGTTCGAGTTTTCACAAAATCTTGAACTTGTTTTGCTCACATTTTTCGAAAAAGTGAAATGCCTGTGAATTGACTCAATTGTGAATCTCATCGTTTCTTATTGAGTTTGTGAGACTCACTGGGCAATAAAGAATTGAACGATGATGGAACTTACTTGTGCGGGCACACAGTTGAATCATCACAGTTCTCACAATGTAAAACACCGTCTGCGTCTTCCCTTATCACACAGCTAAAAAAAAGGTTTTATTTAAATTTCAAAAGTTTTAATGACGCTTTTTGAAGTTTTTATCCAGAACCTTTTAAATTTGCCTCCTTTATCGACACCGACGGTAATGAATTTATCCTCGGAGTGCTGAGATGAACTCAATGCTTCCGTCGCTGAAGCGAATTTGATGAGTTCTTTTCCAGTGCGTCCTGGAAATAAACAATGTCACTTAAGTGGTAGGGGGAGGGTTTATTATAAGAGAAAAAAACGAGAAACTTAGCTATGAAAGATAAGAAAAAAACAAATTTGAAAATTTTAGCAATTTACCACACAGCAGTTCCTCGGGAACTTCTTTGCTGAAAAGATGTTTGGGTGGAAGGATGGAAATGGAACTCGGCTCTTCGAAGCCTCTCTTCCGTAGCCTCTGTACGAATCCTCCAGAAGGCACTCTACGATCCCACGCTTCATAATCATTCTGCGCTCTCCTGTCGCGATTGGTTCGCTCTCTGACCGGACAATTCGCAGCTATCGGCTGAATATTAAAAAAAGAAAAATTTTTACCTAGAAATTGATGCTTTTTTCTGCTTAGGAAGTATATTTTCCATAATCATCAAGAGGAGGATGTAACCAGGCGTTAAATGAGGCCGGTCTAAGGCATGTTTCTACACGCAGAACGAGTGGAAAAAGGAATGGGGAAAAGCAAAAAGAGTGAAAAGGAAATTAGAGGAAACGTGAAACAGAACGCTTTATGGAATACAGTTACAGATATTTTCAAAGAGATTCAAGATATCGAAGCATTCGGCCAGGCTCTAGAAGAGATAGACCTCTCGAATCTCATAGCCCTACCGAACTATCTCTTGTCAACAACAAGAGTGGACACCAACGAAAATTGATTATCTTATTCCCCATTTTTTCCCTTCCTTTTTCATGATTCCATATAAGCGATGGCCTTACAAGCTATCCTATGGTAATAAAGAATTTCAAAGAACGAAAGGAGAAGAGAATATAGATCATTCTCGGCGCGAACATGTCTGCGCCAACATAGCTGTTCTGGTAACCATTTAACCCCTGGATATAACTCACTTTAAAGATGAATAAATAAGTTTTAAAAAAACCTTTCGAGGTTCATTTATGTCTATAGATGGCTTTTGCGAAAATGAGTAAATAATGATCGCTTGATTGTTGAATACTGCTCCAGTCGTGGGATTTACCACGATGAATATCTGCAAAAAGATCTACTGCGTATTGCACATTTTTTCAGGAACTTGTTTAAAAAATAAATAATAAACTTTTCGGGCCAAATGATTTTTTTAGATTTTTCGTGCTATTAAGGTCCGTCAAAACTCTGATAGCTTTTCAAATGTTGTACCTAACAACTTCTGTGAATTTGCTATCCCAACATTCTAGAAAGCGGTCATGAACAGGGGGTCGACTTGATTCAAACATAAACAGGGGTCATGAACAGGGGGTCGACTTGATTCAAACAGAAAGCGGTCATGAACAGGGGGTCGACTTGATTCAAACAACCTTTCGCGCAGAATGGATTTGAACGGTTTCAATTTCAAAGAATTTTTTCGCAGTAAAATCTTACTCAATGCTTCAACCAATAACTAGATAAAGAATCTCAAATCTCAGTGGTTTCAATAAACTAAGAATTTTGATTTAAAAATAAAGCAATGTATTTGAAAAAAATCAACTCTCAAAGTACCATACCTTTTTCTTCAAATATTGATATCTTGGATGTTTTCCATAATAACAAATTTGATGCCAAGAAGCATCTTCTAAGTTTGTCTTCGTTAATTGTACACTATTTCCTTCGATTGAAACCGATGTCTTATCCAGATGCATGTTCCGGCGGGCTGAAAAAATTGCCAAGCAATCAACCTACAACTCTTAATTCAATTCAATTCACGAAAATTTGTTATTCAGAGGAGTAATTTTTGAAACCAAGAATTGTCATGATCAAAAATGGCTGTAATTTTGAAAAAATTTGTCTTTGCGACATAGTGGCTTATTAAATTAACGTTTTTGGTTTCTTATAACTTGGGGGGGGGCGCGCTTCACTTGGGGGGAGGACTTTAAAAAAAACTTTTTAGAATATCATGTTCTTTCCTTCATTCATTCTTGCCTTTCCCTGCCCTTGAGATGGTTGCATCTGCTCCTCTCTGCCCCTTCATTGAAACCATCACCCCTCTTAACCACAACTCATCCCTACACTTTTGAAATGGATCTACTCAAATTATCTTGAATTCTCGTCCTTCTGATCCACTCTCCCATTTGTTATGAACTCATGTCGGCTCACAAACTCTCATCAAATCAACTCAGTAATCTTTTTGTGAATATTCAATATGTATTTGCAAGGAAGAAACAGTATGTTTACATTATTTTTTTAAAAAACGCTTAGGCTTAGGCGAAAGTTTACGTTAATGAGGCTGTACGGCTTAGGCAAACGAGAACGTTAATGAGGCTGTACGGCTTAGGCAAACGAGAACGTTAATGAGGCTGTACGGCTTAGGCAAACGAGAACGTTAATGAGGCTGTACGGCTTAGGCAAACGAGAACGTTAATGAGGCTGTACGGCTTAGGCAAACGAGAACGCATAAGAAATTTTAAATTAAAAAAAAAACATTTTCGGTGAAAGTGGAGTTGAATTGTGCCCGTTTTTGGACATCGACAATATGAGTCGAAGATAAAGCTCTTTTCAAACAATTCCATTTACTCAGAATTTTGGCAAAATCAAAAATATAAAATTTGGCTCATTTGGCAAAATTTTTTCCCATCATTGTCTTATAGGATAAACTTATTCATTCAGAAATCTTGCAAGAATAAAAAAGTTTGAAGCTGACGGTTCCTCGAAGACCATGGTGCAAGTTTATCAACTGTCAATTTATCAGGAAGCTTGCCATCATATTGTCCCAATCGTATGTGGTAAATGAAACTACCCATACCCATCTCCGGGACAGGTGGAGAAGTTTCATTGACGTGATTCGACGGCAAACTGCAAAATACCTTTTTAAATAAATAAAAAAACAACAAAAAAAAGGAACTGGTTTTCGAAATTACATGAATTTGGGATAATTCAAATCTGAAAATGGAATCGACCGTGCTCTTTTTATTAACCTTTCCAAAAATTTTCTAGCGCATGCTACGCTGATGCTATTCTCTCTGAACTGGTAGTAAAACCCTTCTGGACCTTCTCGATACTGTTCCATCAGCACACACCTGAAAAACTGACCATTACTAAAGCACGCCATTCACACCAGTTCATGCACGTCGCTCACGCCAGTTCAGTACTAATGCACGCCAATGCGCGGGAGAGAGAGAAAGAGTATGCACGTACCATTTTTGGTGGGAAATGATGAAGAAAATAAAATTAAGTGTTCTAGGATAACACTGTTTTCTTCATCATTTACCACGAAAAATGGTACGTTCATACGGCTATTACTAAAGCACGCCGTGCACGCACGCTGCACGCTAAATCATTACTAATGCACGCTGTGTCCATTCGAAAATTCTTAACTCCGCCCCATGCACAGCGTGCATTAGTAATGATTAAGCGTGCAGCGTGCGTGCACAGCGTGCACGGCGTGCTCTAGTAATGGCCGTCCATACGGCCCACGCTCTCGTTAGCCTAAGCAGTACGGCCTCGATAGCGTTAACTTTTGCTAAGTCAAAGCAGAAAAAATTATGAAAAACTTGAAAAAAAACTAAATAGAGCGGATGGGGCGAAGTTAGGGATATCACCGCGCCGTGGCGTGCATTATTAATGAACTGGCGTGAATCGCGTGCTTTAGTAATAGCCGAAATTAAGAATTTTTCCGCGCAGTGGCGTAAACTAGTAACAAACGGGCGTGAAAGGCGTGCTTTAATAATAGCCGTAGAATAGTGCTTTAGTAATAGCCTAGTTTACGGCTATTACTAAAGCACGCCACGCATGCCATGAACGCCAAATCATAAGTAATGCACGCCACTGCGCGGGAAAATTCTTAACTTCGCCCCATGCGCTTTATTTAGTTTTTTCAAGTTTTTCTGCTTAGGCTTAGGCAAAAGTTTACGTTGACGAGGCCGTGCGGCTTACGCTAACGAGACCGTATCAAAAAATTAACATAATAGTACGTCAAACGCTCTTTCTCTCTTTCCCGCGCAGTGGCGTGCATTAGTATTGATTTGGCGTTCATGGCATGCATGGCGTGTGTAGCGTGCGTGGCGTGATTTAGTAATGGCCGAGTCTACTTACCTTCATTTGTCAATTACCGTTCATCTTCGTGATAGGTCGTGCGAGTTGTTTTGCAAATTATTTTTGAAAGAGCAAATTGGTCAATCTCAGGAAAATGTCCACAAGTTGCGACTCGTTTGGTTGTGTTGTGAGTGTGTTATTGGTTTCCTTTCTCTGGGGAGCCACCAATCCTTTCATCAGGCGAGCCGCTACACAAACATCAGTTCCGAAGAATGGTTCGTTATCTTTTCACGCTCTTGTATTAACTAGGGGCGACAGAGTGACAATTTTTTTGAAGAATTTTACCAAGATTTCTTTTGGAATAATCCCCCCCCCCTCCATTTGCTTGCTTTCTCTGTTTTTCGGCTCTTATTCCCTTTAGGGCATACCCTGCGTGTTGTCTTGCAGACATTGGAGGCAATTACCGAAAGGCGTGTGAGCGTGTTCGAAGAATGCACTACTCGCATCAAACACAAACTCAAAGTGTTCATGACTACACTTTCTGCTCAAAATATTTGACTAATTTTCATTTTCAATTTTTTTTTCATGCCAAGATTCTTTCAAACAGCTTTCGAATGATTCGCTTCAATTCAATTTAGAACGGTTTTAAGCACTTTTCGCGTTTAGTCCCCCCTACCAGAAGTTCCATGGGTCATACGTCTGACTTATTTAGATTTACAAAAAAATTATTTTAGATTAAAAAATATTTTCACATCTAAAAAATACTTTTAAATTTAAAAAAACCTTAGGCTTAGGAAAAAGTTTACGCTAACGAGGCCGTACGGCTTACGAGACCTCATCTGACCCAATTGAACCTATACAATATATAGTTGTGAGCAGAAAGTGTAGTCATGAATAGTTTGAGTTTGTCTTTGGTGCGAGTAGTGCATTCTTCAAACACGCTCACATGCCTTTCGGTAATTGCCGACATTGGAATACTAAACGAAAATATGGCTTTAAACGGCACGGTTTCGAGAAATTTCTTTTTGCTTTATAAATTTCTTTATTTCTAGCATCAGAGACTCAGGTTCTTGAAAAAAAAACTTTTTATAAAAACATCATCTTTACATCAAAAATTTATTTTTACATTAAAAAAAATGCTTAGATTCAGGCAAAAGTTTACGCTAACGAGACCGTATCAGAAAAAATTTCACTCTGCACTCTCTGGCGTCTAGTATGCCCATGAGTATATAAGAGCCGTTTTTTCTTACATAAAAAAATTTCTTTTTGTTTCAGTTTGTACTGCAAATTATAGCAAGGCTTATAACCCCTTTTCAAATGTCTGTTGCGTCAAAGTTCTATCAATTCTCGAAATAGTGTCATAAACTTCTTGATGGTTTCCATATCTTTCAATAGCTAGTTCGGTATTCACTTTAGCCACACTTTTCGCATAGCTTAAGATTCTTTTAAAATCATAATACAATGGGATCAGTTCTCCGCATAGATGCATGGACTTCCTCCGTATTCAGAGGAAAATTCGATTTCGGCAAAACTTCTTGGAGAAATGGCATCGCTGCTGCTGAAATGGCAATTCTTTCTTCCTCTGGCTCTCAATCAACTGGCTTCCGTTCGATTTTCCTACCCATTAAAGTCCGACAGAGGCGAACACCTATCCAAAACATTGTTTGGATGACCTGATTGTCCGGAAGGAAAATTCTTGCTCCCTATTCCCCTCCAGCAGTTACGCATTCATTTTCTCGCCGATGGGACTGGTTCCATAGCTCGACAGAGGGAGGTCACGTGCATTTGTTGATTTATACAACGAAAAAGGGGAGTCTGAAATTATGAGAAGCGAGGTAGATTTTAAGGGCATAGAAGCAAGAGCTTGTGATAATTTCAGACTACACCGCTCAAAAAAGTAGCTTTAAAAATTTTAGACAGTCCAGGTTACCTATGGCTGGTACGGTGACATCATATCCCGATGTGTCCAGGTTACCTATGGCTGGTACGGTGACATCATATCCCGAGGTGTCCAGGTTACCTATGGCTGGTACGGTGACATCATATCCCGATGTGTCCAGGTTACCTATGGCTGGTACGGTGACATCATATCCCGATGTGTCCAGGTTACCTATGGCTGGTACGGTGACATCATATCCCGAGGTGTCCAGGTTACCTATGGCTGGTACGGTGACATCATATCCCGATGTGTCCAGGTTACCTATGGCTGGTACGGTGACATCATATCCCGATGTGTCCAGGTTACCTATAGCTGGTACGCTGACATCATATCCCGATGTGTCCAGGTTACCTATGGCTGGTACGGTGACATCATATCCCGATGTGTCCAGGTTACCTATGGCTGGTACGGTGACATCATATCCCGATGTGTCCAGGTTACCTATGGCTGGTACGGTGACATCATATCCCGAGGTGTCCAGGTTACCTATGGCTGGTACGGTGACATCATATCCCGATGTGTCCAGGTTACCTATGGCTGGTACGGTGACATCATATCCCGATGTGTCCAGGTTACCTATGGCTGGTACGGTGACATCATATCCCGATGTGTCCAGGTTACCTATGGCTGGTACGGTGACATCATATCCCGATGTGTCCAGGTTACCTATGGCTGGTACGGTGACATCATATCCCGATGTGTCCAGGTTACCTATGGCTGGTACGGTGACATCATATCCCGATGTGTCCAGGTTACCTATGGCTGGTACGGTGACATCATATCCCGATGTGTCCAGGTTACCTATGGCTGGTACGGTGACATCATATCCCGATGTGTCCAGGTTACCTATGGCTGGTACGGTGACATCATATCCCGAGGTGTCCAGGTTACCTATGGCTGGTACGGTGACATCATATCCCGATGTGTCCAGGTTACCTATGGCTGGTACGGTGACATCATATCCCGATGTGTCCAGGTTACCTATGGCTGGTACGGTGACATCATATCCCGATGTGTCCAGGTTACCTATGGCTGGTACGGTGACATCATATCCCGAGGTGTCCAGGTTACCTATGGCTGGTACGGTGACATCATATCCCGAGGTGTCCAGGTTACCTATGGCTGGTACGGTGACATCATATCCCGAGGTGTCCAGGTTACCTATGGCTGGTAAGGTGACATCATATCCCGATGTGTCCAGGTTACCTATGGCTGGTACGGTGACATCATATCCCGATGTGTCCAGGTTACCTATGGCTGGTACGGTGACATCATATCCCGATGTGTCCAGGTTACCTATGGCTGGTACGGTGATATCATATCCCGAGGTGTCCAGGTTACCTATGGCTGGTACGGTGACATCATATCCCGAGGTGTCCAGGTTACCTATGGCTGGTACGGTGACATCATATCCCGATGTGTCCAGGTTACCTATGGCTGGTACGGTGACATCATATCCCGATGTGTCCAGGTTACCTATGGCTGGTACGGTGACATCATATCCCGAGGTGTCCAGGTTACCTATGGCTGGTACGGTGACATCATATCCCGATGTGTCCAGGTTACCTATGGCTGGTACGGTGACATCATATCCCGATGTGTCCAGGTTACCTATGGCTGGTACGGTGACATCATATCCCGAGGTGTCCAGGTTACCTATGGCTGGTACGGTGACATCATATCCCGAGGTGTCCAGGTTACCTATGGCTGGTACGGTGACATCATATCCCGAGGTGTCCAGGTTACCTATGGCTGGTAAGGTGACATCATATCCCGATGTGTCCAGGTTACCTATGGCTGGTACGGTGACATCATATCCCGATGTGTCCAGGTTACCTATGGCTGGTACGGTGACATATCCCGATGTGTCCAGGTTACCTATGGCTGGTAAGGTGACATCATATCCCGAGGTGTCCAGGTTACCTATGGCTGGTACGGTGACATCATATCCCGATGTGTCCAGGTTACCTATGGCTGGTACGGTGACATCATATCCCGAGGTGTCCAGGTTACCTATGGCTGGTACGGTGACATCATATCCCGATGTGTCCAGGTTACCTATGGCTGGTACGGTGACATCATATCCCGATGTGTCCAGGTTACCTATGGCTGGTACGGTGACATCATATCCCGAGGTGTCCAGGTTACCTATGGCTGGTACGGTGACATCATATCCCGATGTGTCCAGGTTACCTATGGCTGGTACGGTGACATCATATCCCGATGTGTCCAGGTTACCTATAGCTGGTACGCTGACATCATATCCCGATGTGTCCAGGTTACCTATGGCTGGTACGGTGACATCATATCCCGATGTGTCCAGGTTACCTATGGCTGGTACGGTGACATCATATCCCGATGTGTCCAGGTTACCTATGGCTGGTACGGTGACATCATATCCCGAGGTGTCCAGGTTACCTATGGCTGGTACGGTGACATCATATCCCGATGTGTCCAGGTTACCTATGGCTGGTACGGTGACATCATATCCCGATGTGTCCAGGTTACCTATGGCTGGTACGGTGACATCATATCCCGATGTGTCCAGGTTACCTATGGCTGGTACGGTGACATCATATCCCGATGTGTCCAGGTTACCTATGGCTGGTACGGTGACATCATATCCCGATGTGTCCAGGTTACCTATGGCTGGTACGGTGACATCATATCCCGATGTGTCCAGGTTACCTATGGCTGGTACGGTGACATCATATCCCGATGTGTCCAGGTTACCTATGGCTGGTACGGTGACATCATATCCCGATGTGTCCAGGTTACCTATGGCTGGTACGGTGACATCATATCCCGAGGTGTCCAGGTTACCTATGGCTGGTACGGTGACATCATATCCCGATGTGTCCAGGTTACCTATGGCTGGTACGGTGACATCATATCCCGATGTGTCCAGGTTACCTATGGCTGGTACGGTGACATCATATCCCGATGTGTCCAGGTTACCTATGGCTGGTACGGTGACATCATATCCCGATGTGTCCAGGTTACCTATGGCTGGTACGGTGACATCATATCCCGAGGTGTCCAGGTTACCTATGGCTGGTACGGTGACATCATATCCCGAGGTGTCCAGGTTACCTATGGCTGGTACGGTGACATCATATCCCGAGGTGTCCAGGTTACCTATGGCTGGTAAGGTGACATCATATCCCGATGTGTCCAGGTTACCTATGGCTGGTACGGTGACATCATATCCCGATGTGTCCAGGTTACCTATGGCTGGTACGGTGACATCATATCCCGATGTGTCCAGGTTACCTATGGCTGGTACGGTGATATCATATCCCGAGGTGTCCAGGTTACCTATGGCTGGTACGGTGACATCATATCCCGAGGTGTCCAGGTTACCTATGGCTGGTACGGTGACATCATATCCCGATGTGTCCAGGTTACCTATGGCTGGTACGGTGACATCATATCCCGATGTGTCCAGGTTACCTATGGCTGGTACGGTGACATCATACCCCGAGGTGTCCAGGTTACCTATGGCTGGTACGGTGACATCATATCCCGATGTGTCCAGGTTACCTATGGCTGGTACGGTGACATCATATCCCGATGTGTCCAGGTTACCTATGGCTGGTACGGTGACATCATATCCCGAGGTGTCCAGGTTACCTATGGCTGGTACGGTGACATCATATCCCGAGGTGTCCAGGTTACCTATGGCTGGTACGGTGACATCATATCCCGAGGTGTCCAGGTTACCTATGGCTGGTAAGGTGACATCATATCCCGATGTGTCCAGGTTACCTATGACTGGTACGGTGACATCATATCCCGATGTGTCCAGGTTACCTATGGCTGGTACGGTGACATCATATCCCGATGTGTCCAGGTTACCTATGGCTGGTAAGGTGACATCATATCCCGAGGTGTCCAGGTTACCTATGGCTGGTACGGTGACATCATATCCCGAGGTGTCCAGGTTACCTATGGCTGGTAAGGTGACATCATATCCCGAGGTGTCCAGGTTACCTATGGCTGGTACGGTGATATCATATCCCGAGGTGTCCAGGTTACCTATGGCTGGTACGGTGACATCATATCCCGAGGTGTCCAGGTTACCTATGGCTGGTACGGTGACATCATATCCCGAGGTGTCCAGGTTACCTATGGCTGGTACGGTGACATCATATCCCGAGGTGTCCAGGTTACCTATGGCTGGTACGGTGATATCATATCCCGAGGTGTCCAGGTTACCTATGGCTGGTACGGTGACATCATATCCCGAGGTGTCCAGGTTACCTATGGCTGGTACGGTGACATCATATCCCGAGGTGTCCAGGTTACCTATGGCTGGTACGGTGATATCATATCCCGAGGTGTCCAGGTTACCTATGGCTGGTACGGTGACATCATATCCCGAGGTGTCCAGGTTACCTATGGCTGGTACGGTGACATCATATCCCGAGGTGTCCAGGTTACCTATGGCTGGTACGGTGACATCATATCCCGAGGTGTCCAGGTTACCTATGGCTGGTACGGTGACATCATATCCCGAGGTGTCCAGGTTACATATGGCTGGTACGGTGACATCATATCCCGAGGTGTCCAGGTTACCTATGGCTGGTACGGTGACATCATAACCCGAGGTGCACCAATTCCTTTGCAGGTTCTCTTCATGTTAATGGTGAGTCTATTCCCAGTCTCTCTGATGGTTCCCCTGGTTAACTCTCTCCAACTACTTTTCACGACAGTTGTTGGTTTTGCTCTGGGTGAAAAAATGGACGCCTCTACCTACTTGGGGACTCTCTTGGTCTTCCTCGGATGCACTGCCATTCTACTTGATGATTTCAATGTACCGCTGTGAATAAAACAATAATATTTTTAAACGGGTGCATTTGAGTTCTCAAGTACATTTTATGTGTTGATATGTCTATTTCTTACATAAGTTTGAGTTTTTACTCAGTTGTTTCGGCATTTGCGGGTTTTCGTATGTGACGGTGAAGTGTATTAAGCTGATACATAATTTATTCAATTGGTTTTTAATTAAAATTCATCTTGATGAATATTATCCCACAAAACATTCTTGAAGACTGCATAATTTAAACCATTCACAATGTTTAGGGAAAAATCAATAGAATTAAAAATGTATTGACGGTTGTACTCAAACTTCCTGAGACTTCTCCACAAATGACTTGTTATTCATTAAATCGAATTGAGAAGTGGTTTTAATAGTCCGCATCCGCATTGGAAATTGCTGCCCACTGCGAGACTTCTTCACCGCTTTGTATATCTCACCAGCTACAAAAGAGCTTTTATTAGACTTCTTCACCGCTTTGTATATCTCACCAGCTACAAAAGAGCTTATATTAGACTTCTTCACCGCTTTGTATATCTCACCAGCTACAAGAAGAGCTTCTATTAGACTTCTTCACCGCTTTGTATATCTCACCAGCTACAAAAAGAGCTTCTATTAGACTTCTTTACCGCTTTGTATATCTCACCAGCTACCAAAAGAGCTTATATTAGACTTCTTCACCGCTTTGTATATCTCACCAGCTAAAAAAAGAGCTTCTATTAGACTTCTTCACCGCTTTGTATATAGCAGCAGCTACAAAAAGAGCTTATATTACTGAATCGCCAAATCATTAATAAACACTCAAAACAAAAACTTTTCACGGAAATATAATCATAAGAAATGATTCCAAGAGGAATTTGTGACTTGAACTGAGTGCTGCTCAATTCTTCTGTTTTCCGAGCTGCTATTTATTATACCACATGTGAAGTTTTCACATCATAAAAGAGTAAATGTGAGGAACAGCACGCTTCAGAGAGAGAGAAAGAGAGGAGAGAGAGAGAGAGAGAGAGCGAGGAGAGATAAAGAGAACATGCCATTTATAAGAAAAACAATAGAAAACGATAAATTTTCAGCTCTAGAATGCATAAATTTCACCCGTAGTGCTTAGAGAAACACCCAACTGTTATTGGAACTCTCAAGTATTGTCTTGATTATAAAAAAACGCATGAAAGTGAGCAAAGTATTTTTTGCCAAGCTTTTATCTTTTTGTTAGTCAAAGACCTTGTAGGCAGTGATTGCCGAGTCTGAGAGAGAATTATTTGGGTAACTTCTTGTTTTTAAGTGCCAGGGCAAAAGTTGAAAATAACCTCTCTGTGATATCGTCAGCCGATTCACTCCACTGAATGCACTGCAGACATCGACGGTGACGTGTTTGTTCAGCTTACGGAACTGTTGAATAATTCTGCGTTACCGATCGTTCGGCTTGGAAATCTCAGCCACAAAGATGCCAACTTCGAGTATTCTGGGCGGAGCTTCCTGGGAGTTTTTCCTGATTTGCTTCTCTAGAATGACAAAGGAGAAAGTGCCGCTTTCCGTTCCGCTTACATCCGCCTTTCCGACTCTTCCATCCGTACGGACATTTGTCCATTTAACCCGAAACGCACAAGATTCTCTGGAAGCCAAGGCGTTAGTGAGCTCGAGAGATGCAGCTCTCTGATCCACCTTTCTCTCTTCATTTCTCTTGCTTCCTCTTCACTCCTTCTACAATATCTCTCCCTCCCTATCTATTTCACTTTCAACATCTCTTCCTCTGTCTCCACTCCTCCACTCAAACTGCGATTCAGCAAGCAACCGCTCACCTCATGGCGTGCTTCGGACACGACATTTCATGCGGACAAGGTGCAACCACTCGAGCTGCAGGCAGCGAAGTTGGCGGCTGCACGTCTTCCGGCAGCTGAATTTCCCAACTAGGGAACTTTCTCTGATTGCCAACTCCAAAATTTCTGAACCTTCTCTCTGAGCAGCTCAAACTTTTCATAATTCGTGAGATCGGAGCTGTGGAGGATGTCTTTGACGTCATCGTTCCATGAAAGACAGAAAAATAGAGATTGAGGTGAGAGAAATAATACTGGTACTGCCAACCTGTCGCAGTCCTTAAAGAGTTGCTCACACTCTCGCGGCAGGACTCGACAGCCCTCCTCGAGTATGAACTGGCGAGCTCTCATGATGGCAGCGAAAGAGTCCTCTATTCCAGACTCGATCAGTATCAGGAATCTGCAAGCTAAGCTCGTTCCGCATCACGTCAATGTTCTTGTAAGAGCTCGGCGACCTCTCCGTTCTCCTCCAAAGCGCCTCGAGGACTTCCATTCGAGCCTCTTCTGACGCGAGTTCGATGAGAGATCGTTGTGAAATGACGAGGTCGTAGGTGACATCGTGCGAGGGCACCAGATGGCGGCGAAAGACTATTCCAGGATGAACGAGGGGGGAACAGGAAGAAGTCTCGTTGATAGAGGGAGCCTCAGTCGTGGGAGAAGCGAATGATGGAGTAGGTATAGAGGGGGGAGACGAGTCACCCTGGAATGAATCTCTTCCATACTCTGCAATAAACTCAACAGCATCACGGCTCAATAACATATATGATGATTGCAAACTTAGTTTATACATTCTGCGCTCCTCTCAACACATCAGATGAAAGCGATCTAAGTGGACTTCTATCAGAAATTGGGGACCAGGGTGGTTCTTAGCACCTGCACATCTTTTTTCGAGCGGAAAATTTTTTATAATTTCAGAGTTCAACATTAAATTTTCCCAATGACTTGGACTTTAAGAAAATTTTAAAGAAATTTTTTTAACGAAAAATTTAAGATTTTTTTTAACGAAAAATTTAAGAAATTTTATTCCAAGTTCATATATTTCAATGTTTTTGGAAAGCGCATAGAATTTTTTTACACGCAGTGCGGTTCAGAGAAACATCCTCTTGGGGACTGCAGGGCAGCCTGCTTGTTCACCAAATCCTCTACATTATTATTCTCCTCTTATCTTATCAAACCTGGTTTAATCAAGACAAATTTTAGGAAAAAATTGTTTCTGACTTAAAAAAAACAAAAAAAAACTTCACTCTTTATGACTTGTGACTTGCGAGTGACTAAAGCTAGATTAGGGTTGGATCAAATCAACAAACATAAACAATTTCTGAAAAAAAAACCCCAGAGAATCAAGTCCGAAAACAAGATTACAGCAATCTCCATCATTCTCACATGATGTCTTACAACATTAGGCGTTTTATGAACTTCAATTATAAAAAAGATGAAGAAAGCAGACTACTTAAACATAAGAAGCTCCGAAACTTACTCTGCAAATATCCATCGCGAAGCGAGTCATTTCATCATTCACTTCCACCATACAGTACTCTTCCATCTGATTACCATATCTGAATCATAATTCACTGTATACATACAGGGTTCATTTCAGTTCTGGATCGTTTCCGAGTTTCCAGCCCTGATATAGTTCAAAACGTGGCATTTTCCTACTCTTTTCACTTTCTTTCTTCCTGACTCGAGTCAAGCATCTCTGGTTCCTGTCGAACTACCGTAACTTGAAAACGATTTCTTACCATATCACAGGTTCTAAACACTGTAACGATAACTGAATAAGTTTCCTCTTACAGTATACAATGCTCATCAACCATTCAAACTAGGCTATTTGTTCCAACTGTAATATAAGGTATGAGATAGAGTCAAACTTCTCATTGGCAGCCCAGAAGGCCGCCCCGCATCCCGCCCCAAAGTCCAGAATTTTTCGAGGCACAAAACCAGTCGCAGTTTGTAACTCCTCCAGTGCTCTAGCAGCTTCCGCATAGTTTGGGACGAGTCTATTATTCAAAAAAAAATCTTTGAAGTTTAGATGATCACTCGACAATAAGACATAAGTTATTTTTTAAAATCTATCTTAAATATTAAGAGTTATTTTTCAAAGATATTAGTTCGGGTGTCTGGCTTTGTGCGAAAGTTCCTAAATTCGGCCACCACGCCGGACAGATTCTTAGGCCATTACTAAAGCACGCCACGCACGCCAAATCATTACTAATGCACGCCAATGCGCGAGAAAGAGAGAAATAGTGTTTGACGCACTATCATGTTAATCTTTTGATACGGTCTCGTTAGCCTAAGCCGTACGGCCTCGTTAGCGTAAACTTTTGCCTAAGCCTAAGCAGAAAAAAACAAGAAAAACTTGAGAAAAAAAAACTAAATAAAGCGCATCTGGCAAAGTTAAGAAATTTCGCGCCAGTGGCAAGCATTGTTAATTATTTGGCGTGTGTGGCGTGCTTTATTAATAGCCAGATTCTTAAAAGCCAGAAAAGTTAAGAAACTTATTTACTTCTTCCACGAATCTGACAAACCCAGGACTCAGCAACTGCTTCTATCATGATTGGTATATCCTCTATCTCATGGTAGTGCATACCCTGCCGCGACGCTTGATTGGTATATCCTCTATCTCATGGTAGTGCATACCCTGCCGCGACGCTTGATTGGTATATCCTCTATCTCAGGGTAGTGCATACCCTGCCGCGACGCTTGATTGGTATATCCTCTATCTCATGGTAGTGCATACCCTGCCGCGACGCTTGATTGGTATATCCTCTATCTCAGGGTAGTGCATACCCTGCCGCGACGCTTGATTGGTATATCCTCTATCTCAGGGTAGTGCATACCCTGCCGCGACGCTTGATTGGTATATCCTCTATCTCATGGTAGTGCATACCCTGCCGCGACGCTTGATTGGTATATCCTCTATCTCAGGGTAGTGCATACCCTGCCGCGACGCTTGATTGGTATATCCTCTATCTCATGGTAGTGCATACCCTGCCGCGACGCTTGATTGGTATATCCTCTATCTCATGGTAGTGCATACCCTGCCGCGACGCTTGATTGGTATATCCTCTATCTCAGGGTAGTGCATACCCTGCCGCGACGCTTGATTGGTATATCCTCTATCTCATGGTAGTGCATACCCTGCCGCGACGCTTGATTGGTATATCCTCTATCTCATGGTAGTGCATACCCTGCCGCGACGCTTGATTGGTATATCCTCTATCTCATGGTAGTGCATACCCTGCCGCGACGCTTGATTGGTATATCCTCTATCTCAGGGTAGTGCATACCCTGCCGCGACGCTTGATTGGTATATCCTCTATCTCATGGTAGTGCATACCCTGCCGCGACGCTTGATTGGTATATCCTCTATCTCATGGTAGTGCATACCCTGCCGCGACGCTTGATTGGTATATCCTCTATCTCAGGGTAGTGCATACCCTGCCGCGACGCTTGATTGGTATATCCTCTATCTCATGGTAGTGCATACCCTGCCGCGACGCTTGATTGGTATATCCTCTATCTCAGGGTAGTGCATACCCTGCCGCGACGCTTGATTGGTATATCCTCTATCTCAGGGTAGTGCATACCCTGCCGCGACGCTTGATTGGTATATCCTCTATCTCATGGTAGTGCATACCCTGCCGCGACGCTTGATTGGTATATCCTCTATCTCAGGGTAGTGCATACCCTGCCGCGACGCTTGATTGGTATATCCTCTATCTCATGGTAGTGCATACCCTGCCGCGACGCTTGATTGGTATATCCTCTATCTCATGGTAGTGCATACCCTGCCGCGACGCTTGATTGGTATATCCTCTATCTCAGGGTAGTGCATACCCTGCCGCGACGCTTGATTGGTATATCCTCTATCTCATGGTAGTGCATACCCTGCCGCGACGCTTGATTGGTATATCCTCTATCTCAGGGTAGTGCATACCCTGCCGCGACGCTTGATTGGTATATCCTCTATCTCAGGGTAGTGCATACCCTGCCGCGACGCTTGATTGGTATATCCTCTATCTCATGGTAGTGCATACCCTGCCGCGACGCTTGATTGGTATATCCTCTATCTCAGGGTAGTGCATACCCTGCCGCGACGCTTGATTGGTATATCCTCTATCTCATGGTAGTGCATACCCTGCCGCGACGCTTGATTGGTATATCCTCTATCTCATGGTAGTGCATACCCTGCCGCGACGCTTGATTGGTATATCCTCTATCTCAGGGTAGTGCATACCCTGCCGCGACGCTTGATTGGTATATCCTCTATCTCATGGTAGTGCATACCCTGCCGCGACGCTTGATTGGTATATCCTCTATCTCATGGTAGTGCATACCCTGCCGCGACGCTTGATTGGTATATCCTCTATCTCAGGGTAGTGCATACCCTGCCGCGACGCTTGATTGGTATATCCTCTATCTCATGGTAGTGCATACCCTGCCGCGACGCTTGATTGGTATATCCTCTATCTCAGGGTAGTGCATACCCTGCCGCGACGCTTGATTGGTATATCCTCTATCTCAGGGTAGTGCATACCCTGCCGCGACGCTTGATTGGTATATCCTCTATCTCATGGTAGTGCATACCCTGCCGCGACGCTTGATTGGTATATCCTCTATCTCAGGGTAGTGCATACCCTGCCGCGACGCTTGATTGGTATATCCTCTATCTCATGGTAGTGCATACCCTGCCGCGACGCTTGATTGGTATATCCTCTATCTCATGGTAGTGCATACCCTGCCGCGACGCTTGATTGGTATATCCTCTATCTCAGGGTAGTGCATACCCTGCCGCGACGCTTGATTGGTATATCCTCTATCTCAGGGTAGTGCATACCCTGCCGCGACGCTTGATTGGTATATCCTCTATCTCATGGTAGTGCATACCCTGCCGCGACGCTTGATTGGTATATCCTCTATCTCATGGTAGTGCATACCCTGCCGCGACGCTTGATTGGTATATCCTCTATCTCAGGGTAGTGCATACCCTGTCGCGACGCTTGATTGGTAAATCCTCTATCTCATGGTAGTGCATACCCTGCCGCGACGCTTGATTGGTATATCCTCTATCTCATGGTAGTGCATACCCTGCCGCGACGCTTGATTGGTATATCCTCTATCTCATGGTAGTGCATACCCTGCCGCGACGCTTGATTGGTATATCCTCTATCTCAGGGTAGTGCATACCCTGTCGCGACGCTTGATTGGTATATCCTCTATCTCATGGTAGTGCATACCCTGCCGCGACGCTTGATTGGTATATCCTCTATCTCATGGTAGTGCATACCCTGCCGCGACGCTTGATTGGTATATCCTCTATCTCAGGGTAGTGCATACCCTGCCGCGACGCTTGATTGGTATATCCTCTATCTCATGGTAGTGCATACCCTGCCGCGACGCTTGATTGGTATATCCTCTATCTCAGGGTAGTGCATACCCTGCCACGACGCTTGATTGGTATATCCTCTATCTCAGGGTAGTGCATACCCTGCCGCGACGCTTGATTGGTATATCCTCTATCTCAGGGTAGTGCATACCCTGCCGCGACGCTTGATTGGTATATCCTCTATCTTAGGGTAGTGCATACCCTGCCGCGACGCTTGATTGGTATATCCTCTATCTCATGGTAGTGCATACCCTGCCGCAAAGTTTGATTGGTATATCCTCTATCTCATGGTAGTGCATACCCTGCCGCGACGCTTGATTGGTATATCCTCTATCTCAGGGTAGTGCATACCCTGCCGCAACGCTTGATTGGTATATCCTCTATCTCATGGTAGTGCATACCCTGCCGCTACGCTTGATTGGTATATCCTCTATCTCATGGTAGTGCATACCCTGCCGCAAAGTTTGATTGGTATATCCTCTATCTCATGGTAGTGCATACCCTGCCGCGACGCTTGATTGGTATATCCTCTATCTCAGGGTAGTGCATACCCTGCCGCGACGCTTGATTGGTATATCCTCTATCTCATGGTAGTGCATACCCTGCCGCGACGCTTGATTGGTATATCCTCTATCTCATGGTAGTGCATACCCTGCCGCGACGCTTGATTGGTATATCCTCTATCTCAGGGTAGTGCATACCCTGCCGCGACGCTTGATTGGTATATCCTCTATCTCAGGGTAGTGCATACCCTGCCGCGACGCTTGATTGGTATATCCTCTATCTCATGGTAGTGCATACCCTGTCGCGACGCTTGATTGGTATATCCTCTATCTCAGGGTAGTGCATACCCTGCCGCGACGCTTGATTGGTATATCCTCTATCTCATGGTAGTGCATACCCTGCCGCGACGCTTGATTGGTATATCCTCTATCTCAGGGTAGTGCATACCCTGCCGCGACGCTTGATTGGTATATCCTCTATCTCAGGGTAGTGCATACCCTGCCGCGACGCTTGATTGGTATATCCTCTATCTCATGGTAGTGCATACCCTGCCGCGACGCTTGATTGGTATATCCTCTATCTCAGGGTAGTGCATACCCTGCCGCGACGCTTGATTGGTATATCCTCTATCTCAGGGTAGTGCATACCCTGCCGCGACGCTTGATTGGTATATCCTCTATCTCATGGTAGTGCATACCCTGCCGCAAAGTTTGATTGGTATATCCTCTATCTCATGGTAGTGCATACCCTGCCGCGACGCTTGATTGGTACAGTACCGCCCGAAATGTTATCATATATAGACTATTGAACATAACTTTTTTTGTAAAAAACCGAATGAAGCTCAAGTTTTCAGATTTTTTACTTGTATTCCGATGACCAACAGTTCGAACCATGACTTGAAACAAAAGTTGTTTGAATTAAGTTCACAAAACAAACAAAAAATTATAATAAAAATCATGGAGAAAAACAGCTTCTTGCATGATTTTACTTGTATTTCGATGTCCAACAGTTCGAACCATGACTTGAAACAGAAATCGTATGAACTAAGTTCAAAAAACAACAAAAAAACTCAACAAAAAAATCATGGAGAAAGAAACTGAAAAATAGAAGGTATACCAATTTCGATGTATCTCCTGGAGATAATCAATAAATTTTTCCAAAAGTTGTCCGGTACGGTACAGATGCCCAAAAAAACTTCTGTGAAAATTTGAGCTCTGAATGTTATCTTTGAAAAAAGTAATGTTCAATAATCTATATATGATAACATTTCGGGCGGTACTGTATATCCTCTATCTCAGGGTAGTGCATACCCTGCCGCAACGCTTGATTGGTATATCCTCTATCTCATGGTAGTGCATACCCTGCCGCGACGCTTGATTGGTATATCCTCTATCTCATGGTAGTGCATACCCTGCCGCGACGCTTGATTGGTATATCCTCTATCTCAGGGTAGTGCATACCCTGCCGCGACGCTTGATTGGTATATCCTCTATCTCAGGGTAGTGCATACCCTGCCGCGACGCTTGATTGGTATATCCTCTATCTCATGGTAGTGCATACCCTGCCGCGACGCTTGATTGGTATATCCTCTATCTCAGGGTAGTGCATACCCTGCCGCGACGCTTGATTGGTATATCCTCTATCTCAGGGTAGTGCATACCCTGCCGCGACGCTTGATTGGTATATCCTCTATCTCAGGGTAGTGCATACCCTGCCGCGACGCTTGATTGGTATATCCTCTATCTCAGGGTAGTGCATACCCTGCCGCGACGCTTGATTGGTATATCCTCTATCTCATGGTAGTGCATACCCTGCCGCGACGCTTGATTGGTATATCCTCTATCTCAGGGTAGTGCATACCCTGCCGCGACGCTTGATTGGTATATCCTCTATCTCAGGGTAGTGCATACCCTGCCGCGACGCTTGATTGGTATATCCTCTATCTCATGGTAGTGCATACCCTGCCGCAAAGTTTGATTGGTATATCCTCTATCTCATGGTAGTGCATACCCTGCCGCGACGCTTGATTGGTATATCCTCTATCTCAGGGTAGGGCATACCCTGCCGCGACGCTTGATTGGTATATCCTCTATCTCATGGTAGTGCATACCCTGCCGCGACGCTTGATTGGTATATCCTCTATCTCATGGTAGTGCATACCCTGCCGCGACGCTTGATTGGTATATCCTCTATCTCAGGGTAGTGCATACCCTGCCGCGACGCTTGATTGGTATATCCTCTATCTCAGGGTAGTGCATACCCTGCCGCGACGCTTGATTGGTATATCCTCTATCTCATGGTAGTGCATACCCTGTCGCGACGCTTGATTGGTATATCCTCTATCTCAGGGTAGTGCATACCCTGCCGCGACGCTTGATTGGTATATCCTCTATCTCATGGTAGTGCATACCCTGCCGCGACGCTTGATTGGTATATCCTCTATCTCAGGGTAGTGCATACCCTGCCGCGACGCTTGATTGGTATATCCTCTATCTCATGGTAGTGCATACCCTGCCGCGACGCTTGATTGGTATATCCTCTATCTCAGGGTAGTGCATACCCTGCCGCGACGCTTGATTGGTATATCCTCTATCTCATGGTAGTGCATACCCTGCCGCGACGCTTGATTGGTATATCCTCTATCTCAGGGTAGTGCATACCCTGCCGCGACGCTTGATTGGTATATCCTCTATCTCAGGGTAGTGCATACCCTGCCGCGACGCTTGATTGGTATATCCTCTATCTCATGGTAGTGCATACCCTGCCGCGACGCTTGATTGGTATATCCTCTATCTCAGGGTAGTGCATACCCTGCCGCGACGCTTGATTGGTATATCCTCTATCTCAGGGTAGTGCATACCCTGCCGCGACGCTTGATTGGTATATCCTCTATCTCATGGTAGTGCATACCCTGCCGCAAAGTTTGATTGGTATATCCTCTATCTCATGGTAGTGCATACCCTGCCGCGACGCTTGATTGGTATATCCTCTATCTCAGGGTAGTGCATACCCTGCCGCGACGCTTGATTGGTATATCCTCTATCTCATGGTAGTGCATACCCTGCCGCGACGCTTGATTGGTATATCCTCTATCTCATGGTAGTGCATACCCTGCCGCGACGCTTGATTGGTATATCCTCTATCTCAGGGTAGTGCATACCCTGCCGCGACGCTTGATTGGTATATCCTCTATCTCAGGGTAGTGCATACCCTGCCGCGACGCTTGATTGGTATATCCTCTATCTCATGGTAGTGCATACCCTGCCGCGACGCTTGATTGGTATATCCTCTATCTCAGGGTAGTGCATACCCTGCCGCGACGCTTGATTGGTATATCCTCTATCTCATGGTAGTGCATACCCTGCCGCGACGCTTGATTGGTATATCCTCTATCTCAGGGTAGTGCATACCCTGCCGCGACGCTTGATTGGTATATCCTCTATCTCAGGGTAGTGCATACCCTGCCGCGACGCTTGATTGGTATATCCTCTATCTCAGGGTAGTGCATACCCTGCCGCGACGCTTGATTGGTATATCCTCTATCTCATGGTAGTGCATACCCTGCCGCGACGCTTGATTGGTATATCCTCTATCTCAGGGTAGTGCATACCCTGCCGCGACGCTTGATTGGTATATCCTCTATCTCATGGTAGTGCATACCCTGCCGCGACGCTTGATTGGTATATCCTCTATCTCAGGGTAGTGCATACCCTGCCGCGACGCTTGATTGGTATATCCTCTATCTCAGGGTAGTGCATACCCTGCCGCGACGCTTGATTGGTATATCCTCTATCTCATGGTAGTGCATACCCTGCCGCAAAGTTTGATTGGTATATCCTCTATCTCATGGTAGTGCATACCCTGCCGCGACGCTTGATTGGTATATCCTCTATCTCAGGGTAGTGCATACCCTGCCGCAACGCTTGATTGGTATATCCTCTATCTCATGGTAGTGCATACCCTGCCGCGACGCTTGATTGGTATATCCTCTATCTCATGGTAGTGCATACCCTGCCGCGACGCTTGATTGGTATATCCTCTATCTCAGGGTAGTGCATACCCTGCCGCGACGCTTGATTGGTATATCCTCTATCTCAGGGTAGTGCATACCCTGCCGCGACGCTTGATTGGTATATCCTCTATCTCATGGTAGTGCATACCCTGCCGCGACGCTTGATTGGTATATCCTCTATCTCAGGGTAGTGCATACCCTGCCGCGACGCTTGATTGGTATATCCTCTATCTCAGGGTAGTGCATACCCTGCCGCGACGCTTGATTGGTATATCCTCTATCTCAGGGTAGTGCATACCCTGCCGCGACGCTTGATTGGTATATCCTCTATCTCAGGGTAGTGCATACCCTGCCGCGACGCTTGATTGGTATATCCTCTATCTCATGGTAGTGCATACCCTGCCGCGACGCTTGATTGGTATATCCTCTATCTCAGGGTAGTGCATACCCTGCCGCGACGCTTGATTGGTATATCCTCTATCTCAGGGTAGTGCATACCCTGCCGCGACGCTTGATTGGTATATCCTCTATCTCATGGTAGTGCATACCCTGCCGCAAAGTTTGATTGGTATATCCTCTATCTCATGGTAGTGCATACCCTGCCGCGACGCTTGATTGGTATATCCTCTATCTCAGGGTAGGGCATACCCTGCCGCGACGCTTGATTGGTATATCCTCTATCTCATGGTAGTGCATACCCTGCCGCGACGCTTGATTGGTATATCCTCTATCTCATGGTAGTGCATACCCTGCCGCGACGCTTGATTGGTATATCCTCTATCTCAGGGTAGTGCATACCCTGCCGCGACGCTTGATTGGTATATCCTCTATCTCAGGGTAGTGCATACCCTGCCGCGACGCTTGATTGGTATATCCTCTATCTCATGGTAGTGCATACCCTGTCGCGACGCTTGATTGGTATATCCTCTATCTCAGGGTAGTGCATACCCTGCCGCGACGCTTGATTGGTATATCCTCTATCTCATGGTAGTGCATACCCTGCCGCGACGCTTGATTGGTATATCCTCTATCTCAGGGTAGTGCATACCCTGCCGCGACGCTTGATTGGTATATCCTCTATCTCATGGTAGTGCATACCCTGCCGCGACGCTTGATTGGTATATCCTCTATCTCAGGGTAGTGCATACCCTGCCGCGACGCTTGATTGGTATATCCTCTATCTCAGGGTAGTGCATACCCTGCCGCGACGCTTGATTGGTATATCCTCTATCTCATGGTAGTGCATACCCTGCCGCGACGCTTGATTGGTATATCCTCTATCTCAGGGTAGTGCATACCCTGCCGCGACGCTTGATTGGTATATCCTCTATCTCAGGGTAGTGCATACCCTGCCGCGACGCTTGATTGGTATATCCTCTATCTCATGGTAGTGCATACCCTGCCGCGACGCTTGATTGGTATATCCTCTATCTCAGGGTAGTGCATACCCTGCCGCGACGCTTGATTGGTATATCCTCTATCTCATGGTAGTGCATACCCTGCCGCGACGCTTGATTGGTATATCCTCTATCTCAGGGTAGTGCATACCCTGCCGCGACGCTTGATTGGTATATCCTCTATCTCATGGTAGTGCATACCCTGCCGCGACGCTTGATTGGTATATCCTCTATCTCAGGGTAGTGCATACCCTGCCGCGACGCTTGATTGGTATATCCTCTATCTCAGGGTAGTGCATACCCTGCCGCGACGCTTGATTGGTATATCCTCTATCTCATGGTAGTGCATACCCTGCCGCGACGCTTGATTGGTACATCCTCTATCTCATGGTAGTGCATACCCTGCCGCGACGCTTGATTGGTATATCCTCTATCTCATGGTAGTGCATACCCTGCCGCGACGCTTGATTGGTATATCCTCTATCTCAGGGTAGTGCATACCCTGCCGCGACGCTTGATTGGTATACCCTCTATCTCAGGGTAGTGCATACCCTGCCGCGACGCTTGATTGGTATATCCTCTATCTCAGGGTAGTGCATACCCTGCCGCGACGCTTGATTGGTATATCCTCTATCTCATGGTAGTGCATACCCTGCCGCGACGCTTGATTGGTATATCCTCTATCTCAGGGTAGTGCATACCCTGCCGCGACGCTTGATTGGTATATCCTCTATCTCATGGTAGTGCATACCCTGCCACGACGCTTGATTGGTATATCCTCTATCTCATGGTAGTGCATACCCTGCCGCGACGCGGGATTGGGCGCAAAGAAGATTTAAATTTATCAAAAATATTACTGAGCAACCAATATACATATCAATAAAAACTACAAAGACTTGAAACCATTCTGATTGTCATTGAGTCTTCTAGATGATGATACACATTCAAGAAACGAAATGATCTATGTGATTTATGTCAAAAGAAGCAAGGGTGAACACCTTGCCAGAGCGTACGCCGCAGCTTCTTCTCTAGACTTCACATTCAAAGGCTTCCACTTGTAGTTGGCCTTCTTCAGCTGCTTGTCTACTTCATTCCTCATCTTCAGCTCTTCTGAATCCTGCTGCTGCAACGCTTCCTTCTATTGCTTCTTAACTTAATCTTATCTTTTTCCTATCTTTTTTTTTGTATTCCACGCTCTCTCTCTCCCTCTCTCTCTTTCCTTCTCTCTCTCTCTCTCTCTCCCTCTCTCTCTTTCCTTCTCTCTCTCTCACACACACACACAGACTCGATTTGACCAACCATTTTTTGGGGCAAATGCTTCTCTCCAAAAATTCATCTTCTTTTGCTTTGTGCTCCTTTTCCCGCAGCTTCTTTTTTATTTCATTACGAATTTCTCGAATGACTTCAGGCGCAGCAGGAAAACGACTGAAGAAAAAATAATTGACTGAGAGTTGGAGGAGAGTGAGACATGAAAAGATAGAGAGATACAGACATAAAAAAATAATGAGAAAAATCGAGAGGACGAGGGAGGGGCTACAATACCTTTCCTGATGGCTCGAATCGATACTAACCGCTGGCTCAATTTCTCCGCGAGTTGATCTGCTTCATTCTGAATCTGGAGGGGATTTCGGCTGCATGCGACCACGGCTTCTCGCAGCCCAGCGACTGCATCCGGCGGCAGTCGGAAAAGCCGCTTGTGCAACGGAAAAGACCGGTCGGCTCCCTGAGTACGGCAAGAATCGCTGATATTTCTTTGCTGGATCTTAATCGATTGGGGAGATGCCTGTTTGTTAGTGGTTGCCGACAGCTCGACGATACTCTTCTCCTTGGTGTAGACATTAACGGATACCACTTCAGCTCTTCCTTCCACGACGTTTCGTTGCATTTTCGTTTTGTCCAGTGCACTTACTGAAGGCACATCTTATAAAGATCCCCTTTCACGACCATTCTCATCCCGAACAATAATGTTTTTTTGTTATATAGTTATACTTACACTGCTTCGGCTATCACAAAGGCTATGCGATCCGCATTGCGCCCCAGTTCTCAATCTTTAAAAGTTGGTAGGGAGAGAGATCCCCATACCGAGAGAGCGAGGAAAGAATCGAGAGTGAGAGAACGAGAACGAGAGAAAGAGGGAGGCAATTTTTTATCTACCTCTCGCGCGCTCTTTCATGTAAGGGGTTTCCTTCGTCTCCAACTCAGTTGCATTTCGTTGAGCTCCCCCTGGGTCGGCTGTTCTCTACATTCATCTCTTCGGCTGACTGAGCGCTGTGGCTGCTGCCTTTTGGGCGCGCTACATGCTGCCATAGCGCTGTGGCCGCTGCCTTCTGGGCGCGTCACATGCTGCCATAGCGCAGTGTTGCAGCCTTTGTGCGCAACACTTGCTGCTCCCAATAAGCGCGAATCTCTTGCTGCCCGTGGGGCGCAATTTTTTTTCCTTGCTGCTTAACTTGCATGAGTGCAGTACGCCAATAATGCATGAGTGCAGTACGGCACTACACTCAGTAACCTAAGCACATATACTGTGCTAGAACTATTATAAATTATGCGGTGCTGTCTATATGACACTAAATAGGTGCATATCACCGCGATTCCGACATTTTCTTGTCCCCTTTTGCAAGGCTGAAATATGACTAATATTTAGTTATTTTAAGCATGCTGTCGGATGAGGAGGGAACGGCCCAGCTGGACGCCGGCGAAGCCGGTAGAAGAGCAGGCCCGTTCATGTCGTCCTCATCAGGCTCGTCATCAAGCGAGGAAGACGCGAGGACCCACAAAAAGCGTCGCAAGAACCGACGAGAGCGAGCACGCTTGTCGTCTTCAGACAGTTCCAAGTCACCTCGACGATCACCAGATGCTGCAAAAAGCATGGAAAGAACATCGGAACTGAAGCCTCGCTACAAAATACCGACGGTTTTCGAATTCGCGAGCGCAGCGGATATTATTCCCCCTGCACCAACACTGCAGGAGAAGCCTCAGAGGAAGAGAGTGCGCATCTCCGAGCGGGCACTCAGTACCTTCGAGCTTCATGCAAAGGGAAAGTTTCTCGAGCGCGAAGAACGATCGGCATTCATTGAGAAGATGCCTCTTCCAGCGTCTAAACTGGCCATGTCTCCAGAGACGGACGACTCCGTAGGAGTCATAAAGTTTGCGAAGTGCCACATCAGCGAAAGCTCACTGGCGGCGACACAAGAGGTCACCACTACGGCGTTAGCGGGGCTAGCCTTCGCATTCGATGAATGCATCTCTGGCCGCGTCTCAGAGAATTCCGAAACGGCGACCGGGTACATATCCGCTGCTATGAATCTTCTAAGCGTATGCATCCAGGATCTAACCGCGTTCCGGAGAGAGGGCATACTAAGATCTGTGGGTGTCGAGCCGCGAAAGGCGATGCCGACATTCAGGACAGCTCCGATCTCCTCGACTACAACAGTGAGTCGTTGTCGAGAGCCAGTTCCGCCCATCTTTGGCGAGGGACTTCAGAAGGAAGTCATTACCGCAGCACAGCCAGACGACTTCTCCAAGTCGCTCAACACACTGCGTCAACACAAGTCAACACACCAGCGCAAACCTGAGAAGCCACACTTGAAAAGGTGCGTTGTTGACACACTTTCGGATGAGATAGAACTTTCCGGGGTAGGTGGGATTCGCCTTAGAGTAGAAAAGTGGGAAGCACTCTCTAGAGACACGTGGATAAAAGAAACCGTACAGGGTTATAAGATACCTTTTATACACACACACCCACCTCTATCTATTCCTATTCGTAAAAGGCAAGATAGTAGTCCCGAGATCGACAGAGAGGTTGATAGCTTACTCGAGAAAGGCGCAATTACCGCCATTCCGTGGGGCTCAAGGGTCTGGTTGTCTTCCATATTTCTGGTACCTAAGAAGGATGGAAGGCAGAGACCGGTCATAAATCTGAAACCTTTGAATTGTTTTGTCGAAAAAGTTCATTTCAAAATGGAACAGTTTCTCTTCACCCGAGACCTGATTAGTGGGGGAGAGTTCATGATAAAGATAGACATGAGAGACGCATACTTCGCCGTTCCCATCCATGAGGACTCGCAGAAGTTTCTCGTTTTTCAACACAGAGAGACACTCTATAAGTTTCGGGCTCTCCCGTTTGGTCTGTCAACTGCTCCATACGTGTACACACGCCTGTTGCGGCCCGTTGCAGAGAAGCTACGAAAATACGGTATCCGCATGCTAGTCTACATAGACGACTTGATTTTCTTCGGTGATACCTCAGAAGATCTCGACAGCGTCAGGAAGTGTGCCATAGATCTGCTTGTTTTCTCTAGGTCTAACAGTTAATTATGAGAAGTCTTGTTTTCCTCCGAGCCAGGTCGTTGAATTTCTAGGCATAGAAATAGATACACGCAGCATGCTCTTCCGTGTCCCAATCAGAAAGATTACGAAGATAAGATGCATGGCACTCGGCCTTCTCAAAACGCAAAACAGCACCATACGTCAACTGGCTAGCTTCACAGGATTGTGTCAGTCGATAGCTGTAGCCTGCGAATACAGTAGATTCAAATCACGAGCTACACAGAGGCTGATTAACGACTCGATGATTTCCCAGGCAAAGGACCCCTTTGCGAGAATCATAACTCTGTCGCAGGATTGTAAAGAGGAGTTACTATGGTGGTCCAACATAGATTCCAAATTCTTTACTGAGAGAATAACCTACCCCCCTGTTTCACTCGTCATCCAATCTGATGCATCGAATGAAGGATGGGGAGCGGTTTGTAACAATCGTCGCACTGGAGGCAGATGGTCTATCCAAGAGAGTTCACTGCATATTAATGTCCTAGAACTAACTGCTGCGATGTTCGCTCTCTCATGTTTTGCAAATGGGATGAAAAACACGACAATCCAGCTAGAGCTAGATAACACTACAGCGGTTTGGTTTATAAATAAGAGAGGAGGCGTACGTAGCACGGCTCTTAACAAGGTTGCGCAGCAAGTCTGGGACTGGGCTATGAATCGTAATGTGCACCTCTCTGCTACGTATAGACCAGGCTCTGAGAATGTAGAAGCAGATTACGAGTCGCGAACTTTCTCGGACCATTATGAATGGTCCCTGGATAGACAGGTAGTTGATATTCTATGGGAAAGATGGGGCGAGCCTTCCGTAGACCTGTTTGCCACTCGACATAACACGAAGTGTAGGGAGTTTTTCTCTTTCCGCCCAGACCCGAATGCGAAGGCGTGCGACGCCTTCAGGCAAGCATGGTCGGACCTACACGCATACGCTTTTCCACCGTTCCGCCTAGTCGGAAGAACAGTCAGGAAGGCGATCCGAGAAAGGGCAAAGCTGATCTTGATCGCGCCCGATTGGCCGAGTCAGCACTGGTATCCCCTGTTGTCACAGTCTGCCCGGGATCGAATGAAACTGCCGATAGCGTCGATTCTGAAAGATCTCAAGGGCAACGCTCACCCCATCTCCCCTCAAACACTGAAGCTCACAGCATGGAGAATGTTAGATCGAATCTTATGACCACAGGACTGGACTCCGTCGGAGTTGAAGCAGTAATGAACTCCTGGGCCCCTTCTACGCTTAAGCAATATGAGAGTGCCCTTAGGAAATGGTCGTCGTTCTGCGAGCATAGTCACATAGACGGGAGAAAACCTTCTTCCCAAGCCATCATAAACTTCCTCGGAAGACTTCATGAAGATGGTCTGGGTTACTCTACAATATGTACTCATAGAGCAGCAATCAGCAGCTATCTAGAGATTGTAGGGACTAAGGTTGAAGATACTCTGATTAGTAGAGCTGTTAGAGGATTCTTTAGAATGCGCCCATCAAAGCCCAAATACGATACTATCTGGGATGTTGCGCAGGTTATAAGTTTCTTTACCGAAAAAGGAGCTAGCGAGCAGCTCAGTCTGGAAGACTTGACTCTGAAGCTAACCATGCTCCTGGCCCTAACATCTCCTAATAGAGTGTCAGAGATAGCACGTTTTTCCCTAGAAAACTTACAAAAAGGATCAAAAAAGTGGATATTCCACCTAGACTTTGTAAATAAAAATAGGGGACTGGGCAAACCACATAGAGCGACATTCGAAAGATTTCCCGATCTGACTCTCTGCCCTATACACACCATGGAGGTTTACTTAAAACAAACATCACAGATTCGCCACGGCGAAGACAGTCTTTTGTTAAGTATAATAAAACCCCATGGGAAAGTTACGCCTTCTACAGTAGCTAGATGGCTTAAAACTACGCTATCTCACGCGGGTATAGCGGACAGCTTCTCGGCTCACTCTACAAGAGCAGCTAGTACGTCCGCCGGCACTAGAAGGGGCCTTTCGGGGCAAGCGATCATGGCAGCAGCTCATTGGGCGCCTAGGGGATCGACCTTCGAACGATTTTATCACAAGGATGTGGAGTCTTTTCAAGACACAATTCTCACATCGGGGTATGTCGAATAAGCCTTTGTGATAGCCGAAGCAGTGTAAGTATAATATTTTATTTTGCAAGACAACCTACCGGTTGTTGAAGTAAAATATTTATTATGCTTTCACTGCGAAGGCTATCACAAACCCGCCTCACAAACATAAAATAACTAGATGATGAACTAATCTTTTCGAAAAAGAGATTTTTTCTTTGTCCCACCCAATTTCCAATGTTCAAATTGCAGAGCGGTTGATAAGACGCCAAGCGAGCCGAGCAAGAAGGATAGACCGCGCGGGAAACGCGGCGGCGGGTACAAGAGGAAGGATAAGAAGTAGCACTATGCAGCACTTCTTTGTTGCAAATATTGTTGTTTGTGCAATATTTTTGTTGATGAGATAAATGATATTTTACCGAACAGCCTGGTTTTGGTCACTCAACGAAATGCAACTGAGTTGGAGACGAAGGAAACCCCTTACATGAAAGAGCGCGCGAGAGGTAGATAAAAAATTGCCTCCCTCTTTCTCTCGTTCTCGTTCTCTCACTCTCGATTCTTTCCTCGCTCTCTCGGTATGGGGATCTCTCTCCCTACCAACTTTTAAAGATTGAGAACTGGGGCGCAATGCGGATCGCATAGCCTTTGTGATAGCCTTCGCAGTGAAAGCATAATAAATATTTTACTTCAACAACCGGTAGGTTGTCTTGCAAAATAAAATATTCTATCGCAAGAATTAGCAATGATAATACGGCTGAGCAGTAATATCGCGCTCGTTTCCGGTGAAAGAAGACAGTTAGGTTAGAGTCGGTTTTGTCGATTAGCTTCTTTGCATGAAAGCTAATAGTTTCATAATTCGTCCGCAAAGAACAGAAGCTGAAAGAAGAAACCGGAAGTGTTGAGATAGTTGTGCTCTGTCGGGAGGAGTCTGCACTAGAAATGATACCTGGCATGCTAGACAAGAAGATTAATTACTTTACTTTTTATCTGATCACTATTAAACTTTCCACTCTGATACCTTGAGTAGAAGCGGCGGCTTTGACTGAAATCACTGTGTTGACTTTCCTCAAGAGTAGAATATTCTTTCCGTGACCCATGATGGCACTCATTCACAGCTGTCAGAGTGTACTGTATAATGCAACAAATAATGCTTTTTCATGAAATTATGTCCATGTCTCGATAATCTCGTGTTTTTTTAAAAAAATGATAGTTCAAGTTGTTTTGGTCCCCTTCTTTTCATTTACAGTTCAGTTCACTCTGCGTATCGAGGCTGCTTCTCAACACCCACAGAAAAAAGAGTGACCTAGATGACTGAACATGAGAAAAACTGCAGGCTCTTGAGAGAGCCCGAGACCGTGTAATGTAAGAGATTTTGGAGACAAACAGAACACTTGTATCACTATCTTTTTTGGATAGCGCATAAATTTTACCCAGAGTGCGGGTTAGAAAAACACAGTGATCGTATTTCGGTTCCATTTTTTTGCGTTAAAATACGTTTTCTCTGCGCCAATAACTTGTCAGTCGCTAGCGACCTATCAAGTTCGTTTGTGACTTCTTTTTCTTCCGTTTCATTCACTCAAGATAAACCTCTTCAAATAGCCCGTTGAGTAAAGTAACCCTATCTTTGTGTGTAAAAACTGATCCGAATACATTTTTTATCATTCGGTCATGTTGATTAAGTTGCCAAAAGCAAACGATAACAACAAGCAGTAACGGCTCAAAAAAACACCAAGAAAACAGAAAGTAAGAGAGAAGAAAAGAAGTGACAAGCAACCGCTCGTCTACATTGTTAGGCCCATGATGGCATTGACAATATCATTGTCGGCGGACCTCAAGGCCCGGATGGCCTTGTTGCGCGATACGTTCGCCTGACTCATGACCAGTTCAATATCCTTGTCCTCGATTCCCGTCGCGTCCTCATCCACCGCGTCATTCTCATCCTCGGCCAGCGGCGCGAGTCTGGGCGCCGGCGCGTCCTCCGAGGGCTTCACACGGTCGATGGCGTTCATCTGCGCGTGTTGCGAGAGGTCTTCAATCTTGGCTTCTCCGAACACAATGTAGGTGTCCGAGCCGGGCGACTTGAACACGTCCGGGCGGTTGATAACGAACAAGATGTTCTTCGACTTGCGGATGCACACGCGAGAGACTCCTGAAAACAAAAGTTGCTTATTCAAACAAACTCTTTTTTACTTCTAACAACCCTATTTTGTATTCAGCTCGGGTAGAGCACCTGAGGAAGTTCTCTCAGTGTCCTACTATGATGTTCATTAATTTAATATTGAACTCTTCAACTGCTATCAGTTCAGGTGGCTCTTTTTTACGAGAAAATAATCAATAAGCAATATAGCTCCATCTCTACTAGATGAATTAACTCGTACTATAAAAAAGAAACCGTGAACAGGCTTGAGTCCGAGCTTAGAGAAGAGCTTCCTAGCCTTCTTCTCGCTTCTGCTCTGCTTGGCTCCCTTCTCCACCTCAATAACACACATATGTCAACTGCCAACTGGCGAAAAAATTCTAAGGTGAACGACCTACCGACCCTCTCCATCACTCGAAATTAATGTATCCTCGTGTTGTTACATTGCAAAATGTATTCCGATAAAGTGAATAAAATTGAAAGAAAAACTTTAGTCCTATACATAAATATAACGTTTCATTAGCGATAAATCAGCCTCAACCAGTTTCAGAAACTTAATAGTGAAGCTTTTAACATACTTTAGCGATCGACCAACTCAAAAATCAATAAATATTTTACTTGTGATAACACATCTACTTAGTTCGGAGAGAAAATTAAACTTATTCTCAGAACAGTTCTCGAAACAAACGTACTCTTTCCATATTACTTCTATAAAGAACTAAGAGAAAAAGAGCGAATCTTCATCGGTTCTCAAAACTTTTTGATCGCTCCCTCGTTCTTCATTTTTCAACTGTTTTCAAACTTTTCAACCGTTTCTTTGCACAGATATTACCGCGCTCTCATTCCTCTAGATCAGAGAGCTTTGTTCACAAGTCTTTGATAGACCATGATCATCAAGGGGCGGAGCAAGTACCTGGTCGCCCAGTCCGGCAGCCTCAGCAACCTTCCTCTGTGCCTCGGAGACTTCGGTCTCCTCCAATCCTGGATTCTCGTCTTCGGAAGACTCACTTCCCTCTCCATCGTCTGTTGTAGTTTTCTTCTCCGTCTTAACACACTCTCTCTCGCCAACAAATTTACTAGTCATTCATCAATTAGAATACCTGATCAACATATGAAGGACGATTTGGACTGAATATTACTTGAAGACTCCCTACCCCCAGAACACAATCGATGATGTCATAAACAGTCGATCGTGGAGCTTTGAGTCCACACGTAGTCAGCTTTTCTTTAAATTAAAAGCAGTGAATCAATTACGGTACGGAAGGGACTTTCTTCCATCACAACATATTTTTCTACTTCCATACCGAAGGTTGGACAAGCGAGTCTTACTCTATATTGGCTTACATCTGTTACGAGCCTCGATCGGCCTGTTTTTTTTCTAGAGTAAAAAAACCCTTGACCTAGGAAGGCGAAGGCTTGCTACAATTGACTGTTTATTTTAACAAGGGGGAATGAGTAAGGAGAGAATATCTCTCGTCCAGAGCAGTTTTCCTAATCGGACTTAAAATGAAGAATCAAGGCGGAGTATTTCTTCCAAGTTCACATCTAATTCATTCACATGTGGAATTCTGGAACCTCTTCCTTTTTCTGCTCAGCCTCCGCCTTCTTTGCTGCTTTCGCTTCACCCTTCGTGACCATCTTTCAACAAGTACGAAGTAAAGTGCCCGATAGCAACACCCTGCATATCGACAACTCCTTTACAAGAAATCAGAGCGGAGAGTATTCTCTAATGCAGGAGAAGAGCATCAGAAAAACAGCCTCAAGTAACGCGGTAACCCAGCCTCCTGACCTCTTCAAAAACTTCGAAAGTGACATATTTTTTGCGGTTTACTAAATTTCCTGCTCCTCTGACCCAGGAAACTTACCACCGAAAGTCGGTACTTTTTCGGTTCATCGGGTTTTCGCGTCGCGGCCCCCTTCGCGCCGTACGGCCTCGTTATCGTAAACTTTTACTAAGCCTAAGCGTTTTTTTAATGTAAAAATAACTTTTTGATGTAAAAATAAAACGCGAAGGGAACCACGACGCGAAAACCCGATGAACCGAAAAAGTGCCCGAAAGTCAACTTTTATGTGATTTACTAATGAATTCATTGTGATTTATCAATTTGAGAGGCCACGTAGCTAATGGTCCATAAAAACAATTGTCAAGAAATTGACACGTGTTGTTCAATGCGGTACTTCAAATCACAGTGTTAGCATCCCCGATTACCTTGCTGACTTTTACATTACCCGACTGGAAACGCATAGCTTTCCATACAAAAAAGTCTTCACTCGGTAAGATTTCAAATACTAAACCCAGACCAAAGCTTGTGAATCTATAAGATGTTGGTCGTGTGGATGATAGTTTGTGAAAAACCGCTACTGAAGAGAAGATAAGAAATCGCGATCTTATAACGCTTAATTCCGAAAAAAGAACACCTTCAAACTTTCTTTTATACTCTGCACTAAGTACGAAGCACTCACACATATGTAACTTTAAAATTCAGGAAAACAAACTCAGAATTGCGAAGTTTCTTTGAATCAGCAATCTGCTCTTTCCAAATGGAACCCCTTCAAACAAGCTCAAAAACCCAAGTTTTCACCGCACTTTTTATGTCTTCTTGAAAGTTTACCGAGTATTGTAAAAAAGCATGAAACTTCATCACTAAAAATAGGTCGAAAGCCTATAATATACTTATAAGAGTTACTATCAAATGGATTAGGATTTCAACTGTTCTAAACATCAAGTCCTAAAGAAAAATCAAAGTTATGATCGGTATATTGTTCGAAAAAAGGTTCATTATATACCAAGTATGTATGAAAGCGAAAGTATTCACTGTATGCTACCATCACAATATGCAGTCAATTCACAACCGATTCCCTCAGACGAGGCACACCGTAGTTTGTAGTCTCTACCTAAATCTTTTAGTCTCATCTTCTTAAAAGTTGCTTCTCTTCCAAGATGTGTCCGATATTTAGAAGCTCTCGGATATTTGATACTATTCTATGTACAAATTACACCAGCTATTATAATCATAAGTACTACTTGTCATCGGCTTGAGAATTTTCTAGAAAGGGAATTATCTCTACCTCCTCAGAGGAATATCACAACGACATCACAGGATGCAATGGATGAGTCATACATCATAACGCGAAAGATGGAGGGGGGGAGGGAATAGAGGGAACTCATTCATTCATTCATTTCCGAATCCTTCAGTCATTTCAATGGCCAGCGATAGCTTCTCACTCAGCTGCTCATAGCTTCTGTATGGCGGTAGATCAAGACGGTTGAAACAAGTATGCGAGCGAGGCAGCCAATTCTCTTTCCCTACTCTCTCAATGCAGAACAACTGCGGACCGGTTGAGCCTGCAAATTAATATCATCCCCTTTCTTAATCAATACAGAAAAAGTGACGCTTCGAACAACTGAGGCAGGAATGATAAATGAGTCAAATTAGACGAGCCATACTTGTTCATATATAGCAAGCCAAGCTCAGACGAGGACTGAAACCTCATCTTCGGCAAACATTTGTCCCATCAGCTCATTTGGAAACGAGATTCATCTCTAACCAATCAATTCGGCGAATCCACCCACTGGAACCCGGCAGGTGCCAGTGACAAACTGCAGAAGCCTCGCTCTCTTCTCCTGGTCCAGAGAACGAACCCATTGCCAGAACCAGAGGACCTTCAACAAAAGAACCTTATTTTGATTTCTTCAAAAGGATTCACGTTTCTCCGAAGTTCTAAAAAGGAACCTGTTTGCTGCCAGGAGCGTAATGCCTGTACACAGTGTGGCGTTGCCAATCTCCGACGTCAATCTTAAACTATCTTATCAAGAAGCATTCATGTATCAAATAAAAACACTTGAGTGGGAAACTCATCCTTGAATGAGAATGAGATTTTATCAGTCGGATGTCCGAATAAATGGCAATTTTTAAAATATTGACTTAACAAAATTCTTTCATACTGAATCATGACCAGTGGTTAAATAGTCATGTCAGACTTACTGTCGGCGGGCCACTGTTTTTTCCAAATCACAAGGGGAACTCTTATGTAAAACAAAACAAAAAATTTCTCGGGTCTGTGTTTTTTATGATAAGGAAGGACCCTCAAGTGAAAAGTTTTTTTCTGCCTTTGGCGGGCGTCTGTACCTTTTTTCTTGCACACTAAAAAACCCCACATCATGACAAAAAAAACTGTTTCTCCAGAGTTTCTTTCTTTCATTTCAACCTCAAAACTCTAAAAAAAGGTTTAGAGATTAGTGGGGGAGTATGTAAATAGGTCAGTAGTCCTAGTGAAAAATTGTCAGTTGTACTGTAGTTTACTTGTGATGAGCGACTTTTCGTCGTTATGCCTGGCCATATTAGTCGAACAAAGAATATCTGATATCGGTGAAACTTGCGAATGCCCGTGGTGAGTGGGTGGTTCCCCCCACATGGAAAAAGAACACCAACCTCTTGCATTCCACACAAGAGCAGCTCCAGCTCTCTCTCATCGAAGTATTGCAGCCATTCGATGGGGAAGACTGAATTGAAGCCCGTGAAGAAGGCCCGAGTTTGCTGCTCGACGCCTCGGTTGAACCTGTCAAGAGACAGCAGTCAAGGAGAATAGCTCTCGAGGACCAGTGCTGTTCGGACCCGCGCTGCGGGTTAGATCTATTTGCAAGTCAATGCTCTATTCAAGAAAAATAGTGATAAAACGCTCTGTTCGTCTGTATGCTCTTTTACATCGCACGCTTTCGCACTTTTTCAAAAAGCCTGCCAGTTCTATCTTTGGGTGGGGAGCAACAGCCTGTCGAGTACTCAATCACTCAGATATCTAAGACTAACCTTTTTTTCTCGTTATCACAGTGCATAAAACTCTTTACCTGGTATCAATATTTATTTGTCTTTCAACTTAAAACTGTTATCGAGTTCTCTCAAGACTTTACTCGATTGTATCTACCGTTTAAAAAAACAATCAACATAAACGTGTCTTTAAACTTAATTGAAATCATTTAAAAACAATCATAGGAATACGGCATAAACTTCTACCAAATATCATATTCAAAATGAGTGTCGTTCTTTGTTTGTGAATGTTTGGAAATCACTCAACCCTGTGTGAAAATAAATCTCAGGTTGAAATATGTTATCCATGTAGTCTGGTCACTTCAATCATTACAGCAAATTCAAAGAGTACCTCCACTCGACAAGAAGCTCGATGTACTCTTCCTTGTTGGTCTCAGTTACAGGAATGTCTTTGCCGCCTTCTTTCAACTCGTGAGACTTGATCTGTAACAACTCTTTTATTCCTCCATCAGAACTGAGAGCTCTTATCTTTCTTTCTTATCCCATTCACTGTTTCATTCGATTCTCTCTTTCTTCCTCTATATGTTTTTTGAACTGAAACTGTAATTTCTCGTTCTCCTAGCCCATCTCTCTATCAACCCACACCTCTCCCTCTGCCTCTCTACCAACCCACACCTCTGCCTCTCTACCAACCCACACCTCTCTCTCTACCAACCCACACCTCTCCGTCTGCTTCTCTATCAACCCACACCTCTCCCTCTGCCTCTCTATCAACCCACACCTCTCGCTCTGCCTTAGAACGACCGAACCGCGCATTTGCATCACTAGCGTTTCGGATAGCGCATACATTTTAACCGCAGTGCGTATCAGAGAAACACAATTCTGAAATTCTGGCCTCTCCCAGCAGTTCATAGTCAGCGACAAAGTAGAGTTCCATCTGGCACTCATCGATGTCGTTCTCTTTGATCCAAACCACTGAGTTGAAGAACTCTGTGTCCACAGACTCCAAGTCCTGCAAACATACTTCTGTAAGCTCGAAAAAAATCAAATAAAATTAAGATATAAATGGATATTTAAAATCCAACCCTCAGATGGAGCTTTTTATTGAGCATTTTCTTGTAGAAAGGCATCGTAAATCCTGAGTAGATGAACTTTCCATGGAAAAGAGCCTGCAATGACACGCAAGTTAAGCTCCTTCTCTCAGCAGAATAATCTCTCTCAATAACAACTCACCATGGCAATAAAACGTCCGATGTATTCAAAGTACTTGAGATGATCTGGATTAATGAAGGAAGCCGGATTTATCTGCAGAGAGTAGTTCGAGCTCCCAGCGTACATAAATAGACAGTACATCGGGTTGAGCACTTCGTGTGACAGCAAAAAAAACCATTCCCTGCAACAACTTTCAACTTTACCCCTTTCTTTCCAAGCTCGACCTTATACTCTCTATTTCTATTATGTTTTCCCATTCTTATAGATGAACTGCCCACTTGCATAACAGTTTTATAGAACGATCTACCCCAATCTCTCAGTTTTATAGAACGACCTACCCAATCCCCCCCTCTCTGACTGACCTCGAACTGAGAATAAATTTCTTAGAGCTAGTGAGGTATAACTGAATTAAAAACAATATTACTAAGAAATAATTGCATTTGTTATAACTAAGCGCTAACAGTTTTGAATAGTTAAAAAGGAATGTTTAGCCTAATCGGGCAATCGATCTACTGAAAAATAAGGCATATTTTAACTATACTCAATCCTATACAGGAACACAACCAAGGTGTTTCTCTGACCCACTGCGGATAAAACAATGTATGCACTTTCCAAAACCCCCCGAAAAACTTTGAAATCTAGCCGCTTGTAAAAAAGTTCTCTCGAATTTTTCGTAGGGAAAGTCGAAATCATTGCAGAAATTTAATGTTACAATCTGAAATTGTAAAAATCTATGCGCTTGAAAAAAGTTGTGCGGGTGCTAAGAAACACCCCGAACACAACTTCAGGAACCACTATTATCGATCCCATATAAACAGGTATAACTCATTTTCATAGCTCATCTGCAGTTGTCGAAAATTTATAAATGGACAGCTTATTTTAGCTGGGGACAAATAATAAGGAGAAGCAAGCGAGAGGTGAATGGCAAACTAAGAATATATTAGTTATTCTAGGCCTTACGCTCGGATAAACGGTCGCTTTCGAACACTTCGAGAACATCAGGTGAATTATCTCTCGTTTCAATCGGCCTCCAGGTCTCACCTAGCCACGCCTCCATAATCGAGTCCTTCTTCTCCCCTGAATTGTATGTACAGTCTCCTCCTTAGGTCCACAGCATTCTTTCTCATAATCTCCTGGAACGAGTCCTCGAAGACGTTGTTCCGGGCGACAGTTAACTTTACGTGGTTCGGAACGCTGTTAGACTGCAAATTGTGCTCATTTAATTTTACTGCAAATCCTCAATGACTTTATTCAATTCATGTTCGTACGAGGATATTCAATAAAGTAATTGCCTACTCGTAAACGCATACTCAGAGGTTTGATAACAAGTACTACATAGAGAGAGACACCGAGAGCGGCTAAGCAGGTACACACTAGTCGAAAAATAAGTTATATTTATTAAAAGAAAATAGGTACTCATTTGAGGTTTCATTCTGAATGGAAACTGAGCCCCATTGAAGTACGGATCAGAAGTTAGAAAAAAGACAGCGTGTTAACTCAAAACCCTCTCTGTCAACCATGTTAGTGATAACATTGAACAAGTTATCCTTTGGCGATAAAGGTATAAATAAAATATAAATGTTAAACCCCTACGGAGAACAAGAGATCAGATGAGGACTAATTCACTTACCAGGCAAAGATATCTAAATTGAGCGATTTTCCAGCGGAAGGTTCGCTCGAAGCTCATAGTGACACCTATGACTCCCAGGGGTCCGACGGGCTTCCCAGTCCGAGGATCATTGTACGTGGTCGACTTGGTTGTGTGGTCGATGAAGAAGGGGACTCCCTGCTCGGTGAACCTCATTTCCCATCCCTCAGGGAGGGGCTCATCTGATACTCCCTGAGTTCGCGGATCCTCCCATTGTGTAGTTCTATTGACATGATTGACAAAGTACATCCTGCCACTAGTTGGATCTGCCCGCTTTTCCCAACCATCGGGCAGCGGACCGAGGGGATCGTCACCCGCTACCAAGCTGTTTGCCTGCAATTCATCAATCCTTATCATGTTTGCGTCGAGAAAGAGTGACTCAACGGAGGGAAAACAAACAAAAGGAAAAGGAAAGAGAGAAAGATGAGATGCAAAATATATAAATGGTCGGTCGTATGGCGAACAAGTTCATCTGAGACCGATTAATTTTTACTTGCGAGTGAAGAATTGAAATGGATGATAAATTAGCATTATTTACCACGCAAAAAAACAAGTTTTCTTGCCTTCGATCGGGAAGGAAGTGTTACGTTGGAGCAGGGAAGGTCATCCACTCAATTCCATAAACGGTTTCTTATCTACACGGGTGAGGTGAGAGAATAATATCAGTACCGATTAGAGTGACGTTAACAGGTTAGGTTTCTCTTTTCTTATGAACATCATACATTTACAGTACTTTGAAGATTGTCTAAATGCCTCAATAAAACTTTGCAGGTGCTAGAATTCTTTTTCAGACTACATAATAGTAAACGAGTGCGACCGGCAATAAGCTACGACCCACAGAAGAAGCTTGTAGATCAAAAATACCAATTACATAGGAACGTCCGATTTTTAAGACAGAAATGAAAAGTAGAGAGAAATGAAGGATACCATGGAAATAGAAAACTCTCATCACAATTTTTTTTCGAATCAGCACGAATCCTTACCATCAGGGTGTTTCTCTCACCCGCACTGCGGGTGAAAAAAATCCATGTGCTTCTCAAAAACACCGGAAAACCTTCAAATTTATGCGCTCGGAGAATTTTTCTCGATTCTTACCTCGGGGGATTTCATGAGTTATTGCGAAACACACTTGGAACTTTTAGAAATTTAGAAAATCTATGCGCTCGAAAAAAAAATTTGCGGGTCGTAAGAAACGCGTTCCTTACCATATGTCTCCGGAACTGTTAGGAATTTTGAAAAAAAGGAGCGTTCTTCGAGCGGTCGAGTCTAGAATAATGACTAGTTCTCCCTTCTCGGCTCTTTACCTCTCCCTCGCTCAGAATTATTCCAGACTCCCTGCTTGAAAAGCGGTAGTTCTTTCTAAATTTTTCACAGTAACACTACACCTTTGGTAAACTATGATACTTACATTATAGTGTTACCCGCAGTGCATTTTAGAGAAACACCTTCGTCCACAAAAGAAAGGTTCATGAGGGCAAGAAGGGTTTACCTGAAGAAGGAAGCGCTGTTCCCACTGCGCCATGGCATCTTCCCGGCTGCTCTGCCATTGCTCATGCGCCTCCAACATGTCCACCGTCGGCCGCTGCCAAGTCGTCGTACGCGTGTTGTGGTCGACGTAGTAGACGCGGCCACGCGGATCTCTTCGCATCTCCCAACCCTGGAAGAAGATCTTATACCAGACTGAGCCTCTCTAAATTGATTCTATTTCGTGTGGAGAATCTGTTTCTAACACAGAAAATAAAATTTGGTAACTTAGACTGCTCTTGAGACTTCCCATGCTCAAGTCATTCAATCTTTGAAAGCAGGTATATTAGTTCAATCCATGACATGATATCGACTTGCTAATCCAACCCAACAGTCGCAACATACTGTCCTCGGCCTCATGATTAGTTTTTTACAAAGCCTTTTTATTGACTCACGACCAACCGATGGAAGTGGCTGGGTTGATGGCCTCTCCCAGGTTGTGCTCTTGGTCGTATGGTCAACATAATACTTGCGACCGTATTGGTCGAACCGCAGCTCCCATCCCTCGGGAAGTGGCTCTTCTGTCGCTGCAGCCGCCTTCAACGACAACACGTCTTTCACTTTCAAGCCGATAGATTAATCCTCTCTTCTACATTACACGCTCTTCACTCTCTCAAAGACTAGTCATCTTGAAATAGACATTGTTTTGAAACAGTCTGTGTAGTATTTATGATAGACCACCGGCTTGCGAGACTTTCGCTGTTCTACGGGTACCTTTCCAAACCATATACCATCTATAGATTGAAATTTTTGCTCTCGCGTTTTGAATAATTTGGAAGGCCCTAACAGTTCTTTGATAATGCAAATTCTCGCTTACGGCGCTCTTCCCTGTCATTTTCAGACGCTTTATAAAACCCCGGCGCCGACCATTTAGGTAAAACATATTCTTCTCGCCCTAATCCTCCGATCGATTACCATCTGGGAGGGAGTAGTGCCTGAGTTCATGATGGTGTCTCTCTGCTTGGCCGACTGTCTTCTGGGCACCGCAGTTGACGCGACGGCTCCGTCACTGCTTACTGCGCCGGAAGTGCTCGCCTCACAATGGCCTTCTGAAGAGGTGCTTCGAACATTGTTGCCTGCAACCACGCCAAATTGAAACACATGCAAAATTATTCGTTAACAACTAACTAAAACAATTTAGGCTTATGGAATTTTCTACATATCATAGTTGGAACTCCCCATATAAACACATGTTAACAGAAGAAGAGGTAGACCTTAGCTTAAATAGAAACATCACTGAGAAAGACATGGCAAATATCGCGTTGGAAATTGAAGGAACTTCACATTAGGTGAACTAAACAGCGAAAACTGCTCTACAGTGAGACAATAGCTACGAATAAGAAATTCAATTCACAGAAAACATATTGTTGAAGAATGAAGTTGTATAATCGAATTTTTTACGATAATTTTAAAGACTGAAACCTCGTTGAATATGGAATCAAATGATCAACAACAAAAAACTTCGCGAAAAAAAGTAGACAAACGAATTTGACCAGCGCTGCGACGCTTCTGCTCAAGAGTCCCTCCGAAAGAAACCTTCAGAGTTCCAATTTTAGTTCCGTCTTTGCCATTCAATTGCAGAGTTATAGGGGTGGTGTTCACTGAAAAATTAAATCAAGTAAATCATTGATTTAAAGGCAATTAACAAAGTGAGGCATGAGGCCGTGAGGACGCCTAAAACACGGCCTGGCTGTTCTGCCTCGTTAGCTAAGCCGTACGGCTTCGTTAGCTTAGCCGTACGGCCTCGTTATCGTAAACTTTTACTAAGCCTAAGCGTTTTTTAATGTAAAAATATGTTTTAATGTAAAAATAAAACGCGCGGCCTCACTCATGCCTCACTTTGTTAATTGCCGATTTAAATCAGGTCATCATCATAAAAAAATCATTAAATTAAATCAATGAACATTTTAAGCGTGTTAACTCACGTTCTCCGCTGTCATTTTTCGGAACGTGTTCCATTTTGACCTTGGCGCTTCCAATAATTGTGTCGTCGAACAGCTTCGACTTGTTCAAAATTCGAAATATCACCACAGAGCTATCCACGACGTGTAAGCTCACGGTTTCTTCCCAGTCTGGTCTGAAACATCACAGAATTAGATGGCAAAAAAAAACTTTTATGGAAGAACTTGAAGAGAAAAAAACCACTTAGTAAAAACCTGTTAGTTTTCTTCTTCACGGAAGTTTTCTTCACTTCTTTGTTTCGACTTTCCAAAGAAACTTCAGCATAAGGATCTGTTGGTTTGCTGCCCAAAAAGCCGCTGGGGCCTCCAGTCCATTTAGCGCCATGCACTGAATAAATAACATCGTTCAAGGTCATCATGGACGATGAGTCATTAGAAGCTCTCTAGAAAAGATGACGTACCCGTGACTTGAATTTTGCTCATCTTGGGACATCGCTGGGCTCCATTTGAAACACCGTTCGTATTGGAAGTTGTCGAAGCCGTGATAGAAGCAGGCGATTCATTTCTCGCCATGCAACTCTCTTTCCTGAGAACGTCGATAATTAGCTTAATTCTAGAAATTTTTGACTCGAATAGAGCACAAAAATCGAAAGATGAAGGAAGCGCCGGAACGGGAACAGGCACAAGATTAAACTATGTAATTTTGACCGTTTACTTTATCAATCACACCTTTACAATGCTGCGGCAGAGGAGCAGAGAATAATCCATAGCCATTTTCTACTTTTAGAAATAATGCACATCAAAGATTCGAACAAAAATTGCGCGAGTTTTTGGATTCAGTTTGTTTATACCATCATTCTCATGATGGTGCTCAGTCCTTGCCTATCAAATTTTTGATACAATATAAAATATGGCTCGAGTTCTAGTATTTGCTTTCTATATCAATCAAGGAACGATTCGGCTTCACAGAGTTTATTTCATGTCAAGACAAAAATAATATATATGTATATTATAATTTATTTTTTATATATTTTTTTGAGGCTTTTTAATTTTTTTCTACAAAATTTTACTTGAAAAAATTACTCATGTAATTTTCATGAAAAAAAAGAAAAAAACGTATCGTAGAACTGGTAGAAACATATTTATTCCATTTTTCTAAATTAAACATAGAGTTAACTCGACGACATATATAAAAAAAATTCTCGAGAAAAAACAATTAGAAGAATTGATTTAGGAACTGCAACTATAATTTAAAGTTAAAAAAATCCTTCTCATCCATTTTATTTACCAAGTTTTCTTCCCTTCGAGTAATTTAATCGCTGTTGCCAAGGGTTATCAAAACCTAATTTTGTATTCATCTCTTTATTACATGTTCACAAGCTTCTTGGGAATAAAGTGCACACATGAAAAGCACGCACAGATTCGATTGATTGACATAGTCAAAAAGTTCGTAAAAATGTTTCACATGGTTACTTAAATGTCAGATCTTCAGTATCAACAAAATAGCAACTCCCAGTCTGCCCGAACACTTCCGCCCCATCACGATCACTCCAATTGCTTGTGAAATCTTGAGAGCGTTGCTTCAAAACAGCTTTGATCCATTGGTGTAACGTCTTTAACTTGATCCCCGATTCTCAGGATGGGTTCCGCTCTCGTAAGTCAATCTTCTAGAGTGTACTCAAACCTGGCAACGAGCTTTAGACTCTAATGATGATGATGTATTGTATTATGATCTGGCTAAAGCCTTCGATCCGGTATTTTTTTTTATTTATTCATACATCAAGAAGATGTTACATCAATGTCGGAGAGAAAAAAAGCGTGAATAATATTATTTATAAAAAGCAACAGTAAAGTTTAGAGGGAAAAAATGCTAAGATGGGGGGGAAGGCAAACCCTCCCCTGAAGGCAAACCAGCAGCAACCAGGCAGTGCATCTCACGCCAGGGAGGGACTGGCTCTCAGGAAGAGGACTGAGGATGTACCGGGAAGCGGACCGGTAGGCAACTGGGTCTGGTGCGCTGATCTGGATCTGAGGAAGGGTAGGAGAAGAGGCGGACTATTTCTTTAAATCAGAGATCATTTATATCAATTTCTAGAAAACCTAATAGATTCGGAAGACATAAAAGCTTTGCTTTCAAAGCACTATAGCTACACAAACAGAAATCACCGAGCTTGTTCAAATAGAATGTGGTTCTATATGCAAATTAATATTTAAGGTTCAATCTATTATAGGAAGATGTGGCGAGGCGGAAAGAGGAAACTCTCCCATTTGTTGGTTTGAATTTATAGAAGGAACTAATTGGCAACGAGATATCACCACGAACGATCTTAAGAGCAAGGATAATATCAATAACTGTTCTACGTGTATATAATGAATTCAGATTAAACAGAGTTAGTCGGCTCGAATAGGATGGAACTAATCTAGAAAAACTTGAACTAACATTACAGCGATGAACAACTAGCTTAGTGAAAATGTGTTGAACTCTTTCGAGACCACGTATATCTCTCTTAAGGTACGGTGACCACACAGGACTGGCAAAACATAGCTTTTAAAGCAACGTAAATATACATCATGTTTATTACATGAGAGAGATCTGAATATATTAAAAGTGGTACCTAGCGCCTTTTTGATTGTCAACTCAATATGTAACTTGAATGTAAGATTGTCATCGATAAGGATTCCTAGATCTCTAATGCACTCGCCACTTTTGATAGGTACACCATTGAGCATATAGGAAAACCTAGGGTTTGATTTCCCCATATAGAGAACACTAGATTTCTCTTCCGCAATATTCAGTTACCATGCATCACAGTATTCCGCGAATCTGCTAAATGCTGTTGCAAGCTGTGCCTGTGCAGTAGAGAGGTCTCGAGAGTCATAACTTGTGTAAGCCTTTATGTCATCTGCAAACAATCGATATTCAACAAGTGGGAGTCGTGAGAAAACATTGGCAATATCTGATATATATACCAAGAAAAGAAGCGGGCCTAAAACACTACCCTGGGGAACGCCACTAGAAGCTTATTTAATGGAAGATGAAGAATTACCTACTTTAACTAAGAAAGTACGTTCAGTTAAGAATGATTCAAACCAATCAAGGAGGTTTCCTCTAATACCGAATTTCTCGAGTTTAAATAGAAGTTTGCTATGTGACACAACATCGAACGCTTTGGCTAGATCAATATAAACGATATCCGTAGATCGATTTAGATCAAGAGATTTACGCCACTTTTGTGTACACTCAAGAAGTTGGGTAGTTACTGATTTTCCACGTACAAATCCATGTTGTTCCTCTGGTATAACTTTATGTATCTGAAACCAATGTTCGAGTTTTCTTTTCATAATCCTTTCTAGAACTTTACATGAACTAGGTGATAAAGAAATCGGTCGAAATTCACAGACATTCTTAGGAGCTATAACCTTAGGGATAGGAATCACGTATGTCCGTTTCCAAAGATTCGGAATGGAACCAGTAAGAATGGACTGATTAAAGATGATAGCAAGAGGTTCAGCCATGTCAAAAGCACATTTTTTGTAGATTATGGAGGGAATTCCATCGGCGGGTAGAGTACAACTAGACTTCAACTTTTTCAGAAAGTAACTAACCTCTCCAGGAAAGATCAATGAGAAAGGCGTAGATTTATCAATAAATCCCTCATATCTAGGGAGAACTCCATTATCGGTGATGTATACAGAAGAAAAATACACAGCCAGTATCTCATGATAAGTTATCGTTTCTGCTAGAATCTGTGAGATTCAATCACAATTTGTTGAGATGGTTCGAGTCTTTTATTAAGGACCGTTACTCGCGTGTTCGTGTAGGTAATACACTATCGGACAGATTCTCCATAAAATCAGGCGTTACAAAAGGCTCTGTATTAGGCCCGATTCTTTTTTCGTTGTTTATCGCTGGCTTAACATCTACATTCACTAAGTTAAATCTTGTGTCTGTATATCTTTTTGCGGATGATATCAAGATGTTCGTGACTATTCCCCCGGATGACCCTTCTGCTGCTTACTCGCAACTTACATCCGCGGCTTCAGCTCTATGTACAATCCTTCTGCGAAGAATGGCAACCGACAGTTGCGAGCAGCAAATGCAGTATCCTTCACCTCGGTAAACAAAATTCATGTTAAACCTACTTTGTAACAACCAGATATGGCAGAAATGTCCCTTTTGAACCAACAGAATATCCAGTCCGTGACTTATGAATTTCACATAGATCTGATAACTAGACGTGCATTGGAAATGATATACGCATTGTTCCGTTCTTTGTGTATCAAAAATACGAAACCATACAACCGGTGCTAAGGTTTTCGTTATTCCATTTCTAGAGTTTTCTTCCCCGGTCTGGTCTCCCTGCAAAGTGAGCTTGATAAGAAATATCGAAAACGTTCAACAAATATTCACAAGGTTGCTTTACATAGGCTATTTAAGAGTTGACAGTTCACGGCTGAGGCCCTCTTAAGACTTGAACTTTCCAATTTCGTTACATTGTTGTCTCGTAGAACTACAACTGACATAGTTTTATCGTATAAGATTCTAAATGATCTAATTGATATACCAGTCAGTAAAAATGTAAACTTTGAAGCATTGCAATGGTTGAACGTCTAGGTACGCCTTTCATATACCTCGCACTCGTAGAAAGGTACTCTTTCATTCTTTTGCTTACCGTTCAGCTAGATCATATTGTAAACTTGCTGTTAAGGTTGTTTCCGCACCCAACGTTAATGTTTTGAGAACTAGATTAAAGTCTCTTGATCTCGTAAACCCGCTCGATTTGCAGGTATCCAATTTGTGAACTATATATGTAATTTCTGTTTTTATTGCGTTTACTATAATCCAATTTTTTTTCACATTTAGACAATGTAAGAATAAATAAATAAAAAAATAAATAAAATACTGTTCCCATAAATGACAGATTTCATCTCGTAAATTTACATAAGATCAAGAATCGAACAATAGAGTGAAGCCAACTCTGAAAAGCGAGCTGATTCTAAACTCAAAACGGAAACTGTGATTCTTGAGATAAAGAAGCGCATTCTTAACTTATTTATTGTGAGATATAGTCCCGCGAGACATGAATTGATCGAATTCGGTCGCTGAAAAGACAATAAAACAATGGTTATTGGAACCCCAGAGAATCGCGTTGCGACCGACGATTGTGTGTCAAAGAACTAAATCAAAATGCAGCGAGTCAATATATAGTTTTATTTGCTTTTTGAATTTACAGGATGCCTACCCTAGATCCTCTGAAGTTCGCACACACCAACTTTCCAGATTGCTTCTGCAATGGATATCAGACAAGAGTTCCACTTGAACGCCTTCAAATGACCTATTATTTGCCCCAAATATCGAAAACCTACCAAAAATTGATGAAGCGTGGAAAAAAATTAAAATTTTTTTTAGATTTCCACCGACCGTTCGGCCGAAACCTTGAATTTCTAGGGTTGTTCTATCAATATGTAACTCTCAGTAGCTTCATTTCGGTCATGAGTAAGTGCTCTTTCGTTTCAAGAATTCACCGAAAGTTTCAATTGAATTTTTTTGTCCGAGCATGGGGCTCGGTGGCGTTTGGACCGCGCACATCGTTGTGACGAGTTTTTCGACCAATCATCTTGGAGAACCATCTGTCTAGCATTCATTGCATGCAATTTAGCACTTACAGAAGCACATCCCGATTGGATTATCAGTCATGTTAATGAACGATAGATAACGACTGATGAAGCGAGCTTTCTCAAGAATAGTGAATGAACGCGTGCTTCGCGTTTCCGGAGGCTTCTCTCGCCTTCCATGGTGCTACAGCCCACGAGTTCACATCATCCCAAGAGACCGGTTCATCATCACCGGTATCGAGCGCGTCCTCGAGTGGCGGATAGAGGGATGTCTCTCTGCACAAGTGCATCTGAGATAGCGGGCTTGCCCGTAGCTGAACAAAATTGGATAGTATATTTCGTCAAAGGAGGGCGATGCCGGACTGGCCTGGGCATGCCACCGGAAAAAAAACTTAAGCCGATACTCCCCGATACTTTGTAATGGCGAATCGAGGCGCCAGTAAAATAGCCTCTTGTCCTTCTCCGGTTAAAGATTGGGTCTCGCGAAGAGGATCGTCGACTGCGCTGCGAGTGTAGACGGATAAATTTTCTCCGGACTCAAAAGGATCCTCAAAAAACTACCCTAATGGTCTCCCCTCGACAGGACATATGGGCAAACAACAACAACAACCAGAGGCTTCTTATTGTGCGCGTATTGAAAGTTGTAGAACTTCCTCTTTTTGCACGATTCTTGTCATCGGCAGTTTCCAGACAACAATCGATGTCATAAGATTTGAGTCTTCACGCGTAGTCACCTTTTTATGAAAGGAGTTTTGCAGTGAAATAATTACCGTGCGAAGGGGACTTGCTTCCAAAAGTAAGAATCATGCATAAGAAATGGAATTTAAATAATCACACAACCTGTCTCAGAGCTTCAAAACGGTGACCGGAAACAAAAGTCGGTCTATGGTGTCACACATACTGCTTTTTGAAAGATTTTTTCGGATTAATTATGGTCACCCTGTATAGTCAAGCAAATCAAATGGAATTGTCAATCTATGAAACAATGAATAGTCTTATGGAGCGTTAGAATTCAACTTTTCACTTTCTCAAAGTAATCTCGTTGAACGCTCCAATGTCTCTCCACGATTTGCCGTGAGAAGGAAAATGGACTACGGTATTTTTTTTAATTCATGAAAAATTACGTCCAACAGAAAAGTTATTATATAAAAATACAGTAGTCCATTTTCCTTCTCACGGCAATTCGTGGAGACATTGGAGCGTTCAATGAGATTACTTTTAGAAAGTGAAAAGTTGAATTCTAACGCTCCATTAGATACTCATCCATTCTCCAATTTAGGTTTTCAAACATGATTATGTATACTCTATCAGTTCAGAGCTCGCTTCCTATTTTTTAGTTCACGACTATTATCAGAGTTTGCGCCTTATAAAGCTGTTCCGCTTCTGTGGCATTCTAAAGAATAATTTGGTGTGAAATATACATATACATATATATATATATATATATATATATTTATATTTATATTTATATATATATATATATATATATGCCAGTCAAACAATGGTGTCTAAGCTATGAGCAAAGTTTGAGAAGAAATTGTCCTAACATGTTTTTTTGCGGGTTACAAATTTACTTATCAAGTGAAAATAATGTTAAAGCCTTCTGTGCCTATTTCGGCAGTTATCAAGTATCATCGAGAAGTGATCTTTCATTGAGGCAATATACATAATGTGGACATGTTTGTGTCTTGAATGAGGCTTCGACAACGCGGACTCGGGTTTTCCGAATCATGAGTTTGGTGAGAAACTACTGGTCTATTCTCGAGAGATCCTAGGTATTGGAGACGTTTTTTTCTTCCACTCATTTTTTTGAAGCATTAAAATTGTTTTTCCTTCCCATTTGAGTTCAGATCAATCTAAGGACCAATGTCGCTTGAAGAGACTTCATCAGCAGTAGACCAACAAAAACTGGATGAAGCTCTACAATACACTTTCCTTCCATTCCGTTTCTGCCGTTTTTACAGTGTTTCAAAACTTTATTTCAAAAACATGAGCTGCTGTGAACCCATAATGTTCTCTGGTCACGTAACTAGGCAGGGGATAGGAGGCGAGGCAGTGCTTGCTGAATGGAGTACTGTAGTCCTTGGTGGAGGCGTCTTCCGTGAATGCATGTCTGCCCGGATCACCAACCAGAATACGAACTTTCGTTGAAGTATGAAGCCTAAAGAGGATAACTGTTATAAACAATCGATGGCATTTCATCACAGTTTGGTTATTGTTTTACAATCCCAGGTTTCATAAACCAACTTTTCTCCTGCTCCATCTTTCACATAATGAGCTTCAAACTTATCGCGTTTTTATTTGATTTCAAGTATATCCTGGGGAAACTTTTACTTTAGCCCCTCATTGAACAGCACCTCCCGTGATACATGAACCACCATTACATAGTGAAGCATTTCAAAATGGAGGAGAGCTAAAGATGAAGAGCAGACATGGAGGGAATCTTAATTAAAATGTTCATCATTTAACTCTAGTTCCACACCATACAAAAATGGGAAGTAGCGGGTGGCTAAAGTAGAATTTAACCGAATATGATAGACGATCTAGCCGAATTATTTTTCGATTGAATAGAGAATATTCGTTTCAAACGCATTCCTTAAGGTACGCAAAAAAGAAGCCTATGTAGCCATTTGATAAGAAGCCGAGCGAATTCAGCATCGTAGAACATGTCTCCGAGGACCAGAAATCGTCTTTCTCGTTCCTCGAAAAAACGTATCAAAGGCGCCTGATCGAGTAGGAGTAAGTTCTTTGACGAGAAGACGACGTTGCGGTGAGGAACACCGTTGAGTTTCATGTTGAGTCGTGTAGCCAGTAGGGCATCTGACAACAGTATTCATCTATGGTTCAGACAAGAAAATGAGAATGGCTTCACTCAGAGAAAAAGGCACTTGGGATTTTCATATATGTAGCTCTATCACATGGTATGGAATTGTGTCCTAGGCAATTTCAACAGTAACGCGTTTGCCTTAACGAGAAAAAAAGAGATGGCTGGGTCCAATCCCACCTCGAGGATTTTTTTTTTTCGTGTGAAAATTTGATACTTTTACATCTTATCCATGCTTTGAACTGAGTAACTGAGAACTCGAACAACACAGTGAAGATGACAAGTTTGGCACAAGAACTCGTCTCAGGCAAAACAAATTGAATACCCGACCCCGTCGAAGACCAAGATCGATAAACAAGGAAAACCCTGAAAGCGGGTCTTACAGTATCAAACACAGCGATTTTGCATATGCCTTAACAAACTCAAAAAATGGCGAGCTTGAAATATAATACAACGAACTTTGGTCAATATCGTTGGCAAGTACTTCGGCAGCCCCAGAAAGGCAGGCTGCAATTGTGGCTGCACCACAGCCCGCTCCAAAGTCCAGAACTGCAGCTCCTTGGATTGCCGCAGCTTCTTTCAATAGATATCTGATTATTTAAACATATAGATTGAATTAATCTTATTTGATTTGTTAGAATGTTTTTTAACTGAAATAATAAATTCAATGGATGTATTGTTCTTTGTTGTTCATCACTTGGAAATGTTTGCTTAATCATCGTCAATAAAACGTGAGCATCTTTGCTATGAAAAACCTATAAAATACTCAATTAACTGAAGAGAATATGATGTTTTGTAAGTGCCACAGCGCTGATCACGGTTACACTTGAAGTGTTGAACCTGGACACTGCTTGTCCGCCGGGCCAGTAAAACGCCCAGTAGGGATCGGGTAGCGGACATTGATCCGGTGTTGCCATCCAGAGCGGTGTAGTCTAATATGGTTGTAGTAAATTGCTATGCAAAACTTCAGTGTCTTCAACAATTTTATATTTGACGAATGACTCTCCATATTAGTTGGTATCAGAAATTTGGATTCAATTAGAGTTTTTAATGATTGTTATAAGGGCATACTTAAATCCTGATATAATCACTAAAACACATGTTTGAGCCGAATTCATGCACAAAATATTCGTAAGAGCTAATTGGTACGTCACTCTTCTTCTCCAATCTTATGGGAAAGCGAACTTCTTAACATAGGTTAACTATTCCTTGATTTTTCAATAGGTCGATCGCTAAAAGTTTCACTTTGAACTTCACAAAACTGGTTGATGCTGATGTATGGTTAATGAAACGTTATATTTGTGTAGAGGAATGAAGATTTTTTTCAATTTTAGCTGTGAAGAGGGTCGGTCGCCCTAGACAATTTTTTGCCAGTTGGCAGTTTACCTATGCTTCTCACTCATGCGGTGGTCAAAGGACATATTCGCTCACTTCAGTGATGAGTCTCAGGGCTATTTGCGGAGTCAAACTTTCTCTGCTTTCAACGGTATTTCTCAATATCCATCTCGCCGCACTCAACATGATTTTCTGCAGCTGAAAGTTGTATATATCAAAAAGTTATATTTAATCCGTCATTATTAGACTTTGTAGTTGGACTGCAGAATTAATACACGCGCGGTTTGTTGTTCGAACACCAAAAACATCGAATAATTTGTTTGTTTTTTTTATTCACGAGAAAATGTATGATTGTATCGGAATAGATCAATTGTTTGTATTTCGGCCGAGGTTTGATGGTTGTTTCCTGCAGCCTTGTAAATTGGCTGTATTTCAGCGATTTCCTCTCCAGTATGAGGAAATCCATATGTGATGTATTTGCAGTTGTTAGAAGACAAACACCAATGATAGCATTAAATTCTTCATTTGTTATAAAAAATAAAGAATAACAAAAACAAAGTGAATCTGGACTGCTCTAGTCGAAAAGACCGAATCCCATGTCTTCGTCTGATTCTTCCTTTGGCTCCTCCTTCTTCGCTGGTGCCGCTTCTTTCGCTGCAATTTATAGATCTTTCACATAAAGTAAAATAAATTTGTTTCTAGAATTTACTACATAAGATAACATTATGAAAAAAATCCCGCAATACAGCGAAATAAGATATATGAACTTCTCAGCTATAACATGCCTTGATTAAATATTCTTTGAGGTTATGAAAATTGATATTCGGGCTTTTTTCAAACATTTCAGTTGGTGAAGGTTGCTATTCAAACTTGTTTTAACATTTCAGAACGGTAATTTGGCAAGATGGTTTGTTTATTCACTGAGAAGTTTCAACACAAGCGCTGTTGAGATGAACGAATTGCATGTAGAGATGCGAGTCAAAAATGTTCACCTGCAGCTGCGGGCACAGCGACAGCCGCGGTGGCCCCGCCGCCGCCCCCGGAAGGCACTGAAGAAATCTTTGTCTTTCCCTCGGCGATCAAGTCCGCCACCGATTTCCCAGAGAGAGCATCTATGACCTTCTTCGCTTCCTCCATGTCAACATCTTGACCAACCGATCCTGTTTAATAAACAAAACTTGGCTTTACTGAAAACGCAAGGTCTTCATTAACTCATCTGTGACCGAAACGATTTCTTCACGTTTTGCGAAAGTTTGTACCTGGTCACTCAAGAATCTACGTCATCTGCAAAACCTTACGTGTTACTTTTTTTTTTAGGAAAGCAGTAAATTGAAATAAAAAGAAAAGTTGAATTTTTCGGAATAATTTAAGAATGACGCGATATCCTCGTGTATTTTCCCAATAAAATCTCAGGTAAGGACCACAATTAAAGCAAACAAGGCTGTACTGCTCAGGAACGCAACAGTTTGAAACAACTAGTAACATGATCATTATTCTGGAAAGAACTTACACAAAACATAGATAAATGTGAGAGAATACTTTTGAGAATTTAAACCAAAGACGGACTTCTAGGAAAGTATCATCTTAAAACTTGAAACAGCTATCATTCAGATACACTAATACATCCAAAGATCAGTTTAGACCTAGCGGTTGAAGCGCTGGAATGCACGAATCGTGAGTTTAAAAAAAGTATTATGAATACTTAAATTTTAGAAGCAGAATTTTTGATTCCTAATCAAACTGTCTTTTGTTATATGTTTCCAGGAATACGTCTAACATAAAAAAAATTGGGCACAATGTTACTTAGGGGGGTCGTGCTTTACTTGTGGGGGCGTGCATTACTCAGGGTGGGTCAGGTTACTTTTCATTAGTTTTTACGCTTAGGCTCAGAGGAGAATCCTGATAACGAACTTAGATATTGTTGATTTATCCGGTCGAATCAAGTAAATCTTCTCAGCTGTTTTCAACTAGGGGAAATATATCAGTGAAACGTCTACCTATTTCAGTGAAACGTTCACCAAAATATAAAAAAAAAACACGTCAGCCTAATTTCGTGCATTTTCTACCTATTTTCTCAAACACGTCTACCTATTTTCGTGAAACGTCTACCTATTTTAATGAAACGTTCACCTATTTTAGTGAAACGTTCACCTATTTTGACAAACATGTCTACCTGTTTTGACAAACTTGTTTACCTATTTTGTAAAAAAACACGTCTTCCTATTTAGACAAACTTGTTCACCTATTTTGACATTTCGATTTCGTGTGACGTCAACCTATGACTTTTTCTTGTCTCTGTTGACTTTCCGCTGCATCTAATGGCTTTTTGCTGTTTTTTTTCATGATGAGAAAGAGATTTTATTCATGAAAATTCCCTTCCCCCCTTTCTCCTTAGGGCCCCCCTTCCCCCCTTTAGGGCCCCTCTTCCCCCTCCCCCCCTTTGCTTAGGTAGGGCCCTCTTCCTCCCCTTCCCCCTTTAGGGCCCCCTCCCTTCCCTGCTTAGGTAAACCCCCTCCCCCTCCCCCCTTTCCTTTCCCCAAAATTTATAAAGATAATTTAAAAAGAAAGAGAAAGAAACAGAACAAGTAAGAAAGCAGAAAGGGAAAAAAAAGAAAGAGACAAGTTTGTCAAAATAGGTAGACATGTTTGTAAAAATAGGTGAACGTTTCACTAAAATAGGTGAACGTTTCACTAAAATAGGGAGACATGTTTGTCAAAATGGGTAGACATGTTTGTAAAAATAGGTGAACGTTTCACTAAAATAGGTGAACGTTGCACGAATTTAGGCTGACGTTTTTCAAAATAGGTAGACGTTTTTCAAATCAGGTAGACGTTTTTCAAAATAGGTAGACAAGAAATTGGCGTCCTTTCAACTATTGGAAATTTTTCACATTGGGGCCGCTCCCCTCCCAGAGGCTCAATTGAATCATTTTCTTGATACGGCCTCGTTAGCTATGCCGTGCGGCCTCGTTAACGTAAACTTTTTCCTAAGCCTAAGCGTTTTCAACGTAAAAATAACTTATTTAATGTAAAAATAACTTTTTGTAATGTAAAAACAACTTTTTGTAAATGTAAGTCAGTAGTATGACCCATGGAACCTGTGGGAGGGGGGCCCTAAAGGGAAAAAAGAGCCCAACTATTATTCACTGTTCTTTTTCGTTTAGGCTCAGGCAAAGGTTACTCTAACGAGGCCGTATGGCTTGAGAACAAGACTGCATGTATAAATTTTTCACCTTACTGACTTGTCGATTCAATTACTAAGAGAAACTTTTGTATTAAATACAGTTGTATAAATACACTTGAAACAAAAGCCCTTGCCTAAGTAAAGCACACCCCCTGAGTAAAATTGTTCTCAAAATGAATATAGTTACTCCCTATCTAATGCAGAACACTCTCTTCCCACTCTTAAAGGTTCCTTGTGTTTCCAAAGTTCTAATCGCAATCTATATGATGTGGATGACAATCATTGAAATAATTGGTCCACTGCTGACCTGAAGAACAATCTCCGTTTTACAGTGATAAAACGAAAACGAGATCTTTGGTATCTTTGAATATAGCCATGTGTGAAATAACCAAACCACTTACCAATGATTTTGAGCAAGTCTTGCGATGATGGGGATGCGTTTCCTCCGAGCTGTGCAAGCAGATACGCACCAAGATACTTCATCTTGAATATCAAAAACTAAATTTGAGAAAAAGGTTCAGCAAACCATCAACAATTTAGTAATCTTTTTTGTGAAACCTTGGCCTTAATTTGCAGAAAACTTTCTCGGTAAGAGTTCCTGAAAGGGAAATAATTTAGTGCGGTTACGGTATTTAGAGAAGGCACTGTTATACACATTGTTAGACATGACTATTTTGATAGTTATTTTTTGATCAGATTCTGATAGAGCGGAAGAAAGCTTCTGAACGCAGATAGAAGCTGTAGGCTTCGATTATAAATTCAAAAGAACCCAAGAAGCCTGATGAAGCAAATGCAACGCTAAATAAAGGGTTCAAGAACTTATATGTATTTTGAAACAATTTTCTGTGTTTTACTGCTGAATCTGTGATAGATTCAGCAGATTTCACTCAAATAAGATTCAGAAGTTTCCGAACGCCCTCCCGATCCCTCACTTTCTGTGGGCGTTGGTGGCTCAGAACGTCTGTGGGAGGATGCTGCAATACGTAGCTCTCTCTCTCTCTCTATCTCTCTCTCTCTCTCTCTCTCTTCACCTTCTCTCTTCAACCTGTTGTCTCCTCCATCTCGTGTTCACGTACTCTATCATCCTTGACATCTTCTCTAGCTACACTCGTACCCTCTCCAAATAAGCGCTCTCTTGCTCCACTCTCTCTCGTGGGATCAATCGTAGCCGCATCGCGTGAGCCGCAGCGCGCTTAAGAAGGCGTGCGCGGTCGCGTGAAGCATGTTGAGCATCAACGTAGAGACAAGCTGAAGGCGTCCAGAAGGCTTGTAACGCCCAATTTATCATCTACTGACTTGTTTAAAGTTGAATTCACATCAGAATCATGCCATTTGGACGTCATTCAAGGGTATTCCAGGCGTGATAGACAGTACGTTGTTCCGATAATGCATAGTGTTGTAGTTTCAAAGATTCTTCATAACTCGCGCGAACCCAGCTCGGATCATGTCGACCATATCACGAGAATTTGTTACTAACTGTTTCTCATTCGATTCTTCACTCTTCATTGGAACAACTTTTACCTATCATTTTTCTCCAGATCATTTCTTCAGGACTTTTTTTATTGAACAAAGTTTCTGCTTGACAATATCTGAAAATTTGCATTGATTTTCATTAAAAAATTTCTGATATGAAATTCATTCTCCTTTTCTTATTTAAACCTTTTTACTTTTTGCTTTTTGGTATCAGACTCTAAAATAATCTCCATGATTTAACACCATGCTTTTAAACGTTCTTGATTCAAGCTTTGAATTGCTTTACATATTAATTTGTTGTTTATAAATAATTTAATTTAAAACATGTTGGTTTTTTCATAGCTATTATACGTCGTGTATTTGCAGTTATAGTTGATTTATGACTAAAAAGCAAGTTGAAGCGTTGTTTAAAACGATTTAATGAAACTTTCTCGTCCATAAAATTAAGATCTCTCAATCACAAAGTTTTCAAAAAAAGTTTCTTGGATTTATTTAGTTTTGAGCTAATTAATTCAAGTTAGATCTGAATTACAACTACGCTTCAGGTTTCGTAGGATACAAAAAATTTTAAGAATTTTTTTCGAATCAGTTATGTTTTTTTTAAAGATCTGCTTGCATACATCCTACAAGTTAGAATAGTCTCCATGATCTGTCTCATACTGTTACTTCGTTCTTAGCTTATAATTTTTTCGATGAGAGCTCATTGAGGTAGGATACTCTCATATTTTCTAAAATCACAGTTCGCGATCAGAACCGGCTTCCGGTATAATGATCCACAATGAAGTTGTACTGATCTAGTGCAGTATTCTTTGATTTGTAGTGACTAGATCACTACTCACAGTATTCGACCCCTCTCCCTCCCATGTGTGTTGCTAGCTGGCTCTGCATCCACTTACTCGCTCTCGTACGCCTCGGGCTTCGGCGTCATCGATTTTTGGCCCATTCAGTCCCCCTTGCTCTTTTTCTCTCTTTCCTTCTTTTCCTTTCTTTCTCATTTCCTATATTTTCACTCACTCTTTCCCCATCTCTGTCCCACTGACTGCTTTCTCCCGCACGACGTTCACAATGGCGATACATGCTCTCTCTGTTTTGGTCTCGTTTTCTGTGATTCTCTCTTTATCGGTATGAACAGTCAATGTTTTTACGTGCTTAGAAAGATCTTTCTTGGCGGTCTTCTTTTCTCTTTTCATTCCAAGAGTCTCATAATCGGCTGTTAATGCACAGAGGTGTAATCATGCATAAATGCTCTTGATCTATGCACATTAAACATAGAAATATCAGATGGATAGAATTTCACGTGGACAACAAGCATCTTTATTCCATAGCATAGGTACATTTTTATTGCTTAATTTTTCAATAGGTCGATCGCTGAAGTAGGTTAAAATTTTCAGTTCAAAGAGACTGGGTTATAACTAATGAAACGTTCTAGTTATGAGACTGGGTTATTTAATTCGAGTGAGGGAGAGGGTCGGTAGGTCGGTCGCCCTATGAACTATTTTTGACATTTGGCGGTTTATAGTTGAAAAAAGATTGCAATTCTTGAAAAAGTGATAATGAGAAGCAAGCTGAGAATTAAAAGCAAGAAAGTGAGCTTTTATCTTTATCAGGGTGTTTCTCTGACCCGCACCGCGGGTAAAAAATTTTATGCGCTCTTAAAAAACCCCAAAAACATTGAAATATTTGCGCTTGGAAAAACTTTTTTCTCGGATTTTTGTAGGGAAGTTCTAATCATTGGAAAAAATTTAAAGTTGAACTCTGAAATTGCGCTCGAAAAAAGTTGTGCGGGTGCTAAGAAACACTCTGATCTTTATTCGTGACTCTTCCGCAGAAAGAACACTCGTTTTTTTTGTATTCTCAACAAAGCTGGTGACTTCAGCTCAAATCGCTTCGATTCGTAATGAATTACGCAAGATTTTCTGCATTTTGTTTCTTCCACTTGTTTTTTCCCATTTTTGAGAAAGTTCGAAAGAATGTTTGATAGAGTCAGTTAAAAACGACGAGCAAATAAAAAATCCAACCTACCCTCTGTTGGCGCGAATATCTGTTTCGAGTTTTCGGGGCCATTACAAAAGCACGCCGTGCACACTGTGTTCGCTGTGCACGCACGCTGCACACTGTATAATTACCAATGCACGCCGAGGCGCGGGAAAATTCTTAACTCCGCTCATACGCTTTATTTAAAACGTCGCCCTAATATATTTCTTTTGTAATGGCTCAAAAGTATTCTTTTAGTAAAAATTATCACTTTTCATAACTAAATTATAGTGTGAAACAATATAGTGCGTCAAACACTCTTTCCCGTGCATTGGTAATTATACAGTGTGCGGCGTGCTTTTTTAATGAACACAGTGTGCACGGCGTGCTTTTGTAATGGCCGTTTTCGGGCACTGTTTGCGTTTATGGACCCCCCCCCCCTACCAGAGGTTCAATGGGTCAGATGAGAGTGGCTTTTTTAAAATACGGTCTCGTTAGCCTTAGCCGTACGGCCTCGTTAGCGTAAACTTTTTAAAAACGCCTAAGCGTTTTTTTAATGTAAAACTATTTTTTAATGTGAAAATAATTATTTTTAATGTAAATTTTTTTGTTGTAAATGTAATTAAGTCAGACGTATGACCCATTGAACCTCTGGTAGGGGGGTCCATAAACACAAACAGCGTCATTTTTCGTATATTTGTTCTCGATTAAAAAAAACTAAACTCAGGAAAACCCCTTCGCCTTTTAAAACTTACCTATTAAAACAGAGGCCCGCCGACAGAAGGTCTGACATGACTTTTTAACCCCTGGTTCAGGGGTTAAATAGTGACCGGATCGGTCCCGTCGGCGGATACATGTACACGCACTATTTACAAAAAACTCCCTATCTTTTCATACCCTTTTCCTTCATCCCCTCTTCTTTTTTCCTCCAAACTTTGAGCGGCGGATACATGTAAACCCAAATTGGGCGGCTCCATTTAAGCCCTGCCCTGGTTGTGAAGGCTACTTTCATAGGTCACCTAAACTTGTCAAAAAATTTCTTGGCCGGGTGGTAAAAAAAAGTTTTTTTTTTGGGTTTTTGCGCATGAGTTCGATTCTTTATTCTATTTTCTTAGATTCAACTTTGAGGTGAATATCGAAAAAAATTGCAGTTTGCAGCGGAGCGTTATTGGAAGCAATTTCTTTGCTGAGTTTTCTACTCTATTTTCTTCTACTTGAATGTAATGATAAATGGACAGTTTTTTTTCTTTTGGGGCGGAGGGCCGGGGGCTTTTTTGTACTTCTTGGTTCTTTTGGGGCGGAGGGCCGGGGGCTTTTTTGTACTTCTTGGTTCTTTTGGGGCGGAGGGCCGGGGGCTTTTTTGTACTTCTTGGTTCTTTTGGGGCGGAGGGCCGGGGGCTTTTTTGTACTTCTTGGTTCTTTTGGGGCGGAGGGCCGGGGGCTTTTTTGTACTTCTTGGTTCTTTTGGGGCGGAGGGCCGGGGGCTTTTTTGTACTTCTTGGTTCTTTTGGGGCGGAGGGCCGGGGGCTTTTTTGTACTTCTTGGTAACTTATGGCCTTTTTATTGTGTGTTCTCATTTTCAATCAAAGTTTTTCATTCTAGTATTCTTTTTTATGTTTTTATGATACTAATTATATATGTAGTTACATAATGTTATTGATCTCGGATGAGAGATATTATTTTGATGGTTGACCCAGTCGATTATATCCAATTCGAGCGGTTTAATATTTTTAATAGGGGTTGCAACAAAGTAATTAAGTCAATATTTGTCCAATTCAGATTCCTCGACCTATTATTCGCGAGGGACGCAAACGTGAGAAAAGAAGGCATCGTGATTGGGGTGTCTCAACCAGTCTCTCCCAAATCGCCCTCAAGTGCTCCAAATCACAACGCAAACGCGCGATTTGCTGCGTGTCGAAAACGTTAGTATTAAAATGTTATTCCAAAATTGTTTCATAATCATAGGATGTCTTTATTTTTCAATAGGTCGATCGCTGAAGTAGGTTTAAAGTTTTAACTTTACGAAACCGGTTAAGGGTGAGTGATGACTAATGAATGTACCGCTCTCTTTTCTGTAGAGTAATTTTTCAATTTAAGCTGTGAAAACTCTGATAATCCATTTCGAGTGAAGTAGAGGGTCGGTAGGTCAGTCGCCCTAGAAATTTTTTTTTTGCCAGTTGTCAGTTTACCTATGTTCATAATATTATTATTTTTGAATTTGAGCGAATTTTGAAGAGAGTGGAGATATTTCTTTCAAATTTAGCCTTTTGAGTTCTGAAATACTATTCTTTAATTTTTATATTCGTAAAAAAGTGATCATAATTATAAAATTCCCCTTTTACGAATCCGTTTGTTCAGAGGGAAAGATTTTTTCGATTGATTCTAGATTAGCCCTGGTCTTCTTTGGAGATCTCAATTATGGTGGCGCTGCTTTAGATCCGGTCACGAAATATTGTTCTCATAAAAATTTGGGCTAAGGCTGAGGTCTCGAGAATCCGACCGGCTTAGGTTGGAGATCGTTTATAATAACCAAACATGATTAATTTTTAAGAAAAAAACTTTAACTCAGCGACATTCCCGTTTCTGTATCTTTCTCGAATGCATTATAATTCTACTTTATCAACCTTTTCATGTCTCACTTTGATGGTGTTACTCAACTTGCGAATGTTTCAGTTTGATGGTGGTGTGATGCGTAGTGCATTGGGCGAGCAGGGTACGGCATGGAGAACCGCGGGAGCCTCTTCTTCCTCTTCCTCCTCTTCTCCCGCAGGGACGGGAACCCCTGCCGCGCCCTTCGCTTCTCCCGCCCCTCCGCCCCCCAGACCCGCTGCAGAATTCAAGAGGGAGCAGGACGAACCCGGTACTTGTCAGTTCACTCACGACACTTCTTAGAAGTGTTCACTCAAATAGTAAGCTTCTTTCACTGTTATTAGGAGACTTCATCAAGCTTATACAATAACGTTTAAAAATGGTAAGCCAAGGAAGTTGAGGTGAAAAAGGCGAGAGAGAGAGAGAGAGAGAGAGAGAGAGAGAGAGAGAAAGAGAGGGGGAGAGAGAGAGAGAGAGAGAGATGGATGTGTTGTAGAGAGGAGCTGTTAATTCATCCAGGAAACTCGAAGGATGTATTCTCTCTCTCTCCTCATGGATAATGAGATTAAAAAGCTAAGAAGGCTTTTTCTGATTGATTTCGCAGCTCAAGTTGATACTTTCGTTCAGCTGGGAAATGGTAGTTAATCAGAATATTGTACTATGCTTGCTCAGCCCTTTAAAAGATAATTATAAGAAAATACTCAATTTTTTTCAGTTTTGAAAGGTAGGAAAAAAGTATTAAAAAACTTTTTTTCAACCTCTAAATAAATGTTTTGACAGGCGAGAATCGTGCGAGTCAAATTTTGATATCTGGAGGAGCTTCGGGAAGAATCTCTGCAGGTTTCTCTTTGAGAAAACCCAAATTTTTATGATTTCCAAGTTGAAAATTTTCTTTTATATGAAAAGGTTGATTGTTTCTGAAAAGCTGAAAAAGGGTAGGATGGAAATTTTTTTAACTTGAGTTTTACAACAATTTTGTTTTGTTCATTTATTTTTAAGAAGTTATAAACCATATTATCTTTTTGGTTATTGTTTAGAAGATTTGTAGTTAATAGTTGAAGAATTCATTAGTATATGTACAGGGTGGCTGGAAAGTACGAGTACAAGACTATCCTAGATGTCTCGATCGGAGGTCAGAGCGTACCCACCGTGAATACCGCCAAAATCCTTGTAGTTACATATGATTCTATGTTCACATTCAGTCATCATGCGAAAGACATAGCAGGCCGAATGTCGCAACGTAACAATGTACTGAAGGCGCTAGCCGGCAGTACATGGGGCAACCAAAAGGAGACACTCCGTCTCACGTACAAAGCCATTTGCCAATCCATATACAGCTACGCAGCTCCAGCCTGGGCCAGCTTTTTCTCTCCTCCTCAGCACATACCAAAATTCAAAGAGGACAGAACAATGGCCTGCGTATCGTAACAGGAAACCATCAAATGGCCAAGGTCGACCACATACATGCTGAAGCTAAAGTTATGAGATCGAAATCGCATCTTCACATGCTATCAGCCCAATACTTGGCAAGGACCTTGAGCCAAACTCACTTCCATCACGGATTATTTCTCCAAGGACCCCCACCACGCAACATGAAAGCTGATCTTTACATCGCATGCAGAAGCACTGTTGAAAGAGCCCTGTCGGAAACAGCAGAGAAGAACAACGGGAAAAACGTCGCCAACCGAGTCCACACAAACATGGTCTCAGAAGAAAAGGAAACCATCCAAGGTCCAGTCATACTGGGCGGCCGACCACCACCGGACATAAATGAAGAAGAAGTGGACCTCTCGAGAAACGCCCGCTGCACGCTGAGCCAACTTCGCTCAGGCTACAGCAGGTACACCAACCACTACTTACACCGGATCGATGACTCGATACCTGACTACTGCCCAGACTGTCTCAAAGGACCTCACGACGTGGCCCATCTCTTCAAATGCGCTAGACGTCCAACAAGACTCACGTTGGAAGATCTCTGGATGAAACCAAAAGAAGTAGCCTCATTTCTGAGACTATTGTGAAGGAAAGAAGAAGAGATGTATTTAAAAAATAAAAAAAAGAGAGAGGAGAGAGAGAGGGAGAGAGCGGCCCTCCATGGCCAACTCTCTTCGACGCGAGACGTTTGCCGGCAACAACAACAACAACAGTACGGGTACCGAAAGTCAAACGCTTTTGTATCGTAATCAATAATCCAATTCCTCTCAATTCAACATATTTTGTTCTCAACATATATATGTACAACTGGGTGAAGTCAATTTTTAATGCGGCTGCCCTTGGCGCGGATAACTTGGCGGAGACGCTTTGGGAAAGCATCAGTCGTGGCACGCAGGTAATCAACGTCGAGTTCCTCCCAAGCTCTGAGCAGGGCCTTTTTCAGAGACGCCAAATTGGGGTGGGGACGAGCTGAGGCTTTCGCCTCGAGGACCGACCATGCGGAATAGTCGAGCGAATTGAGATCGGGCGAGTAGGCGGGCCACTGCTTACTCGTTATGAAGGTGGGCAAGTTGTTCTCACCACTCTTGCGTCTCGAAACACACTGGCAACAGTGGCCATTCGTGACTCTACAGCCTTAAGAGCCTGTCACGGATGGAGCCGGATCATCCAGTCCAGAATCGAGCGCGACCTCAGGTGGCGGATAGAGGGACGCCTCCCTACGAAGAATTCGTGCTGGGAGGTAGCGGGAGAAATCCCGCCGCGGACCAAAACTGGGTAGTATAGCTCGTCAAAGGAGGGCGATGCCGGACCGGCCTGGGCATGCCACCGGACAAAACATCAGCCGATACTCCGCTATACTTTCAATGGCGAGTCGAGGCGCCAGTGAAATAACCTCTTGCCCTTCTCCGGTTAACGAATGGGTCTCGCCAAGAGGATCGCCGACTGCGGTGCGAGTGTAGACGGAGAAAATCTCTCCGGACTCAAAAGGATCCTCACCAACCTATCCCAAAAGGACTCCTCTCGACAGGACCTATGGGCAAAACAACAACAACAACCACTCTTGCGTCACAACGGCCTTGTGAGTGGGCGCGGAGTCCTGTCGAAAACAGAAAGGGTGGCCAGCGAAAAGCGTAAGGATCCAGGGAAGCAAGGCGTCTTCGAGAATGTCTTTGATAAAGTTCTGCTTGTTGATTTTCTCGCCCTGATAAACGAAGACGAGCGAAGACTTGCCCGAAGCGCACACAGCCGCCCAGACCATCAACTGAGGTGGATGGAAGGTGCGGTTGACGACTCTTCCGTTGCGATCGGCTTCCTCAGATCTCTGGCAATAACCCGCACGTTTTGGGAGTTGTAGGCCTCAATCGTGAACAACTTCTCGTCTGAGAAGACTATCTCATCGGCACCAGGTGCGGTCGTGTCGCGAAGCAAGGCCCGACTTCTCTTCACGCGCTCTGCCGCGTTCTTGGCAGACAACGAGGCACTCATACGAGTACGATAAGGGCGCATGCCGAGGTCATCCCTGACGATGGTCTGAGCCGACCAGCAAGATATTCCGAGCTCCTGGGACATCTTGTTAATGCTCCGCTTGGAGTTTCGGCGTATTCGCTCCCTCACTGCTTTTATCTTCGCCGGCGTCCGAGCAGATCGAGGCCGGCCAGTTTTTGGACGGTCCTTTAAATTTTCGAGCTCGCGGTAACGTTTGATGGTCTTCCAGACAAGATTTCGGCGGCCGACGAGGCGTTTCGCGATGTCGGAGTTGGAGTACCCGCGCTGGTGCAAATCGACGATAGCGGCACGCTGGAGATGGGGACCCGTCATTACCTTCAAATTTAAACAATCGTTGTCAAACTTCAACACGATGTTTAAAACACAATAGACTTCGAAAATCAAAAAAATGCAGTCGTTGCGTGCACGAAAACGTGCATAGCACACACCTAAACCACGGACTCCGTACTTTCCAGCCACCCTGTATTTATCCAGTTTCATTGTCTTTCTCAATCTTTATTCATTCATTAGCAGATGATGTGGAACCGTCTACGTCAAGAGCTCACTCGTCTTCCGCTTCTCTTCCCGACGGTTCGTCATCACTTTTCAATCAACAATTTTTTCGAAGCTCTCGCATACAATCAATTGACTTTATTTACCAGACTAGAGCTTTTTTTTTAATCCGTGAGAGAAGTGGGTAGCTATACCAAGGCAAACGGCAATTTTTTCAAAGAAATACATCCAATGCTTAAGATAAGCATATTGTATGCGTAAAAGATTGAGTGGTCTGCCAGAAATCCGTTGTTTGAAAAAGAATTCTTTTTTTTCACCAATTTTTAAAAGTTCTTAGATCTGATCGGAATTGTGGGCATAGGTAAACTGCTAACTGGCGAAGTTTATTCTAGGGTGACTGAACTACCGACCCTCTTTTTCTAGGGTGACTGACCTACTGATCCCTCTTTCTAGGGTGACTGACCTACCGACCCCTCTCTTTCTAGGGTGACTGACCTACCGACCCCTCTCTTTCTAGGGTGACTGACCTACTGATCCCTCTCTTTCTACGGTGACTGACCTACCGACCCCTCTCTTTTTAGGGTGACTGACCTACTGATCCCTCTCTTTCTAGGGTGATTGACCTACCGACCCTTCTCTTTCTAGGGAGACTGACCTACCGACCCCTCTCTTACTGAGCTCAGAATGAATTTTTCAGATACAGAAAAGTAGTTAAATTTCTGCTTCAAAAGTTTAGTGAGTCATGATTCAGCCTCAACAGGCTTTGTCAAGTTTGAAGTGGAAACTTCAAACCTACTCGAGCGATGGGCCTATAAAAAGATTAAGACATCTATGAGACCTAGCGATTGACCTGAACCCCTAACCTCTACAAAAATATTCAATTATTTTTTTGTAATAAAATAATAAAATATCTTGAATCTACAGAAATTTATATTTCGTGAGAGGTAGATCGACCCGAACAAGTTTTTTTCAATTTAAAACTGATAATTTTTTCACACAAGTAGAGAGATGGACCTATTGAAAGGTCAAGAAATGTTTTACCTAGGGGCACTGTCGAAAACCTTTGAAAACGATATTTATTTGAGTGCATGAGTGTAGAATACTCAGTAGCACTGTCTCTTCTGCTTCTTGCTTCGAGCTCGCGTCTTTTTAATGCAGTATCTCCTTTTTATAGGTTTTTTTTCTCAAGCTAACAAAAATTACAAATTTTGGTTTAGAGCAAATTGTAAAATCTTTTCTCAGGTTATGCGTCCTCGGTGTCAGCGACTTCTAAAGGAGAAGCAGTGGAGGAGGCTGGGCCGGTAGAAGCTTCCCTACCGGCGCCTTCAACTTCGGGCGTGGCCCCGTCGACGCGGCCTCCGCCCGCGGCCCCTCCGCCCGCGCCCTTTTTCGCGCCGCCGACTCGACAGCGACCCTTGCCACCACCGCCAAAGCAGCATCTCCCTCATAGTCTCCCGTCCACTTCAGGCACCCAGAATCATAAGGTTCATCTTAAAATTTATGATTCTTGTTGGGGCAAAAAGGTGCCTTTTTCAGCTCTCTGTCACTTTCTAACTTGAGAATGCATTTGATCCATGGTGAAAACTCATAAGCAATTGTCAAAAAATAAGAATGGGACGCTTTTTCAGGTAAATGCTTAGAATTATGGGAAGTCTTCACAGTTTTGAATAATTCCGTTGACAAATTTCCTTTTCCCCTTTCCAATTCTCGCTTGTTTCTCGTTATTCTTAGCTCCCCCCCCCTCCTTGGATGATTGGTGGTCTCTTTTAAATTTTTGACAGTATCTCTGAAGTACGTTATGACGAGACGAAATCATGCTTCGATAACACCCAAATTTGATTGATTTTCAAAATTTTTAACAGGGGTTGGGGTTTAGTCATGTCCGGTCGCCTGTCGGCGGGCATCTGTCTTTTAACTCATGAGGGGCCCCTTATGTGAAATTTTTTTATCTCATAAGTGTGAAAATTTTAAAAAAAACTTTTTATCTCATAAAATAAAAATTTTCCAGGTGTAATGAAAGTGTCAGTATACAAATATTTTTTCTGAAGCATTTTCGGACCAACTAAAAAACCCCTGGTTTTGAACTGTTTAAAACGAAGAATATAACTGTTATTCTATTGTAAACAATTTTTTAGTTGACACACAACGTACAATTACCCGGTCCCTCATGCAATTCGGGTGTCGGGAAGGGAAAAGGTCGCGGAAGTGGAAACAAAGCAGCCGCAGCGGCAATTGCAGCTGCAGCTGCGGAAAAAGAAGAGGAAGCAGCCAAGAAGTTCCGACTCACTTTAAAGTTGCCCGGTTAGTTTTCTTCTCTTTTGAGGCTACATTCGTGTTTTTTCTCTCGAATTTCATGTTCATATTATAGATTTTGTGATATTTTTTTCTCGTAAATGGCATAGCTTAATGAAATTTCCGCGAAGAATGATCGGATGAATGGCGACTTTCTCTGTTTTTGTAGAGTACACTATAATTCCATGGTTCTTGTGTGGTGAGTTTTAAGAAGTTTATTCACCATGTTCGATTAAATTTGTGTTGTTCGATTATTTCTCCGAAGCTCGCATTTGCAGATAAAGCTGCAGCTCGTTTAAGAAGATTATTGATCGCTCAGCCGCTCACCCTCAAGCGACTTGGTTAATTCATCTTCATTACTTGTAAAGTATACTCTCGATAGCTTTTCTCTTAGTTAAGTATTAATACGTTCAAAAAATGTTTTTTCAGCGGTTTCTTAACATTTAAGATGAATTATATGAAAATTAATTTCTTTTAACACGCAATAATGACTTGGATAAACAGTATTTTAAGTTTCAGGTCTTTGGAGAAAGATTTTTGATTTGTCTTCAGGCATCTGCTCGTTGCGATTAGACGCCGCACGGGAATTTGTGTCTACTTCCGCCATGGCCGTGGAGCAGAAGGCACGGCAAGAGGCAGCGCTGACAGCTCTTCCGCCTCACCCACCGCTTCCGCCTCTCCAAGCTTCCACCCATCCTGGTGAGTAAATCCAGTTCATTATCAAGATCTTTGTGCGCTCTGTTAACTGTGTCATAAGACATGAGCGCCATAATTTCTAAAATCCCGCTGTTTCACTGTTGGTGGTCGAGCTAGAACCTTATGGATAATATAACAAAGAATGCCGAACTTCGTGCGAAGAGTACGGTTTGAAACGTTAAATTTCTGCGAAAAACTTCTTCAAGTTCAGAATTAACTAGCAAAGTTAGTAGACGCAAAGTGGTGTAGAGAAGGAACTGGGTTAATAAATATGTGAAGTCTTCACGAGACTCAATGTCTTGTTTATGTTCAAGTGAGCTCAGATGCAAATATATTTTCGATAAGGTTGGAAACGTAAAATACTCATCCTCTATCCTTTTCTTAATTTTCTACACTTCTTCGTCTGTTTATGTAAGTATGTCCCCTTTTTGATAGAATACTCATCGGACCTCTTGTTAGTTTTTCTTGCGAGAAGAGGGATTGATATCTGTGTTCAGGGTCAACTTCGACAACTTCCCATCAGTCGGCGGGAACATTCTTGTTGCCCGCACAGCAGAATATGAGCGTGGCTGCAGTCGTGCAGCAGAGACAAGCAGCCGAGGCTGCGCAGCGAATGCATCAAGAGAGAATACTCCAGAACGGGTCAGCATCTCCCCTACAACCAGTTATAACTCATTCCACCAACACATCTCACCATAGATGCCATGCACATATAGAAAATTTGAATAAAAAACTACCGGTCTCCGAGCTCGCTTCTCATTGTTCTAATCTTTGCTTTGCTCGCATAGCGATGGCTGAAAAAAGTTTTCTCAAAGGAAGCACATGTCGAAAGTGGGGAAGCGAAGAATTCTTCTTAAGCACCAGATAGCGTTTTGGGAGATTTACTCTAATTCGTATTTGTATTATATCAAAAAAATTTGTTTGAACTAGATAGATTCCATTAAGGTTTTATTTTCTGCCATAGGAAAATTGCTGAGGGGAAATTTTTTTTACTAAAGCGACCGACCTTCAATGAAAATGAAGAAATTTTTGAGAATTTTTTACGAGGTAGAAAATTTAGCAAAAGGTCGGTTTTTCAATGAAAAGTTTTATAGGCTGTACTTCGAGCTCGAAAGGGTTGTTTGAGTGAAGATCTTGTGACAGATTTATTGAATTATGAAGACATGTTTTAGTTATGTTTGTTTGTTTAACTGTTTAATTTCAGTTGTTTTTTTTCAAGAGTTGAAAGAATAATACAGTAAAAACATAATGCAGAAGAGGAAAAATGAAGTTTTTTTTTGCTTCTGATATTTTTTCGTTTAAAGAATTGAAGGTGTTTGTTGCAGAGAAGCTCAAATACGGGTTGCGGGTGTACAAGGAGGAATCCCAGCCGGAATGGCTCCGCCAGCTCAGCCTCAACCCATGGCTTTACATCAATCTTCAGCTGGACCTCATCAGGTGCTAAATTTCATACTAATATTTTTTGACTCCTGAGTATAATTTCGGGTTTAATAATTCGTTACGCATGAAAAATGATTTTGATAATGTCAGTTTTTCATTCAAATACAGTAATTTTCCAAAATTCATAAATACAAATTTCTTTACAGATGATGGCGGGTCATCCTGGAGCCCCTCGCCAAACTCCTCCTCATCTGCACCCGGGGACTCCTCACCAACAGCCATCCCATCTTCACCCGGGAGCTCCTCCCCATCAAACACCTCCCCATCTACTTGCGGGGGGCCCTCATCAGACCCCTCCTCATATGCTACCGGGGGCATCTCATCAAACTCCCCCGCATTTATTGCATCATCCACAAATGCATCAGGTACCATCTTAATTTCTGTTAGAATAAAATCATTCATTTGTGAAAGAATCAGAACAAGATGTCTTTTTCTTCTTAGCGTTGTACCGCGCCGGCCGAGGTCGGAGTAGGGTCCGCTGTACGGCTTCTTGCTCTCCAGAAACATTTGTCCGTGGCGTCTTACGAGTGGAGTATTGCTAGGTGCAGGTCTTGGTTAAGCGAGTCCATGTATCTTATCTTCGGTTTACCTCCCGGGCGTTTGCCTGGTACTTCCATGTCAAGAGCGTGTCTTGCGATGTCGGTTGCGTCTCTTCGCATCACGTGTCCATAACATCCTACTCTCACTTCTCGCATCTTGTCTTGTATGCGAGCCACGTCGATTCTTCTTCTTACAATCTTCTTCTTTCTTTCAAGTCTCTCTTCTTCTTTCATGTTACGCACACAATCTAGGCGAGTCAGCCCTAGTGTCCAGCGTTCTCATCTAATTTATGTGGAGAATGTTCTCGGTTGCACGCGTTTTAGGCCAGGTCTCCGTCGAATAGAGAAGCACAAGATGGAATGCTGTCTTATCTTTCTGTGTATGCCAGCGTGATATTCCTATCACAGAGGACACCTGTAGCTTCTCTCCATTTCATCCATGCTGCATTTACCCTTTGGCTTGCCGCTGCAATCATTGACGTGTCCGAGGAGATGACAGAACCAAGGTACTTGAATTTGGTGGCCTTCCGGAGCGGTTCACCGCTGATGTGAACAGTTCCAGTCGTTTGCGCTCCGATTTCCTGGTACTTGGTTTTCTTGATGTTGAGGCGGAAGCCATGTCTACTGAGAGCGTCATTACAATCTTGTGTGCGTTCCCCGATTTCAGAACGTGTAGGAGCAGCAAGTAGAATATCGTCGGCGTATGCGATGGTTAACGGAGCAGAAGTCAGAAAGAACGTGTGACGGTACTCATAACCAAAATGAAGAGAAGGGGAGACAAAGCACTATCTTAGTGAACTCCTACGTATACTGCGGATTGTTCTGTGATGTGGACCGGAGTTCTGACAGTACTCTTCGAATAATCGTGTCCATCGCCATTGTCCATCGAATGTACTATTTAAGAACCCGATGATCGTGCAGTGAATATGCACATTCCCATCTCATTTGGTGCACTCCTACGTTTACTGCGAATGATTCTGTGATGAGAAATCGAATGATTCTGTGATGAGAAATCAGAAGAAGATGTTTTTCATAGTTTTTCGTAAGAAGCTCAAAGCGGAAGAAAGGGTTCTTTGCTGTGCCATCTGAGTGATAAATGATACTTCGTTAGTATCCCCCCAGTTCGTCCTCCAGGGTTTTCCCATCTGATTATTTTGCTTTTTAATTTTTTTAAAAAAGAATTAACTCCCACCATCAAATTCATGAATATTTTGTTTGGCTCTTTTTGAAGAGATAGATTTTCTGCATCTAATTCCCACCAAATGTGTGTATGAGGTCTTATTAAAGACATTAAAGTTTGTTCTTCAGCAAATTTTCTCTCTCACTATTGGCTAATGCCTTGTCTATCTGCAGCAGCAACCGTCGGGGTCTGCCTCGTATGGCCCTCCTCCGCAAGAAGCGGCGCACCCTTCCATGCAGCCTTCCGCCCCTCCCCAGCAGCAGCCGCCCTCCGCCATTCCGCCTCATTTGCAGCCTTCCCGACCTCCGGCCCCCAACAACTCTCCCCTACTTGTAAACCTTTTGAGGTGCGCATTTTCTTTAAGCTCGAGTTTTATCAACTAGACAGGTTTAAAAACAATCAAAAAAACCAAGAGCTACCCGAAAAAGATAGCTTTAAAATCTTCTCAGTTGTATGCGGCATAGGCATTTTCAATTTATATCATTCGCCCTCGGTTTCTCTCCAGTCAGCTGCTCCCTCTCAATGTAAATTTTATTTTTAGACGGTTTTTTTTTGCAAATAGTAAGAAGCAACCTGATCAGCTGTGATTTTGATGAAGGTTTTTGACAGTGTTGATAAGAATATGTATTGCAGCTCCCAGCAGCCACCTCCGCAGCAACAGCCCTCCCAGCAGGCGAGAGCTTACTCACCCTACGGGACTGGAGTGGCTCCCGGTTTCCCCCAACAAGTCAGTTCACAAACTTATAGCTTACCCTAATCAGCTCGTGGCTTCCCTCCACATTCACCTCAACGAATGACGTTTTTTTTAAACAGTAGAATACACATACCTGACAAGTAAAGTGTTTTTTTCGTATTTTAAACTTCTAGAATTACTATTTACTTGTTCCAAGTCGAAAGGTCTATTTGGAGTTATATCTGCTACACATATGAAAAAACCGACTGCTATACCGTTTTTAGATCATCTTAAACTGCTTTTGAAAGCTCTTTATGGGATCTTTTTAAAAACATCATTATAATGGGATCTTTTTAAAAACATCATTATAAGATCAAATTGTACTTGATAATAAAGAATGGAGTGAAACTACCCTTTTCAAAACGAGTAATGATGGAAGATAATTCAAGATGCAAGGACAACCTCCTCCGCATATGGATCAGCAACAAATGGCTGCATATCATCATCAGGTTCGATCCTTTTCATTTGATGTTTTCTCCATGAATCTATCTTTCTTTCTCTCTCTCTCTTTCTTGCCTGCGATGAAACACAGATACGGTCACGCAAACAAGTAACAAACCACGAGCTTTTTAGGGTAACACAGAAAAAACTTGACGAGCAGAGTGGGTTAAAAAAACACTGGTTTTGATCGCACAATACAAAAACCAACATAATCTTTGCAGCAAATGCAAGCTGAACAACAGCGCCGGATGTTCATGCAGCAACAGCAGCAGGCAGCGAATATGCAGCAAGCCGCTTCAAATCAAGTGCAGGTCTGGCCCCGAACTTGTTTTGCTCATGTAGAAGAAGTCTTAGGCAGAACAGCAGCGACAAGTTCATTCGAGTTGAACTGCACTATCACCAATGTCGGGAGTTGTAAAGTTTTTCTTGAGAGTAGCCTTTGCAGTTCTGATAGTTCTCAACATTTGCGATAGATCTGTTCCATTCTCACTCATAATAGGGTAGAAAGCGGGAATTGGTTAAAATAAAAAGGTACACAGTTTTAAGAGAAGATAGAAATTTTAAAGCTTAAGAGATAACTATTTCTTTATATACAGGGTGCGGCGGAAGTTCATGTGGACAGTATTTTTTCCGATAAAAACTTAACGGATTGAGCAAATCAAACAAATTTTTCATCAAAGTTTATTCGAATAGTTTGGGATATAACTGCGTTTTCAAATTTCGAACAGCCCTCCTTTCTCCTTGACACAGGCGCGGAGTCGCTTGTAGAAGGCACCCACCGTGGTGGACAGGTAAGCGACGTCAAGATCATCCCACGCCTTATGTAGGGCGCGCTTCAAACTTTCCAAATTCTTGTGTGGGGAAGCACAGGCCTTGCTCTCAAGGACCGACCACACAGAGAAGTCCAGAGGATTCAAATCAGGTGAGGACGGAGGCCATTCGGCGGATGTGATCATGGAGGGGAAATTGGTCTTGCACCAGTCTTCCACAACTTTAGCCTTGTGGGCGGGCGCAGAGTACTGCTGGAACGTCCATTTGCGTCCCGCGAAGTGAGCCTGGCTCCAGGGAAGTACTTCCTTTATGAGAATGTCGTTCAGGTAATTATTGGCATTCATTTTGACTCCCTGCTCGACGAAAACGAGTGGAGTCTTGCCAGTCGCGCAAATCCCGGCCCAGACCATGACAGAAGCGGGATGGCCCTTTCTCTCTCTGTGTGGTCGGTCCTTGTGAGCAAGGCCTGTGCTTCCCCACACAAGAATTTGAAAAGTTGAAGCGCGCCCTACAGAAGGCGTGGGATGATCTTGACGTCGCTTACCTGTCCAGCACGGTGGGTGCCTTCCACAAGCGACTCCGCGCCTGTGTCAAGAAGAAAGGAGGGATGTTCAAAATTCGAAAACGCAGTTATATCCCAAACTATTTCAATAAACTTTGATGAAAATTTTGTTTGATTTGTTGAATCCGTTAAGTTTTCATCGGAAAAAATACTAGCCACATGAACTTTCGCCGCACCCTGTAGATGCGCACCCTGTAGATGCGTGGGAACTCAATGACCAAAAATGTGTTGTGTTAAAGACACCAACGACATCTGTTGCACAAATGCCTCCTTACTACGCTCAGCAGCAGCCAGCCGGAGGAGGAGGAGGAGTGCGACCGGTTGGTAGAAGGGGCATGCTACATATTGATTGCGTTAGTAGCTTAGTGGTGAATAAAGAGTCGGAGGTTCGGAACTTTATAGAGGCATCTGTTTCCATTATCTTGAAAGACAAGTATGAGGAATTTTTTTTGGTATAGTTCAAAACTATAATCAAGAAAGCATTATTAGCAGGATTTAAATGGTCATATGAGACCCTATGTCGGTGGGCCTCTGTTTTTTTCAAGTCATAAGAGGAACCCTGTTGTTCAAATCGAGAAAAAGTTAGCGGGTGTCTGTTGCTTTTTTTAATCAGAAGGGACCCGTGTTTCTCTGTTCCAAAAAAAATTTCCACGTTCAGCGAGCATATGTACCTGTTTGTTGCCGACTGAAAAACCCCTGATTATTAGCTTGATCGAGAGTGATGAGAATTTTTCGAAGATCCGTATACTGAATTAAAGCTTCAGATTTTTTTCAAAACCTCAATAGTTGGGCTGCTCAATCCACCAGAAGACCAGCGAGCGATTCAGTTTGCGCAAAAAAACTTAGGCTTAGGGCTTTATAATTTCCCGCTTCGACACAATTATTCCTCAGTATTAAATTACTGGTTCCATTGCAGATGTTCCAAGGGGGACAACCTGGCCCTTCCCATCAAGGTTTATTTTGTCTTTCTTTCTCTCTTCTTGAGTCTCTCAAGTGTATAAATTTTTTATATTCTGTTACAATTTAAAATTTAAACATTTTTATTACATACTCTTTTTATTACATTTTTATTACATACTTCACTAAAATTTTGAGAACTCGTATATATGTTCCACCAAAGTGACATGGTGTATAGTTTGTTGTTTATTTTATGTTTGGTTTTATAGTAAAATTTCAACTTTTACGAATGAAATAGTTATTATTTCCATTTAGGTTCCTCGGTAAAAATTTACAGGTGTTTTTTGTGATATAAAATCTTGTGGGTTAGGAAAGCATGATCAATATGAGCGGGTTTCCCTGGGAGCTGGTTTATGATTGCTCTGTCGTGCAGGTGTTTATACACCCGGAACTCGATTGTCGTATCCGACCGCTCCTCAACAACTGCAACCCGTCTACCGTCCTGTCCAAGAGGTCACTTTTTTTTCTAGTCCTTTTTTTTTTTTTTTTTTTTTTTCTTTTCTAGTCCTTTCTTTTTTTCTTTTTTTTTTCTAGTCCTTTTCTAGTCCAGGGTTTTCTAGTCCTAAGAGCCTTTCAGGTTGAGGCTGGAATGATGTGTTCTGTGAATCGAGCCCTCGAGTCTTGAAAAGTCACGAATTGTGACTCACAATCTAAGACGTAGCAGGAACGTTATGAGTGAGACCCGTATAAAACATGTTTGTACGCGACGGTGCTGGGGGGAAGGCTTAATAGAATAAAGAGGAAAGTAAAGTAGAAGTAAATAGAGGAATGTAGATAATTTTCTGAGCGAAAATGTATGCGCCAACATTTCTGGTACGATCACTACTTACCCTTGTTAGCGGGTCAAAATTCGATTCTCATTTCTCGAAAATTCGATTCAAAAAGTAGAAGGTCAAAAAAAGTCGAATCTCAAAAATCGATTCTCAAAAACGGCTTGGAAACGAGCAACTATTCGAACATTTGGAATACGAGCTGCAACTTTTTCTTGCAGGAAGCCCCAGCTGGTCCGCCTCCTGCCAAGAAGCGGAAGAAACCAACCAAAAAACAAGTAAGAATTTCCAATAAGATTGTTTAATTGTCGACTTCATCCGATCTCTAAGAACTAAAGTCTTATAGGGGTTGTTTATTTTAGTTACAACAAGCAAAAGAAGCGGAGCTTCTGGCTCAACAGCAAGCTGCTCAACAACAACAACAACAACAACAGCAGCAGCCCTACTATCCTGCTGGTCCTCCTCAACAACCCATGCCGGTCATTTTCTGAAGTTTTATTCTGTTCTCAGGTGAGGTTGTAAAAATGAAATAACTACTTTTTTGCAAGGGGGCCTAGAGTAATGAGTAATGAGAAGCGAGCAAGTATTCACAGTCTCGATATTTTCTTTTTTCTGTGTCCTTGAGTTTGAGCTCGCTTCTATTTATGCTCGAGCATCCCTCGTTCGAAGAGAAGCAGATGAAAAATGAGTATGACCTATCAAAACTTACCTCAGACACTTGATACCTTTTTTATGCGGAAAGCTATTGCAACAAGAAAAGAGTGCCTCATTCACTTCTTGTATTTCAGCAGCAAGGTATGATGCACTACGGACCGAACTCCGCCCCTGCTTCTCAACAACAGCCTCAGTCAGCGCAAGTCCCGCCTCCAACTCCACCGGGCCCGCCCACTTATCCTGCGGCGATGACGAACTCGCAACAGCCCCAGCAGGCCGCGTACTATCAGCAGCACATGTGGCAGCAACATCAGGTGCGGTTCCTTTGAAGAAAAGGGGCTTTTTTTTCTTCTTTGATGTATAGCTTAAAAATTACTGAATGATAAAACACTTGAAGTTATCAATGAAAAAAACCTTCTTTTTTTGATAATTTCTTGTGGGAAAGCAATATATGAAAATTTTGGATTCGATTAGTGAAGTAATAGTTCCTTGCGAATGGTTTCGGTCAGACAAAAGGGATATGGTGAGATGGAACGATAAAAGCGTGACTTCGAAGGAGTGTGTTAAAGTTGTTACTGAAGCTGGTTTATTCAACAAATTGATTAAGATGCGAATGATGCAGCAGCAGCAACAACAACAACAACAGCCTCCGCCTCATTATGCGGTTGCAGTGACGGCGGGGCAGCAGCCAATTCCCTCACAGACTGGTTCGTTCACTGGCCACGGGCATTCTCTCTTTTGTGACCAGATTTTGGACATTTGCTCACGTTATTATGAAGAAATGTGTTAGAATGGTTATGGTTAATAAATTAAACAGAGATCTACCCAAATAAAGGCATTTTATAAAATAACTTCGCATTTTATAACACACACACTAGTTTTGATCAAGCAGACAGCCACTGGTTCTACCAGAGTAGGTCTGTCACGCATCTCAGGGGAGCGCTTACCCTGCCGCGAGGCGGGAAACAGTGCGAGGAAGATTATTATTGTGTTATTATTCTTAATAACAACAATAATATTAGATGTGGTACGGAACTACCCTGGTAGAACATAGGCTACGCGCTGGATCACGGTTAGTTTGTGTAGCAGCAGCGGAAACAGTCGGATACGTGCCAGAGCACTACCAACATTTTTTAACCCTCTTAGTTTGGGTGGATCTGTCCTGGATGGTAGTCGAACTCAGGACTCTTCGCTCAATAGTCCAACACGCTACCATTATGCCACGCCCGGACTTTATTATTATTCTTATCTTGGTAAAAGGAACATAGGGCTGCAAGTAAACGATCGGGTGTAAATTTGAAACCTTGTTCATTACCTCTTCAAATAATGTATCTATAGATCACCTGTGCTGCAAAAAAATGTTCAGTTGGACAGCTTTGCCAGCGATTAGGCCTAGAATAACGAGAAGTGAGTTTTCGCTGTCTTGACCACTTTTTTAACCATTGCTTAGTCTTTTCCTTATATGCCCTTCAGCTTGCTTCTCATCACTCTAGAATGTTCCCTGCTCGAAAAGTGGTCCTTTTTCAAATTTTCATGTGATCTGTGGTGAGTTAAGTAAGTATCGTAAGAAAAAGTGCTTTATCATATCCGTATAACTACTTTTTTTTCAAGAATGATAACTCAATTTAAAAATAACATTCGAGAGATATACTTTAAATGTCAAACATACGCTGTGAAAGTGCAGTAACAGGTGGCTGGCAGCACATCCAGCAAGGAGCAGCGAGGCCTCCACCAATATCTTATCCTCAAGGGCAGGGACCGTCTCAAGGTAGTCGATTCACCCGTTTATTGTATTCATGCTAGAAAGGGAAAAGCTGCAAGTGAAGCTGTTTGATTACCAGGAGGAGTCCTGCCAGGAAACCGTCGGATGAGTGGAGGAGGGGAATACTCGGAAGGAGCCGTCCCCAACCCTGGCCCCCACTACCCTCAGCAACCCCTTCAGGTTGGTTGGGGATGTCGAACAGGTGAAATAGTGTGTCGAGAAGAGAAACAGAGAAGAGAGTTCGCTGAGACTAGGCAATAGTGTTCTCTTTGCAGCATTCATCTCCCTTATACCGGCGAGATTCGGGTCAAGTCTTCCCATATCCATCGACTACACTCCCTCAAGGTTGGACGAGTGATGGTCCGAGATGGTCTGAAGTAGAATGTTTTGAAGTAGAATATTTTGAGGTTTGGAAGAGAGGTGATTATTAGTTTGCGGAAAGCAAGTAGCGACGTTTTTAGGCTCAGCGATGCCGCTGACGCCGGGAGCAGCCTCGAGTGCAGGGTCGCAGCAGCACTTGGTGCAGCAGCCCTCACACTCGCAGCATCCGCAGCCCGAAAATGCGCGAGGGAATAACGATTTTGACAAGTTGTACACCGGAGATGATATTGGTACCTTTTGCTGTTTCTCTTCCATATACTCAAGTGAAGTGTGAAGAGAGTCACCTTACACTTCAAAATTAATTTCGCGATCCTCTTACACCTTTTGATTCATGAGTTTGAGTTGGAAGATTCGTAAGCCTAAGCTTTTTTCACGGAAGCATATTTAGAAAATGAGATGATATGATATTTGAAGAAATATAGACCATTGTGCGAAGAGTCCCGAGTTCGACTCCCACCCCGGACAGATCCACCCAAACCAAGGGGGTTAAGAAATGTTGGTAGTGCTCATGCACGAATCTGACTCTCCCCACTGCTGCTAATCACACTAGCAGGCAGCCACTGGTTCTACCAGGATATGTCTGTCCTGCATCTCAGGGGAGCGCGTACCCTGCCGCGAGGCGGGAACAAGCGCGAGGAAGATTATTATTTTTTTTATGATATTTGAAGAAAAAAAAAGATTATATAGATCAAGGTTTTTTTGGGGTTTGAGGTGACCTCGACGACCTGGACAGTATTGAGCCGATGCATGAGCTTGGAGGAGCAGGAGGGGAGGCACAGCTTGGAGGAGCAGGAGGGGAGGCACAACTGCAACATCCACCGGTTCGTGCAGTTTTTTAAACGAATTCATTGCGTCATAATTCTATTTCATTATTGATAGATTTAGAAAATTATTGATTTTCTCAAAAATAGCTGTACTTGAAGCGAAAATTTTTCCAGTTGATTGATCAATCACAGCCAAATATACAGCAGCCGAACTCGCAGCAGAACAGTGGTAGCAATTGCGACCCAATCAATATTGGTTACTTTTCCGAGTCCAGTTGTTAGAATATGCTTATATTGTAAAATGTTGGAAAAAATTATCGGTCGATTTCTTTAGAAACCTTCGATAAAACGATATTGTTGAAGCATTGCGTGTAGAGTGACTGAATTGGACGATATCACCTTTGAAAGACGCCGAATCCCATCATTTTCAAAAATCCAAAATATACATGTTTTAATATGGTTTATGTCCAAAAATTCTCATGTGTTTCTGATAAACCGCTTGTTCCCAATAAGAAAAAGATGCAAAGGTTCGATCTCAGCCCGTAGACTACCATTTGTATGTCCGATAGTTGCATCTTATTTCATAGTAGTGTAATAAATAATAATAAATATTCATTTTCAAATTGATAAGAAAAGGTGAGTAGTGAATTAGGGATTATCCTGGCTGGAGATGCTAATGATTGATTTTTCTTATTTGAGCAGAGGCCTCGATAACATCCGTGGTAGACATGGTGGCGAAAGGGGGCGGGGCAGTCGCGACTCCCTCATTCAACCCCAACCTCATGGGCGGTAGCTCCGCCCAGCAGACTGCCAAAGTACTACTTTACTTTCTGTCTTCTATCAAACCTTTATCTTTTCAGTGCTTGTGATTGCTGGGTCATTAGTTTCTGATGAGTAGATGAGTGAGGTAGGAAAAGTCTGATTAAGTTATTCGAATTCCAGAAATCATATTTTCTTTTTTCAATTCAGAAATCATATTTTCTTTTTTCAATTCAGAAATCATATTTTCTTTTTTCAATTCAGAAATCATATTTTCTCCGTCTTTACCATGATCTTTTTTATCTCTCTGTTTCCTAACTTTGTTTTTCTTTTCGTCTCATCATGATTTTTACGCATTAAGTTCTAATCTTCATCCAGTGCAAATAATAGGTTATCTGCACTGTTAGAATTCATTTTTTTAACGATTCGGCGAACAGAAGTCCTAAACTGATGAGAATTACGTAATTCTTCACTATCTTGACCTCTTGATTAATCTCTCTCCCTTCTATTACCATCGCCTTCATTCTAGACCGTTATCCGCTTGAAAAACGGTCATGTTCTCAATATGCACAGGTGACATATTGTGAGATGTGATGCAAACGCTTTTCGTAGTGCAAGCATGCAAGGGGTGAATAGTTGAAGGGCGCATCCGGCAGTGGTCACTCCCAGGGGGGAGGTGGAGGAGGAGGAGGCGGCCAGCCAAGGAGGAAGAACACCGCCGCATCTCAGCAACAGGCTGCAGCCGCAGCAGCTGCTGCAGATCATGGTAAGGAGGTCATTCTACTTGATCTCTTTCCCAAGGGATTATGATTCTTGATACACACTCTAGAAAAAAGAATTTTTATTATTACCATTGTGGACATGGAACCTGCCTACCGAAAGCTTTGAATACATGAATCATAAAGTCCTTGAGGACTCCTGGAAACTTCTGTTGGCGACATGAAACAGGAAATTTGGACTTCGGCTGTTGCAGATGCCGCCATCCGTCGTCAAGGGCATACTGGCGCAACTTCGAATGCTGCTCCTCCAATGCACCCGGTTGGCCCCGCTGCCTCCGGTCATGTTCCAACATGCTACTCTGGAAGCTGCACGCCCTCCTCATCTCATCCTACCACCACTTCCACTGCTGCAGCCATTCCTCAACAGCAGCTGCAGCCACCGCCCTCACCCTCTCTCTCCTACGAGCACAACATGCGCGCAGCCGCCTTCCATGGCGGTGGCCAGCAGAGGATGCACGCGGCGCGACCGCAACGCATCCCGGAGGGTGAGAATGGTCGACCGAGTAGCATGATCAATGGCCACGAGGTAAGCGGTTTCTTTTACGAAACAAACTTAGATATTTCAGTCTTACACTCTGTTGGTTAGGAGGGGATAAGTGTCAAGTTAGTAGAAGAGCCATGTGTACTTTGACGAAGTAATGTGATTTGTTTTGGGTGTATTCGAATCAGATCAAAACTCTTCAAGATTAAAAGACATTTGTTGTTCACTATCAAGAAGTTCAATATTCTTTGTTGTTCTTCATTCCGTTTCGTGGTAGAATGCGATCTGCCCCAAGATGGGGACAGACCTATTCTGGAAAAAACGGTCGGCTGCGCCCGAAATAACTGTTAGTGTGTAACAGCAGTATACAGAATCGGGCGACCGTCTTAAGGCATTTTTGTTCGCGTCTAGCGAGTTGCAAAAAAGTATGAGTGAAAAGAAAACTACAGGTAAAAATAAAACACAGCGAAAGTAGAAAAGAATGTAGATCATTTCCGACGCGAACATAGCTGGTCCGGTAACTATTCAACCCCTGGTCAGATTTGTCCAAGCAGAACCATCACTTTGAGTATAGAAGAGAGTTTTTACAACAAAAAAAGAGGTAAGGATCAGGTGCCGAACGGAGTCCGCCGACTGCAGTCATCAGAAGGCGGAGCGGCAACTGAAGTAGACGAGCAGATCGCGGAAATTATAGCGAGAGTGAAAGCGACCGGGGCGCAGGAGCAGAAAGTGAAACAGGAGAGAGCGGCTGCTCAAGCAGGTTGACAATCTCTCCTTTTCCTCTTCATTCTCTACTCATCTTTCCCTTTCTCTTTCTCCTTGTTTTTCTTCTTTCTTTATCTTTCTCTTTTCTCTCACCATTCTTCGCTTTTGGTCATACGATGTTTGATCGTGTTGGAAATGAGTCCTGAAACAATTCAAGTTCATAGTTGATTTTTTTTCTCCAAAAGCCAGTCATCATATTTTTAATGAATCAGTCATTAGAGATCTCTGGGACACAGACGATATGTGCTATTGAGAAATATTTAGGCCCCATTTATTCACTGATATCTAGGTTCGCGATTGAATTTCTCTTTTAAAAAATTCCGGTTGTCGTCGGAGCATGCAAGGTTTGTATGATAAGGAGCGAAAAAAGGAGCGGGAGTGCGGAAAAGGAGGAAGAATGATCTACCGAAGGAGTGCAGCCCGAGGAAAGAGGACGAGGAGACCACCGCCTATTACATCCAGGACTCCGGCCAGCCGACGCATATTGGTCAGCGCTGCTTCCGAGGGGGGCCACACACTCGGCCACATACTTAAGTCTCCTGATGCTGAGGCTCTCGTCTTTCTTTTATTCTTTTTGTATATCTTCTGATCTTTACCCTTTTGATCGTTGAGGGATGCCTAAAAAGTATTTTCATTATCATCAACTACTTTTAATAAGACTAACACAAGAAAACTCTTGTTTTAATTTACAAAAAAATTCATCGTTAATTAAGCAGTAATTTCAGTGCGCAGCGTCCCAATGGGAGCTCGCCGCCCAATGCCAGGAACACAAATGATGGCAACACCAGGTGTAGGTCCCACCACGATTGTTTCCCCTCCTCCAGGTTACGGTGCCTACCACCACATTCCGATGTCAGGTCATCGACCGCAGCCACAGCCGATCTTCAAGCAAACGGCGCATTTACAGGTTGAAAGTGTTACTTACAGATTGAGGGTTTTTTTAGATAACGGAAAGTATTAAATGAGGTATCTGCCGGAAATCCCATTCAGGGAGGTTTTAGTTCCTAGTGAGGACCTTGCCAGGGATACAGTAGAAGTGAAAGTGGCATTAGGTATAAATATTTGAATCCAGACTTTCAGATTGAAAAAAACTCAAGTGTTTTACAAATGTGGTTTGCACATTCAACAAAGCGGAATGTATATTTAGTAAAGAAGCGGAGTAGAAAATCACTGAAGAAAAAAGGAAGGTTTATATAGGTTTCTAATATATGTATATGTTCACTCTTGTGGTACGCCTTATGTTATTCCTAACCCCATTCTAGTTCAATTTCATTTTCCAGCCGAAAGCTGAGCCATGAAACACTGAAGATTGACTGATGAAGCTCGGGGAGAGCTCACCTCATCAAATTTGTAGCTGAACTTGAGCTCATTTATCGATTCTGGAGCGAGAGATTGACTCAACGCTTTCGTATCGGTAGATCAAACCATTAATTCAGAAGTGAGAGTTCTAAGGTTTCTGTTGATATTTTCCCAGTCCTAATTTTATCTTGAACGGGCTGTAGTAACACACCCGGTGCTTCTTCGCTCTGCTCGGCCCCTTCTCTCTCCTCGGTCCCTTCTCTCTCTGTCCCTTCTCTCTACTCGGCCCCTTCTGTCTCCTCGGACCCTTCTCTCTCCCTACCTGATTGAAATTCCTTGCCTGCCTCTGTTATAGACTTTCTAGAAGATTCTTCTAGATGCTTTCAGGTAGTGATATTCTCCAACAAAAATAGTTTTTAATGGGCTCACACCATGAAGATTTATTTCAAAGTCGACTGAATAATCCAGTTCCTCTTGCTCCTCAACCCAGTGTGCCATGCTCACAGTTTTTTTGCAATTTAATTTGTAAAATGTACCCAAACAGTTCTGGAAACGGAATAGCATTATGAGATGCCCATTTCGCTACTTCATTTTTTGAGTTATGAACCATTTCTTCTTGTTCCTGACGCACAAAAACCAAATCTCGTCGCAGTACCGGTGCACTTTTATGTTTGTAAAATAAGCGTGATTTGAAGTTGTTCTCTCGTGTATTGAATTTTTCTCGCATAGATTGGATGATGTATCATAATCTTTTATAGAACTTTATAAGAAATATATACATGTATATGTATAAAAATATACGCGCATGGAGTTTTTAGAATATGTTGATTTGTTGCTGTTGTGAGGGTGTCAGGGATATACTCCACAGCTCATGGGAGATACTCCACAGCTCATGGGAGATGAGCTACCTCCCTCGAACATGCCTATTGTGTTGCGTGATACTCTATTTTATGCAGTTTTGAGAAAGTAACTTTGTATTTTGTAAGACCTAAAAAATTTGTTTTAATTGCCATGATGTTTGTAAAAAGAGTTAGGGAAATTATTGACTGTTTGAGGGAATGCTGATTTTAAGTGCATAAAGTTACTCCCTTTACATTGAATGCAACCAGGAAATTGTTTGTGAATGTTCACTCGAACTTTGTTTTCTTTTCATTTTTATATTAAGTTTACTCTCAAAACTATTGGCTGCTTGCTCAATCTACCATTTTAAGACTGTGAGATGAGGTATACTGTATTTCGGTGTGGTTACTGTATTTCTGGATTGTTCCCTTCTTTTTTCCCAGGCCCCCTCTAATTTGATTCATGTAAGAAGCTAAAAACTTGTAATAAGTAGAAAATTAGTTTTATATTTCAGAATAAGTTTCTAATTCTAGACTAAATAACGACGTATGTGAAAAGGATTCCAGAACGTAGGGTGCGCCCTATGATGTCAGGAGAAGCTGAAGATATAGATGATTAGTTTCCTTCCACAGAATACTCAGATAAGCTGAGCTCCCAAGGTTTTCTCTTCACAGTTTCATTATACCGGTAAATTGACAGCAATTCGTTTTTTATCTTGAGATTTTGTTAAGATTAGAAGATAAAGTGAGTAATTATTTACAGTCCAGTTTCATCGCCAATGGAGAAAGTCGTGATGAAATCCGGGTGTGCCTGTTGAAGAGGCCACTTTATGAACTTCTCCTGATGGTGTGTATCTCCATTCTACTTAGCCACTCCCTCTTTTTCTCTCTAGCTATCTTCAACTCGCTTTCTTTTCATGCATTGAAGCCGTTGAGTCGAGAAAGGTGAAATAACGATCGGGAGTCCGAAGAAAAGAATAACTAGCGAGACTAGGGCTTTCAGACTACCCCCATCAGAACACAAAGTGAGAGAAGATAAAAGGGAAAGCCGCTACCCGCCACTATAGTATGCACGCTTAATTTGTCGGTTTTTTATAATATTCATCTTCTCTAAGCCTGCGCTGGAACCTCTAAAATCCTGGCCCATCCTCAATATTAGTGGTTTCGATCCTCTTATGAAGGTTGTCCCAACCCAATCCCCCGCTAAATTTCTCAGTGACTCGTTCATCTTTGCGCACCTCTGGGTCTTTGATATACGTTTTGATTACATAGTTGATTGTGGAACATTTTGCAAATTATATATAAAGATAACTTGCAAAACAAATGAATATATAAATATTATGGTGAAATTTGATCTGTGACATATTGGAACAAAATAGCACACGAATTTGGAACATTTTATTAGTTGCACGGAAGGAAGGGAACTATGTACTAAAAACATTCAAGTATGAGGGAAAAGTTTATTCTAGTTGAGAATGAAGAGTATAAAATCAGGTGGAGAGTACGAAGCATCAATTCAAAGGCTACGAGTTCATTAAAAAGGGTGATATTCACATAGACAGACAGCTGCGAACTGGACGTGTCTCAATTCTTCAGACATCAACAGAAATACGAATTTGCAAATCAAAAGCTTGATTTGTTCCAATGTCGCTGAAATAACTTACAGCGAATAACAGTTGATTCAATACCTCGTAACAGCAGAAACAAGAAGGTTATACAGACATTTAGAACGAGGAATGATGATGGATATGTGACTGAGTGCCATCAAACACTCGCAGAAATCAGAGTAGAGTAGCTCTTTCAGGAATGGGACAGTGGAAGGACTGAGTTCAAAAGTCAATGATTTATAAGAAATATCGAGAATAAAGTGGACCGTGAAATATTAAAAAGTAGTTCCGGAAAAAAATGCTGTTAAATTGATGAAAAAACAACCTTTTTAGTGAGAGACAAGTGAAAGGCAACGTCTTACGAAAATAAGTGAAGCACATCTGATAAACGTTTCATCAAAGAAATTGCACTCAAAACTGGAAAAAGAGCCCGTGATCATTGTGGAGAGCAGCAAAAATGAACTATAACAAGGTCGACACAAAAAATACATTAAAAAATTATTTTTCTATGCGCATTTGAAAATACTACCTAGGACTAAAATCCTCATTTGGAACACTTTCCAGTTCAAAACGGATTCCTCAGAATTCAGGAAAGGTTTTTTTTTCAGAACAGACCAAGAACGAGACACGACTAGAAAGGCTCGAAATATTGTTGATGTGGTTATCAAAAGCGTCTGATTCTCCCTGATTCATCCGAGCTGATGTTTGCCCATGTTTTTCCACCTTCTCGGACGAGTCAGATGGGTCTTCTACGACGAGCCAGACGAGGTTGTTAATTTCGCATTCTCTTCTGCCTCTTCTCATCGCCATCCCTCACGTCCGATTTCACCACTCTTAATTGTCAAAGTGTGCTCCAACCGAGTTTTTCATCGGAGGAGAAACAGAGGCAGAGATATTAGAGAGAAAGAGTGAGAGAGAGAGAAAGACAGCGTATCATAGAGAGAGAGAGAGAGAGAGATAATAAGAGTGATAGAGAAACATAGAGGTTGAGAGAGCCCGATATCACTCAGATCCAGGATCAAGTACAACTAGTTGTCATGATTACGATTGATTGAGAAATTATTAGTTTTCGTTTAGTAATGCGTATTATGGAGCGTTAGAATTCAACTTTTCACTTTGCAAAGTTATTTTCTGCAAAGTGATCCCGTTGAACGATCCAATGTCTCACCACGAATTACCGTGTAAAGAAAAATGGACTACGGTAAAAAGAAAGAACACCTGCATTCTAAGACAAAGCGACGATTTTTCTGTAAAATTCATTTAAAAAAAAATTACTTCCAACAGTAAAAGTTATTATAAAAGTAATACCGTAGTCCATTTTTCTTTTCACGGTAATTCGTGGTGAGACATTGGAGCGTTCAACGGGAACACTTTGCAGAAAATTACTTTGCAAAGTGAAAAGTTGAATTCTAACGCTCCATTAGTCATTATCGGAACAATAATAAAATTAAAAATCTGACATGCACTTTCGATGTTAAGGGCTTCCGTCTGATCTCATGAACTGCACTGAAAATCAGGTAATAATTCAGTAGTTTGTTTTAATTATAATTTACTGTTAGCAAAAACATTTTTGGGAAAAATTGCAGGCGATTCGGATTATGAAGAGCAAAGAGTTTGCGTCTTATAAAAGCGAAGCGCTTTAATTATCACGTGACTTTCTCAGAGAAATTGGGCGAGAATCCCAACAACAAAGCTGCGTAATCAGTGATTTAAGCTGCAAGTGGGAGAAGGTAGAAAGTGTGAGGCTGTCTAAAGCTCCCATCTCAAGGAATGGTAAACGTAAAAAAAGAATTCCTAATTCTAAGATTCATACTTTTTCATCGATTGCATGGTATTTTGAGTCCATTCTCTGGTCATATCTTTATATGGACGGTTGTTACTGCACTGGTCAGATTTAGGACTGATAAGCATGGACTGACATATGATCGGGAGGTTGCTTCTTGGATACCCTGCCATCATGTACTGCTGAGTGACTCAGAGCGCTCCCTTTCAGTCGAACCTGAGAAATCACACATACATTCTGTAACCAAGTAAAACTGGTTAGGTTTTCAAGTACTCTTTTTTTCTTCATCTCAGAGAAAAAAGAGTGATTGGCCACACAAACTTACCCCGAATTTACCACCTCTTTCTCTTTCTCTCTTTCTCTCTCTTTCTATCTCTCACTTTATCTCTTTCTCTTTCTCTCTCGCTTTCTCTCTCTTTCTCTCTATCTCTCTCTTTCTCTCTCTCTCACTCTCTTTGACCATAGGTCACCTAAATTTATCAGAAAAATTTTCGCGGGCGGGGTTTTGTGTACCAATTCGATCGTAGCAGAGTTTTATTGTAATTGATTTCTCAATTGAGCGTTTGACCTTAACTTCTTCAACTTAAATAAAATGATAAATGGACTGCTACATACTTCACCAAACACCAAAAACACAATAATAAAACATAAGGAAATAAATCTGCATCTGATAAAAGCTTATGAACGTGAGAAACAAAATTTCCTTCGTAGGCGGGGGGCCGGGAGGTTTTTCGTACCCCTTGGTAACCTATGTCTTTGACTACCGAGTTAGAGACTCCGAGCCAGTGCATAATAACCTGGTATTGTTGAACCGGAAAAAGTTTTACGTAATCTGAAACAATTAAAAAGTCTAACCGTATGTCGGATCTCCTTAAGACCATGACATTCGTCAATGCCAAAGTAGTCGACAACTGCGGTGGTTTCATCTGCGATACTGTCTGGATGAGTGTAGGCCGAGCCGTCGTTTAGCACACAATTCCGCGTTTTCTCCTGGTAAATATTTTGCTTCAGATTATTTTCATTAAACGCACTGTTTTTCGTTTTTGAACATGTTACTTTCAGGCAACAACTATTTTAATTAATTTGACACATTTTTAAACATGCCATATTTTCGTTGTTTGTTTTAAATGTTGAAGTTTTAACACTCGGTGTTTGCTTTTTGGTCCTAAACAGAGCTCACTTATGGGACAGTGATACTGTAACCTATGCAACCTGGAATATTGAATGAATTTTGATGACACGCTTTAAATCTTCCGATTATTCCATATCAGAGTCTGGTGATAGAAGAAACAAGTCGAGCATACTGAGTACAATGATGGCGTAGTGTGTGGTTATCCTTACTTTGTGATGACAAAAGCATCTGAGAAAAGCCGTGATGGATTAAAAACTGATTACCTGATAGTAGTAAAGAGCACTCAAGCATTGGAACTGCAGTCTGCTGAGAGGGTCTACGCACGCCTCAATGCAGTCGAGCGGCGAAATCACAGTCACCGTTTCTCTAGAAGTCTCTATTTCTTTCCCATCCATTCAAAGCTTATTATTAAGTCAATATTCAATTTTAACGCTATAAATAAACTTAAACCATTTCTTCACCTTCAATTCTTTCTTTTTTTTTGCACAATCAGTATTAAAATTTAGAACCACGCCATATTTTCTCACTAATATATATTGCAATATGTATGACATTCCTTCCATTCGTCGTGGCTTAGAGTGGTCGACTCACTTCTAACTCTTCATTTCTATCGCCAAGAATGGAGGATTCCGGTCTCTAGCAGGATTTGACGCCTTGAGGCCGTAATGTCCAAGTCATGATCGACACTTCAGTCAATATTCTCATTCTTCTGCACTGTCCGGAGAATCAGATGGAGCTGTTCGATATAATGGTGCTTCATGACCCATGACATCGAGAATAAAGCGTTTGGATTTGAATTTGAATTCTAATTTATGGAAAAATACGGAAGCTAATGAGACGGAAAGCTAAAAGAGAGCAAGAGAATTGGTAAATCTGAAAAATTTCAAGAGTTATAGCAAAAGTAATTCTTCATGGTTACCTCGACAGACCAGTGAGAGTCCGCTGCCGCCTTCTATCAATCGTCGCTCCGGAGCATCGCGACGAGACCGCATCTGATTGGCAGAAAAGGTCTCGCTTTGGAAGCCACATTATAAATTCCAGTTCGATGCCAATATTTGAGGTGATTCAAAAAAAATTTCCAGTTTGTGAAGTACTATTTATATCCGAAAACTTGTAGTTAGCCTTGAAAAATTGATTTTGTAACTGTTAATGCAGATTTTCTCATAGAAGTTGCTGTTGGACTCGGATACGAGTCTTCTGTCAACGGCAGCGTCTGAAGAAAGCGTGCAGGCCTCGTTGTACGAGTCGTACTGAGCCGAAACACACTCGAACGAGTCGTAGTAACCGGCCTGCCAAAAAACAAACTGTCACTTTACTGGCGACGACAATGACTATTGCAACGATTCGCTCTGGCTCAATCAAATCAAAATGAACTCGCCAGATTAGCAACGCAGGAGAAGACACAGTCATCCTCACTGATGTTCAACACTGTGTCCAAGTTCTGGCCTCCCTCATCTCGTATGCCCTCAAACCAGAATGCTATTTGTTTTGAAAAAAAAAGTTAATCTACTTTTCTAAATTCATTGTTTCAATCGATCTAAAACATTTGAGTCTTGAGCTAAATACGGCCATATTTCTTCAAAATCATTTCTTCAGCTAAAAGTTATGCGATATTTGCAGGAGAACTTCATTTATGTAAACAATTGTCCGTATTTAGAATGAAACGAAACAACATATCAAACAGAGATAATATTCGACGCGCAACGCTGAGAAAGCGAATTTCGTTCACCTTAGATCGTAGAAACATGGGGTCTTCGCCGAAAACACAGCGCGCTGAAAACATTTGAAGTTACTAAAATTATTTTTTTATCGTCAAGAAAAAATGTAACTAACCAAGAAAAACGGTCACTGTGAAGAAAATGAAAAGAAGCTAGGAAAACATTTTAATTTCTTAGTCAATATATTTTGTGAAACTCTAATTTTTTTATTCAACCGTATTCTTATCTGAATTTAGTATTCTTATCCAAAACCCAAAAAAAAAACGCGAAAACTCCAAGATGACCTACAGGAATCAGTAAGAGTGATGTTGATCTTCTGCCGCGCCATTTGGATGAGAGCCAGCGCGGACTCATGGCTTTCTGCTACGCGGAACAGCTCCGTGCTCACTCTCAAAGTTCACCAGTGAGCAGTTAGTCCTTTTTGAGCTTTTTGATAGATAAATTGAAGTGTAATAAAATAAATTGTTATACAGCAATAGTTGTTCATGAAAATCGCTCGTTTTGTAGTAAGGGATAAAGCTTGGTGATTTTCTTACTTGGTTTTATGAAGATTTTAAGTTTTAGTGTTTTAAAAGTAGTTCATTTTTGAATGTTTTGTAATCGCTTTCAGTGATGAATCGCTTCTATGCTAGAAATTTTCTTCGAAAGTTCTAATTCGCATGTGTGAGTGTCGAACCGGGTTTTAGCTTAGTTTTTTAGGCAGAGACAGGAAAACTTGTAGTGTATAAATGTTCCTGAGTAAAGGAATATGCGCATTTTTAGTACATCAAAGTATTTCTGAATACTGCCTCTAGTATATTAGCAGAAGGCGGGAAAAGTAGCAGAAGGCGGGAAAAGAAACTGACTGTACATTAGTAGACAAAGGCTGCTTCGAATTCTTCAGCTTGGCAGCCTTCGCATGCACATGAGATGCTGAACCAGTACTATTCGTAGATCGGGAACAGTAGTTTGATGAACTCGCTTAGGGCTCGTTTCATATTCAGAAAAGTTCTATGTACTCATGGACATTCTATGAGGTTTTCATGAAGTTCTTTGTTTATTAGCCAAACCAGTGACTTACTTGCGAGGCATCTGGACGATGAAGCAGTTTTCGGTTCAAAGTAGGAGTATCCGAGAAGTTTGACGAGAGAGGCTCGGCCAGTTCCGTTGCGAGTGTTGAAGACATCACAGATGGAAAGTGTCGATGAATAACTCACCGAGAGGCAGCCAGTGATACTAGAATTTATCCGATATTTCTAAAAAATTTAAGAAAAATACAAAAAAAGCTTACAACTCTAAAAAAGTTATTTGTGGGGATTCATTGCTGTTTACCCTCTCTTTACACTGTTCAAAGACATAAAATCTTTATAGCAACTGACAAATCTTAGAAAAAGAGTACTTTGAACGTAACGTCAAGACAGACTAGTTAATTGGCTAACCTAGCACAGAATCTGAGGCATTCGAATGAGTTTAGTCCTATTCTTCTCTCAAGAGGAGACGCGTCTATCATGTAGCAGTTCTTCCTCTCCGAGTAGCAGGACCGCATTGCATGCTTTTCCTGCAAGGAATGACTCATTATTCTGTGCAGTGGAAAGAGGACTGCGTCAAATACATCTTTTGAATTGATGATATAATTCTCAAGAGACTTTGGCTGGTTTAAAAAAAGCGGAGACAAAAATTTTCTTAGTACAAAAAAGAAGAAAAGAGTGAAAATTGCTATTTTCAAGCCTAAAGCCTAACGACTTTTGAATAATACATATAATGAGTAATTGAAATGATTCATGTCAGTTACCTTTAAAAAGCATCTTCTGAAGCCGTTTTAAAAGTTCAAATTTTTGAGATCTGAAACGGTTATTAGGAAAATGAAAGATTCATTTGCAAACACAGCATGTCACCATGAAAGTTAGTATTTGGATATGAAAAACAGCCATGGAAGATGAGCGGTGCTAGTTGAGTGAGAAGGATTACCTCAGAGGTGGGCTCCCTCAACTTCTCTCCTGCCACAAAAGCCGTTTGATCTACTTGCGCGTACAAACCAACGGAACCGGAGCGACGACTAGATGTTTCTAGCGGAATCACGACCTGTAAAAATAGGTCTCAAAAAGTTATTGACTCAAGATTTGGAAAGCTTCTAATGGTTAAGTTTATTCATTAGGATGAAGGGAAAACAGAGAGGTAAAGAGGCAAAGAACAAAAGATAGAGAAAGAGAGAAGCTTATAGAGAGGAATACTCTGAATAATACTTAGAGCGAAAAAGAGAGAATAGTCAGAGGTGTAAGCAGGTGCAGCAAAGAGATATGTAAAAATTGATAATAAATAGAAATTCAATAATAATACATAGAAAAGTAACAATAAAAAATATGAAACAGTAATAATAAATAGAAAAATAATAATAACAAATAGAACCTTCTCCCCAGTCGCCCTCTCCGACAGAGTGATCTCTGTGTCTTCCTCGCAGCATTTATTCGGGCGTGCTGTAAAATTATCATGAAAAACATTTGTTTCGCAGGAAATTTTTCTTTCATGGTAAATGTTTGATAGAAAAAAGATATGTAGCTATCAGAAAAATAGAGGAATTTTTTTTATATTTTATGTGACTAATAAACACCAACACTTACAAGCCATGAAAAGTCGTTCAAAAGGTACTTTTCCATTGTTCTTTCAAGTTAGAATACTTTTGAAGAAAGTCGATAAGTCAGTCAAAAAAAAAATTTGAAATGGTAATTCGTGAGTTTAAAACCGTTTGAAGTATCATCGAAAGCTTCGATTTCAAGCGTAGCGGCGTCTTCTGCAGAAGTGAAAAGCGAACGATCAGAGCCTCAATGAATGAGTTCTTGTTCGAACATTCAGTAAAACACAAAATAGAAGCGACTCTCAATCGTAAAGAGTTTTTTACCTAAGAACTTATAACACTATTTGCTGTGTCGTGCCTTGCCCTCTTGAATAACTAGAAGGCTCCAACACATTTTGCTTCATCAAAGCATCAATTTTCCTGCTGTGCTCATAATTGTTCTTTAGATGATATAATCTCGCTGACGATGTTTTGATATAGCGAAATATTCGAACCCTTCTTGTTCTTCAACAGCCCATTCTACAAGGCATGATACAGCAAAAAGTTTATTGTCTTCTGGATGTCTTCTTCTGGATACCTATTGTCTTCTGGATATCCAATGCGTTCAACTCAGCACGTACTCTTATTGAAATCTTATAACGAAAAATACCAACCTTCATAGATTGTTAGCTTAGTTAGAATTCAGTCTTTTTTTGCATAGAAGTTCATTCTTAATAGGACTAAAGCAATCAGTAGACAACTTATTGTGGTTGTGAAACCAGTGTCAAAGTTAAGCAATTTTCGCCTCACATGCAAAATGGGCAACAGAGTCAGCAAAAAACTTCAAACAAAATTTAATTTTTGTTTCTCCTTGTGGCAAAAAACTATTAAAACAATTTTTGCTTATTAAAAATTTCTAGAGAAAAATATTAAAACGAGCCGTCTCTTTCTTACCTCAAGCGAGCACCTCAACACTACCGAGGGCACATAATTAATTTATGCGATTATTTTTCCGACAATTTTAGGTTTCGACTATTTAGAGTTTGGCCAATATGCATGGAGCCTTGCTTACCTGCTCCTCCCGATCCAATTATGGAGCGTCCACTAGTGCCAGACTTACGATGATAGACTTCCGGTTTGACTCGGAGTGCAGTGCGGGAAGAAAGATGGCCATTTCTATTCAATACTTCTTTCTCAGTAAATAGAATCTGATCTACCAAAACTCTCAGCTAGCTCCCCTGTCACTCAATCAATACTTGCAAACTTTCAATCGAATAAAAGAAGCCTTAAAGCAGACTTTTTCACCTTGAATAAACAATCTTCTTTAAATAACAACAAAAAATCACTTTTGTTAACGTAATGGTGAACGTAACAGTCAAAAATGCCTACATACAGTTTTACAGAGAGAATGAAGAACCGTAATTTTTATTTTCTTTGTTTTCTCATTGTGCCTCATTCGATTGATTCTTATTCAACCATGCAACAAATCCATGAAGCCGAACCAATTTTGGTTTTTTTTAAAACTTCAGGTTTAAAGGAATTACGAACTTTTTAAGCTCTCAATATATATCTCTATTTCACGGCTTGTTGAGTCTGAACCCCACCTATTTCACGGCTTGTTGAGTCTGAACCCCACCTATTTCACTGCTTGTTAAGTCTGAACCCCACCACTCCTCACCTTTTATACTCCTCCTCGAATTCACGGCGCTTATCTCTGGCTGAGGAGAGCGAGGAGAGATCGTCGTGAATGACAGCCCCAGGCTCCATCATTAGATCGACTCCGTGCAGCAAGGGGTTCATTACATCCACCGTGATCTACAACTCATTACTTGCATCTCGATCGAAGGCTTTCAATTACAATTGTGGATCCTCCGCTTGTGAAATCGGAGATCGAGAACTTTATTTGCGTTTTCTAGAGTTATTTTCTTCAAACAAAGTTATGAACAAAATGAAAAGGCTACGGAACAATTCAAAAGACAAAAATAATAATTAAAATGTTTCTCGAAATCATTTTTAATAACATGAAGATATATTTATTTTTTTGAAGAGATATGTTAAGGCATAGGGTTGCTTTAACAAATTTCATTTTGTAATTTCCTTATATTCGCCATAACAATTGTGATGGATCGGCTTTTGACGCCATCTTTTTATATTGATCTCGTCACTCTCACTTTTTAAAACCAATCTCGCCTGCATTCCTATTTTTTGCAGGGGAAAGCTTACCTTTTGAAATAGAGCCTGAAAAATTATTTTTTAAATGGAATTATTTTATTTTTCAAAGTAGTAACCATTTGTCCGCCGATGATGCTGACTCTCTCCTCGACTTCCTTGCCATTCTTCTTCACCATATGAGCTTCTGATAAAGGGGCAGCTGAACAGAGTATGAATTCTGTTATGTAACTTTCTTTTCTGAAACGTTTTTTTTATTAAACAACTAACTTTGCACCATTCCATTGATTTTCGTCTTCTTATCCCACTTATATCTCTTGACGTATCGCTGCTTCCTGTTGAATTCCTGTGATTGGGCTGGCATCATTTTTTGTTGTTTAAGTTAATATACAGTAGTCTATTACAGTAGTCTTAATCGATAACAATGATTCGCAGAACGATAATACATTTTGTCACGCACAATAACGAAAATTCAGCAGCATTTTATAAATGAGTATTTTTTGAGGTTATGATAAAAAAACATTCAAAAATTTGGAAATGTTCTTCATTCAATAGTTTTTTTTTTACAAAGTTTTATTTAATTGTGGAACTGTTGAAGTTGAACTTTTAATTCATAAACATACTTCTTAATGGGAGTGTTTTGAATCTGGAGAAAGCATGTAACACTCTTTTTCTTCTTCCTCTTTATTTTAATCCTAAACTTATCATTGTTTCCCTATTTGATTATCTCTCTCTCTCTCCCTTACTCTCTCTCACTTCCTCTCCCTTTCTCTCTCTATCACTTTCTCACTTTCTCTCTCCCTTTCTCTCTATCAATCTCTCACTTTCTCTCTCCCTTTCTCTCTCTTTTCTCTCTTTCTCTCTCTATCTCTTTCTTTCTCTCTCTCTCTCTTTCTCTCTCCCCCCTCTCTCTCCATCTGACCTTCTTGAAGTTATCGGATGTATGAGTGATCTCGTCGGCTAGCTTCTTTGAGCTTTGAATCTCCCTCTCCATAGCATACCTTGCATCAAAGAAAAGTTGATTACTTTTACGTATCAATTATTGCTGTGATATAAAAGTTTTCGAATGAAAAGAGCACAAATAAATAAAAAACTTTTTTAGGATTTATTCATTTATTTATTTATTCATTTATTCATGTATTCATTTATTCATTTATTCATTTATTCATTTATTCATTTATTCATTTATTCGATGCACATTTGAAACGAAACAAAAAAATTAACTATTGTTTAATATGTTATTTTAAATTATACGGATGCAAACATCGATTTACCCCAAAAAGTGTTTTTGACAACTTTTCAATTTTTTCAAAACGAAAACAAATCTAGCAATCTAGCAAAAAATAACTTTGTTGAGTTATGAGAATATTGCCATCGAAATACGAAACATAAAAACTCTCAAAAGGGTGAAATATTATTTGCGACCACTATCTGCGACCACTATCACAGTCGTTCCAAATGAAACTGCAAGTCAGTTCAAGGAAATCAGAAGAGAAAAATCTTACTTTGAGAATTTTACTTCTCTGCGATCTCATTTGAACAAAAACATCAAAACTCAGGGATTGAGAACTGATGTTTTTGTTCTGCTTCTATTATTATTTCTGGTGTAGGTTCATGAAGCCTAACCTTTTGTCTCCTCCAGATGGAAAGAAGCTTCCCTCGCCCCTCCCCCACTCATCGCGAGTCTCACCGTTCTTTCGACTGTTCTTCTTTCCTTTTCCTTTCCGATGTTTCTTCTTCCCCGTTCTAGAATTTATTTCAGAAATTTCTCTATACATACACTTTTTTTCCCAATATCTTCTCCGTTCTAATTTATGGCTAAAATGGCCTTTTCTAACAACACATGTAAGTCTATTTCTTTAAAAAAAGTTCAACTAGTAATGGATTTACCTCGGAAGTTTCAAGCACGAATCCTCGCCAAAAAAGGGAAGTTTATAAAACTGTATTATTTGACTAGAGCAGCTTTTGTGGTGCGTGTTTCTGAATAGATTTGTAGCGCTTATAAATCTCTCAATAAATAAGGAGAATCGAACCTGCCGGACATTTTGTTCTTCTTAGGCTCCTCGTAATATTTCGTACCCGACACGCGAAGCTCAGTGCCTTCGGAGGGCTTAATCAAGCAACAAATGTTGTTTTTTTATAAGTTTTAGGTCAACAAGAGCCTTTTCCCGGTTTTCCTGAGTTATTTTTCAAGAGAATGAGAGGTTCTGAGAGTCTTAAACTACAACTTCTTTTCCGAGATAACCTTTCCAAAAACCTTGATGACATTCCTACACCAGGACATATCAACCACTCAACCTATGTTGTGCGAATAAATTTTCCTTTTGGGGAACTTTTTGTCGTTTATCATATCTTCGCCGTCGTAAGTCTTGAGCTTAGCTCTGAGTTTTTTTTGTTGTTGAAATTTATGTTGTCTCTTTTCTTTTCTTTGACCAAACCTAACTTCATCTCTACCGATCTCAGTAACACCGGAGAAACTTTGTAGGAAAGATCTAACTCCTGTCCGGTGGCTAATCACTGATTAGGTGTCATCGGGCACTCTATCCCCCACTCCCCTAACCTCCCTTTGGCGAGTAGTCCTTGCTATGGTGATTCTGGCAATGAAAGCTGTGTTGATTACCTTTCTTCTGTTTGCGTCAGAAATATGCGAAGAGCCGGCAGAGTCTTCAGATGAGTCTTGTGTTAATTTCCAGCTCGTCGTGCTTTCCACGTCGTTGAACAGAACCAGCTCATCTCTTAAAAAACAAATCAAAATTGGTTCAATGTCGTCTAAAAACCACGATTTGAATGAATTTACGTATATATGTTTGTAGAGGCTTATTCCTCTTCCGTAAATATCACTTCAAAACCATGTGACCTCAAAAATATTTAGGTTTTTTTACGAACGTCGTATGTAGTCTTGAACGTTCATTAGATAAGTCCTCACTCTAACTAGAGCAGTCTTGAACGTTCATTAGATAAGTCCTCACTCTAACTAGAGCAATCGAATTACCGGAATCGCTTCAGCATAAAATCAAACGAGTTGATCAAAATGCTACTAGAAGTCTGGAATAACTATTCACTTTTTGTCCTCAATGCCGAAAACAACCGATTTTTGTATGCAGAACAGAAATCAAAGAAAATTTTTGGTAGACGCATTTCAAAAGGTCTTTTCGATCGTGAAAGATTGAAGAAGACCCTGAAGTCTGACCTGGTGATAGGATTGCCCCACTGCTCATTCCAGCCCGTCCACTCCTCCGAGGCGGCTCGCGCCAGAGCAATCTCCTCGTCTTCGATTACTGCAGCAGGTGTTAGAAATAACACTGATTAGTGTTATTTCCGGATCTCTGCTACTTTTGTTCAACATTTTGATTTATTTGAGTGGTTTAAAATATCCATGCGGCCAATTCTGTCTATCGGACTTGGAAAGCTCATACAGAATAAACAAACTGACTGGTTGAAGGCCTTCTCTTGGTGGCCCGTAGAGTGAACCGAGCAGGCGTGGTGCGTTTGGGCGACGACGTACTTGCCAAGTACCTGGTAGGTCAGAAAACTCATTAGAAGTCATCAGTCACTTTGATGAAAACTAATTATTCAAGTTTTTAGCTTTTTACATTAAAGAGTTAAAATAAAGATAAACACTTTGTTTTTAAGGTAATAAATAATTCATTTTAAATACAAATTTAAAGAACCAGCCAATCTAAAAAAACTTACTGTTTTATCATTTATTATCATTTGTTATCATTTATTATCACATTATCATTGTCATTTATTAATACTTCTTTTCTGTTCATTAAAAAATTCTTGTAAATTTTTTAACGCAGTTAGTTAATTAAATTTTTTCAAGTTCAATTTGTTCAGAAGATCTAAGGAGATTGAAATTACCTGTGGTGAGTGGTGAAATACTTCACTGCTTGATTTGGTGAGAAAGAAGGAGTGGAGAACGGAGAGACAGTTGACAACTGCCTCCGCTGCAGAGGGGGTGTAGACAGAGTCGCAGGCAGTGTAATCTTCTCCCAGAAGTTCGGTGGGAGGGTCGCCAATGGAAGAGCGGTCTGAATTTCGATTCAAGCTTTTCGAATCAATGCATTTAGCTAGATATTAGTCAAAGGTTAGAAAATGGCTTAGTATGTTTTTCAGATGTAATTATGTTATAGCAAAAAATGTTTTTACAAATGCAGTAATTGGCTTCACTTGCAGCTTGATGGAGAAGTTTAAATTATCATTGTTTTCTATGCTTTTTAAATAAACACACATCCAACCTTTTGACTTTCTTTCTCTCGAAGTTTTCGCGTGGAAGGGGCGAGAGTGGACGACCATGATTCTACTCCTAGAACCTCTCCCGTGCCAAGAAGAGTGTTGACGCCGTGCTGGTGCTTTGGCGCACTTTTTAAAGGATTCTTGTTCAGTGAAATAGTCATGAAGTCAGGGACGCGATAGTATGGAGGACTTGGGCTGCAGAAAAAATAACTAGGATTTGATCAAATATTGAATTTTAAAAACGTTTAGGAATATCACATAGCTTCTAGAAAAAAAAAGTTAAAGTGAGAGAAAAACCTTTTTGAAGTATCAGCGGTGCCTGTTTTAGATTCCGTAGGGGTCAACTGCAATGAAAAGGAGGTATACAATTGAACTAATTGAAAAGAGTCTAATGTATTCTGTATTATGAACCTCTTGAGTCCGGTTACCGAAGAATGAGTCCGAGACTTTGGGAATCGCTGTGGCTACTCTTCTTAGCGCCTCTTCCAAACTTATTGACACCTACAAGAAAAAAACTGAGCATCAGACATTTCGAATGTTTGCTCTATAAGAAGAGTTCTAAATGACAAACCGTGAAGAAGGTGACTAGAATTTGTTAGAATAGAGAAAGAAAAATAAAGAGAGATAGAGGAGTTGAGAGATAGGAGAGAAAAAAATAAAGAGAGATAGAGGAGTTGAGAGATATGAGAGAAAAAAATAAAGAGAGATAGAGGAGTTGAGAGATAGGAGAGAAAAAAATAAAGAGAGATGGAGGAGTTGAGAGATAGGAGAGAAAAAAATAAAGAGAGATAGAGGAGTTGAGAGATAGGAGAGAAAAAAATAAAGAGAGATAGAGGAGTTGAGAGATAGGAGAGAAAAAAATAAAGAGAGATAGAGGAGTTGAGAGATAGGATAGAAAAAAATAAAGAGAGATAGAGGAGTTGAGAGATAGGAGAGAAAAAATAAAGAGAGATAGAGGAGTTGAGAGATAGGAGAGAAAAAAATAAAGAGAGATAGAGGAGTTGAGAGATAGGAGAGAAAAAAATAAAGAGAGATAGAGGAGTTGAGAGATAGGAGAGAAAAAATAAAGAGAGATAGAGGAGTTGAGAGATAGGAGAGAAAAAAATAAAGAGAGATAGAGGAGTTGAGAGATAGGAGAGAAAAAAATAAAGAGAGATAGAGGAGTTGAGAGATAGGAGAGAAAAAATAAAGAGAGATAGAGGAGTTGAGAGATAGGAGAGAAAAAATAAAGAGAGATAGAGGAGTTGAGAGATAGGAGAGAAAAAAATAAAGAGAGATAGAGGAGTTGAGAGATAGGAGAGAAAAAAAAAAGAGAGATAGAGGAGTTGAGAGATAGGAGAGAAAAAATAAAGAGAGATAGAGGAGTTGAGAGATAGGAGAGAAAAAAATAAAGAGAGATAGAGGAGTTGAGAGATAGGAGAGAAAAAAATAAAGAGAGATAGAGGAGTTGAGAGATAGGAGAGAAAAAAATAAAGAGAGAGATAGGAGAGAATGATGAAAAATGATGAAAAAATGATGAAAAAATGATGAAAAAATTCAGAGAGAGATAGCATTAGTGGAGAAAAAAGGTGAGACGTGAGAGAGAAAGTAGCTCGAAAGCGGACAGGAGTTCATGAACGCATAGTGAAGTGTGGATGTATATACATACAACATAACTCTTTAAGTAAACATCAGCCATGATATAAATGTTTGTTGGCATATAACCCGAATATCTTTTCGAACAGAGTCATGGTGAATTCTACTTCAGTCTAATTACAAAGTCTACTCTAGTCTGACTCGAACCGCTCAAAAACAAACCTCCTCTGAGGATGATTCTTGCGAAGAGCTCTCTTGAGAGTTGCTGTTCAAACCAGGGATTCTGAAACAGAACATGTGATATTCTCAGCTAAGGTCCTTATAATCACTACCTTGTGATGAATGCGTCAAGAGTCCCAGGTCGAGCAAGTTTCTCTTGAGCTGTGCCGGCGGCCTCAATAGTCCCAGGTCGAGCAAGTTTCTCTTGAGCTGTGCCGGCGGCCTCAATACCAACTCTTTTGACTCATTTTTTTCTCGTATAAATTGCACTTACCATAGATAAACTTCCATTCTCACGAAAACCCGATTTGTGGTTTTTTTCATATTTTCATGCTAATTGACTCATAAAGACTTGTAGCAAAAACATAATTTGAAGCCTAATTTGCCGAAATTTTTTGGTTCTTTCCTCTCTAAACTACCAACTTATGAACATATTTGAACAGAGCTTTTAACAACAACCTACGCATTGCAAACAGCTTATTTGCTTTTTGCATTCCTACAGTTTTTGTTTGGAAGATATAGTAATTTCTAATGTTTCAAAGCCTTCGCTACCGCATTCTCATGAAGATACAGTAAATTCTAATGTTTCAAAGCCTTCGCTACCGCATTCTCATGAAGATACAGTAATTTCTAATGTTTCAAAGCCTTCGCTACCGCATTCTCATGAAGATACAGTAATTTCTAATGTTTCAAAGCCTTCGCTACCGCATTCTCATGAAGATACAGTAATTTCTAATGTTTCAAAGCCTTCGCTACCGCATTCTCATGAAGATACAGTAATTTCTAATGTTTCAAAGCCTTCGCTACCGCATTCTCATGAAGATACAGTAATTTCTAATGTTTCAAAGCCTTCGCTACCGCATTCTCATGAAGATATAGTAATTTCTAATGTTTCAAAGCCTTCGCTACCGCATTCTCATGAAGATATAGTAATTTCTAATGTTTCAAAGCCTTCGCTACCGCATTCTCATGAAGATACAGTAATTTCTAATGTTTCAAAGCCTTCGCTACCGCATTCTCATGAAGATACAGTAATTTCTAATGTTTCAAAGCCTTCGCTACCACATTCTCATGAAGATATAGTAATTTCTAATGTTTCAAAGCCTTCGCTACCGCATTCTCATGAAGATATAGTAATTTCTAATGTTTCAAAGCCTTCGCTACCGCATTCTCATGAAGATACAGTAATTTCTAATGTTTCAAAGCCTTCGCTACCGCATTCTCATGAAGATATAGTAATTTCTAATGTTTCAAAGCCTTCGCTACCGCATTCTCATGAAGATACAGTAATTTCTAATGTTTCAAAGCCTTCGCTACCGCATTCTCATGAAGATACAGTAATTTCTAATGTTTCAAAGCCTTCGCTACCGCATTCTCATGAAGATACAGTAATTTCTAATGTTTCAAAGCCTTCGCTACCGCATTCTCATGAAGATATAGTAATTTCTAATGTTTCAAAGCCTTCGCTACCGCATTCTCATGAAGATATAGTAATTTCTAATGTTTCAAAGCCTTCGCTACCGCATTCTCATGAAGATACAGTAATTTCTAATGTTTCAAAGCCTTCGCTACCGCATTCTCATGAAGATACAGTAATTTCTAATGTTTCAAAGCCTTCGCTACCGCATTCTCATGAAGATACAGTAATTTCTAATGTTTCAAAGCCTTCGCTACCGCATTCTCATGAAGATACAGTAATTTCTAATGTTTCAAAGCCTTCGCTACCGCATTCTCATGAAGATACAGTAATTTCTAATGTTTCAAAGCCTTCGCTACCGCATTCTCATGAAGATACAGTAATTTCTAATGTTTCAAAGCCTTCGCTACCGCATTCTCATGAAGATACAGTAATTTCTAATGTTTCAAAGCCTTCGCTACCGCATTCTCATGAAGATATAGTAATTTCTAATGTTTCAAAGCCTTCGCTACCGCATTCTCATGAAGATATAGTAATTTCTAATGTTTCAAAGCCTTCGCTACCGCATTCTCATGAAGATACAGTAATTTCTAATGTTTCAAAGCCTTCGCTACCGCATTCTCATGAAGATATAGTAATTTCTAATGTTTCAAAGCCTTCGCTACCGCATTCTCATGAAGATATAGTAATTTCTAATGTTTCAAAGCCTTCGCTACCGCATTCTCATGACACTTTTTAAATTTTTCTCATCAAATTAGATTCTAGATCAAGTTTTATTTTACGGCTTAAATTTCAATTTCCTAAGTTTTAAATTCTGAAAAGTCAGTATTGGCAAAATACCATTGCAGGACTGATAGTGGCCAGGACTTCATCATCTGGTTTGTCGGTCTGAGCATAGAGGGAGTGATTGAGTTCCTTGTACTGCCAGTTGAAGTTGTCATCTTCCGCTGGCGGAGTCTGGAAAGTCGAAATTTACTTTTCACGCCTCAGTCAAACAGACAACATCAAACTACCAACGAAATTTCAGAAGTGTATTCATCTTTCAGAAGTGTATTCATCGCTATGCGTGCTCGATAAAAAACCACCTCACGAGATTTCCTCTTGACACAGTTTCAAACGAAGGTTTTTGACTTGTTGAATCATATGAAGAGGCACAAGTATTACATTACAACGAAAAACGAAAAATTTTATCGAACGAAAAGATAAGAATAAATGTTGACAAATAGTTGAACTATAGCACAGAAAAAAGCTAGTCCAACGGGTGGGGTCGAACCCAACCATCTCTGACTCAAACCGGGAGCGCGTGTTACCATTAAATCACAGGGACACATTGCTATTCCATGCGATAGTGTTATAGGAAAAGCACATATGCCTTTTTCTCTTAGTCACGCATGCTTATCAAGCGATTGCCTCTTGAATGAGCGTAACTCCAGAATTCACGATCAATACAGAAGAGGGATGGAAGATGGATGATAAATCTTCAAATGCTAAGTTGCACAGTTTAAAGGCTTAATAGATGTTCACTTACATCTCTCGACAAGTCTAATTCTCAACCCATTGTTGAACTCAGTCTGCGTGATGAAAAGATACATTTTCCTTCTGTTTTCCTAAACCAAAAATCTAATGACGGGTGAATTGTATTCTCAATAGGATAAAATGATCGTCCAACCTGTGCCGTAACTTCATTCGCTTTGTCCGGATCGAGGCTGAAATTCAGCGGTTTTTCGAGTAGTTATCATCAAAACGTTTAACGTAAAAACTCTTTAAACAAATTATTTCTTGACTACCAATGTTTTTGTTGATAAGACATTTTACCTGCGAATTCACTCATTTTCTAAACTTTAATGGTTCTTCAATGTCGTTGAATAGAAGACTTTTGATTGGTTCCGTTCATTAAGAGTCGCCAAAATTGAACGAGTTAAAAAAGGATTTGTTGTTTTTATGACTGATGTGATTTCAAAATAATTTTTACAACGCATTTAACTAGCAGCGAACTCAATTATTGAATTAATTTCATTAGTCGATGCCAGAACGTTGTACAAATTTTGAAACATCTAGAGTGTTTCCTTGTGAGTTAGCTAGAGTCTCATTGCCGTTGTCAAATGAATCTCAATGTTTTTCACTGACTTAGATGTTATGTCATTGCTTTGGAACATGGCAAGAGACTTGAAGATAGGATTTTGCTCGATCCAGTCATGGAATTGAATCCGAGGATACATTGTAGTGGTTCGTTCAATATTACCTTAAACGATTTTTTTTATATCAATGAATTTCCTTTTTATTTTTGACTAAATGTATATTTTAACAAAAATCCTCAAAAATTTTTATTCTTTAACACAATGGAAACATTTAAAACGATATTTTCCAACCTTTTCAAGTACCTACAAAAACGAAATTTCCAATCACCATAATTCACCAGTTCATACTAGTTTCTTCACTCAACCTATGTATTAATTAACCTTTCAGCATTCGATTATCACAATCTCAGTAATATTATCTGCATTGGGCTGTTTTTTATAGAGTCTTTCTGAGAACTTACTCAACTACGGAAAAAAGTTTTCAAAGAAAAACTCAGTTATGAAAAAATTTTTGAGGGTTGTGATGGTTTGTGCCTAATTACTGAGAGTTGAAAAGAATAGTTGGAAAAGTAAAAAAAATTTTCAGGTACGATTCTGCAGTTTTTATTGGAGATCAAGTCAGATCGAGAGAAAAAGATAAAAAATATTTTTTTAAAACTTGAATATTAATGAATTAATCAAACAAATGAGCATGAAAGTTTCAGATATGAAATTCTCTACAGTTTTTTTCTTCTATGGAAAAGTCGTCAAAGCTCAAACTAGAATTTTGGAAAAATTAACTAACGCTTTGAAATGATGTCTTCCAGAGGGTTCGAACTGCCTGGAAGCAAAAATAACTAATGAATTTGGTGTTTTGGAAATATCATAAAAAATTTAAATTCTATTCGAAATTTCGTATGAGAGACTGTTTGCTTATTCAACAAGTTTCGTTGATTGGTTGGTTCTTGAGCCTTTGAAGTATACACCTGCAACATTTACTTTCTCAATACAGGAATGACAATTCTAACAACCGCAACTTATCCAACTTCTTATACCATCCAATTCTCCGCCGTCTTCACGAACCAACCAAACATCGTACAAGCCAGACCAAGTTCTCCAAACACTCAACCAACCATCGTTGAAACCCAACCCAACTTCTTTTACCATTAAACAATCGATAGTTTCATGTCAAATTCTACGATAATACCAGTTCTCGTCCAAAACGCTAACTTCTTAGACTTTAGCAACAACAAAAATTTGCATGTATTTGATTAATGACGCCTGATTTCTCTGACATGGTGTGTCAAGAGTTCAAATCATATTTTGTTCCATCTTTTCTACAAACTATTCCTCGGTTTCGGGCGGTATTTTAAATAATAAAGAAGAGATATCTTAATTTTTATCTTTTTATCATAATGCAGTATCATTTTGAAAAGTTTAAAACAAGTCGAAATAAAGCGGCTTCCGAAAAGATAAGGCCAATACACAGATGCTAGTTTTTCTCGTTTAAGTTGGTAAAGGAACTAAAAAAGCAAACATTGACCCTATAAGCCGTTTTGTCAAAAAAAAATGTTCAGAGTTTTGTTTTAGACCTACAAGAAAACGGAGGAAACAAAAACTCAAAAAAAGGTTTAAATGAATTTTAAATTATCGGACCTTTAAGTTGACGAGTGCTTTCGGTAGTGAAATCCGCAACTACTTCCTCTTTGCTTTCCTCCTCTGCATATACCGTATACCAAGTGAACATTATATTTACTGTAAGATACAGTAAGAAAGCTTGCGCACGGCTCCGTGGCCGTCTACGCCGCAATTCCATCGCCTGAAGATGGCGGAGAGAAAGAGAAAAAGCTTTCGAACTTGCCTTCAGGCTCCCGCCTTCTGTGGTAGAAAGGCTTCAGAAAATAAGAGTATCTGAAAGAATGTAAGCTCTCTTGCTGTTTACACAAAGCCGTATTTTGTTCAAAATTACACACGAAAAATTCGTGGCAAGCATAAAATCGAACAGAAAAAAAACTTACAAAAAAGCAAAAAAAAGTAAATATCAGAAGGTAATTGGAAAATCGATGTATAACAAGAAAGCGGATAAAACCTGAGAAAAAAGGAAAGTAAGCAAAAAGTAAAAGGATAATAACAGATCCTGGAGAAATCTATCGGAGAGAGAGGGATGAGGGCAGACAGCTAGACAGAGTGGAAGTAGAGAGGGAAAAGAATAGAAGATGATGAGAGAGAGGGGTGAGAGAAAAGCAAAAAAGGAGATTACAAATAACAGAAATGTGAAAGAAATGGGAGTAAAAAGTAGAAAAGAGCGGGAAAGCATAAAAAAGAGAAAGAGAGAGAGAGAAAGCGAGGAAGAGAGAGAAAGAGAGCAATAGAGAGGGAAAGAAAGAAAGGAAGAAAGAGGTAGATAGATAGAGAGAAAGAAAGAGAGAGATAGAGATATATCGCAGGTTTGTAGAACGAAAACAGTGAACAACAATTTGTTGATTGAGAAATATAACTGATTGCAAAAGAGGTGACTGAGAAGGAAAAAAATGAGCATAATATTTTTGTTTTGAAGAGGGTCGGAGAAGATGAAAAAGACATAGAACATGAGATATCTACATGGCAAAAAAGAAGGTAAAAGAGAGTGAAGAGTCTGGTGATATGTATTCTACAGAATATCATGATAATACTACGGGAAACTATCTGAAAACAAGGAGAGAATACGAAGAGTAAAAGGAAAAAAGGTAAAAGAGAAAGCTAAGCAAAGATAATGAAGAACGTAGAAAAGAGTACAATCTCACAATAGCAGAAGTAAGTTGAGAAGAACACTGAGGGCAAAAAAGTCTTAGTATAGAAAAGTTTTTTAAACTTAAGTACATTTCTATTTGTTTCGAATGGTCAGAGACAAGAGCGAGAGAGAGAGAGAGAGAGAGAGAGAGAGAGAGAGAGAGAGAGAGAGAGAGAGAGAGAGAGAGAGAGAGAGAGAAAGAGAGAGAAAGAGGTAAAGAGAGATATAGAAAGAGAGAAAAGAGAGAAAATTCCCAAGACTAGAGATAGAAAGATGACAGAGGAAAAACTCGAGAAACGATGAGATGTTTTACTTATGCAAAAAAAGGCAAAACATGGTCAAGGAATGGAGAACTCTTCTCAAGGTTTACACTCAGAGAGTATTTTTAACTAGGTTCTACCGAGTAACAAGCAAGGGCTCTACATCTTTGAGAGCAAAACTTTAAATCTCCTGCCAAAAAATTTCGTCCTCGGCATCGTTCAAGTTTGGAAAAACACTAGACTTTTCCACTTCTTGTTCGAAGTAAATTAGATGTGCTGAGATTAGCCGTTGATTCCTCAGCAAAACGTAAAAAATACATACCTTTAAAACATAGGTTAAAAATCTCTAAAAAGTGGAATACCGAAATTTTGAGATGGGGAGAAAATGAGACAGTGAATAGAGCATGCAGGTGGAAGAGAAGTGAAAGATAAAACAATCAGAGAAGAGAGATGGAAGAGAATTTGTAGTGTGAGAAAAGTAGAAAGTGAGACATGTGTGAGACATGTGATGTATGATCTCCAGAGCGTTCTCTCAACAACAATAACAACCACAAAAAGAAGTTGATCTGAAAAGGGAGAATAAGTGTGTTTGTGTTGGTTTTATATCTTCTTTCATAAGGCTACTTAGTTATTCAAGAAGGATCCTTCAATCTCACTTCAGAAGTATTTTAATCCATGGCCGGAAGATCATTTCCCCTTTAAAAAAATAGTGTTTAAAAAGTTCATTTCCTAAAGCGACTCTTCAGCGGGAATAGAAAGAAAAAGAGTTATATTTCTTATTTAAAAAAATTTCTATCGGTTTTCTATGAAATATCGATACTTCAGTTTATTCCATCTAATTATTTTATATAAAATAGATAAATATTTTTATTCACGTACAACATAATGTGTAGGAAAGCGGTGGAAGTCGATAAATAATAAATTTTGGAGTTCTGGGTTATTTGAAATCAGATAATCAAATCGTGAATGAGTGTTCTATGCCTTACAGCATCGATAGGTGAGAACATTATTTTTTTCTGAAGGAAGACTATCATTTAACATACTTCCCAGCTACAACTGAATTTGTTACAAAACTTAAGTTAAACTTACAAAAAATGAATTTAAAACTGAGGAATTAATTAGACCAATAATTGCTTATTTAAAACTTATTACTATTCAAAATTTGAAACTAACTTAATGTTTTACAAAATACATAACTCAGCTTTCCAGGTAGCTTCCAGGTAGCTTGTATTTCTTCTTGCTTCAATGTTAACAATTTTGTGGTTCGTTGTATGAAAACTCACATGATAGATTCTAAATGTTGATTAAAAAAAGAAAAAAAGGGGATATAAATAAAGAATAAGAGGAATAAGTGTTTGGTTTTAAACTTTGAAATGATGAAAAAAACAAGAAACAAGAGTGAATTTTTATGGAAATGTTTCCCGTCAAATGTCTGTTTGGAACTCTCTTCCATTTGATGTTATCAACGAAGCTAGTAGCCTTAAATTTAGAAAGCAACTTCTTTCGTTGCCTGTGAATGTGATGGTGCCAGTTAGTCTTGTTTCTGATACTTAATTAAGACTTGTGATTTTTCATCAGTATCACAACCCCCCTTTTTTTCCCCTTTACACACCGCCACTAAGCTTTATGTGTAATGTAGTCCATGCATATCTTTGTTTATATGTGATTTGCTTTTGTCTTAAATACCTACATGCTTGGAATAAAGAATGAATGAATGAAGAAGAAATTTTATTGAAAAAAGTAAAATCAAAAAAGGCGAGAAGTATAACATAAGAGAAAGCGAAAGAGAGGGTGGAAAAAACATGTTTTTTTTTCAACAAAAAAGGAACGGAAAGACAAGTTAGGTAAACATAGAAAGTAATGAAAGGATATCCCAGAAGGAACTATGAGAGAGCAATGAATATTCCTATTGTGCTTTGAATCGCTGGAGGGGACAAAAGTAATCTCATTGCTAGTCAGAAGGCCCTTACCAGTCGGTAAAACATGATGTCTAGTTTTGGTTTCATAAAAAAACCGAAAGAGAAGTCACGGTAGTCTTAAACTGAAATAGTCACCATCGTTTTTCTAACTCAACAGAAGTCATTAAATTCTCTCTGAATTCTACTTCTTTGTCTACAATCATGATAAGTTTTCTTAGTTATAAACATAATGACCCTTAAAATCATAGCGAAAATAACGATTAAACAATTAAAATTAAAAAAGAAAATGACCACGCTGATCAACAAAGTATTTTCAACTTTTAAAGAACCAACAAGGTACCTCATGGTTTATAATGTAACGATAGAATACTGGGTAAATGTAAAGAAATGCTATTCAGAGATTGGTACTAAAAAGCGAAACTCTCATCAGTGAAAAAAGAGAAGGGGGAGTGAAAGCTTGAATTGTTTCCTCTGTGCAATTCCTGAGACAAAAAAATACATGAAATTCTATAAATTAGTTTCATCAACAGACTCGAACATACGCAAACGCGCTTACAAAACCAGAAAAAGTCTCGCTCGTAGCTCATTGACTTCAGCCGAGTCTCACCCTTCTCGAAAGAGCTAGCACGAGCAACTCTTTTTAGTTCTAACTCGGATCGAGTCACACAGAGGCTCTTCTTTCCAAATACACATCTTCTGTTAGTTTCCCTCTCGATGGCGATAAATCTCTCTTTCTTTCTTTTCTCTTTCCCTCTTTCAACTTTCTTGATTCCGTAATACCAAACCAAAAATTACATGTGTCAACTTTCTCCAAAGTCTTTCAAGAAGAGTGACCCCTTCTTTCGCATAGTTCAGAAGTTTTTTCACTGTTCTTGTTTGCAACTAGACTCTCCAAGTTCTGACAAAGATTCTTCCCCTCAGATACTCGACTGCACGGAATGACCACTTCTAAACCTATAGTTATTTTCACTTACAGTCTAACAAAAACACATGAAATGAATAGGTAGAGAGGTATTCACTTCGAATTTTTGAAACTGTAACACAGAATACGAAATAATTATAAATCACTTCATAGAACAAGAAAAGTAAATAACATAGGTAAGACATGGGAGAAAGAAGAGCTTATAATTATTTTTAAAAAAAGAAATGGAATTCAAAAAGTGAAAAATATGAGAGGAAAAAAGTTTCAGAAAGGGAAAGGTTCGAGACACTTTGGAACTGTTTCAAGGTTCCCTCTTCACTGGAATAACTCAAATAAATGAAGAAGCATTACTCTGCTTACCGGTTACCCTTTATGCCTAATACTCGGAGAGAGAGAGAGTAGAAGTAAGAGTTCTTACATTTGAAAAGAGCAATAGACAAAAGGGAGTGAGAGAGAAAGATAGAGAGGGAGAAGAGAAAGAAAGAGAGAGTGGGTGAGAGGAAGAAAGCAAAAGAGATAGAGAGAGTTAGAAAGAGAGAAAAGAGTAAAGTATAGTGAAATGAAGATTGGCAGTTCAAGAACATCAATTCAAGAGAATTCAAGAATAAGCAAGTTTGAACGTGATCCTCACCGTAATATCAAAGAAGGATCCGTAATGTCTACAAAAATATTCTGAGACTGTATAAAATTTTATTATTCAAAAATGAATTCCAAGCGAGAATGTGTACTCAGTGAATAAATATTCGGTTTCGCAAATCAGAATTTTGTTTAAACAGTTTAGTAGCTCACAGTGGAATTTGAGATGGTTTGTGAAATTTTTCTTTTTTCAAAATTTAATGGACTATTCATAGAATTGGGAACTTAATAACTTGGATCTATCGCACTTCAAGGATATTAAAGCATGATAATGACGAAGTTGTACCAAACCTACAGTTTATACTCGATATATACATAGATATCGAAAAAAACATTCAATAAGTATGTATGTACAATGTGAAAATGAAAGATATATCTGTTTCGGTGGGCGGTACTCAAAATATTTGCACCCATTCAATGGCTGTGTCACCCATTCAATGGCTGTGTCACCCATTCAATGGCTGTGTCACCCATTCAATGGCTGTGTCACCCATTCAATGGCTGTGTCACCCATTCAATGGCTGTGTCACCCATTCAATGGCTGTGTCACCCATTCAATGGCTGTGTCAATTGGATATTTTAAAAGTGCCAATTTTTTTCAAATTCGGAATTTGGAAAATACGCAACATTTGCGGTTAAATACCTGTGGATATTGAGACACCGTGGAGAGTTTAAAAAAAAAAACTTACTACAAGCGGAGTGAATTGAGAAGAATTAGTCATGGAACAGTCCTGAGAGAAGAACAGAAGCATCGGTTCGGACATGAGTGATTGTGTTTCCCTTTCCTATTTTCTTTTTTCACTTTCTTTCATCTTTCCATCCATCCATACTCTCTCTCTCTCTCTCTCTCTCTCTCTTTCTCATTTCTCTTTCTCTTTCTCATTTCTCTTTCTCTATATGTGTCCAGCTCTTTTATTCCAGCTATCTCTCTGTCCTCTATCGACTTTCTTTCTTCCCATCTCCTCCACCATTGTAATCTCTATACCATAAATTAATGTTTAATGTTGTATTTCTTCTCATAAATTCTTCACCATAACCCTCACTATTCCTCTAAACCTCGCACTCTTTCTCCATATCGAGACTCTTCAAGACGTCCTTTCCTCTTCAAGTCATGGACCTCTTTCCCTCTCAAGACTGCGGAAACTCCAGAGGAGCATATCAGTGAAAGTTATGGAAGAAACCAAATCTAGAGAGGGGCGGAAAAAACGTCTCTTTACAAATATCTCTCCTCAACCTCTCAAATCACTTGTTATTTCTCTTCTTCTGCAGTTGCGGGCAGTGCGGGCAATGAGCACTTCAGAAAGTATCCATAGGAGATTTCAGTATTTATTCCACAAACGGAAATAGGATGTAACCTCTTGATCTACAACTTGAAGAACGGAATTGAGAAGAGGGAGTTATTTAGAAATTCGCGTGAATAAAAGTCAATGAGGATGTAAAAGGAGAGTTCAGACCCTGTTCAGGAGAAAATTTGACATTACCGAAAAGTATAGACCCTCACTGCTAAATTTAAAATGAGGCTCATCCGAAGATGCGAAAAGCGAAGTGCAAAGCAGATGTGGTTCAGAGACTGCTACTGTTTAGATTCAATTGAATATCTACTGGAAATTATAAGATAAGAAAAAATTATTATCATGTCCAATTTTTTTGAACTTCGACATTGAGTTCTCAACTCACTTCTTTCTCGAAAACTAATTTACAAAAATTTATTCTTTTACAAAAACTAGAATAGAAATTTCATTCATGTCAGTCAAAGTAATTGAAAAAAAAACTCATTTTTTAATTAGATAAGTCAGCATGTAGTAAGATGGCCACAAAAACAGGCGCAGTGAGTGTGAGGTTGTATTATGCTACATATTCCACCGGGCAGGATCGAAGCATTTGAAGATTGTATTATATGATTTCAATAAAAATAACCAGAAACATGCAGAAAGTTTTTCTCGGGTGAAGACTCTAAGGGATACATCTTAGGCTTTCTCTCTATATTCTATTAATTGAATTCTCTCTCTCTCTCTCTCTCTCTCTCTCTCTCTCTCTCTCTCTCTCTCTCTCTCTCTCTCTCTCTCTCTTTCGATCTCTCTCTCTCTGTCTTTCGACTTCTCTCTCTCTTTTGCTCACTGTTTCTCTAATTGACTCTCTCTTTTCTCTCTGTTTTCGTTTTTTCTCTCGCTCTTTCTCACCCAATCACTTTCTCCTGTTTTCTTTCTCTATGTTTCTCTCGTTCCCCTTTTCTCTCTCTCTTTCTTAGTAGCCTTGACTTCGTAGTTCTATTCTTATACCCATCTGCAAAGTGATGCTACTCCCATGATCCAGCTCGAAGTTAGTGCAAACTGATCAAGCGTGAGGCTATAGTAACACGAAACAAGCAGTTAGCAGTCGTTCAACAGAATTACAACATATGTAATCAACCATTGTTTTTAGCTTCGTTATTGAGTGCTCTAATATGTAGGTCAGGATACGAAGTGTCGTGATACAAGCATTAATTTTTAAGTGTTTTTGCAAAGCTATGTAAACATAAAATCCAAACTCTAGTTTTACAAACGTGTATTCTACACTCCTTCGAATACATATTTATACCACACATACATATACAGTACCGTGCAGAAGTATACCAAAAAGTACATTTTACAGTCTTTCTTGCATCTTTGTGATCTTTGTGACTGTCTTGCATCTCTGTGATCATCATCAGTGAGTGACTGTTTTGCATCTTTGTTGTATAGAGGCCATCAAGATCATTGCAATAAACAGAAACAAATAAACAAGAACATATTGCAGAAATCTCGAAAAATACTGTTTTTAGAAAAAAAATTGCTGAGCTGTTCTGCTTTTTTCAGAAACGGCTTCATTTCGTAACAGTATGATGTGAATCACGATCTACACAATATAAAAAAATTGCGCCAGTGGACGCAAAAAAGAAAAGTTATACGACAAAATATACTTAAATATACTTTTTGGTTTTCTTTTTCACGGTACTGTATGTACCACACTACCTGTTAATTCACTTGGAACGGCAAAATGTTACTTGAGAAGGACCGTGCTTTACTTAGAGGGGCATGCTTTACCATGGTGGGGTCCGATTAAATTAACAGATTTTTTCCCTTAACCTAGGTAAAATTTTTGCTAACGATACCGTACGGCTTAGGAACGATGTCGTATGGAACAATTAGCCACAGTATTGTTGTTTTATCCGGTCTAGTCAAGTCAATTGTCTTAGCTGTTTTGACAGTTTTTTTCCGCTAAGGCTTATTCAAAGGTTACGCTAAAGATGCGGTACGGCTTAATATGAGACACCAGGTAAAAACTTCTCAAATTTTTAATTTTTTTGTCGATTCAATGACTAAATTTGTCGAAAAACAGATAAAATAGTGTAATAAATACAGTAGTTTAAACACACTAAAACAAAAGCCACTCCTAAATGAAGCAAGCATCCACAAGTAAAGCACGTTTTCCCTAAGTAAATTTTGCCCTTGAATCAAATACCATCAGCTTAAAATACAGCGCATGAGCTGCTTTCACGGTTAATGAAAATTTTCAAATAATTATATTTTAAACCTCTTGGTCGGTTGAGCGTGATCGGTCCTTTCGAAAATATTCTATTCCTAGATGATCTTACCTTCCTGAAAGTTTCAGTCGAAACGATTTGGAACGCCACTAGTAGTCTCATTGTAAAATTTGAACAGAACGCTCTGGGTCAAACATCAAGTTATTGTACAGCTCATTCACAATTTGATGGCACAAACTTATCATTTGAAAACTCATTCAAGATAAAAGTTCATGATTCTGGCTTCGAATTTCATCTCTTCAAGTCATTTTCGGATTTTTCTTCACATGATTCTGCCTGCCAACTAGTTTAAACTTACCCGGTTTTTTAATTGGTTAAATGCAGCATGTCTAGCTAATTGCAGCCAGCGACCCGAGGATAGCAATCAGCTCTATGTAGCACTTCCATTCACGCCGTGCTATAATACTGAATTCGTATATTTGTGACGCATTGAATTGACGGCTTGATTCAAGGACCTTAAAGTTTAAAAAGTTGTTCTTTAGTTGTTGACCCTCCCTAGTTAAATAAGTCTATTTATTCTTTATCCTTTTCTCTCTCTCTCTCTCTCTCTCTCTCTCTCTCTCTCTCTCTCTCTCTCTCTCTCTCTCTCTCTCTCTCTTTTTGTAACTCTCACTCTTTCCATTCGTCTTTCTATCTCTCCACCTTTATATCTATCTCTCTTCCTCTCTCTCACTCTCTCTTCCTCTCTCGCTCTTTCTTTCAGTTTCGCTATTATCGTTTTTCTGTCTGGTTGTTTTGTGCGCTCTCTCGCTTCCGCCTCACTTCATATTCCTCCAGTTACACAAGCAACAATCGATCCTCCGCCAAAACTGCTCGAAGGCATCATGAATACGAAAAGAGGAGAGGAAGAAGAAGCAGAGAATAGATAAGAGGCAACAAGAATTCAGGAGAGAATCTGGAGCGAGAGGGTTCAATGAGACTTGACTTTGCCCGTCTGGTTGACTCAACTTGAAGCTGTTCATCGAGATCTTAAAACGAGTATCCTTGTTAGATCTCTCTCAATCAGTTTTCATTCGCCTTAGAATGATATTGTCTGAGAAAGAATTCGTGTTTTCTGAAAATGAAAATGAATTGATGATGATCGAATGACTTAATTGTAATAGAATGGCGTCATGGTAAGAGTTTTTAGTATATCCGGAAACGTTTAAGCTAGAAAGACGTTTCTGTCCGGTTTGTTTCCCTCTTGTTTGGATGTGTATCGGATAATGTCTTATCTTATTACCACAGTCTTCTGTTGATTCTATTCCTCACTATTCTCTCCAATGATATTCTCTGTCCCTTTTTCTGTTTTATTAGTGTTTTTTCTTCTTTTCAGTCACCTTATTTCTCACTTCATCTCTCCCGCTGACTCTTTTTCCCACGATGCTCTCCATGGATACATGTCGACGTGTTTCTCCATTTACTTCGCCTTCTTAGGAACCAGCCTAATGTACAAAATGCCTTCATGCGGCACTAGATGAATGTATCTTAGGCCAACGTGTACTCTTCAGTACGGTACTTCTTAGAACACGATAGCTTCCGAGTCACCATAGTCTAGGAAGAGTTTTTCAGCTTCAATGTTCTTTCTCGTTTATATGTTAGTTGAAACGAATGGTTGGAAGGATGAGCTGGTCTCCGCAGTCAATGTGCAGCAAACTCGCGGCGTGGATTGTGGTCGTCTACGTTTCCTCCGCAATCGTTAGGCTCATGTCAGTAGGATTCTTATGACTAAAGGGGCACTTTTAGAGGTGAAAGAAGTCTTCGCCATAATTGAGTTGACAAACATAAGTTATGGAATGAATATCAAAACATATAAGATTAAGAAAAAACCTGTTTCAAGACTTTTGGCGGATAGCAACAAGAGAGCCTACAACCACGCTCCAGGACCTTGTCGCATTCTCCAAGGAGTTGGTGAGTTCTTGTGAAGTCTCTTTGATTTGCATGGCCCCATAGGAATCAAGGTTCCTTAGGCAACAAAATGCTCCTTGAGTGAGATGTCCCTCTTGCCGAGCCATTGATTCTTAGTTAGGGTATGCTGGTGTTTTGAGTGTCATATTGATTCAAAATAAATCATAAATCAAGCTCGATCACTAGAAGAGTAGGTTTTGTCTAATAAAAAGCAGCAGTTCAACGGTTCACACTGATCTACCACGAATGGTTTAAAATATTTGAAGTCTTTGTTTTGCTAATGTTTAAATGTGATGTGGTTTGATCGAAAATTTTTCGGATGTTTTGCTCGTTAAAAGCATCATCAGTGGTATTTTACTACCCTAAAACTCGGAATTTGAAGCCGATTGAACATCGGGATCAGGCTTGCTCGAAAAAAGAAAGTCAAAAACGAAAAAAAACGAGCGAAAAAAGCAAAAAATAGAAGGAAACAGTCGAGAAAAAAAACGAGAAAAAAATCGAGAAAAAAAACAGAGAAAAAATTTTTTGAGCAAAAAAAGTCGAAAAAAATAACGAAAAAAGTCAACAAAAAAAAACGAAAAATATTTTTCGATTTTTTGACTTCTTTTTTTCGACACGGTCGAAAAACTTTTTTTTTTCGAAAATTATCGAAAAAAAACCGGAAAAACCAAAAAATGAAAAAGTAAAAATGTGCAACCCTGATCGGGATGCTTGCTCTCTAATCAAACCCTGATCGAGATTCTCTCTAATCAAACCCTGATCGGGATGCTCTCTAATCAAACCCTGATCGGGATGCTCTCTAATCAAACCCTGATCGGTATGCTCTCTAATCAAACCGTGATCGGGATGCTCTCTAATAGAACCCTGATCGGGATGATCTCTAATCAAACCACAACGCATCCCAAATTTGACAAGACAAAGACATCAAAACTTTTTCTTGTTGATTAGAAATTGAATTTCCCACATTCAAGTTTGAATTCGTTAATTCTTGTTTTGAATAGCATTCATTGAAGGAAATGGATCTGCTGGAATCGAGTTTGTTCCTGACTTCGGGATCGCTTTCATCACTAACGGGCTATCTTCTGCTTTCACTGGAAAAGGAATAGGTTTGTATTAAAGCAAGCTACATTATTACTTCAGCCCGAGACTGCTTCAATCGATAAAACACGGGCTTGTCAATCTGGGCATCTTGAAATTAATGGGTTCAGTGCTTCCATACTATCATGTTGAATAGTGTCTCTTATTTTCTAACAAATGATGCGACTGAGTAAAAGTGAATGGACTTTTTAACTTTTGGTATTCACTCCAAAATTGAGAGAACTTATGAGAATCTTTTTCACTTGATCATTTCTTAGGCCGAATACTGATGTATGACTTCAAAAGAGAAGAGCAGAGTGGCCAAATACACGAGGGACGACTGGTCCATATCGAGCCATCCGCTGACTTCGATCCAGTTATTTTCTCAAGATGATTTTCTTTCTAGTTCTAGATAACTTTTTTTTAAAATCATTATTTAGCTCTGACTTGCAAACTATAAGACATCGTTGGCGAAACTTCACCATTTTTTTTTAAATTTCAGAACAAGTTTTCTCCTTACGGACTTTCTTCTTTCGTAAGCAAGAAGCGAATTTCACTTTATGTCGTCAACGCTCATCCAGAGCGGCGATGCGTCGAGGTTAGACTGTTTAGTTATCTAAATAGTCATCAATATAGTCATTCACCTATTCATTCATCTATTTATTGATATAGTTCATTCATCTAATCATTTATCGAGTGATTCATCTAGCCGCTCATCTAGCCCTGAAAATGACTTTTTGCCTTGAAGTGACAAGTGATTTATCGAACATCATTCTTTAGGATGAGAATCGGTACTCATCAAAAACGCCGCGCGAATATGTTCTTGATGTATTTTGATAATTTTAAGAGTGTAAGCGTGGAAACCAACCGACCGGTTATCTTCTAAATACTCCCTTTTATGGATTCAGATAATCTTCCAGATATTCGTGTACCAGAACGACAAGAAGACCCTCGTTCACCGGAAGTCCATCTGCGATTCTCGACTAACTAGGTGTTCATGTACATATATTATTTTCACAGAGTCGATACGCTTACTTGATAGAGAAAGTTTCGAGTTTGGAAATAAATCAGTTCTTGATTTCCACACAAAACATTGAATGTCATACTATAACCTCTTTCTTCAGCGAGACCTCCCTCATAAATGTCCCTCCAAATCATAAAACTACTTTCAGTCCGGTGGACATTGCCGTAGTCGGCGCAGATCGATTCTTTGTGACCAACCTGGCCTATTTCTCGAGAGGCTATGCACAGTACGCCGAGCTGGCCATGCAGGTACAGGGGAAGGACTAAGGGATATTATTGTTCAATTTTTGAGTTACGTAATCTATCGATTAGGAAGGTTTATGCGATAACGAGGTCAAGGTGGGCATGATGGTGTTATGATTAGATGACAGAAGCAAGCACAAAGTGCATAGAAGCCGTTCTCGACGAGGCAACAAAGAAGATAATAATGAATGAGCCATGAGGATATACATGAAAATACTTGTGCGTTTTTTTTATTAACTTACTGAGAGCTAGTTTTTTTAAAAATTGTCTTAGAAAAAGTTTTGAAGATTTTAAAATTGTATGCAAGAGGTGATCGAGTAGTTTTTCTAATCAGGAACATACCCTTCTTCAAAGTCATAGCACGAAAGTAGTTTGTCATCTACGGGATAATAAAAATAATTATTTTGGTACTCATAAGTTATGTTGACGATGCTTGAGAAGAATGTTCTGAAGTGTTCTTTTCAGAGCTCGTTCGGTTCCCTGCTCTACTACGACGGTAAGACTTTGAAGTACTCAGAAAGGTTCCTGCAGAGTCCTTCTGGAATCTTCTACGACAAGGAGAGGCAGAGACTCATAATATCTTCTCTTCTAAATGAGGTCTTATATGTAATATTTTATTCTCAACGTAATAGAACCGCGATAGAATTTGTTGATATTCAGAATCTTCTTCGTGCCAGATTTGACGATAAATTGTGAAATTCGATGAAAATTTTAGAAGTTGTGAAATACTCAGGATGTTTTTGAGAGATGGTTTTGAATGAATGTTCAGGTACTGCGAATGTACGATATATCTCGTGATCTGACCATTCGACACAAGATCGACATCTCTCTTCTTTCTTCTCCGAACGGCGTCTTCGTTGAGCCAACAACTGGGGATGTGAGTTGACATATCAAACATTGAAGGTCACGAATATGTATTAATAATACAGGGTTCCTGGAAAGTACGGAAACCGAAAGTCAAACGCTTTTGTATCGTAATCAACAATCCAATTCCTCTCAATTCAACACATTTTATTCTCAACATATATGTATATGTACAACTGGGTGAAGTCAGTTTTCAATGCGGCCGCCCTTGGCGCGGATGACTTGGCGGAGACGCTTGGGGAAAGCATCAGTCGTGGCACACAGGTAATCAACGCCGAGGTCTTCCCAAGCTTTGAGCAGGGCCTTCTTCAGAGACGCCAAATTGGGGTGAGGACGAGCCGAGGCTTTCGCCTCGAGGACCGACCATACGGAATAGTCGAGCGGATTGAGATCCGGCGAGTAGGCGGGCCACTGCTTACTCGCTATGAAGGCGGGCAAGTTGTTCGCACACCACTCTTGCGTCACAACGGCCTTGTGAGCGGGCGCGGGGTCCTGTTGGAAGCAGAAAGGGCGGCCAGCGAAATGCGTACGGGTCCAGGGAAGCAAGGCGCCTTCGAGAATGTCTTTGAAATAGTTCTGCTTGTTGATCTTCACGCCCTGATCAACGAAGACGAGCGGAGACTTACCCGAAGCGCACACAGTCGCCCAGATCATCAACTGAGCTGGATAAGAGGTGCGGTTGACGACTCTTCCGTTGCGATCGGCTTTCTCAGGATCTCTGGCGACCAACCCGCAAGTTTTGGGAGTTGTAGGCCTCCTCGATCGTGAACAACTTCTCGTCTGAGAAGACTATCTCGTCGGCACCAGGTGCCGCCGTGTCGCGAAGCAAGGCCCGACTTCTCTTCACGCGCTCTGCCGTGTTCTTGGCAGACAACAAGGCACCCTTGCGAGTACGATAATGGCGCATGCCGAGGTCATCCCTGACGATGGTCTGAGCCGACCAGCGGGATATTCCGAGCTCTTGGGACATCTTGTTAATGCTCCGCTTGAAGTTTCGGCGTATTCGCTCCCTCACTGCTTTTATATTCGCCGGCGTCCGAGCAGATCGAGGTCGGCCAGTTTTTGGACGGTCCTCGAGATTTCCGAGCTCGCGGTAACGTTTGATGGTATTCCAGACAAGATTTCGGCGGACGACGAGGCGTTTCGCGATGTCGGAGTTGGAGTACCCGCGCTGGTGCAAATCGACGATACACTTCGAAAATCACAATAACAATAAACTTCTCAAAAATAAACTTTCTCACAATAAAATCAAAAAAAAGGAATCGGTGCGTGCACGAAATAGTGCGTAGCAGACACCTAAACCACGGACTCCGTACTTTCCAGCCACCCTGTACATGCTATTATTAATAATAAATGAACTTATATATATATTTTTTCAATTTAAACGCTTTATCAAGATCAGCAAGCCACATCGGAGATATAACATCATCGATTATGGGATCTGTTGCGACATGTGACGACTCCACTCCTCAGCGTTCTCTGCCTTCCTTAGGAATTGGGGACCAACCCTCCATCTTCTGTCGCTCATGATGGTGCTACGATCCCGGAGCGCCAAATCTTCTCAGGAAAGGATTCTCACAGACGAGGGAAGAGACGGTGCGGGGAGCAACCGTTCACGGAGGGAGACGAATGAAACAAGGAGGGAGACGAATGAAAGAAGGAGGGAGACGAATGAAAGAATATATAAATAAGTATAGCTATATATATAAATACTTAAGTTAAATAATTTTGCAGCTAATAGTAGCCCTGCATCCCGTTCTCTACTCGGCCTTCATGCACTGGCTGGATCCACTTAACGATAAGTTCAAGTCGCCTTCTCAGATTCTGAGAATCCGCATGCAGGTTTCATTCTCACACAAGCATATACTCTCCGATGACAAATCATTCATTTGAGATCGTATGTCCGAACTCGTATAAAAAATTACAAAAAAAGTGCTATTCATAAAATCATTTTCTAACAGATTGACGAATAATTCATTGTAAAATAAAAATAAAAAACAAATATTTTTTTGTGAATTTTTGTTTTTTTCCGAATGACGAATAATAATATTATCGCATTTTGTGTTATCCTAAAAAAATTGAGAAACTAATTTTGATCTGATAGTCCGAGACACATCATATTTAGCTCATCCGAAAGAGACTCTTATTACAAAACAGTTCTTTTAAATACGACTTACTAAGGCAACCGGTATGGCCCATATTGGAATGCATAACAAGCAACTCAGTGGAGGGAAGGTCTTTGAAATTCCTTGGTATTGAATTGAGAGTTCTGGTAACTTGAATTGTAGAAGATATCTCTAAATATTTTTTTTTCGCGCTATGAAGCGATCTAAAGTGTGTTTGAAAAAGTGAAAACGTCGACAAATTTTCGCCAGTACACATACTTACCGTCACCATCTCAACCGTAACTCACCCTACCGTACTCCATTCTACCGTATTCGGTTCCATTTCCTTTGACCTACCGTAGCAGGAAGCAACTCAGATGACAAATCATAGTTTTCATAGGAAGGAGGCACTTCTTGGGTCATCACAGAGCCTTACGCCAACGACGGCGCAACTATCTCCGCCTCAAGTGACGTCATTTATCACAACGATCAACTGCTCATCGGAAGTCTCTTCGGAAGATGTCTGCTCTGTGATGTGCAAAATCCTAAAATAATGTAAAGAGAATCCTAGAGTTCAAGAGCTCGACGCTTTAGTAAATCCCATCGATTAACGTCAAAACAGTTCTGAAGAAAAAACAAAGTTATCAAGAAGTAGATGACTAGCTAAGCTTAATGACTAGCTAAGCTTAATGACTAGCTAAGCTTAATGACTAGCTAAGCTTAATACTTCGGTAATTACTTTTTCTGATTAAATATTTATACCTTTCGGTTTTTTGAAGCTGATGATTTCAATAATAACTTACTAACATTCACAGCTACGTCGATTCACGGCATTTCAAGAGTTAGGTATGAAATAGTTTTACTTTGAAGCTTTTTCAAGTCTTAAAGTTAAGAAATACAGTGTTAGATTCGCTGAAGTTTCGAGATTTAGTTATTTGCTCAGAATCTGAAATTCAAATTTGAATCAATATCTACGTAACTTGCTACATAGAATTATTTTATGAGATGTGATATTTAAAATGAAGATCTCCGACACATTCTTGTGTATGTGTATTATAAATGTTGGTGGTTATTGATTGATCTCTTCTTTATCAACTACCAATTTCGAATGTTACCTGTGATTTGGTCCATCTTTGATGTTGATTCAAAAGCTTTTTTTTAATTCTTAGGAGAGAGATAATTATTTTAAGTAGTTTGGAAATTAAATTTAGGTATTAATGCTCATTTATTGTTGATATTTTTCTACTTAACTTGTTTATTAAAAACAAAGTTGATATTTTTCTACTTAACTTGTTTATTAAAAACAAAGTTCTTTCCAGAGCTAACTTGGAAACGATTGGACAGTGAACAAGTGAAATTATTTAAAAAGTAACAAAATGTGAAAAAACCTAATTTTGGGCTTCACAATTTTTGGGCTTTCTCTCTTATATCGAATAAAACAAAGTAGTGAAATGATTCTCAGAGTCTGGAGACATGGTACAAAAAAGATATGAGACCAAGAGTTCTCAAGGTGAAAGTAAAAAACTCATTCACTAGGATTTTTTACTTCGTAATTTCTCTTCATCTCTTTCAGATAGTCTCCGTGCACTCAACCTCCAACCATTCTGTAGACCGGATATGTCCACGGAACAATTGATTCTCTAATCAGAAATGAGAAAGAAGGTTTTCGAAATGAACACTTTTGTAGGCGGACACAGGTTCGCTTAGCGAAATCTTTGCATCTTCCAAATAAGAAACCCGAGGCCATTGGAAGGAAACAGAAAAACCGACATGGAAAGTTTCGCCTATCCACAGGATCCGATGCTTGCCTTTTCTTAGGAAATCAAGACGCTTTCTCACACTTTCTGTAGTAATGGCTTCGACTCAGAAGACTCAGAAGGCTTCGACTCAGAAGACTCAGAAGGCTTCGACTCAGAAGACTCAGAAGGCTTCGACTCAGAAGACTCAGAAGGCTTCGACTCAGAAGACTCAGAAGGCTTCGACTCAGAAGACTCAGAAGGCTTCGACTCAGAAGACTCAGAAGGCTTCGACTCAGAAGACTCAGAAGGCTTCGACTCAGAAGTTCTTTCGAGTTACGAGAGTCAAACAATTTTGCCTCAACGTGTATCAACATCATCCGAAAGACTCGTAAGTTTTCCGAATCTTTCTGGAGTTAATAGAGAAAACGTGCTAAAATCGAATTCACCTTCAATAGAATCTTCTCCTTTCAAATGTGTTTTAAGTAATAAACGCAGTATCAATGATCTTTCTAAAATAAATGAATTTTATCAATTTCTTGAAAGCGAGGAAGTCGAAATGTGTTTCATATTAGAGAGTTGGACTAACGATAGTACGCCTGATTCTTTCTTCTCCCATTCTATGTATTGTATGCACCGCCAAGACAGGCGGAATAGTAAAAGAGGCGGAGGTCTTCTAATTTTATATAAGAATGAATTAATAGTTAGTCGTGTCAATATTGATCTTTCCATTAACTTAGACATTGAATTGCTCCCCATAGATGTGCATTTGAAAAAGCAGAAATTTGCTAAGTTTTTTTTATTATTGTATGGTCCTCTTAATATGTCTCTCACAACCCATCAATCCACTATAAATATTATCAAAAACAATCTCCTGTCTTCTAATAATTCTATATTGGGAGATACAAATCTACCTGATATAGATTGGAATCAACCCTATTTAAATATGAACTTCAAAGCTAAATCATTATCAGATTTTTAATCACTCATTGTCTAACTCAAATGGTACGTTTTCCTACAAGATACGTTAATATCCGGAATAGTTTGGTGAGGTTTGAGAATAGTCTTAATGTATCTATGGATTCCCTCGGGCTTATCTATAGCTTGAGACTCTCTTTTTCTTAAAAGATCAGAATTAGCTTTTCGAACGTTTTTCTTGATTGTTTTATATTGATAATCAAAGTCGATAATTGTGAACCTTTTTCGCCAAATCTTTTTTCTGTTCAATAGTTTGCGAATATTAAGAGAAGTGAGTTCTTTAAGCTGAATCGGGGTCGGCTTTAAGGGGCAAAATAATTCGATAGCCTTGTGTACATTTAATATTATAAAGTCGTATTTAGATTGTGTATCTATTAAACTATCTAAAATGAGTGACCAAGAAATATTAGCTAAGAAAATGTACATTGAATTAAAATCCCCATTACGGTAATCAACCAAAAATTTAGATGAGTCAGTTACTATGTTTTTCTTAATTTTCTGGAATTTTAGTTCGAATGAGATAGTTATGTGATCGGAATTAGAAAGAAAGGCAAGATCTCGAACGTTTGTAATTAAATCGACTTTGTCAGTAAGAATAATGTCTAGGACTGAGCCGTTATAATTATTATCGTATCTTTTAGGAAAAGGTACCATTTGAGTTAGACAATGAGTGATTAAAAAATCTGATAATGCTTTAGCTTTGACGTTCTTAGTTAAATAGGGTTGATTCCAATCTATATCAGGTATATTTGTATCTCCCAACATAAAATTATTAGGAGACAGGAGATTGTTTTTGATAATAGTTATAGTGGATTCAAAAGTTGTGAGTTTTTTTCGACTTTTTCAGGCTTTTCCGGTTTTTCGACATTTTCATAGGTTCCATGGGTCATACGTCTGAGTTATTTACAATTAGAAAAAAAATTTTACAATAAAAAAACGCTTAGGCTTAGGTAAAAGTTTACGCTAACGAGGCCGTAGGGCTTAGGCTAACGAGACCGTATCAAAAAATGCCACTCTCATCTGACCCAATTGAACCTCTGGTAGGGGGGGGGGGCATAAAGTGCCCGATATTGTTCCTTATGGACTCAAAAGGATTCGGAAAAACCTTTGGCTCTCATTTTTTTAGTTTACGCAGGGTATGCCCTGATGGGCATACCATGCGTCATGCCTTGCAGACATTGGCACGATGCTTTTTTTTTTACATAGTTTTTTTTGTTGCTACGATCTCGTTAGCCTAAGCCGTACGGCCTCGTTAGCGTAAACTTTTACTAAGCCTAAATGTTTTTCAATGTGAAAATGATTTTTGATCGAGATTTTTTTTTTTCAAGAACCGGAGTCCTTGATGGCCAAAATGATCACCTATGAAGAAAATTTTCAAAACCGTAGCTTTTAAAGCCAATTTTTTCCGACTAGTATTCCAATATATGCAAGACAAGACGCATGGTATGTCCATCAGGGAATAAGAGCCAAACCTTTATTCGACGAAAAAAATTGAAACATAGGCGGGACCACACTGCGTTACTATCGCCCGAAAAGGCACTACTTCAGTTTAATTGGCAGTGCTACCCTACCCCCCTTGCTTATGTAGCGCCCTCTTACTCCCCCCTTCCCCCTTTAGGGCCCCCCTCCCTTTCCAGCTTAGGTAAACCCCCCTCCCCCTCCCCCCTTTCCTTTCTTCAAAATTTAGGCCAAAAAATTTTTTTTGTAAAAATAATATTTAAAAAATTTTTTCCCGCATAGTAGGTCATAAAAAGCCAATTAACACTTTATTCGATTGAAAAAAACCAAAAATGAGCGGAACCACAATTTGATACCATCGCCCGTCTTGGGTATGCCCATAAGGGATATGCCCGATAATTTGCTCACATAGTCAAAAATTCGCTCACATACGGTTAATTTTTACGGTTAAAAACGGTTGGTGAGCAAAACAGTGCGCAGCCTTAAAGTAAACTTCTGCGGTAAGCTTTTGTAGTACAAACTTTTATCGTCAGAAATCGTACTCGGTGAAGGCTAATGTAAAATATTGCCGGGTGTGGTGGACTTTAGCCACCCATTGTCGGGGGCAAGGGCTATTGTAAAATCTTGACATTATACTTTCTTCCCACTTTTCAAATTTGTATCTTTTACTTTCGCCTCTCACAAACGAATTTCAGTTGTGTGGGGGGATATTGTATGACTGAGGAATTAAAAGTGCTGGGAAGGCTTGAGTAAAATTTAACCGTTTTGATTAATAAACTAGAAGATGACATCAAGAACTTTTACTTCAGGTCAGTATTACACCTTTTACAGAAATTTTTTTGACGTTTTTGGGTGCAGAATTTAGTTTAAGCCTGCATCGTCCACGTTTGTGTTTCTTTGTCCATCTTGAAAAAATTCTTTCAAAGAACCTAACTTCAAAAAAAAAAGAAAGTTTTTTTTTGATAATTTGCATCTGTGTCGCTGCTTAGTAATGAGTGATGTTTATTCGCTTAACTTAGTTCCTTAATTACAAAATAACCCATTTTTTCCGTTCATCACATTGATTCCCACAGAATCATGTCCTTCATGTTTGACTGGATTTTTTAAATTCAAGTTTGAGGTGTCAATTGAATTTTTGAATTTGTCTGGGCCGAAACGCGAAAAAATAGACTTATCGTTTACCAAAACTGCTTCGAAAATATTTTATTGCGATGTACTATGAAATTGAGCAATATTTTACGAAATAATACAATGTTTGTGATATAATACGAAAAAAAAAAATTATTTGAAATTCCCTCTGTCATTGTGTAATATAAAGGTATACGGTAAGTGTTCTCTAGTAAAATGAATCATATAGTGCCTGTGTAGGCATCGATTCTCTCTCTCGCTCTCAATCAACCGGAGTGATTGCGGAGCGTCCCCATTCACATTCCTCTCAGACCTCCACCCCCACAGCTCGTCTTCTCATTCTTCTCCTTGCCACCGTAAAGATATTCTCGCATCTAGTCTGCTTTATATGATCACGTGAGCTGCACTGTTTCAGTCGTAGACAAGTGCAAGCAGGACCCTCCCATCATATGTCAGGGTTCAGCTGTGTAATTTTAAATCTAGTTTCCATCTTTGAAATCATTGTTATGGAAACTGATTACGAAAGTTATGTGCGTTCAACAAAGCTGCTTTTTCATAAGAGGAATATGTCATATAATTGCTCTGCTCGAAACCTAAGTGTGGTGCAGCGTCAGACTGCAGAGCTGTGTCTGATTTTCAGCTGTATCTTGGCGACTTGTTCTTCGCGACTCTCAATATTCTCTTCGCGACTCTCAATACTCTCTGCTTGTCTGCTATCACCTCACATTCTCTTCAGACTTTCTGATTTTTTCGTTGATAAGATCATTCACAAAGCTTTGTACAAGTCAGCCTGAAACTTAATTCAAAAACTCAGGGATAAATGTTTTTCTGTTATTTTTCAAAAACTTTTCTGCTTAGGCAAAAGTTTCGCTAGTGAGGCCGAACGGATGATATTTTCGGGTTTTCAGTTTTTGGCATCTTGCCAAATGGGCACTTTTTGCGTTTAGTGTCCCCCTACCAGAGGTTCAAATGAGTCATACGTCTGACTTATTTACATTTACAAAAAATATTTTTAAATTAAAAAAATTTTTACATCAAAAAATTATTTTCACTTTAAAAAAAGGCAAAAGTTTAGGCCTAGGCTAACAAGACCGTATCAAAAAATGCCACTCTCTTCTAACCCATTTTAACTTCCGGTAGGGGGGGGGCACTAAACGCAGAAAGTGCGGCCATATGTTAGAGACGCATACCACACCTCTCCAGTAGAGCCCATATATTTGATGAAGTTTTTGGCCATTACAAAAGCACGCCGTGCACGCTGTGCACACTCTGTTCGCTGTGCACGCACGCTGCACACTGTATAATTACCAATGCACGCCGAGGCGCGGGAAAATTCTTGACTCGGCTCATGCGCTTTATTTAAAACGTCGCCCTAATATATTTCTTTTGTAATGGCCCAAAAGTATACTTTTCATAACTAAATTATAGTGTGAAACAATATAGTGCGTCAAACACTCTTTCTATCTTTCCCGCGCCTCGGCGTGCATTGGTAATTATACAGTGTGCAGCGTGCTTTTGTAGCGAACACAGTGTGCACGGCGTGCTTTTGTAATGGCCAAGTTTTTTGTGTCACTGTGACCATTCTTAGTTTTATTGAGAGAATAAATTTAACGTTTTTCGACCGAAATGAGCAGAAGTGGTTTTTTTAATGTAGTTTCTTAGGATTCTATGCAGAAGTGGTTTTTTTAATGTAGTTTCTTAGGATTCTATAACGACATTATCATGTATATCACTATTGAATCTTGTTTTCACTTGAGGCTCTCTCGGCTTATTGATTAGCCTTAAGAAGGTTTTTAGAACTAGATTTTTCTTGTTGTCCAACATCAAAAAGAATTTTAAATTTGAATAGTTTTTGTTTTTGAACCGAGGCCTTACAAAAATTTCATCGGCAAATTTCTTTGCATTAATGTTTAGAATTTTTCTCCTTTCATGTTTCTATGATGCGGTTAGGAGTCAGTGTTTGAACAGCATGCAATTGATCATTTCGGTTTTCAAGAGCGATGGCGTTGTGGTTTTGGCTCTGAAACGACCTCATTCGACCCGATTTCATTATGAAACTTATCTTGAAGAGGACAGTGAAGGCCCCAGTGAAGCGAAAAGAGGAAGGACATCGACTCATTGCGCTCCTTTGAGGTTTTCATCACATTAATACGTGAGACTAAGGCCTATAGCAACGCGGTCGCCCTTGCTTCATTATCTCTTTAGATTACAACCGAAATTTAATCACTGTGCGATTTAACTAATTTGATAGGCCAGGAAGCAGTACGGTGGCGTAGCAACTTGCAAAAAGCACAAGGTTACTCTTTTGAGCAGCAGCGATGTGCGAGAATTAAATTGGTTTTTTGTTTAAGGCCAGAAATTGGGGACGATAGCGGCCAGTTTTGCCGAGTTTGCTCAGCTACGAAGACCGAGGTTACTATTTGATTTTTTTTGTCGATGTTAGGTATGAAAAGAGAATGGAAAAACTCGGAACTTTCGTATTAAGGTTTAATCATATTTGTGAATAATGTAAAAAATTGAAGCGGTTTACCCGTGGCAGCATGATTTACTAATTTTATATGTCAATTGAATCTTTGGTTTTTCGTTGCGTAAAAACTATTTTACCTTTGTTTTTGAATTCAACAATATCAATCATAGGTGAAATATTTTCTTGCTTTTTTCATTAGGTCGAATTGCTGAAATAGGTAAAAGGTTTCACTTTTAAATTCACGAAAACGGTTTGAGGGCCGAGTTTATTGATAATGAAACGTTCTATTTATGTAGAGAAAATGAAGATTTTCTCCTTGAATTTTTTAGCTGTGAAAAACTCGGATACGTTATTTCCTAGTGAGGGAGAGGGGTCAGTTGGTCCGGTCGCCCGCAAATTTTTTTTGCAAATTGCAAAGCTTACTACCAGAAAACAGTTGTTTCGTCAAATGCACTGCTTGAACCAACACTAAAGAAAACATCATTGATGTAGGAAACGGTTAAATAGTTTACTGGACCAGCTATGTTGACGCATACATGTTTAGTGCCGAAAAATGATCTCTTCTCCTTTCGTTCTGTTTTTACTTTTTCTTCTACTTCTCCTCCATTCAGGGGTTAAATAGTGACCGGATCGGTCCCCGTCGGCCGGGATACATGTACACACACTATTGACAAAAAAACTCCCTCTCTTACCCTTTTCCCTTCATCCCCCTCTTCTTTTTTTCCTCCAAAACCTTTAAGCGGCGGATACATGTAAACCCAAAATGGGCCGGCTCCATTTAACCCCTGCCCTCCATTCCTTTTTCAAACTTGTTTCGGCGCGTACAATCATGCTTTTAGACCGGTCTCATTTAACGCATGCAGCAATTTAACGAGACATGAAAAATAAAGAGGTTAGGGAGACGAGAAAGGGGTTTCACCGGAGCAGGGGAAACGAGAAAGTGGTTCACCGGAGCAGAGAAACGAGAAAAGTAGTTCACCGGAGCAGGGGAAACGAGAAAGGGGGGGGGGGTTCACTGGAGCAGGGAGGCAAGGCAATTGCCGAACAGCGTGATTTCGAAAAATTGTGTTTTGTGGAAATGAACTACTTGCTTAATTCCCATACCGTTTCGTTCCAAAGCCTTGCGGTTTTGTAAGCCTAAACCTAAGCAGAGATTCCAGTGAAATTATCTTTGGATTTTCAAAACTTTTTGGAAATTATGAGAAAGTGTGTTGAAAAAAACGTGAGCAGAAAATGTTATTCATGGTGCTCGTAGTGTAATTTACGAATGACGCTTTCTGGCTAATGCGGAGAGGGAAGGCTGAATCATTGGAGGGGAGGAAAGAGTTATATGAATGTATAAAATAAAATTTCGGAGCAGGGAGTGTGGTCGTTACACTTTATTACTTTTGTGGTTCAAGTATTGTATTTCTCGAATCTTTCCGGCAAATACCTATGTAGTTTGTGAAAAAAAACTAAAAAAATTTCTCGGCATTGTTTTTTAAAACCGCGGTATTTTTAAAAAAAAAATCTAACGGTTTCAAGTTTTGATGAAAGTGGCTTTCAGGAGGATGAAATGTGTTTCACAATAGCGACGGAGAAGTGTCAACTGAGTACGATCGAACTAGAAAATTACTTGAAAGCTGAAGTTAGATTTTTGAAAAGTTGTCTTTTGTTCAGTATGAGCTTGAAAAGCAATTCTTTCTCGAATTTTTTGGAACAAACGCGCTTCTTTTTTGATTTTTCTCGCGTGTTTGGTGAAATAATGATTGGTAGGCATAAAAAGCTAACGCATACAGTGAAATTCACGGCAATTACCGAAAGGAGGCATGAGGGAGGACGCGCGTTTTATTTTTATATTAAAATATCTTTTTACATAAAAAACGCTTAGGCTTAGTAAAAGTTTACGATAACGAGGCCGTTTGGCTTAGCTAACGAGGCCGTACGACTTAGCTAACGAGGCCGTACGGCTTAGCTAACGAGGCGTCCTCCCTCATGCCTCCTTTTTGTAATTGCCGAAATTCACTTCTATACCTCATCAAATTTTACTTGTAATTGTTGCAAAATTTTAAAAATAAACGATCTTTGAGCGGGTAATCCGGAATTATGAGAAGCGAGTTAAAGGCAAATAACGGAGAGCTTTTCATAATTTCGAAATCCCCTGAACAATGTGCAGATTTCTTCAATTTTCTTGACTTTGCTTGTGACCTATGCTTATAACACAGTGGATGTTTTACTCAAATCATAGATGCTATTGTCCAGCTGCTAAAGGTTGAATTAGAAAAGAAAGTTGGTTGAGGTTCGTTTTCTTCGCCGGAGACGCCTCGTTGCCAAGCGTTTGCTAGGAGATGAATGTGAGAAGGAAGAGAAAGAAAAGCAAGTCGAGATGGCCGTGACCACTTTCATCAAAGACCAACGTCAGCTTTTCATTCATATTTTCAAATTGGTTAGAAGAATTTCACATCGTAAGAAATCGGAGCATCGATCGCAATCGGGCTTAGCTCACCAGCACCTGGCAAACGATTAAAAACGACCGTTAATCCGAGTGGTCTAAAATAATGAATCTCTCCTTTCTCTGCTCTTCTCTTCTCGCTTTCTACTCATCGTTCCAAGTCAACCGCTAAGATAAGCGATCGTTCTCGAGTTTTTGAATAGCAAAGAGAAAATGAATGATAAACTGTTCTCAGAAAAAAAAATTCAACTGCGGTTTGTTGGAAGGGGGTCTAGACTAAGTAAGGTAATTAAGTCTAGACTAAGTAAGGTAATTAAGTCTAGACTGAGTAAGGTAATTGAGTCTTCGCGACGTATAATGCACAATCTTTGTTTTTTTCGCATGCTTTTCTCTTCAAATGCGAAATGTTATTTCCGATTAATCCGTATTTCTCGACTAAGTTTTAAAAAGTTTAATTAGCGCGAGCATAGCTCACCAGGATGTGTTAAAAAACTATTTCGAGGCAGGCGACCCGAAATAAAGGAAAAAAGAGGGGGGGTTGAGGAAGAGGGGCCGATGACAAAGTTTTTTCTCCTTTCCATTTCTTGCTCAAAAAGTTTTTTCTCACTTTTTTGGCCGTTGATAAAAAATTTTTGAACAGATAAAAAATACGGTAATCATGCACGCGAAGTGCAAGTTCAGCCTTTCATGGGCATTATAAGCATCACACAGACTCAAAGAGAATAAGCCGGTTTTCAGTAACTTGAGTTATGTTAAATATATTTTTTCCTCGGAGATTAGACGGGCGACCCGGAGAAATTTTTTTTTGGTGACATGAGCGCGAGCGACCAATAATTGAGCTTAACAAAGTACCTTTGTTACCTCTCTACAGGGGTTTTTTAGTGTGAACCATAGGTCACCTAAATTTATCAGAAAAAATTTCGCGGGCGGAGGGCCGGGCGGGGTTTTGTGTACCAATTCGATTTATTATTGTATTTTCTTAGATTTACATTCAAGTAATGAAAATTTTTGAATTTCCCAGCAGAGTTTTATTGTAATTGATTTCTCAATTGAGTTTTTGACCGTAACTTCTTCAACTTAAACAAAGTGGTAAATGGACTGCTACATACTTCATCAAACACCATAATAAAACATAAGGAAACAAATCTGCATCTGATAAAAGCTTATGAACGTGATAAACAAAATTTCCTTCGTGGGCGGGGGGGGGCGGGAGGTTTTTTACCCCTTTGTAACCTATGGTGTGAAAGAAAAAGGGACACGCCCGTCGAAGGCGGAAACTTTTTTTCACATAAGGGTCCCTTCTTATGATTTTTCAAACAGAAACCCGCCGAAAAAAATTCACATAAGGGTCCCCCCTTACGATTTTTCAAATAAAAAAACAGAGGCCCGCCAAAGGCGAAAAATTTTTTTCACAGAAGATCTGTCATGACTAAATAACCCCTGCTTCTCTACCGTTGGATAGATTTCTCAATTGCCAATATTCAGCTCCCTGCCCTATCAACTTCACTATTTCCGCATTCTTCAAAAATTTAATCTGTAAGACATTCATTTATTTGAGTATTCGAAAGCTGAATGGACTAAAAAGATTTGGGTGATTATACATTGAGTTGTGGTAAGCAAACTCGACTCTCTCGATAGAATCTTTTCAAATGACGTTATGTGCACTTGCTCCGTTGATTATGACCTTCCATTACAAATTATAATCATCACTTATTCATCTCAGTTTTTGTGTAATTTGCAATTTTCAAAAAGTCCATAAGCACTGCTAATGAGAGCGGTGAACCTATATATAAGGAAGCGTTGGTTATTGCTGCATTCGAAATGGTTTAATACGTGTAATTCGAAAAAGATGATATTTGGAAGATATTGAATTTCAGAAGGTGAGAATGAGATTTCATCTCGCAACACGGTCGGATACCGACCTCCAAAGTCTCCCACCCAGGTGAGGCAGTTGATCATTTTCACTCAACAGCCGTTGCTTGTAAAAGAGGTGTTTCAGACATGCATCCGACGATATTTAACATATGGTTGAAAAAAGTTATTCTTGCTTATGAAATAAAACTTTGAATATGAATAAGTTTCTAAATGAGTTTAATACTTGAATAACATAGGTAAAATATGTCTTGATTTTTCAAAAGGTCGATCGCGGAGGTTAAAAGTTTCATTTTAAACTACGAAATCGGTTGAGGCTGAGTGATGGCTAATGAAACGTTCTATTTATGTAGAGGGAAAAAGATTTTTATCTTTCAATTTTAGCTGTGAAAACTCTGATAGATATCGAGTGAGAAAGAAGGTCGGTAAGTCGGTCGCCCTAGAGAATTATTTTTTTACCAGTTGGCAGTTTTTTTTAAACCTATGTTGAATAATATTTGAATTATAAATAATACCCGAATAATATGTTTGTGACTAATGTGATTGAGTCTGGGTCTGACTCGGAAGGAGAGTCCTCTTCCCGCCGGCCTGTCATTCAGTCGGCTGCAGCCCTCGTCAAGGAGCTCAATCATAAGCCCATGTTCACGCTCGAACAGGTCAGCAACTCTCTGTGTATTACACTAACTGTTTCTGTCTCTGGCTTTCTATTTAATGACCTGGTTCTTCTTATTTGGGCGTGTCTATGTCTTGACGGGGAAAATTGAAATCGGGTGAGAAAAAAATTAAGACATGTCTTTTACGGTACGTACAGCAATAATTGAAATTTAACCTCTGAGAGAATAGCTAACTAATATAAGTAAGGAAGTTTTTCATTACAAGAGTTTAACTTATTCCAAGGTGTAGAATTTGTGAATTGAATAAAATTGAAATCGAGTGTGCTGAAACAGGGGGAAAGTTGAGTTTCGCAACAGAATATTGGGCGTTGGTTCGAATGAATCGCATATAACTTGCTAGCTGTAAATGAATACTTTTTACTGATCGCGGTCTTTCAAGAACCCGAGATTTTTTCTATCATTCAAGTGTCGGTTAGAGAGTGAGTGATTCTCTTATCTTGAGCGTTCGAGGACGTGCCTCTCTCTTTCTCATCCCCCTCCCCCTCTCTCTTTCTCATCCCCCTCCTCCCCTCTCTCTCTCTCTTTCTCATCCCCCTCCTCCCCCCTCTCTCTCTCTCATCCCCCTCCTCCCCTCTCTCTCTCTCTCTCTCTCATCCCCCTCCTCCCCTCTCTCTCTCTCTCTCTCTCATCCCCCTCCTCCCCTCTCTCTCTCTCTCTCTCTCATCCCCCTCCTCCCCTCTCTCTCTCTTTCTCATCCCCCTCCTCCCCTCTCTCTCTCTTTCTCATCCCCCTCCTCCCCTCTCTCTCTCTTTCTCATCCCCCTCCTGCCCTCTCTCTCTCTTTCTCATCCCGCTCCTCCTCTCTCTCTCTCTTTCTCATCCCCCTCCTCCCCTCTCTCTCTCTTTCTCATCCCCCTCCTCCCCTCTCTCTCTATTTCTCATCCCCCTCCTCCCCTCTCTCTCTATTTCTCATCCCCCTCCTCCCCTCTCTCTCTATTTCTCATCCCCCTCCTCCCCTCTCTCTCTTTCTCATCCCCCTCCTCCTCTCTCTCTCTTTCTCATCCCCCCTTCTCCCCCTCTCTCTTCTTTCCCTTTCCTCCGTTAGAACTGCTCTTTTTCTTTTCTTTTAACAACAATGACACTATCCTCTGCTCCTTCGTCGTCGAACCTTCAATTGCTAGCTAATCTCTCACTATTTTTCTATCTCTTTCTTTCCTTCTCTCTCTCTCTTTCTCTTTCTTTCCTTCTTTCTCTCTCTTTCTCTTTCCTTCTCTCTCTTTCTTTTTCTCTTTCTTTCCTTCTTTCTTCCTCATAGCTGCTCTTCTCCCGTTTACTGCTCTAACCGTCTTCCCAATGGCAGTTCTCTCATTTAGCTGTGCTCTCTCGTCGAAGAACCGTCGAGTTTATGGTAGAGAAGGTGAAACGGTGATAGACAAGAGGGGTCGGCTGTAATGACTTGGAAGGATGGAAGGGGGTGAAAAGGGGACTATCGCTTTGTTACTCCTATCTTCGATCTCCCTTTCCAAAAATTTGCATCATCATAAAATCCATCCAATATAATAAGGGAAAAAGTTTTGGTGTTTGAGTTTTTGTATAATAGAAAGATAGTATCTATCTGAAGCACCAGGAGCATGTTTATCATTCACATGAAAAACAAGTTGATAATTGATTATAAAAACTGAAGTTACTTTTCTCAAAACCATAGCTCAATAGGTTGTGCTAAATTTTTTTATAATGGGTGTGTGACCGAGAAAGGGCGGGAGAGGGAATCGACCAAAATTTTTTTCATTGTTTTCTGAAGTCAGCTGATTTTTTTTGTTGGGGAGGGGCGGCGGTCGGCATTAAAAAATTTTAAAGAGAAATTTTAATGTTTTTTAAAAAATTCTTGATAGCGTATGTTATATTTTCTTTAACAGTGCAAAAAGTTTGGGAGGGAGGGGAGTGAGTGAGCCATGTTTAAAACTCTAAATGAAATAACAAAAAGAAATTTGCGAGGGATTGAACTGATTCAGAAATGATCAGGTCAACAGAAAAAGCTAATATTTTATAGCTGTGGTGTCTTCGTTAAAAAAACATCTGAAAAGCAATTAGGAAGATGTTTTAATTCCAATTTTGGATCAGAATCCGAATGTTTAATTTAATTTTGTAATGATTTAAAGTGGATGAGAAGAGAGGTTATTGCAGGTTCAGCTGATCGTTGAACGCTTACTGAAAGAGCAAGAGACCAGACTGCGCTTTGAGTACGAAGTGGTCCTGCGGAAAAGATTAGATGGTTAGTTGTCGTTTGTTTGTGTTTCTCAATGATAACGGGAGAGAAGGGGGGAGGTTGGTTATGTGCAGCCGTACGAAGAAACTGCTGATTAGGGGAGAGAAGGGGGGAGGTTGGTTATGTGCAGCCGTACGAAGAAGCTGCTGATTAGGGGAGAGAAGGGGGGAGGTTGGTTATGTGCAGCCGTACGAAGAAGCTGCTGATTAGGGGAGAGAAGGGGGAGGTTGGTTATGTGCAGCCGTACGAAGAAGCTGCTGATTAGGGGAGAGAAGGGGGGAGGTTGGTTATGTGTAGCCGTACGAAGAAGCTACTGATTAGGGGAGAGAAGGGGGGAGGTTGGATATGTGCGGCCGTACGAAGAAGCTGCTGATTAGGGGAGAGAAGGTGGGAGGTTGGTTATGTGCAGCCGTACGAAGAAGCTGCTTGCCTACTCGACCGCTCTCTGTGAAAAAATTGGACTTTATATTATTTGAAGAAAGTTTTTCAGTGAGTGGAATGACCGCTCTATTAAAATATCGAGAATTATTTGACATGATTTGGTGCTCCAAAGTGTAATTTTGTCATGAAAATATCAAGTTTATTTGAGAAAATGGCTTACTTTGCAGAGCAGCACTCCCAATTCATACAATTCACTGAAGAACAGCTGCCGAGCCGAGAAATCACGGCGGATGCAGGCTTCTCTTATCTCTCTTAGAAGAGTAGTTCGTCATGGTCACCTCACAGCTTAGAAATGTTGAGATGAGGTAGATGATCTGTGATGAAGTGAAGGCTAATATCGATGCTCTTTTTATTCTTCAACTTGTACTGAGTTGCCTTGATGTTTCCTCCAGAATAAGGAAGGTTTTTGAGAGACTGTTTTAGCCCCGCCTCCCCCTGCATATCCGGTGAAGCCAAGAGAGATCAGTTGATCATTGGGTACTTATATATTGATATAAATCGTCATATGTTTGAAGTGGCTCTCTTGAGTTTTGTGTAATTTTCCCCTCTGCTCATACCGGGTTTTTCCGTTTTTATTGATGTTTTCATTTGGTAACGTTGGCCTTTATTTTCTATTACTTGCTTTCGGTTCAATTTTGTTCACAATCAGTCTCTGAGAATGGTGATCAAAATCTGCTAAAAAAAAACTCTTCTTTCGGGAGAATATTGTTTAAAATACTGAATTATTTTCGTGAAAGATGTTTGTTTGGCTTCTTTTGAATAGAGAGATAACTTGGGTATGGGAGGTTTCTGTTGAGCTGGTTGTAATTGATAGTTGGCACTTATCTAGTTGGATGCCTCTCACATTGCATTGCCTTCTGAATTTACCTGCTCGTGAGATATGTAATATTAGTGCTTCATGCTTATTCTCTTCACTTGGCTTTTTAAAATTTGAATAAATACGTCTTTGTCACTCTTTTTTCATCATACTCACAGCAATTCATAAGTCCCTGCACCGAAGGAAACCATTGTGAAGTTCCCAGTGTTGTCGAACATCAAACATACACAAATACTTTATGAGTCCATTCTTTTTGCATGATAGTAAAGATGAACAAGAGACAAAAAACGAATCGAGTTCATGCAGTAGACAAACTTTATACAATGGTTAACCAGGTGGACAGGCGAATGTCGTCGGCAGATGCGAAGCATGGTGATGCTCCGTCTATGGATATGGTGGGGCTCATTTCTGGCGGGAAAGACAGCATGTATAACATGATGAAGGCTGTGGAAAAGGGTTGGAAGGTTATTTTTTACATGAGGTTCTGATGACAAACCAATGCTTCCTTTCATTGCGGGGGTGACTGAATCGCAAAACTGGCACCGTTGAAGGGATTCTTGGTCGTCGTGGTATTGTTTGCACATTTTTTTCGGCCAAAAAGTAGACTTGTTAAGCCAATTTCTTTCACTGTAAATCTCATTCGTACCAGATAGTCGCTTTGGCCAATCTGTACCCATCAACTGGAGAAGAGACCGACTCATACATGTATCAGACGGTCGGCAGCGAAGGCATACAGGTTACTTCTATTTACTAGTAGTACATTCACTCTCTGTAGGATACTTACCGTACTCGATAATGTGCTTGACAAGCTTCCCACTTTGGGGTCCGCTTGTCACTTAGCCTCCTGTTTAAGTGGGCTCTTGCCTCACGATGCAAGCCAAATGACTAGACCTATGGTGAGCAACCTATGTCAACCGAGTTTAATAGCTGGATAAGTATCAAGAGATGAAAGGGAAGTCAAAGATTTTCGGAAAAGTGTCTGGAAAACGGTTCCAACTTGGTTCATACTGAAAAGCAGAAAACCCTAGTTGACTTATTCGAATCAGCGTGCCGATTTACCTCTTTTTTAAATTACTCATAGACTTTTAGCCAGGACCTTAAAAACTTGACCAAAAACTTGGCGATGGATAAGAAAAAGTTAGAGGTGCAGGTAGCTGTGAACAGGGGTTATTTAGTCATGACATATTTTCTGTCGGTGGCCCTCCGTGTTCCAAATCTTTAGGGGGGGACCCTTATGTGAAAAAAAATTTTCCGCCTTCGGCGGGCGTCTGTCCCGTAATGTGTCACACTAAAAAACCCCTGGCTGTGAACAGAGATATGTACTCGTCTAATTATATAAGTAAGGATACAATACAACTTGAATTAGATGATAGCAGAAGCGATGAGTGTACCTCTCTACCGAAGAGAGATAGCAGGAAAGCCTCTTCTGAAGTCCTTCGAGTACGATGTGACTGATGGAGATGAGGTCAGCTACTGTACTTACCGTAACAGGGAGTGAAAGGAGGGAGGCTAGAACATACGAGTATTACCTAATCAGTGTAGTTATTCCCGCTCTAATTCAGACGTGGCAATAGAAGATAGAGAGGGAGAAAAGTGGAGGAAATGATGTTGAAGTTGAGTTGTTTGATGGTTCATTCACAATGTTCCTCAGGAAAGGGAACAAATTGTACCCTACCCATATTTTTTTGTCTACACTAATTCACCGCGAGGATATAACCAGGATGTTTCTCTGACCCGCACTGCAGGTTAAAAAAATCTATGCTCTCTCCAAAAACCTCGAAAAAAACTAGAAGTATATGCGCTTGGAGAAAAAATTTCTCAAATTTTTCGTAGGGTAAGTCTAAATCATTGGAAAATTTGAATTTTGAACTCCGAAATTTTAAAATTCTATGCGCTTGAAAAAATTAGTGCAATTAGTGCGGGTGCTAAGAAACACACTGGATATAACCCATATTTTTATCAGCCCTGTCGAGAATACTGTACTGACCTATGAGCAAGACAACAACAACAGAATACTGTACTCATCTGTTGGATGTTATGAAGATATTTTAGAACATGAAGTATTGTGATGTGCATCTTCATGGAGCGATCCATTGCAGGTGGAAGACCTGACGATTCTATTGGAAGAAGTCAAGGGAAATCATCCTGATGTTCGAGGTTTGGCATGGGTTCGTATGTGAACATGTTCGAGGTTTGGCATGGGTTCGTATGTGAACATACATATACAGGGTGCGGCAAAAGTCCAGGTGGATAGTATTTTTTTCGATAAAAACTTAACGGATTGAGCAAATCAAACAAAATTTTCATCAAAGTTTATTCAAATAGTTTGGGATACAACTGCTTTTTCAAATTTCAAACAGCCCTCCTTTCTCCTTGACACAGGCGCAGAGTCGCTTGTGGAAGGCACCCACCGTGGTGGACAGGTAAGCGACGTCAAGATCATCCCACGCCTTCTGTAGGGCGCGCTTCAAACTTTCCAAATTCTTGTGTTGGAAAGCACAGGCCTAACCTCTAAGACCGACCACACAGAGAAGTCCAGAAGATTCAAATCAGGTGAGTACGGAGGCCATTCGGCGGATGTGATCATGGAGGGGAAATTGCTCTTGCACCAGTCTTGCACCACTTTAGCCTTGTGGGCGGGCGCAGAGTCCTGCTGGAACGTCCACTTGCGTCCCGCGAAGTGAGCCTGGCTCCAGGGAAGTACTTCCTTCATGAGAATGTCGTTCAGGTAGTTATTGGCATTCATTTTGACTCCCTGCTCGACGAAAACGAGCGGAGTCTTGCCAGTCGCGCAAATCCCGACCCAGACCATGACAGAAGCGGGATGGCCCTTTCTCGAGACGTAACGGCCACTCTCATTGGCATCTTTGACCGATTTCGACCAAATCCTATCGTTCTGGTGGTTGAAGGACTGCTCAATATTGAACAACTTCTCATCGGTGAAGAGAATATCCAAACAGTCCACCGGCTTGAACCGCTTTGACAGTTCACGACATCTCCGAAGACGGGTCGCCTTCATCTGGTCCGTCAATGCGTGAGTCTTCTGCAGCTTGATGGGGCGAAGTCCAATGCGGGATTTGACGATCGTCTGAACAGAACTCGCCGAGATATTCAGCTCCTTCGCGAGTTTCCTGATACTCCGCTTGGGGTTATATCGAATCTTGTCTCGGATGCTTCTCACGTTGAAGGAAGTGGTCGCGGTCACTGGTCTGCCACTCCTGGGACGGTCATTTGTTGTACCAGTCTCAAGAAAGCGACGTATTGTGTTTTCAATGGTCCTACGGGAGAATCCAGTGGTTCTGGCGATGTGCTTTTGAATGTGCCCGGACTGGCTCAAGGGCAGAATGTAGCCTCGGTCCATATCAGAGAGCATTACAAGAAAACGAAAATAGTTATTGTTCTGATTTTTTCAGGGTATATTAGCAACATTATGAATAAGATACAAGCGAAAAATCACACGACCGCTACACCAAACAAAAAAGATGCAAAGTGACAAAGTCGGACACCTGGACTTTTCCCGCACCCTGTATGATATATGAAATTAGTACTCTTGGAAACTCTTCCTTTATGAAACACGCGCAAGAAGATCAAGAAAGTTTTGAAACTTTTGTTTAGCTATAAAAGATTTCAAGTGCAATGTCACTAGAATTCTCTCAATTGGTTTTCTTATGATTCCTATTTTCATTAAAAAAAACGTCAATTGTATTCCTCGGACTCATAATGAGGGCCTCTTTTTAAAATTAGGTCTCTAACCAGGATCTGGCTGAAAGATAAACTGACAATTAGCTGTACCAGGTGTCTCAGCGGGTGCCATCTTCTCCTCTTATCAAAAGCTGCGGGTTGAGAGTGTCTGCGAAAGACTTCACCTCAAGCCCGTCTGCCTTCTCTGGGAGCGCGACCAGAAGGAGCTTCTCCATGAGATGATTGCCAAGTTCTCTCTTCCTTCTCCCACTCATCTAAATGACCCGCTTTTGGTTTTCTGGTTGAAATGCCATGTAACCTGCGTAAATGTAAATGCTTGTATACCATGTTCTGGTCTGAGTGGGAGATATTGTCTTTGTTTATGACTTTCTCTCCAGCTTTTGTCAGTGTTTCGGTGAGAAGTCATAGTCATAAGTTTCCTCCTTATCATGCTAACAAGGTAAATTTTTAAAAAAAAGTTACTGAATTGTTCAAGCTTTCAAGAGGTGCTATAAAACTTCTACAAATTTTTTCATTATTTCAAAAATGTAATATTAAATAACCAATAAACTTTTCAGTGGTGTGGAGGCGATAATAATAAAAGTTGCTGCAGCTGGTTTATTTGCAGAGCACTTGGGGAAAACATTGAGTGAGGTGAGTTAACTTCCATTTTTTGACTTCAGTGAGCTGATACAACATAATGCTGACAATCGTCTATTAAGTACTCAAGACAACACCTAAATTCAACTGAATGAGATAGCTGCTGTCAAAGACGTCATGATTGTCAGTGAAACTGTCAAATGAGCTTCACCAGCTTGCAGATGGAACCGATTCTTCTGAAACTGGCAGAGAAGTATGATGTGCATCCATGTGGGGAAGGGGGAGAATTCGAGTCCTTCGTACTCAACTCGCCTCTCTTCCATAAGAAGATTTTGCTGGAAGAGAGCGAGGTCAGACTTTATTTTTGAAAGGCTCGTTCAAACTTTGTTTTTAGACGGCTCGTTCGGGACTTTAATGCCTCTAACATCCTTTTATTATCTTATTACAAAGTATGTCAAGTCCTTATTTTTATACCACATGTATCAAAGATTTTTCAGGTAGTAATGCACCAAGAAGATGAAATTGCTCCGGTCGCTTACCTGAAATTGAAGAAACTGAAGTTTGAGGAGAAAATGCAAAGATAATTAGACGCTACTGGATTATCGTAGGAAAAAGCTCTTTTTCCTCATTGTTTTAGTTGTGCTGCTTTGTTGATTTGGATTGTTTGAAGGTAATGCAATTTTTTTACAACTGTTCTCAGTATAATTTTGCCTATTAATGCTATTTACTGTTACTTTGTTCTGATTTGAAAAGGATTTGACATGAATGAAGTCTCATGCGTCTAATGTTGTGTACAATAGTTTCACGTTCCTATTGAATCTGGAAATTGATTGACGAAGCATACAAACGAATTAAAGAAAATACTGTTTTCCTTTCACAACGGCATTGGAAGAAACGGTTATATAGCGAGAATTTTCTTCTACTCTATTATGGTGAACTTCTTAGCAGAAAGAAAAAACACCTGCTCAGCCCCACACAAATTTGAAAATTAACAAATCATAATCAAAACACAAACATCACACGGTTTTTGGTCATTACTAAAGCACGCCGTGCACGCACGCTGCACGCTAAATAATTACTAATGCACGCCGTGCATGGGGCGGAGTTAAGAATTTGCATGGGGCGGAAAACATGCACGTCGTGCATTAGTAATTATTTAGCGTGCACAGCGAACACAGCGTGCACGGCGTGCTTTAGTAATAGCCCGGTTTTTGTGTTATGATAACTTCGATTATATTTCTTCCAACAAATGATGTATTCATCATATCAGTTATTGGTATTACATCATTATTGACAGAAATAATTTTCCTCTTGCAAGAAAAAAAAGGCCATTACAAAAGCACACCGTGCACACTGTGCGCTCTGTACACTGTACAAATGCACGCTGCACACTGTATAATTACAAATGCACGCTGAGGCGCGGGAAAGATAGAAAGAGTGTTTGAGTTAAGAATTTTCCCGCGCCTTAGCGTGCATTTGTAATTAAACAGTGTGCAGCGTGCATTTGTACAGTGTACAGTGTGCACTGTGTGCTTTTGTAATAGCCAAAAAAATAATTCCAAGTAAAAAAAAAGACTTTCTAAATCTAAACCCGACAATTGTAAGACATTAAAGTCAAAATCTCAGATAATTTCAGTGGGATGGAAGACTCAGCTTACTGTAGGATTTGTCGTGTGCACGCTTTTGCCGAGCTTTCCAATTTAGCCGGTTGCTATAACAACATTCAAATTTCTAACGTTTTTAGCTTGTTAACCGGTGTCAGATCCTTTTCTCATGTTATTTTTCTCAGAAATTCCTCTTTTTTCGAGTTTCGAATAGTATTTTTGGAGATGCAGCGAGTGAACAATGGTTTAAGGTGGCCTGAATGGAAGATGGCAGTGGGTGGTATTACACCCCGGAAAGCTCGAATAGCTCGCAGACTTCATTCCATTCTGGAGGAGTCGTTCCTGATCTGACGAATGTCGTGCAAAGATCCGGTCAATCCTCAGCTCTCAGTGGGAAGTCTCGCCACACAAAAATCAAGAACTTCGTTCCCGTTGATACGGTAATTTCTTCTACTGCAATCTTATCAGTTTCTTATCAAGGAGTTTCATATCGCATTTGATGCTTTTTGAAATATTCCTAATATGTTAATTTGAATTAGCTTGCGTGTTTGAAGTTCGATTTTAAAGGTGCTTCTGCACCCAAAATTTCAAAGGTGCTTCTTCTGCTCATTGCCTTAGAGAAAAAAGTCCTTAGTATTTTCTGTTTTTTTCAGTCTTCACCGAAGAAAAGTCTCAGCTCCTTACTTCCCCGGCGGATGAAAAGTTCTCAGTCAGAGCAAAGTTAGTCAGTCTTTGGTGAGTCAAAGCAAGATGAATTGTTACATGAGTGAGGTTGCAGACTTCATTCTCTCTCCCCCTCTTTCTCCTCTCAAGTCGACCGACTCTGCCAGAGATCACGAATTGTTGAAGCAGGTTTACTCATCTCAAAACCTAATAATAATTTTTGAATTACTTTACTAATTTATTTAGCTCATCAATTTTGCAGACCGAGTCACTTCGAAAAGAAGTTGAAGCCACAAGAGATTGGTACATCAGAAACAAGGTTTTACATTTTTGAAATTTTATCTGTGTGAATTTAAATATTTTCAAAACCTTACTGGAAAGTAAATTTAAATATTGAGATTTTCATTTCACCTATACATTTTAAAAGTCATAGGTAAACTGCTAACTGCCTAAAAGAGTTTCTAGCGCGACCGACCTACCGACCCTCTTCTCTACTGTTCGGGATGGTTCTCTGACCCGCACTGCGGGTAAAAAAATCTATGCGCTCTGCAAAAATCCCGAAAAACATTTAAATCTATTCGCTTGGAGAAAATTTTTCCTCGGGTTTTTCGTAGGGAAAGTCCAAATTATCGGAAAAATTTAGTTTTGAACTTCTGAAATTTTAAAAATCTATGCGCGCGAAAAAAGTTGTGCAGGTGCTAAGAACCACCTTGCTACTGTCCTAAAAATTTCCAATTTGACCAAAAGTTAATGAGTAAAATTTTAGAGTTTTAAGAGCTCTCAGAGTTGATTGAAAGAAAAACTTTTTTATGTTATGAAAAGTTCCGTTTGCCATCGCTCAGCCCGAACAGAATTCTTCATGCTAAAAATGGAAACTTTCAAGTTAATCGGGCGATCGACCTTTCAAGAATTCAAGACATATTTTACCTATGTTAATAGTTGATGAAATAATGCGATAAGTTTTGCAGGCAACCAACAGAGACAACATGCGGTGCAATGTGGATTTCTACGGAAGAGAGTTGAAGGAATGGAAGGAATTCGTGGAGAACAGAAGAGAAAGAGAGAAAGGCGATAGAGTGCTGAGAGAAGAGAGGGAGCGGAGGAGAAGACAGCAGCTTGATGACATTCTCGTCCAAGAAAGCGGATTCGTTCTTTCTTCTGAGTCAGTCAATATATCGGCTATGGTAAAATAGCTCCAATCGATAAGGTTTCATTCAGTAAAACGGATACATTATTGATTGAAGTAGGGATACTGATTCAGTATTTGAACTCGTACTTTCTTTATCATCTCAAGGGCGAAATTAAAACCTATTAGCGAAAGTTGTCATGCAAAACTGTGTAAAATAAATGAAATTCGCTTCCAGTATTCACATCTCTTTACAAGTCATCGTCATAGGTTACCAAGGGGTACAAGTCATCGTCATAGGTTACCAAGGGGTACAAGTCATCGTCATAGGTTACCAAGGGGTACAAGTCATCGTCATAGGTTACCAAGGGGTACATCTCTTTACAAGTCATCGTCATAGGTTACCAAGGGGTACATCTCTTTACAAGTCATCGTCATAGGTTACCAAGGGGTACATCTCTTTACAAGTCATCGTCATAGGTTACCAAGGGGTACAAGTCATCGTCATAGGTTACCAAGGGGTACATCTCTTTACAAGTCATCGTCATAGGTTACCAAGGGGTACATCTCTTTACAAGTCATCGTCATAGGTTACCAAGGGGTACATCTCTTTACAAGTCATCGTCATAGGTTACCAAGGGGTACATCTCTTTACAAGTCATCGTCATAGGTTACCAAGGGGTACATCTCTTTACAAGTCATCGTCATAGGTTACCAAGGGGTACATCTCTTTACAAGTCATCGTCATAGGTTACCAAGGGGTACATCTCTTTACAAGTCATCGTCATAGGTTACCAAGGGGTACATCTCTTTACAAGTCATCGTCATAGGTTACCAAGGGGTACATCTCTTTACAAGTCATCGTCATAGGTTACCAAGGGGTACATCTCTTTACAAGTCATCGTCATAGGTTACCAAGGGGTACATCTCTTTACAAGTCATCGTCATAGGTTACCAAGGGGTACATCTCTTTACAAGTCATCGTCATAGGTTACCAAGGGGTACATCTCTTTACAAGTCATCGTCATAGGTTACCAAGGGGTACATCTCTTTACAAGTCATCGTCATAGGTTACCAAGGGGTACATCTCTTTACAAGTCATCGTCATAGGTTACCAAGGGGTACATCTCTTTACAAGTCATCGTCATAGGTTACCAAGGGGTACATCTCTTTACAAGTCATCGTCATAGGTTACCAAGGGGTACATCTCTTTACAAGTCATCGTCATAGGTTACCAAGGGGTACAAAAAACCGACCGGCCCCCCGCCCTGCAAATAAATTTTTTTGGTTCACGTTCACAAGCTTTTATACTATGCAGATATATACTTTTGTGTATTATTATGTTAGTGTTAATTAAGGAAATATGTAGCTATCCATTCATAATTGCATTCAAAATGAAGAAAATATTGTTGAAAACTCAAATAAACCGCTTCCAATAACGCTCCGCTACAAACTGAATTTTTCCATTACTTATCTTTAAGGAAAATATTAGAGGAAAAATACTAAAAATGTAATCGAATTTGAGCAAAAAACTCGATAAAAAAAATTTTACCGCCCGGCCCCCCGCTCGCTAAAATTTTTTGACAAATTCAGGTGACCTATGGTCATCGTGATTTTTCAGTGAGATCCGTAGACATTTAATGACTTTTTTATTTATCGATCTGAAAAGAAAAATAATACCAACTAGAATTTAAAAAATTCATGTAAGTGACTTAGAAAAACAAGGTTTTTAACTTCTTACAAGCGCTGAGGACTCATTGGTTTTGGTTTTTTTCTTCATTTGAAGAGGCGTCATAACCCAGAAAGAGGTAAATTATTGTACCTCATTTGAGTAGAGATGATTGCCTTTTTCATTATTATACTATAGGTACTGTCAGTTTAAAGAGAATAAAACGATAAGAAAAGTTTCATATGAAGCTCTTCTCAGTTCATCAAAGTCGTCTCCCGAGTTGCTATGGCGTCATGCGGGCGATAGAAAATCACCGCTATGGGATACGGTAGTGGAAGAAGCTCGGACGAATACTGCAGCAGGTGTAGCCCTCAGGCAATCTCACAGTAACGAAGGAAGGGAATGGAATGGAAGATCCAAGTCAGTTATTTCACAAATTCACACTTCGTTATTTTTTTTTTCAACAAAGTTTCTTGTCTTTTGTTGCATCTTTTGTTTAAATTTGTTGCTTGTTTATGCAAAGTCTCTTTCGGAAAGAATCTTTCTTCAGAGAAGTTCTCTGGAGCAGCAGAGAGAACGCAGAAGAAGAGAGAATCAGAGAAAATAAGATGGAAGAGAAGCGGAGGAGAGAGAAAGTGAAGACAGAGAAACTGAAGAGAGAGCAAGAGGTGCAGAGAGACAAGGAAAAGAGAGAAAGAGAAGAGGTGAGAAGAGAGAAAGACATGAGAAGAAGAGAGGAGGAAAAAGATAGAGAAAGAGGGGGAGAAGAGAGATTGGGTTGGACGACTCAGCAGAGCAGAAAAGACCGACAAGGATTCATTCAGGTTTTCACTAATTTTTTTGAATTTTTCTTTATTTCGAATTGAATTCAACGATATAATTACGTTCCAAAAATCAGTTTGGTTCCAGAGAAAAGAGGTCTTCACATCGAGCACGTCCTCATTCTCCAGAGAGAATTCAGAAGAACTCGTCAGGCCTGAGCGGTATCATTTTGAACTGCATTTAAGAAAGCGGGAGAGAGAATGGGGAGAGGGGTCAAATACTTTAATCAAAATATATTCAGATAGGTTTCGATTTTGACTAGATAAGTGTATTTTAATGATCAGAACACTTGTTGAAAGTTATTCGAAAAGGTGAAATGCATTCTGCGATGCCTCCGCAGGCTTTGTTCATCGGTTTGAAAACATTTGTTCATATAATTTGAAAAAGTTTTCAACTGCGATTGAACCATGGAATCTCTGTTCATACTAGGGATACGTTGATGGTATCATCCGCTCGTTTCAATATTTATAAATTTTGTGCACCTGTTTCAGGCGTCCCCGATTCCACCAACGCAAGTCGCGCGTTCTGACTGCCCCTACAGTACCCTCCCGGTCTTGTGCTACAGTTATCCGGCCTCGAACTGCAGTGAACTGGCCACGAGCGGCTTCCTCTTTTGAGTTGAACATCTCTCCTGTGAGAATACCGCCGTCCAGTCTTCGTAGCAGCATTTCATCTGAGCCTGTAGAAGAAGAAAGAAGGCCGCCAGCTAAACTCAAAGGTGGGTCCGGTAGGATTTGAAAAGAATGATAGAATCAGTCTCTCTCTCTCTCTCTCTCTCTCTCTCTCTCTCTCTCTCTCTCTCTCTCTCTCTCTTTCACCTTCCCCTTCTCTCTTTCTCTGTAAACTCTGTATCTTTCATTCTCTCTCTTAAGTTCTCAACTGTTGTCCTAGTAGGTTCTCTGCGACACTCTTCGGCGTCCCGACCCGTCCGCGTCGTCCGCGTAATAGAGCCGCCGAGGTTCCTGCTGCCCCGACCGAAGACGTCCGTGGTGAGCAGTAAGAGAATGAGCTCCCCTGCGTGTGATGTCAATGCCATCGAGCATCTCAGAAAGCTTCCAGAAGCCAACAGGTTCGTCATCAAAGGCTCTTGTTCTTATCATTCTTACTCGTAAATTACTCGTAAGTTTTGATTTTCTATCATGTTCAAAAATCACATTTATGAGCAAAAACTTCTGTAAAAAGGGCCGCTTTTTGAAGGGCATAATTTGTGTTTGATGGAATCGTCGCCGCATATCGAACTTCGAGCAGGGGTTATTTAGTAATGACAGATCTTCTGTTGGCGGGCCTCTGTGTTCCAAATCTTTGGGGGGGACCCTTATGTGAAAAAAAAGGTAAGGGGGACCCTTATGTGAGGAAGAAAAGAAAAAAATTTTCATTCCTAAGGGGGCACCCTCATGCGAAAAAAAATTTTTCGACTTCGGCGGGTCTCGGTTTGAAAAATCATAAGTTGGGACCCTTATGTAAAAAAAATTTGCCACCTTCGGCGGGCGTCTGTCCCTTTTTCTTTCACACTAAAAAACCCCTGCCTATAGGCCCACACAAGGCCTACTAAAAGCACATTGTCCAACTATTCATGAAGAACTCGAAGTCAGGGGTTTTTTAGTGTGAAAGAAAAAGGGACAGACGCCCGCCGAAGGTGGTAAATTTTTTTTCACATAAGGGTCCCCCCCTTATGATTTTTCAAACCGAGACCCGCCGACGGCGAAAAATTTTTTTTCGCATAAGGGTGCCCCCTTAGGAATGAAAATTTTTTTCTTTTCTTTCTCACATAAGGGTCCCCCCTTACCTTTTTTTCACATAAGGGTCCCCCCTAAAGATTTGGAACACAGAGGCCCGCCGACAGAAGATCTGTCATTACTAAATAACCCCTGCCTATAGGCATGTCAGTAGCAATGGGATATTCGAACTCCTTTTTTATATATCTCATACCGTACTCTTCCAGGAAGATGTTTGGCGGTGAGCAAGTGCGAGAGAATCTGCAGGAACCGACAGCCTCGCGCGGTCGTCCTCGTTTCCGGAGTGCGTCGGTGAACACAATCGAAACTGCCCGGGGACACTCGAGTGGAGGAAAAGCGAATGGAAAAGCGAATGCTTTCGTGGCTACTGTAGGTTATTATTTTTCCAATTCATTGTAACGATTTCTTTGCTTGAAAAGTTTCGGGTCCATTGAAGGGTCGGGTGAAAGGTGCGATAATGAGAAAGAGTGTGTTTTGAGGCGGGAATTTCAAAAAAAAAAAATTATTTTAGTGTTGTGCTGTCATCGTTAGGAAGGTGTTAGATGTTTGCAAAGAGAACCGCATCAGAATAAAAATGTGTATCAAAGTATTCTTTCTCATCTTTATTACACGTTTGTACATGTAAATATAACCTGTGCGGTAAGAAGCAGATGGCTGTTCATTAAACATGGATGAATAGGGATAAATTGAACTAAAGGCGTAGTAGCAGGTGAGCGGAAATGTAAGACATGATAGAAGGAGAGGTAGAGAGCAATAGAGAGAGCGAAAGAGATGAAAGAAAGTGAGGGAGATCGAGAGAAAAAAGAAAGAGAGAGAGAGAGGAGAAGGAGAACGAGGGAAAAAGGAAGAGAGAGAGGAGAAGGAGAACGAGGGAAAAAGAAAGAGAGACAAACTGAGAGAGAGGAATTAAAAAGGGATGTCTTAGTGAGATGGAAAAGGTTTAAGAAGCGAAAGGTGCATGTATCACTGAGAGGGATACTCGCAAATTTGCGTGTCACGGCCACTAGACTTGAACATGGAAAACATCAAATAGACGAGTCTAGTAACTCAAGAAAACGAGATGAAACCGACGAGGGATACGAGCATCTTTAAGTTGTTATGTCAAAATTACCGCATCAAGTCACATCAAAAGAGATGAGAAGTCCCGGTGGTAATGTGGACGCGCTCGCTCTGTTGGTTAGAGAGAGACATAAGAGACGGCTAAGTTCTATTCCGCCCGGCGGACAGTGTTTTCCTTGTGGCAGTTTAATCAAAAGAAAGGTTCTTGAGGCGAATGGAATGTCGCATTCTCTGGGAGCGAATAGACAACAGTTACTGTCCCTTCTAAAGTGCACTCTGCCATCGTGTCAGCAGACTGTCAATGACTTCATGGAGAGGGACAATCATCAAGATGTAAGTCTCTGCTTTAATAGCTTCCCAGTGAATGAAGTATCGTTTTGATATATTGAATCCTGATGATAGTTTAATTCGTCTTTTTTTGGAAACATGAAAAAATGACGTAGCAATAAAAAAGAGAAGGTTATTGAGCCAAATTACACTCGATGCTTGAAGATTATATAAATTAATTCTTATAGAATATTCCGGCTTAAAGTAAGTTTTTAAAGTCGATTTTTATTCAAAGTAGGTTTTTTAGAGGAACAATAAAGATTTTGTATTCGTTTAGAAGCGAGCGTTTCTTGTGAAGATGCGGGATCATATTCAGAAAAGAACGGATTACTTGGTAGAGAAAGAAGTAGAAAAGCGGGAGCCAAAGGATGAAGACAAACGACGGTTGGTCCATTTTCAAGGAGGATTTTTCGTTATCAGTTGGGGAAGTTCTTTTGTTGAGAAAGCTTCTTTGTTAGAAGTTGTTTGTTTAGTAATCAAAGCTTCACAATAATATCAAAGAGATGATCTATTTCATTTGTAGTTTTCAATGAATTTGATAAAATTTCAGAAAAGTTGAAGAATTAAATTTTCTTTGTATTTCGGATTCCTGTGATTAGATATGTTCAACATTTATGAAAACAAAGTAATGACTATCCATTCTAAGATGTCTAATGTGTTGCTGTTCAGATTTGAGCATCAATCAAAAGAATCGAAAGATCTACTAGGAAAGGTCAGTTAAACCGCATTCTCTTGTACCTTTTTCGTTGTTGTTGTTGTTGTTGTTGCCGGCAAGCATCCCGCATCGAAGACTTGGTTATGACACACTCTCTTCAATGAGAGAAGTTCTCGTGTTCTTCGGACAAGATGCGTCCGGAGAAGGGTTTTGATGTCCCTTGCAGTCAGGAGACTGTCATGCTGCACCTTGTGAAGGCGGACATCGTTGTAGCAACCTGTTCATGCTATAGGCCTTGTGAGTGGGTGGTCAAGCCGGCCAAGCTTTGTTTTTGGTGGGAGTAGAGACGTCTCGCCTGTCGTTGACCGGAGATAGGTAATAGGCTATTTGACTGGCGCCTCGACTCGCCATTGATAAGTATAGCGGAGTATCGGCTGATGTTTTGTCCGGTGGCATGCTCAGGCCGGTCCGGCATCGCCCTCCTTTGACGAGCTATACTACCTAGTTTTGGTCCGCGGCGGGATTTCCTCCGCTACCTCCCAGCACGAATTCTTCGTAGGGAGGCGTCCCTCTATCCGCCACCTGAGGTCGCGCTCGATTCTGGACTGGATGATCCGGCTCCATCCGTGACAGGCTCTTAAGGCTGTAGAGTCACGAATGGCCACTGTTGCCAGTGTGTTTCGAGAGTTTCTTCGTAGGGAGGCGTCCCTCTATCCGCCACCTGAGGTCGCGCTCGATTCTGGACTGGATGATCCGGCTCCATCCGTGATAGGCTCTTAAGGCTGTAGAGTCACGAATGGCCACTGTTGCCAGTGTGTTTCGAGAACCCTTTTCGTATACAATATTCCTCTGTTATTGTGCTCGAATACGGTAATTTTTTATGCAAACACTGTCTTGCAGCTGACAGAACTGTGCGATACGGATGTGATTCGCTCTTCAACAGTTAACCAGCTGAGGGCCTTACACTCTCTTCTGCAGAAAACGACCTGAGCCTCGGCCACCGTAATCGACGCAGAGAGCATCGCACTGTATAGATTTTTCACCTTGCACTTCCCATTACAGTATACTTCCTAAACAAAATTTGATTTCTTTGTGTAAGTATAGGAATCTGACTGCTTCAAAGACTATAGATATGTTTTCATTTTATATTAGAGAATTTTCAGATTCGATCTGATATACATAATTGCCCGTGATTCGCTCAGAATGGTTGCTTGAATGGATCTCTCCATGCTCATATCCCATCAAAGTGCTTCCACAGAAATTGTGCTGCTTATTAGAGGACTGCCGACTGATTTTTCGCCCAGAATATTCACTTTGTTCAATTGAATCGAATTCGAAAATTCATGTAATAAGATGGCGGTTTATTAACATATAGACTTGGATTCTTACCATTGAGGAAGACTAGTTTTATAGTACTCGATGTTATTATCTCGTGAGCTGCAAGCTGATAAAACTGAAACCATCGCCTGATTCGTGTTTTTGAGGGACTTGAGGGAGATTTTTTTGCTAAACTGGTCGGAAAGATTGCAAATTAAGAAGATTTATTGAAGAAGAAAAAGTTGATTTTCGATGCCTTGTACTACAGTTCGAGGTCTCAATCATGAAAGTTTTGCTTCTAAAATTAGCTGAATAACAAAAGAACAAGAGGCAGTACATAATCAGTGAAGATATTCCAGTATATTTGACAAGTAAATTGGGCAGTGTCTGGCTCCACGTTATGTTAGAAATTTATACATGACCACCATGTATAATGAGGCTTGTAAACAATGCTTTAAAGTCTTATCCACCAACTTCCAGAATCGATTTCGAACTGGAAAACATTATTCCTCACTCCATGGGCGGTGGTATGTACGTACGGTTTTTGATGGAAAATAATAAAGTGTCACGTGTTCTAGGATAACACTGTTTTCTTCATCATTTCGGCACGTGCCTACTGCTCCAGATGAAGGACTTTAATTAGTTATGCCTGTTGCGTTAGGAGGAGAGAGGAGCGGTTGCTTCAGTCCTATCCTTGCATTGCCATTTGAAGAGTTGAGAGTTATTATGAGCCGTCTTGCACTGCAGGGCTGTGCGGCTAAGCCTTGTCGGATTGCGGCTAGGCCTTGTCGGATTGCGGCTAGGCCTTGTCGGATTGCGGCTAAGCCTTGTCGGATTGCGGCTAGGCCTTGTCGGATTGCCGAAATTGCCGATGACGGCAACAGAAAATTTGCGTTCAAAACGTTTGTATCACAATAGAAAAGCAAGTTTTCGAAAAAAAATAAGTCGAAGTTTTCCTGAAATTTGTGCCCGTTTTTATTGCCGAAATTTTTTCGGCAATTGCCTAATGAAAAAAGCTCTTGCCGCTTTGTTGTACATGTCGCTCAACTCCAGCAGCTGATCAGCAATAATTGCACTATGAGCATTAGCAGTCTGAATCCGCGTGATTGGCTGACGGTCAATCTCTACCTTGTGACGCAATTGGGCGTCCTCTAAATCTGAAAAGCGTACCTGGGTATGTAGATTAAAGAATCTCTGATGTTAGCGCTCGAACCGATTCCGCTGAGTTTTCGGACACAGTTTATGTTTCGAGTTCAACATTTGAAATTACATGATAACATTATGTTTACTTCTGCAACAGAAAGTCGACCCTTCTAGGTCTCGCTATTCAATTCAATTCAATTCAATTTATTCCAGTTGTACATGTAGAAGTTATGACAATGGATGACTGCCACGGATGTGGGATCAGTGTTTAAAAAAAAACAAAAGAAAATAGAAGTATGAGGAAGAGTGGAGAGGGGGGGGGGGGTTTTCGCCAGTATAGTTCGGAAACACTGTCTAAAATTCTAACAAAAACAATACAGCTTTGCGAGTGGAGGACCTAGAATATTATGAAGCGAACAAGTTTTCCCCTTTTTTCTTTCGTCCTTTTTTGGTTTAAACTTTTTGTAGAACTTGAAAATTTTTGGGAATGTTTAGTTGAGAATTGTGAAAAGAGTCAAAAACATGGGATTTAATACGAGGAGAGAGTTTTCGGAGAGGAAAAAGATTTAGAGGAAGAGTACAGCCGTGTAATACAGACTTGCATGTTGAGATGGTATTGAAGAAATTAAAGGTAAAGAGGAGCAGTGAGAAGGGAAGAAGAAAGAGAGAGAGAAATAGAGAGAGAGAGAGGTAAAGAGGAGCAGTGAGAAGGGAAGAAGAAAGAGAGAGAGAAATAGAGAGAGAGAGGTAAAGAGGAGCAGTGAGAAGGGAAGAAGAAAGAGAGAGAGAAATAGAGAGAGAGAGGTAAAGAGGAGCAGTGAGAAGGGAAGAAGAAAGAGAGAGAGAAATAGAGAGAGAGAGGTAAAGAGGAGCAGTGAGAAGGGAAGAAGAAAGAGAGAGAGAAATAGAGAGAGAGAGGTAAAGAGGAGCAGTGAGAAGGGAAGAAGAAAGAGAGAGAGAAATAGAGAGAGAGAGAGAGTGCTGTGAAGAAAAAGACAGAAATTAAAGGTAAAGAGGAGCAGTGAGAAGGGAAGAAGAAAGAGAGAGAGAAATAGAGAGAGAGAGGTAAAGAGGAGCAGTGAGAAGGGAAGAAGAAAGAGAGAGAGAAATAGAGAGAGAGAGGTAAAGAGGAGCAGTGAGAAGGGAAGAAGAAAGAGAGAGAGAAATAGAGAGAGAGAGGTAAAGAGGAGCAGTGAGAAGGGAAGAAGAAAGAGAGAGAGAAATAGAGAGAGAGAGAGAGTGGTGTGAAGAAAAAGACAGAAATTAAAGGTAAAGAGGAGCAGTGAGAAGGGAAGAAGAAAGAGAGAGAGAAATAGAGAGAGAGAGGTAAAGAGGAGCAGTGAGAAGGGAAGAAGAAAGAGAGAGAGAAATAGAGAGAGAGAGGTAAAGAGGAGCAGTGAGAAGGGAAGAAGAAAGAGAGAGAGAAATAGAGAGAGAGAGGTAAAGAGGAGCAGTGAGAAGGGAAGAAGAAAGAGAGAGAGAAATAGAGAGAGAGAGGTAAAGAGGAGCAGTGAGAAGGGAAGAAGAAAGAGAGAGAGAAATAGAGAGAGAGAGAGTGGTGTGAAGAAAAAGACAGAAATTAAAGGTAAAGAGGAGCAGTGAGAAGGGAAGAAGAAAGAGAGAGAGAAATAGAGAGAGAGAGAGAGAGAGAGTGGTGTGAAGAAAAAGACAGAAATTAAAGGTAAAGAGGAGCAGTGAGAAGGGAAGAAGAAAGAGAGAGAGAAATAGAGAGAGAGAGAGAGAGTGGTGTGAAGAAAAAGACAGAAATTAAAGGTAAAGAGGAGCAGTGAGAAGGGAAGAAGAAAGAGAGAGAGAAATAGAGAGAGAGAGAGAGAGTGGTGTGAAGAAAAAGACAGAAATTAAAGGTAAAGAGGAGCAGTGAGAAGGGAAGAAGAAAGAGAGAGAGAAATAGAGAGAGAGAGAGAGTGGTGTGAAGAAAAAGACAGAAATTAAAGGTAAAGAGGAGCAGTGAGAAGGGAAGAAGAAAGAGAGAGAGAAATAGAGAGAGAGAGAGAGAGTGGTGTGAAGAAAAAGACAGAAATTAAAGGTAAAGAGGAGCAGTGAGAAGGGAAGAAGAAAGAGAGAGAGAAATAGAGAGAGAGAGAGAGTGGTGTGAAGAAAAAGACAGAGAAGCCTAGAAATAAGTAGAAAAAAGATAGCAAGAAAAATAAGTGAAGTATGATACAAAAAGATTGAGAATGTTGTAGAAACATCGTATATCCGAGAAAAAATCTCATAGAAAAACAAAGAGAGAGAAAAAGAGAGAGAGAGAGAGAGACAAGGAGAAAAATAGAGAGAGAGAGAGAAAGAAAGAGATGAAGAGAGTAAGAGAGAGACTTTTAAGTCCATAGCCAGCAAGAGTAGCTGGCAGCAAAGCCGTAATGAGTGGTTCTTAACATCTGCTTGAGACTTGGCAGTGGAAGGAACATCAGAGGAGAACTAATGGGCAGAGGAGACGCTACGCCGCCTTCAAATATCCCATTGTTCCCAACGCTCTCTTCTATCTTTCTTTCTCTCCATCTCTCTCTCTCTCTCCCCTATCTTTCTCTCTCTACCACTATTCTAATGCCGTTTTTCTTAACATATTTTCATACTTTCTTACTTTTTGCTAAGTCCTAGTTCTCTTATTTTTTCGAGTATTTAATGTTTCTCTCCAGTCTCGGCTCATCAAAATGTCTGCAATAGTTTTTTTTTTCTGCTTGAAAGTAAAATATTGTCTGAGTTCCCTGTCCGGCTTGACAATCCATTCTTTCCGATGTGTGATCTCGGAAATTATATGAAAATTTCCACTTAATGCAGTTTAAAAAAAGATTTTATGTTTTTTAGGAGCAATTATTTTCAGTATTAAAAACTTAACCAATCGCGAGCCGAAAATGAAAAGAAGATGATTTAAAAAAGCAAATTCGCAGTGCGTCAATAAACATTCTGAGTTAATTTTATTGAAGAAGCCGGTTTGATTATGTTCTTAATCTTTGAATTAAAAATTTTTCAGTGGTTTGTGCTGAGAATACAGGTAAAAACGCTTTGCAATAAGCGGTTTGCTTCATATTCTCTCTCTGTTCCTTTCGTTTCGACCGAATCACAGGTTAAAATTAGTTTCATGCAGGAACTGTGAACCTCGATGCCGTATTGTCAAAATTCTTTTCAAGTTCTTGACCTTTTGACACTTGAACATGATTTATTTGCGGTGCTTCATTTCATTGAAATCGATAATGAAGTTCCGTATAAAAAATTATAAACTTTGTTTGTGAATAAATAGTACCGGGATAAAGTACTTTATCATTTTTTCACCCGAAATGTTTCCGAGAAGTTCAATCAATATGTTCATTCAAAGTTTTTTTCTTCACTACCTATGTACATGATTAACTGTGATATTTTTCTAATCGCTTCATAATCAAAGTCTCATGAAGCGCCACAATTCATACAATTGAACACAGTTCTACTATTATTAATGAACCTGATAAAGTACGAATGAGAGCGATAAACATAGAGACACGATAATCTAGACTACGTATGTTTTGAACGAAACGGTCTCAAGGTGTCCAAATTCTGCTACAGGCCGAGCTCATCCTAGCTGATGTCTGGAAGAAGGAGTGTGGAGATAGAGCGCTCCTTTCCCGCTCGGCAACAACAATATGTTCACCTTTTAAAAAAAGCAAGTAAAATGCTTTTCCTTCGCTGAAAAGATGAACTTCATACGGTTTCCAAAATATTATTTTTTTGTTGTGTTTTTCTATTACCAGTATTGTATGATTTGTACCAGCTGGTGGATGAATATACTTTTTAAATGAAATTTTGTCGTAAAAAATTCTCATTTGTTTTTTTTTATAACTTATCTCCTGTTTTTTGATGATCCTTACAACGAGTTTATTCAAATCATTGTGCAGCAGATTTTTTGAAATTTCGATCTTGTTGAAATTACTAAAATGAATTGTGTCACAGGATTTGCATGAAACTTTCTTGGTAATAAATTATATCAAGAATTTTCTCCAACTTCATTTTCAGATAAAGTCAAGTTTCTTGCTGGTCAACAATTTTCATTGTTTTATTTCCTTTAAAAACTTATCGCCATTTCGAGTTGTTCGAACACCCTCATCTGCCGCATGTTTAATCTCTGTTGTAACTAGGTTACCGGTCGTCGACCGGTCACCTACTTCGATGTCTGCGACATAAACTTTTGTTTTTCTCGGTGTAATTAACACAGAAGAAAATAAAAGGTCGTACAAGAGAGCGTGAGCTCATTGTTTCGTTCACGAACTCACTCTAAAACTAAGACGTAAACAACGAGCAGTGCGAGAGAACGAAAAATATGGCATAAAGTTGGAGAAGTAGAGATTTCATATGCCAATTTTTTTCATTACGAACAGTGTGATAGGTGTTCTTGTCTATTGTAATCCTCTTGGCTAATCTAAGCCTTGTAACGCTACTAATTACAACCGTAAACACCTATAACACTGTACAATTAAAAAAGCAATAACAGTTCGTCCGCTCTCAGTAAATGCGCTGAATCAGTGTGAAACCGAACGTTTCCGAACCTGCGATTGATTTTTAACGCAGCGAAATAGAACGAAAAAGTTTTTTGAAAAAGTACTTCTAAAATTTGGTTTTTTTAAACTCTTTCTTTTTTATTCGATTTAAAGATTGTTGAGAAGTGTCATAGAAGTCTCTATCACAATACTCTCTCCAACTTCAAAAAGCAAAGTTTTTTTCCATGTCCGGTGATCAAAGACTCATGCCTAATCATGATTGAACTTGGAAAACTCAAGAAAATAAAATTCAAATGTTTATTAATTGTATTATTTTTCCTAACATTTTATAACGTTTTCTCAAAGACTTCATTTTTATTGTTCTACCAATTATGATTGTTTTAATTCATTTTCCTCAGCTGTTCTTTTCTGAAAAAAATTTTTTGCTCAGGTTTATTTAGAAAAATTTTTTTATTCGGGTCGTTTTTGAGATTATTTTTCCGAAAATTTCATCAAGATTTTGGCAAAATTCACTAGTCGAAGGAGTACATGTTCAGTACTCCATGGTAGATGAATTTTGATATAAATTAATGATCTTTTTCTCGAGGTGACATGTGAGGTCACAATAGATACATTAAACGTGCTCTTAAGAGGCCTAAGCTTGAGATTTTTGAGGCCCGTGTTACATATGTGATCTATAAAAAATTTCGCTTGGGCCCAGTTGGATTTCATCAGTGAAAGTAAATAAACAATTTCTGTCTAAAACGCGTAGTTGACAATGTTCAGAATTAGTCGTGTAGACAATACTATAAAAACGCAATATAGTGATCGGAAATACAGTCTCACATGCATGAAAAAGCACCTTGACCGCTTATCTCGAGAAATAAAAACAAAATGGATAAAGTAATTTCTCTACAATATCCTCGCTTTTTAGGTATCAAATCGTATCTAAGGCACGAAAAAGGGAAAAACTTTATTTGAGAAGGCATTCAAAAGAATATGTAATTTGAGAATTGAAGAGGTTCTCCAAAAAAAGGTTTTGTTCAACAAAAAAATTTTTAGATGTTGAACGAGAAAAAAGTCAGAGGAAAGCATTTAGAAATGTGTTAGCATGGAATGAAAAAGCTCTCTCAAATTTGACTCAATGGAAGTCGTAAAAATTCAAAATTAAGTCAGAAGAATCAGGAACAGATCTATGATGCTGAACAACTGTGAAATTTGTGAATAGTATGTAGTTGTTAATGCGACTTCTTTGGAAATCTGTAGTTTGTGACTGGTCTTTGTGACTAGTTACTAGTCTTTGTGACTAGTGACTGGTTTTTGTGACTACTTTCAAATTGAAAACAAAATTTTCAAAGAATATATCGCCCAGATCAGAGAAAAACGTTATCGACGAATTTTCCTAATTGTGAGGCTCGCTGTTCACAGTAGAAAAAAGATGGTACGGCATTTTAATCGATAGATAAGCAGTCACTGGGTTTTGACTCCATATCACAACACTATTTATCAGCTTTTATTTTCCCGTTTCACTTTTCGTCAGAAATAATAATTTTTAAAAGTGTTTAACTGTTTATTACGTGACGTACATCACATGGGCCTCATCGAGTTTTTATAGAGAAGAAAGAAGGCAGGGGGGACAGGGGAGTTGGTCGAAATGTCTTCAAAGTAGTAGTTGCTGGATATCAAGAGATAAATTCTTGAGATTTATGGAGTTTTCTCTCAGGTATTGTTGTGAATATTGGGGGAAGGCTTGAAGTCTAGAGAAACGAGGGAAGAAGCGACCATGTCGCAGCGAGTGAAGAGGAAGAGTGAAAACGAGGGAAGAAGTTTGCTTCTTAGTTTCTAAGATTTTCCTTTTTTGCGAAAGATCTCACGGAAGATTAGAAAAAAGAGAGTAAGAGAAGCCTCGGCTTTGCACACATTACCGACGTAATCCATTTGGCGTTAATTTAGAAATTTTTTCTTAAAAATAGGCCCTAAAATATTACATTCGAGTAGTTGATTGTTTAAAGCAATGATATAATATTCTTTCCTCCCCGTCTTTCAGGGGTGATAGGCAAGCTCATTTACATATATTAGTGATAAGGTAAGACAATTAATTACCTGAAGTTCATCTTTTTTACTTTCATAGTAGTTTATTTCTTGGTTCTAAAAAACTGCAAAACTATTGAATTTTTTTTTTTTCGTTGATCGCTCAATTAAAAATGAATTATTTTTCTCTTTTTTTCAAATTCTCTCAAAACTTCTCTTCTTATCTTGTTTTTTGACGCTTGCTTCAGCTTTTGTTTCTATCTACATCTTATTAACTTTTCTGTTCTACCTCAACTCAGCTTTTGTTTCTATCTACATCTTATTAACTTTTCTGTTCTACCTCAACTCACTCACACATTCCCACTTTTTTTTTTAAAATTCTTCCTATAAAATGTTTGTAAGGAGTGATATTGGGAGCACTTTGACTACATTTCGCCGTCTTTGTGTGAGGGCAGAAGCTGGCTATCACTCGAGATTCCAATGTGGAGGAAATCTGTTTCTTTTGACAGATATTGAGTCATCCATACATCTTCTTCTCCTTCACCGCCGCCCTTCTCTCTTCTCGCCTCTTATGGCAGTCTGCAGACTCACTGGAGATCACGTTAGACTCAATGTTTTGAGGAGTCAATTGAGATTCAAATGGAAAAAAGGAGAGAAAGAAAAAGTAAGAGATAGTTAGATAGTAAGAAAGAGTGAACAAGATAATAGGAAAAGATTAAAAAAATAGTGTGAATGGTATGAAGAGTGAGACACAAAGCGAGAAAAACAGAAAGTTTATAATAATTATATGTTTTGAGATATTCATAAGCAGATTGAAGTGCTCATCAAATATATGATTCAATACTCCCTTTACATGAGCTTTTTCTCCATAAGGAAAGAACATAAACTGTAAAACATTTTCTTAAAAGTTTAATCTCTATTAACAAAGGTAATACGCTCATAATTATTAAATACTCATAATGATTAAATACCTTTAATTCGTATTTTTTATATCAAAATCTTGTAACCATTTTGGTTTTATTTTCTTGTTTGATGTATTTCTGTTCTCAGCGTTCTGATTCGTTTTTATATCATTTCTTTTTTAAAAAAAATCATTATATAATTATCATTTCTTTCTCTCCACCAACTTTTTTGTTTCTTCAAAGAAAATTTTCTCGGTTCCTCTTCTTATGTACATATATTTTCTTCTTGCTGAGCTCTTTGTCAATTCTCGTTCATTTTTTTTAAAGTTCCAATTTACGAATAAAAAAATCTAAAACCTCTTCTTCGCAAACTTTCCAAGTCCTTTAAATAATTTCTTTTTGTTTCGAAGTTACTGTGATGTTTTTACAACTCTAATGCTTCTTGTTACCGCCATAAACTTCTCGAACATTCTAATTTAACATTTGTTCCTGGCTGAAAACGTCGTTCAAATGAAAGTTTTTTTGTCGTTCGTTAATCTTCCCCGTCGCCCTCGGAAAACATTAGAAGTAATCTCCTCAATCCTCCTTCCCTTTTTTTGTTTTTCATTTTTTCCTCTAAATACATTTTGATGCCAGAGAAGCCGAAGAGATCATCATTATTCGTGGGAGTGAAAGATTGCGATTGGATTGGTTGACAAATGAATGAATAAACATCTTTAAAATTTTATGAATGACTGAAAAAAGCTGAATGAATGAATAGATACATAAATTAATATGAACTAATCATTACAAAAAGTCATTATTAGATAACTCAACAAATAAATAAACGATGCTGAGGAATGTGCGAAAAGGAAGGAAAGTTTATATGTCATGACGCTAGAGTCGAATTAAATTGAGCGGAAGTCCCTGGAAAAGTGTGCGGAGATATGCATATAATAAGATGAGAAGAATGAAGACCTCGGGATACAGTAGTTCCCAGGAGAATTGGCGAGAAAGAAGGGAGATAAATATATGTGTGGATGATAGGGATAATATAAATTGAGGAGACGTTTCGTGAGATGTTCTCGGATATTTGGTTGTGGAAAAGTTAGGAAACCTTTTTTTCTTATACTCGAGAGGGGGACTAACAAAAAGAAAAAAGAAGGAGGAGAATAATGAGATAAAAAGGCAGAGAAAGAGCAGAAACAGTGATAAGAGAAGTGTGTATTTTTCTGTTTCCGTCTCTTTACTTAACAAACATTCTGAAGAAAGCCAATTCCGAATCCATGTTTTCTTCCAAGACAGAAGGGTGCAAAGAAAACTTTTTGAGGATAAAGCGTTTACAAGAACTTACTTTCTTTTTTTGAAACAGAATTTTTTAAAACTCAAACTTATTTGAAAAAAACAAGTTCAGGTTTTGATCTTGTCGGTTTTGAAGTTCATTTAGGTAAGAAAAGCAAATAAAGTTTGTTTAGGTAAAAAGGCGAATGAAAAAATATTGAAAGTCTTAAGTGAATAGCCGAATCCCTGAATTAAGAAAAGTCAATTAAAAAATTTTTAGAGAAAGACAGGCAAGAACTATTTGACTGCCAGAGCAAGAAAGATCGAGAAAAAGCAGAAAGTAGAATATGATAGAGAGACATGCTAAAGAAAGTAGAAAAAAAGTTATTGTGAATGAATAAATGTTGAAAAATTGATTTTAAAAAAAAAGTGTTTCCACAGAGGAATACAAGGAATACAAGCCGTCACAAGGAATTATTGAGTCAAGAAGAGAAAAGAGATGAAGAGCAATGTTCAAATGAATTTTGTTAGATTTCTGAGACAGAAAGATAGAGAAATAGAAAAAGCGAGGTAAAAGAGAGAGATAGAAAGAGAAATAAAGAGAGAGAAAAAGAGAGAGATAGAAAGAGATAGAGAAACAGAGAGAAAAATAGATAGGTTACGTGAGAAAGAGAAAAATACAGAGAAAAGGTTTTTGAGCTGAGTAAGGGAAGGGGAACTGAATGAATGCACAAACAGATATTGAGAAGGATTATATATAATATAAGGGAATGCAAGTAAAAGAACAAGATTTTTCTTCTTCTGAGGAATATAAGCAAGAGGAGTGAGAAAGGGGAAGTAGAATAAAACTAAGTGGGAGGATTAGGAAGAGAGAAGTTGAGTGAAAGAGATTCAGAGAGTGATAGAGTGAAAAAAGAAAGTTTGAGTGAGTCACTTAGGTATGGCTAGAGAGAGAGATATATAGATAGATAGAGAGAGATGTAGAGAAACACAGAAGATGGGAGATTGAGATTGAAGTAAGGACATGCTAACTTTCAAGATGTTCTCAGTTTGCTTGCTAGTTGTCTAATCTTAAGAGCGGAAAAGGCCCAGAAAATAGTCCTTGTTAAAACTATAATACATTGATTATTGAAGAAACCAAAAATAAACAAAGAACCAATTGTTATCTTTGCTTTCCATCTCATCTTTTCTTTTCTTCATTGACCCCTGACCCCATCTCTTCTCTCTCTCTGCCTCTCTCTCTCTCTCTCTCTCTCTCTCTCTCTCTCTCTCTCTCTCTTTCTCTCTCTATTTTATTGTTGTCTATCTGTCCTTTCTCCTTCTCTAACTATTCATATGCTCTTCCATCTCTCAGTCTCTCGCTCTCGCCCTTCCCCTTCACTCCGTTTTCTCCCTTTCTCGATTCACTCTCGATTCATTTTTTTGATGACTCAATGAAACACTTCTTTTTGAACCCAGATGATTAATGTGTTCTCTGTTCTTCCCGTGCATTACAAGTAATATGCTTGCGCTCTCTCGGTTTCCTAGGCATTCTTTTGTAATTTTCCGATTACATGTGAGTATGTATTTTTTTCCTCACTCTGTCTCTTTCTTTCTTCTTAATTTAATTTCTTCCTACCTCTGAATAATGTTCCTGAAAATGATTTTGATGTTGTTGTTTTTTTGCGTGATATTCCTCATCTCCTCCTATCACTATGTTTTACGCCTGTGAACGGAGATATATGAAATATCGATTGAGTTAGTTTAAATGTGCGTCAATGCCATTCACAATTCACGTTCCGTCCTCAATGAATGGTTTACGAGGATTGATAGAGATTTATTCATAGGAAACATTATAGAATCGTCTGAATTTGTGTGAGAAAATGCAATCCGTCTGTTGAATTCTCTTTTGATGGTTTGGAAGTTAATTTTCCATGTTTTTTTTATTGCTTTCACGAACGCTCATGAACGATTTTTTTGAGTTTCTGACAAAAAATGTACAATTTATGTGCGTCTCTCACATTTGAATTTTATTTTACTCTTTTTGTTGTTAGTTTGAGATCATACAAAGACAGAAGGCTAAAAAACGAAGGGGAGTATACAGGGTGCGGCCAAAGTATAGAACGGTGGTTATTAACCATTTGTTATTAGAAAAAGCAAGCAAATCAAGTCTTTAGTATAAATTTTTTTATTGCATGCAGGTTTAGTAAAAATTATGAAAAATTATTCGATTCGACCTCTCTTTATCTTACAACATGCCTGAGACAATGCTCGAATTGCTGGACCGTGTCTCGCAGGTATTCACCAGAAAGATTCTTCCATTCTGTGGTCAGGCGGGCCTTGAGAACATTCAAATTGTAAGGAGTTGTAGCACAGACCTTGGACTGTAAATATCTCCAAACAGAGTAATCCAGCGGATTCAGGTCGGGAGAGGAAGCGGGCCGTTCGGACTTTATCATAGAGGCCGGAAGGTTTGCTGCGCACCAATCTTGAGTGAACTTCGCAGTGTGAGAAGGAGCTCCGTTTTGCTGGAAGACATACTTTTCTCCTTTGAAATGAGCATCTGCTTAGGGCTTCAATACATTTTCAAGATTTTTCCGTGTACAGATGCCGGTCCATTTTGACGTTTTCTTCAACAAAGAACAAGGGACTCTTGCCTGAGGAGCACACCATATCCTGAGCAGGGTGTTGAGTTCTTTCGATGCATCTGCCTTTTTTATCAGCCTCCAGAAAAGTGTGAGCAAGAACGCGTTTGTTTTGGGGTTAAAATCCTCTTCTGCTTTAAATAATTTCTCATAAGAGAAGATGAACTGAGGAAGCGAGACACCGTCCAGCAATTAGAGCATCGTCTCAGGCATGTTGTAAGAAAAAAGAGCACGACGAATTGAACAATTTTTCATGATTGTTCTTAAACCTGTATGCAGTGAATATTTTTATACTAAAGACTTGATTTTCTTGCTTTTTCTAAAAACAAATGGTTAATAACCACCTTTCCATACTTTGGCCGCACCCTGTAGAGTTGAGGGAGAAGATTTTGAAGAGAGATAGAGAGCAAAATAAAGAGTAAAAGGAAGACGATTAAGAAAAAAAGCGTGAAAAATGAAACAGAAAAGCTGACCTACCACATCAATAATTCTATCTTGTTCGCCATGACTGGAGTGGTCGACTTTCCATCCGCTCTCTTCATTACGTCTAGTGTACAAGATGCAATCCGGCTTCAACGAGGAATTGGACACCTTGAAGCTGTATCGTCCTAGTCCCTCACCACCTTCTCACACAATGCTACCACTGGAGTAGGATCGATCAATCACTTGAAAGTTCATTCCGAAATCAACGTCGACCCCTTCGACCTCATATGTTATCAACTCCTTCGACCTCATGTTTCCCCTCACACGGAAGACCCCTTACCTTATACCTCATGTTTCCCCTCACACGGAAGACCCCTTTCCTTATACCTCATGTTTCCCCTCACACGGAAGACCCCTTTCCTTATACCTCATGTTTCCCCTCACACGGAAGACCCCTTTCCTTATACCTCATGTTTCCCCTCACACGGAAGACCCCTTTCCTTATACCTCATGTTTCCCCTCACACGGAAGACCCCTTTCCTTATACCTCATGTTTCCCCTCACACGGAAAGACCCCTTTCCTTATACCTCATGTTTCCCCTCACACGGAGACCCCCTTTCCTTATACCTCATGTTTCCCCTCACACGGAAGACCCCTTTCCTTATACCTCATGTTTCCCCTCACACGGAAGACCCCTTTCCTTATAACTCATGTTTCCCCTCACACGGAAGACCCCTTTCCTTATACCTCATGTTTCCCCTCACACGGAAGACCCCTTTCCTTATACCTCATGTTTCCCCTCACACGGAAGACCCCTTTCCTTATACCTCATGTTTCCCCTCACACGGAAGACCCCTTTCCTTATACCTCATGTTTCCCCTCACACGGAAGACCCCTTTCCTTATACCTCATGTTTCCCCTCACACGGAAGACCCCTTTCCTTATACCTCATGTTTCCCCTCACACGGAAGACCCCTTTCCTTATACCTCATGTTTCCCCTCACACGGAAGACCCCTTTCCTTATACCTCATGTTTCCCCTCACACGGAAGACCCCTTTCCTTATACCTCATGTTTCCCCTCACACGGAAGACCCCTTTCCTTATACCTCATGTTTCCCCTCACACGGAAGACCCCTTTCCTTATACCTCATGTTTCCCCTCACACGGAAGACCCCTTTCCTTATACCTCATGTTTCCCCTCACACGGAAGACCCCTTTCCTTATACCTCATGTTTCCCCTCACACGGAAGACCCCTTTCCTTATACCTCATGTTTCCCCTCACACGGAAGACCCCTTTCCTTATACCTCATGTTTCCCCTCACACGGAAGACCCCTTTCCTTATACCTCATGTTTCCCCTCACACGGAAGACCCCTTTCCTTATACCTCATGTTTCCCCTCACACGGAAGACCCCTTTCCTTATACCTCATGTTTCCCCTCACACGGAAGACCCCTTTCCTTATACCTCATGTTTCCCCTCACACGGAAGACCCCTTTCCTTATACCTCATGTTTCCCCTCACACGGAAGACCCCTTTCCTTATACCTCATGTTTCCCCTCACACGGAAGACCCCTTTCCTTATACCTCATGTTTCCCCTCACACGGAAGACCCCTTTCCTTATACCTCATGTTTCCCCTCACACGGAAGACCCCTTTCCTTATACCCCTTACCACGCATTTTCCATGCGTAATAAATTCAAACTCAAACTCGAATAAGAAGTTGTTATTTAAGAAATAACTGCGGATGGAATATTGATATCGACAATATTAAAAACATAAATATTGACGATATTGAAGTCTCTCTCTCTCTCTCTCTCTCTCTCTTCTCTTTCTCTCTCTCTCTCTCTCTCTCTCTCTCTCTCTCTCTCTCTCTCTCTCTCTCTCTCTCTCTCTCTCTCTCTCTCTCTCTCTCTCTCTCTCTCTCTCTCTCTCTCTCTCTCTCTCTCTCTCTCTCTCTCTCTCTCTCTCTCTCTCTCTCTCTCGCTCTCTCTTGTCACCCTCTATGTATAACAATGTTTTCCCAGTTTGAATTTTCTCTCTTTCATTTTTTCTTTGTCTTCTTCGTCTTTTATCGCTCTTACTCTCGCTACTTTTCAGTTCTCTTACTAAGACATCCTCTATAACATATTTGTAGGTCATTGAATGCACAATGACGAACTATTCAGAGCTCGTCTCTATCTATCTTTCTCTCTTTTCCTCACTGTCTCAGTTTTTCCTTCTATACTTCTTTATATATCTACAAATGTATATGTCAACATATATTTCGTTTTCTCTCTACCTCCTTCTCCCCATCTCTCTTCTCTCTCTACACTTTTTTTTGTTTCTAGTTTCATATTCTTTCTTAAATGTTTTCCCACCTGACCTCCGTGTAATCCGACAATTAACACTGAATAGGAGGAAAATGCATACTTTTGTAACGATCTTTTCCATGTTCTTCTGTCAGCTCTTTGATCCGATGGTCATTTCATGGCGGATTCTATTGTTAGAAGCCTCTTTCTTCGAGTTTTTCACGGTAGAAAAATAAGGGTTGATCGCCTCGACTACAGAGAAAACGTCTTGTGCATTCATCGATTACTCTTACTAACACACAGCCGTAAATGGCGAGGTTTCTCTCACTCACTTCCCCTGAAACATTCTTCATGCACTTGGTTGCTCTACTTCTCTGTTCTCCCTTTCACACGCTTCCAACTGTTATCTGTGCTACACTTGAACACTCGATTCTTCTGCCTTAAACGTTTTCAACTTGTGGCAAAAGAAAGCACCGAGTCTATCTAAACCTCTCATCTCGCTCTCTCTCTCTCTCTTTTTGTCTCTGTCTTTCCCTTTCTCTGTATCTCTTTGTCTCTCTCTCCCTCTCTTTCTCTTTTCATCTCTGTCTCTCTCTACCTTCCCTTTCCTCTCTGTTCTCTCTCTCGCTCTCTTTCTTACTTTCTCCCTTTGTCTCCCTTCCTTTCTATCTCTCAGGATCTCATCATTCCATAATTTCCTTAATATGACTTGCTATGTCAATTCCTCTCTTGTCTCTGACTCTCTCATATCAAATTGATATCGGAGTTTTGAACGAACGCAACCGCCCTTTGATATCGGAGTTTACAGCTTGATTTGCTATTACGAAACTTTTCTATTCATCTCCTCTTTTCTCTCCAATCCGCTTCAGAAAGGGAAAGGGTGTGTTCTTTCCTATCAGTCTAAATTTATGGTTCACTCCGAAAATGGGTAGAAAAAACTTTTTTTAAAAATAGTCAGCTTCTGGTTAATGCATTAAGTTTCAAATGTTGAGAACTCCGTAGAGATTCAATTGTGCGTTGAATAATGCCTTTGATTTTTTCGAGGCAAAAGCGAATGATTAAAAAGTTTGACTCTGCTCGGAACTCAGGTGTGGTCTGTGATTGTCAGCTATCAAATTGTCAGCTATCAAATTGTTCTTGAGGTGATAGCTGACAAGCAGAGAAGAATGAGAGATAACATCGTATAAAGAGACTGAAGACAATTTGAGAAAAAACTCACTGTCTCAGGAAAAAACTCTGCACGCCTCTGCACTCTACCTATTATAGAAAGTCAGAAACGCAGTTCGGCGTGGAGAAAAGCTCAACCCTTCAAATAAAACTTTGTGACTAATTTTCGAAACTGGGCACTTTTGCCGTCGACAGTATTTGATCACCGGGAAGGGTTCAGTTATTCCTCGGGGTCAGGTTGATGAAAAGGGGCTATGGTAAAAAGAGTGTATTCTCAGCTGGATTCTCTTGGTGGAGAGATGGTATGTGAAAAGAATCCTGATGTGTTTATCTCAAAACTATTTGGATTTATGAAATTTTCCTGAATGTCATCATTGCTCATCATGAAAAGGAAAAGTCATTAATCTTGTTTGAAAGTAGACAGAGAAGAAATTGAAGGAGGTTATGAAAATGCCTTAGAAAGGAAGAAAGGGGAACCGGTCTCACTCAGGGAGGATTAATATGAATTACTGGCTTCTCAAATACGTTTCATCTACCTAAAAAAACCTTTTATGAGTTCAATTCATGTTCCTAACTGCGATTTTTGAACTTCATTCTTATGGAATTTAAAAAGACTAGTTTTCTGCACTATCTGTTTTGTAAGCAAAAATACTAAATTTCTTCATTAATAAGTATTACTCTTATTTATATGAACCTTTCTGTTACTTGTTGTCTCTTCGGCTCTCTCGTCATCTTTTGAATTGTTTTCCATTTGCATGTAGCTCTTATTGAACAATTTATCTGGGCGATCCTCTCTTCATTCGTACACAAGTTTTGAATGAATAAACAATAAATGCGTTCGATTGGATGATATACTTTCTAGAGAATGAAGAAGGAAAACGAGACATAGTTAGAATAAAGAATTAGAGAGTGGATGATTGGAAAGAGATGAAAAAAAGAAGAAAACTAAAGAATGAAGAGCGAGAATTAGTTGAGAGAAAGAAAGAGAAAAATGTACTTATGAGAGGGAAATGAATTAGCTTATTAGATTAGATTTGGATTGAGAAAATATAGAGAGAGAACGAAAAAACATAGTAAGAAAGAAAAAGAGAGAACGAAAATATAGAGAGAGAACGAAAAAACATAGTAAGAAAGAAAGAAAATATAGAGAGAGAGAACGAAAAAACATAGTAAGAAAGAAAGAAAATATAGAGAGAGAACGAAAAAACATAGTAAGAAAGAAAGAAAATATAGAGAGAGAACGAAAAAACATAGTAAGAAAGAAAGAAAATATAGAGAGAGAACGAAAAAACATAGTAAGAAAGAAAATATAGAGAGAGAACGAAAAAACATAGTAAGAAAGAAAGAAAATATAGAGAGAGAACGAAAAAACATAGTAAGAAAGAAAGAAAATATAGAGAGAGAACGAAAAAACATAGTAAGAAAGAAAGAAAATATAGAGAGAGAACGAAAAAACATAGTAAGAAAGAAAGAAAATATAGAGAGAGAACGAAAAAACATAGTAAGAAAGAAAGAAAATATAGAGAGAGAGAACGAAAAACATAGTAAGAAAGAAAGAAAATATAGAGAGAGAACGAAAAAACATAGTAAGAAAGAAAGAAAATATAGAGAGAGAACGAAAAAACATAGTAAGAAAGAAAGAAAATATAGAGAGAGAACGAAAAAACATAGTAAGAAAGAAAGAAAATATAGAGAGTGAACGAAAAAACATAGTAAGAAAGAAAGAAAATATAGAGAGAGAACGAAAAAACATAGTAAGAAAGAAAGAAAATATAGAGAGAGAGAACGAAAAAACATAGTAAGAAAGAAAGAAAATATAGAGAGAGAACGAAAAAACATAGTAAGAAAGAAAGAAAATATAGAGAGAGAACGAAAAAACATAGTAAGAAAGAAAGAAAATATAGAGAGAGAACGAAAAAACATAGTAAGAAAGAAAGAAAATATAGAGAGAGAACGAAAAAACATAGTAAGAAAGAAAGAAAATATAGAGAGAGAACGAAAAAACATAGTAAGAAAGAAAAAGTCAAAGAGAAAAACAGTGAGGAAAATCGAGAGTGAGAGCTAGAGATGATGAAAAAAGATTTAAAGATGGATATAGAGAGCGAGTGATAAGGAAAAGATGGTTTTAACTTTAAAAATCTGCTTGATGTGTGCTTGCGTAATTAGTCAAACAGATACGCACAAGATTTCACCTTGATATCACTCATTTATTTTTTATTTTTCTTCAGTTTTTTACCTCATGATAACATGTGCTAAATGAACATGTATTTTTAGCATATTTCTATACTTTAGCAACTAAAAGTTCATACACATAAAATTTATTGGTTTATACACACATCAGATATATACGTATATTATAATTATATAATCAATTTTTTCCAAGTCATGTGGTAGCATCTGCTCAGTAAGTTGGAAACTTCAGCCGCTTGTCGGTTTATAGTATTGACGTACCGTTTTTGCCAATCTAAGTAGAATTTCATCTTCTCAGGAGGTCTTTTCGAACCCGGATAGCGCAAGAGACCAAGAGAGCGCAAGAGATCAAGAGAGCGCAAGAGATCAAGAGAGCGAACGCCTTCTAGAGAAAAAAAAGAGAAAAACAGAGGTAATACTTTAAAAGAACACCATTTGATGTAATAAGGCAACTTTGAAGTTTTCTCAATATAAACTGCTTGAAGATCAGAATATCATCAGAATCTATTGTTTGGCTTAATGTGAAGATGATATCTATGCATGTTTACAAAATTAAGATTTCTCAACTTATCATTTTGAAGTGACTGGGTCTAAGACGTGACTTCTATGCATTGTGTATGTTGTGCGATGTATTCTAGATTCACAAAAAATATTCCGGATTATCTTGCAAAGATGCGATAGGATTATTTTGGAAAATGATTAATTGAGTGCGACAATTTTCAATAATGAGTACTTAGATTGAGTGAGCTCAATTCTGAGGTAAAGAGCGACCTTTCAGAAAGGTTATCGAAACGTAGAAGAGAAGGGAGGAATCTCGCATCGGGAAGCAGAAAGCCAAGAGGCTGGTTCGTCTTCCATATCTCCTGATTAGAGGAAATATTTCCCCGTTGCAGTTCATCTGCTTTATCGTCCCTATGCTTCACAAAAAAAGCTTCTAACACTTCTGAATTACTGAAAGTTCAAACGTAAGGAACTTTGTTGCTAAACTGTATTATTTATTAAATTAGTAAACTAATAAATACTCAACTATTCACCGTTAACTTGAGGTCCATACAGAGGCTTGGGTTATGAGTTTTTTGATGATATATAGCATTTTGATGATATATAGCATGATATATAGATAAAGCGTTTAAATTGAAATTGAATTGAATAGCATGTTTTATACGATCGATTAAATGGGCAAACACCAGTGCACCGCGCGGCGTAGAACCCTATAATTTCTTATACCACTGTCCCGGAATCAGACGTTAAATGAGGCCGGTCTAAGGCATGTTTGTACGCGCCGAGCGAGTGGAAAAGGGAATATGGAAAGGCGAAAAGAGTGAAAAGAGAAGTAGAGAAAAAGTTAAACAGAACGGAAGGAGAAGAGAATGTAGATCATTCTCGGCGCGAACATGTATGTGCCAACATAGCTGATCCGGTAACCATTTAACCCCTGCCCGGAACGCGAGCGCGTTAACAGTTACACGTTCTGTACATACTCATTAGTAATTGCAGCCGTGACCGCAGCGAAGCTCTCCTCTCAGACTGCTTCTCCCAAAACTCAGCATCACTCCAAGGTAAGCTTTCTTCATTTCAATATATGTTTACTACAACCAGTGGTTCTACGAAGTCAGGTCTGTTTCTTTAATAAAAGTAGCAAGTACCTGGCCACGACGCGCCAATAATCGCGAGAAAGATAATAATTATGATATTCTACTTACAAAAATTAAAAAACCCAACTGTTTTCTTTATTAAAGGTATATGTAAAAACGGAAAAAACCTCTATTAAATTATTTATGTTACCTGTATTCTCATGTGACGAGGTCCTCTAATCGGTTGAATTTCATTCTCGTGCCTAATTAAATACTCTGAAGCCTGGTGCCAACAACAACCAGGAAGAGGCGCATCCAACAGGACCCCGCCCCCTTCTCCAGCCTTCTGTCGGGGGAGAACAAGTCCACCGTCAGTGATCTCTCAGCTTCTCTAATATCAATTTTAATTTAGTTTTTATTTGATTATATTAAAAATTAAAAAAACACCCTCTGCCGTGTAAATGTTATTCTATGAAACAATTTATGAATGATACAAAAAATTTATACTTCGGGGAAAACTTAAGCGGAAAAGAAGAGCAGTAATGATAAAGATTACACACAGACAGGTAGAAGTTAGCTTCTCTAAAAATGGTCTTCTTAGAAACCTTTTTCAATAGAAAGATAACCGATGGAAGAGAATGAAAAATTGAATGAATGACGTCACATTACTTGCGTCATCTATTAAACTTAATTTTTCCCATTATTTCTTTCGGAATTCGATCTTCCCGTGTTCGATTAAGAAAAGAAAGAAGTAATTTTGAGACGTATTTGGATGGCTTTGAGTTTACTGGAATGAGCTCGAATTCAGTTTGCATGAATTCGACGAAAAAGTGAAGAAGAAAAAAGGATTAAGTGCCTTGCCCTACTACATGTTTTTATTCATTGTTATTTAAACTTTGTCACTATTTGAAAAAGGTTTTTTGCCTGACGGAATGGTTACATACATATACATATCTGAATTTTACGTATGTATTACTAAATTTTCGGAAATCTTTAAGTCTCATGGAAATCAGTATGGAGCAAATGAGTGAAAGTCGGGTTATAATATGAAAAACCTGAAAGTTTCGGGATTCAACTACATAATAGTGTTATCCCCATTTCAGACCAGAAGATGTCAACGACGGGAGATTCGGCTTCAGGCACTACAGATGTGACAAGTTGTCATTCAGTCCCTCGGAATGGGGTCGGATCCAGGTTTATTTCCTTCACCCATTTCCTCGTAACTCCTTTTTCACATTTCCTCATTACTTTCTTCTCTCTCTAGCTCTTATCCGCTCTTCCTACCTTTCTCTCTTTCAATAATTTTTCTCTTCTTTCTCTCCCTAACACTCCCTTGCTCTCTTCATATCTTTCTCTCTATACTTATCCCACACTTAATTCAGATTTAGAATGCTAGTTTCATATAGCATGAATTCTTTTTGATTTATTCTTAATTTATAATGTAAGGCTGCTTTTTGATACTTGCGACAGAAGTGTGTAGATAAAATAAGAATATATGTAGATGAGGTTGTGGTTCAAAAAACGAGAGACAACACACGTTTGCAGTTTTAAACTGAGTAAAAAAAATATTTGTATCAAAAACAGAAGAAAAATACTTTAAAAGCGAAACCAACTTTTAAATAAACTTAAAAACTTTTTTGTTCTAATTTGCTGCTTTTGAAATTGAACGTAGGCTTTTCATGACTATTCAAGCTCGATTGACTTCGAAACGTTCGGTTTCATCGCATTTACTGAGAGCGGACGCACTGTTATTGCTTTTTTATTGTACAGTGTTATAGGTGTTTACGGTTGTAATTAGTAGGGTTACAAGGCTTAGATTAGCCAAGAGGATTACAATAGACAAGAACACCTATCACACTGTTCGTAATGAAAATAAACTGGCATATAGAATTTCTACGTATCCAAATTCATGCCATATTTCTCCACTCTCTCGCACCGCTCGTTGTTTGCGTCGTGGTTTTAGAGTGAGTTCGTAAACAAAACAATGAGCTCACGCTCTCTACCTTATAGTTTCTTCTGTGTTATTTAGATTGAAAAAAATCAAAGACTTCCGCCAAAGCTGAGCTTCGTGCCCGGTCTAGGTAGGACCTGTCACTTAGTTACAACAGAAATTTAACGTGCGGCAAATGATATTACATACTACCATGTCTAGATTTCACTTGTCTAGATCTACTAATTCTAGGGCAAACGAGCTAGTGGAAAAATTAATAGAAATTTTTCTTGAAAAAATAAAGCTTTCAAACAGTGACTCACGAGATTTGGGAAGTTCCAGCTACAATTAGCAGTTGAAAGTTTGCTAGGTTTGTGGGTTCTCTTTTTAACAATCTGTAGTAAAGTATCAGTTTTCTGCTCATTGCAATCTTAATTTCGGCTTCTTCTCCTAAAATATACCGTTCACTCAAGTTACATTCAAATGGGCGAATATTTTGATTGGGACAATTGATTAGTGATCATCTTTTACATTCTCGTGTATCTACGTTCAAAGTTCCTGCTTTTGCTTCATCAGGAAAATTAAAAGTAGTAGAACTGTGTTAAATTGCATGAATCATGGCGCTTCATCTCTATGGCAGTGATTATGAAACAAAGCAAAAAAAGTTGAAGAGTGACGCCCGTGGAAGCAATGCACAAGTCAGCGTCTGAGAAAGCGTCTGGAAGGCCAATCCGGAAGTGGAGGCAGCATCCCGGCAACAACGTCTTCTACTGCGATGGGCGGGTAAGAAGGGAAAAAACCTATTTTAAAAAAAAAATTCATCGTGTTGTTTTGAGGAAACATCGTGTTGTTTTTGCTAAAGCGCCTGATCAGCATACAGAAGTTTTAAAAGTTTTTTTATCTAAACAGACTTACACTCACACACAGAATTTCACTTTTTAATTTTAATACGTACACAAATTTAATACACACACAAACACGACTTTTCATGATTAGTCAAGCTCGATATATATATGTGTGTGTATATATGTATACATATATGTTATGGCTAGAATTGATCAGGCGCTTTAAATTGATCAGAAGTTAGTTGCTTTCTATTTTTACATCAATTTTTTTTTTAAACAAAACTTTTCTTATGTCGTCTCGTTAGCCTAAGTCGTACGGCCTCATCAGCGTAAACTTTTGCCTAAGCCTAAGCGTTTTTTAAATGTGAAAAAAAATTTAAAGTTATTATTTAAATTTGTTTTTTTTTTAAATAATTGTTTTTGAATTTATTTTTACATTAAAAATTGTTTTTTAAACTTATTTTTACTTTAAAAAAACGCATAGGCTTGCGTAAAAGTTTACGCTAATGAAGCCGTACGGCTTATGCTAACGAGATCGCATAAGAAAAGTTCTCATATTCAGCCGAAAGAGCCATCTGAAAGCCGAAAGAAAAAGAACTGATCAATTTAAAGCGCCTGATCTATTCTAGCAATAACAGATATGTATATATTTGTGAATTTCATATTTTCCTCAATTTATTGTACAATTGACAATCAAAAAAGTCTTTTTTTAGAATTTTTTAGTTCATTAATTGGAACAAGTAGGCAATATTAAATAACAATTAAACTTGCAATTACCACTTGCCTGAGGGACAACGAAATCAACGAAATCGCTACTCAGGTAATGATGAATCAACAGAGAGGAGTCTTCTTTTTCACTGTAATCCTCTTAATTGGAACATTAACTACCTTCTTCATTTTCGAGTTTGTTTTCTCGTTCAGCTTTACTTGTTTTTAGTTCCAATTTCCGCACTTGCAAATTATATGATTCCGTGTTTCACTAATTACCTGGCAGATCCCTGTCTTACAGTTGCACAACTTAAATCGCACAGTTGCACAACTTAAAGAAGTGGCGAAGTATTTTGATTATTACACGGGGAAAATTATACTAACGGTCTTTTGAAATTACCACAGTAAGTAATGAAATAATCTTTATTATAACCAAAAACTTCTTTTGTGAATTCTGGCGGCTCTGAATCTTCTTTTTTGTAAAGGAAGTGTACACTGAATTCAGTGATAATATGCCTATAGCAGTGGGTGTGTTTCAGTGCTCCCTTTCTATTCGAGAAGGTGTCGCCCGCTGTTCCAATAGTAGAGGGCATCATTGCTCTTTGTATGTTTGCTAATTTGTTCAAGGTGCTTTTTTGAACTTTTCATTTGCCTGAAAAATTCAAATTCAACAAATTTACATCTAAGATATAATAAATCTATTAATAAAGGAACTAAACTCATTTAATGATTATGAACTAATTTGACAAAAAGTTTTTACGGTTAGAAAAGAAGACATTTGACAATTTGGTTCATTTTGAAAAGAGGTTGAGAGATAAGAGAAAGAGTGAGAGAGTAAAAGAGAGAGAGTGATAGTGGTGAATAAGCTAGAATACAAAAAAGTCAAACAGAAATAGTTATTTAATTTTAGTAAAAAACAAATAAATAATTAAAAATATATAAATAAATAAAAATTAATTATGAACCGATAAAACAGACCGATAAGAGAACAGGGAAGCTAAATAAAGACATCAAGACAAAAGAGAAAAGCAAAGATTTTTCGGAGATTGTATTAAAAGGTGTATACTTGAACTGCAATACATAGTTGGTTAATCAACGTTTAGAATACTTTTATAACGTAAACTCTATCCGATAAGCAGCAATGATTTGCAGACAAGTTTTTCTGACCCTGGAATTCTTCCCCGGGCAACGAGAGAAGAAGTTGCTAATGAACAAATGAGAATCGCTCATAAATGTCAGATATTTGTAATGAACGGTCGCTTTATTTGTTGGGCCTTTTTGTTTTTAGCCTGTCTGCCTTTTTGTAAAAGCAAGATACCGTGATGCTTGGAAGTTTCGAAAGTTTTTCGAAGAATAATCTCTCTCCTCTATCTTTCTTTCTCTTGTTCTCTTTTGCTCTTTCTTGCAAAATCTCTTTTTTTTGTATCTCTCTTTCACTCTTTCTGCCAACTATTCTGCGAGGTTCAAATGAGAGTGTGGGTGCTGATTACAGTAGCAGCGGCATCTGGGATCACAGTAGAGAATGCGGCAGCAGCGGCTAAGAGTGTCATCGCCAGAACGATCCAGGTGCATACATTCACTCATAATTAACTCATCTATCAAAAATATACTGTTCGCCTCAAGTATAAACCGGTTTTCAGTAGTCGTCGGTGTGACAGACAATGGAAATTAGGTATTCTCTCTTGAATACTCGAAGACCTCTTCAAAATTGTCCCAGAAACCAAAGACTCCCAGTACTGTAAATCAGGCTGTTTCTTGCCATCCGCAGAAAGAATGTGTATATCAAGATTACTATTGATGAGGGAACGGCAGACCTTCGAGGGAGCGTGAGTGCGTGTGATGTGAACGAGAGGATTCAGACGATCAGAGCATTTTTATAACTAGCCTTCTTGGATAGCGCATAGATTTTACCAACTGTGTTGGTTCGAAAAACACACTGCTGTAAATATAGCAGGATTGTTAGACGTCTTCAAGTTCACATTGAAAAAAGTCTGATCTCGAAGACGTAGGAGCTCAACCTAAATTTGTTAAAAGTAATGAAAAAAATAATTGAAGTGCCTGATTGAGGTGACAGTGAACGGAGTCTCAGTTAGATTGAAAAGATGCACGACGTGTGAAATCTACCGACCTCCTCGCTGTTCCCATTGCTCCGTCTGCAACAATTGCATACTCAACTTCGACCACCACTGTTAGTTCAACTTTGATCACCACTGTCATTTGAAGTTTGAAAGCCACTAACAATTCAACTTTGACCACTCCTGTTAGTTCAGCCTCTAACCTCCCCCATCAATTCGACATCACCAATAACTCACCATGGCTTCAATACCTGAGATAATCGAATTTTGAAGTGTTTCCAATAAAATTTTTATGTTTTCTCACAATTTGAAGATGCATCTTTCTACAGTCCATATTTAGCTATACTTGAATAACCGTTTTGTTTCAAAACTTATTGGTAATTTACAAAGTCATAAGAATTTTCATTTCCGAAGCACGAGATGTATTTTTTTATTGGGAAGTACTTAGTGACCGGTGCAATATCAAAAACTAGTTTTTCAAATTTTAATTGAGGCAGTTTCTCAAAAAAAGCAATCATCAATACAAGTCACACTGAAAAAGCTTGATGTTGATTTTTGAAGAAATGTGGTATTTCTTTCAGGTCCTTGGGTAGGTAATTGTGTGGGATTACGGAACTACCGAAACTTCTACTTTTTCCTACTCTTCCTTTGTATACTCATTTTCTACACATTCACTTGTTCCTGCGCTCATCTTTTTATTCGTTAGTTTCACCAGAGATACAAATATATTTTGAAAACAATTTTAATAAAAAAACAATTCTCACAAACTGATTACACATAGCTTATGCAGAAAGCAAAACAAAGTATCTAATATTCAAGTAATTGAGATTTTTTTTCAGCCGTTGATAAATCTAATCGGATACGCAGAAAGGGAATAATAGCATTCGAACTTGACTTGTTTCGCGATTCTCAAAAAAATCTTTCAAAATAAATAAGGTGATATATCGAGAAATTTTTTATTTATGTTATATCTGTGAGAACAGAGACGGATGATGTGATTATTCAATAATATCTACTTGATTGACTAAAGAGGTGAGTAACATGTCAAAATGGCTCGTAGGTTTGCAACTCCTGCTGAAAGCTGGGATTAAACTTTTCAAACAAATCAAAATTCAATGAGCAAAAATGAGATATAAAGTTATACCTTTTCGAAGAAATTATATCAATTTGAACTAAAAAAAGGACATGACAGAAGAAAATTTGGATAGTTATTTCAAGTAGATCAATAACTTTTTGTGCACTTTTATCTAAGAAACTCCAATCATTTAGTACACGTTGCGATCTATTAAAATCAATAAATTCAAACTATTCATTCATAGAAAATCAATAATTTTTAGTAGACTATTCAGTTGATAACAGGCTGATGTTAAGTGTCACGCTCACGGCAAATCTCTGGTGCAGTTCGAGAGTCGCCGGCTTCTCTAGTGGTAGCGGTGATCTGCTTCTTCTCTTTCTTCTCCATCACCTGTCTTTCTTCTTTTCACACCTATCTCGTTGCGAAGAATCTCACCACGAACGAGGATGTCAGGCTACTACGTTTAAGAAGAAGTCTCATTTTTATATTTAAAAAACTGTGATTTTTAGATAAATTTTAAAATGTCGGCAAGTTATGGGTACAAAAAACTTCAAATTGTAAAAATGCTCATAAACTTCATGAGTTCTAACTTTGATGTTTTCAACCTACGAAAGAACCACAAAATTCGAACAGTAGGCTGCCGCTTCTTGATAATTGTTTTTTTTTCTTCAGGTCTTCATAGACTTTCCTTTCCCTACTAAATTTCTTAATTGTACATGAAGTATGTTCCTGATAATGGTTGTAAGATCATCATGAACGGAAAAAATCTACCTGGGAAAATGTTTTTAAATAAAAAGTTTTCTGATTTCAGATCAAAGGAGTGTACAGTAAGAAGAGGCGCAATCACATACCGAATCCTTTTTCCTCCGGTACATTCTTCGGAAATTGCTGCCGCAGAATATGCGGCCCAGAGATACCCAGGTACGCTATATATTTATCTTGTGAAAAACCTTTAAAATTTCAGAACTTATAAATTTTTTGCAAGTCGAAAAACATTGAATTTTGAATGAAAACATATCATGATTCCATCTGGTTATGATAATCTTATAGCGTGGAGAATTAGGCTTTTGGAGAATTTTTTGCACGATAATCTGAATGCCTGGGAACAGGAATATTAACTTGGGACACGATTCATTGATAGCTGGAATGGTCCAACTCTGCTCTATTGCAGTCTTCTCAACATTCGAGAAGTGGTGACAATGGAAGAGTCATTCGCTTCCAACGCCAGCGAATCTCTTCACAGCTCTGGAAGGGCGGATTCCTGCGTCTCCACGTCGCTCGCTCCAACGAACGCAGTTGCAACGCAATCGGAGCTTGTGACGACTGCTGCAGCAATCTCACAGCCAAGCCAAGTTTGGCGACCCGTCTCAGAAAAGCCTCCTGAGCTGACTGGAGTAGGTGTGAGTCGGAGTGCTTCTCAGGATATGACCAGAGAACATAAAGTTTGAAAATTTTTATTCTAAGAATGCAATATTCTTGAATGCATTTCTTTGTATATTCTTAGAAATGATGGTAGTATTTTTGTAAATGCATGCCTTGCACTCCCTTGTCACTTTTTTGAGCCATGACAAAACCTTCCTATTCAATTTATACTTTACATTTTTTTCCATAAATGTTTTCTGTTAATAAAATATTTTCGCAAAGTGTTCATAATAAAATAACAAGTGTTCTGTGTAATAGTTCTAAAAAAGCATCGTCTGACTGCAAAATATTTCCATGTCGTCAATTATTATGTAATAAGAGATAAGCCTGGTTGTGCAGAGTTAGACTTTCATGAGGTTTAGTTTTCCAACCTCACTTTAATGCTCACGGGAAAAAAAAACTAAAACCCGTGTTCGATTTCGTTTTCGGTTGAAGCTTTTGCGTTTTCTCTGCGCCTTATTGGTTTTCTTAATTCCAGAAATCTTTGTTTGTGTTTTTTTCACTCTCCGGAAACTTAGCTATAAATGAATATAACTTTAAAATTATCAGCTTCACGGGTGTCAATGCTCCCAAGACTTCCTTCATTAGAATTGCTTTCGCTTTTTGTGCGATTGAAACATCGGGAAAAGCATCCTTAATCGCCAATGACCTCATCACAAATGCGTGGTATCTTAGAAGCCTTTCAATTGTTTTCAATTGCATTTTTGACAGTAAAATGTAATAAATGTACATGCATTCAACACAAAACATACTGATGTGACGAAATGCAGGCAAACTCAAGTGGTGCCAGTTGAGTACTTCAACAGGCATCAAGCATTAAAAATGACACCGAAAACAATTGAGAACAAAGTCAACGATTTACATCGGGAGCAGAAAAGATGTTAGTTTACCACTAAACCGAACTTGTTCGAAAGCCTTCATGCTAATGAATCGATTGATCCGAAACCTGGAAGTTGTATACCTTTCGGTTTTTCCGTACTTGACTGCTACTTATTGTAACATAGATCAAGGTTAAAGAATTGTTTAGCCCTACGACACACAGCTTGAGGAAAACAGTAATAAGACCGAAGAAATTCTATTGAATTTTTCCATCCGCGAAGAAGAGAAGAAAGGCCTCGAAAAAAAAACTGCAAAAAAAACGAAAAAAAACTGAATTGAAGCATTTTTAATTTTCATACTTTCCAGCGAAGATACAAAATTGAAGTCATTGCGAAGTCAAATAACTTCCTTTTAGACCCCTTTCATTACCTCACTGTTGGACTGCTTTCTGTTAAAGAATCTCATAAAAAACTCCGTAAATTTTTTATCATTTAGTTTGTTTTATTCCAAACACCAACAGCATATAAGAGAAAAAAGACAAGATGAAGAAACACATCAAACATACAACTGGTTGAGTTAGCGAATTAGTCCTCTTGAATAATTCATACAGAAAATAAGAGCTACTGCGTACCGCTATCGACATAATCTAGAGCTCAGCTTGAAGCAGCTTCCATGGAAGCAATCAACTAAAATAGAAATTACCGTTATGCAGTGGAATAATCCATCTTAGGAAATGAGAGCTATAGAGACTTTGAGCAATGCGAAAAAGAGCTCTACTATGTACCAGTAAAGAGAGTGAACCCAGTTTTCTAGCTCTATGTACCAGTAAAGAGAGTGCACCCAGTTTTCTAGCTATATGTACCAGTAAAGAGAGTGCACCCAGTTTTCTAGCTCTATGTACCAGTAAAGAGAGTGACCCAGTTTTCTAGCTCTATGTACCAGTAAAGAGAGTGCACACAGTTTTTTAGCTCTATGTACCAGTAAAGAGAGTGCACCCAGTTTTCTAGCTATATGTACCAGTAAAGAGAGTGCACCCAGTTTTCTAGCTCTATGTACCAGTAAAGAGAGTGAACCCAGTTTTCTAGCTCTATGTACCAGTAAAGAGAGAGCACCCAGTTTTCTAGCTATATGTACCAGTAAAGAGAGTGCACCCAGTTTTCTAGCTATATGTACCAGTAAAGAGAGTGCACCCAGTTTTCTAGCTCTATGTACCAGTAAAGAGAGTGAACCCAGTTTTCTAGCTCTATGTACCAGTAAAGAGAGTGCACCCAGTTTTCTAGCTATATGTACCAGTAAAGAGAGTGCACCCAGTTTTCTAGCTCTATGTACCAGTAAAGAGAGTGACCCAGTTTTCTAGCTCTATGTACCAGTAAAGAGAGTGCACCCAGTTTTCTAGCTCTATGTACCAGTAAAGAGAGTGACCCAGTTTTCTAGCTCTATGTACCAGTAAAGAGAGTGCACCCAGTTTTCTAGCTCTATGTACCAGTAAAGAGAGTGCACCCAGTTTTCTAGCTCTATGTACCAGTAAAGAGAGTGCACCCAGTTTTCTAGCTCTATGTACCAGTAAAGAGAGTGCACCCAGTTTTCTAGCTCTATGTACCAGTAAAGAGAGTGCACCCAGTTTTCTAGCTCTATGTATCAGTAAAGAGAGTGCACCCAGTTTTCTAGCTCTATGTACCAGTAAAGAGAGTGCACCCAGTTTTCTCTGCCATTACTTCTGACTCATAATAAATACTAAATTCTGCAGCGTTGATTTTTTCTCTATTTATTCGTTTTTATAACTCTTTCTTCTTTGGTTCTCTCTTTTCTTGGTTTCTCTATCTCTCTCTCACAATCTCCTCCTTCACTTTCCCGATCAGTCAAAATCATTTTTGTATTATTGCATCCGCATCACCGGGTGGTCTCTCTACAGAGCCTCCGAGAACTCTCCGAGAGATGTGCTTTTGTAAGAAGAAAGCCCGCAAGGTGTCGAGTTCTCCAGTGCGAGTGGAGCGTGTGAAGAGAGAAGTCGAATTGGCTGCTCTTCCTCTGCCGAACACGCTCAGTCCGAGTACAAGTCTCGATGACAACAACAACAAAATCAGTCACTTTTTGAGATTTACAAAACAGCAGGTTTGGGTTTCCGTGTTTGAGTTCCCTGTTGGGAATAGGCAATATACAGTGGCGGAATCGTGCAGTAAATGGCAACCGATGCTTTGAAATATAGATCTCAACGGGAGTGAATCAAGGCTTCATCTCACAGACGAGAACATGAAACCTCTTAAAAATTTAAAAATGCATTAGTTTTCTTATAATTTAATTGGGTTTTCAGACTGGAACTTCTTTTCAACGAAGAAAAAGCCTAAAAAGCTGGAGAAAACAGTAGAAACACAGTGCAGAGAAGAGACACACAAAACGACCAAAGCTAAAGACAACAGTGAAAAAAGAGACAAAATAGCCAAGGAGAAGAAAGACGCTCACGAAGTGTCGCAGGAGTACAAGGTGAGTGGAGCAGCTCCGGTCTGCATACCAGCGCTTGCGACTGTGAGAATATCAGAAGGTACCGTAATCAGTACCGTAATCAGGAAAGAATTGAAAAGTTATTTCACAAGATAAACATGTTCAGAGTTTTCAATCAATGTCCGAAAAGTCAAGAAAGAAGAAAATGCGAATAATGTCAGTTTTCAAGGCTTCGCGGTGATTTTCCCGCAAATCACCGCGAAGCTTTTCTATGTAAATGGTGACGCATGTAGAATAGCATCCCAGAATGTAGTTGCTCATCCCTTTAGACGCGAATACTCATTAGGGGAAAGATTTAATTGATTCGTTTTGTTGTTTGACACAACCACGAAAAGTCTGAATTCGTTCATCGCAGGTTCTTGACACGGGATGTTTTATTTTATTCAGATACATTACTACACTTTCCACTGTTCTCAAAATAGGAATCAAAAAACTCAAAAAATTAATTTTTGAAGAAAAGAAGAAGGTCCTGTTTACGACGATGAGAAAGACTTTCCGTTGGAGAAAAAGTTTCAGAAAACTGTCAGTTTCTCACTTTCTCTCTCTGATTCTCTCTCTCTCTCTCTCTCTCTCTCTCTCTCTCTCTCTCTCTCTTTCGTCCTTACTTTCTATTCAATTCTTTATTCCTTGACATATGTACATTCGTATGACACAAAGGATGGTTCGTGATATACTCACATGTATCAATAAATTGAAGGCAACGTAAGTTTGAACTCGGAATTAGGAGTTCTTGAGGAATTGCTAGTATTGCACTTTTGAAAGTGAAGGAGGAAGGCAACAAAACGAGATGGTTTGGAAGAGAGTTCCAGAGATTAAGGCAACGGGAGACACAAGTGCTGTGGTATACAGGTTATCTGAAGGGAACAGCAATTATTTTTCCTTTTAAGTTTATTCTTGTTTTCTTTGTTTTCTATTCTCTTTTTCTTTTTTCTATATGAATCAGGTTGAGAGTTTGAGAATCGAATAGTCGATTGTCAAACTTAACTCGACCTTGAAAGTAATCTTGAGACCGTAGTCCGGACGGAAGAATCGGTTTGCAGTCGACTGAAACGCTGAATGCGCGGGAAGAGAACAGCGACGCGAGCAAGTCAGACTGGTCACTGCTAAAATTGGCCCCCGGCTCCAAGAAGGGCAAGCTCAATATCAATCCGAAGAAAAGCAAAACGACGGCTTCCGATTAAATGCTTCTCTGCCTTTTTAGCGTTGTTGAAAGATTTATAAAGTTTGGAACTTTTTTATTGCACCACCTCAGTCAGTATTCGAAGCCCTGGATGGTTAAGAAAGGGATACCATGGCATTCTTCAAGTGGTTTTGAGCTCCTCGATGAAGAATTAGAGAGTCAATAACATCACCAAATTACCCATCCAGAAGTCTTTCCAATTTAAGGACTTGGAGGCAACACTAACATTGACACACGTTGCCAATTTTATGTGAAGTGAAATGCTTCAATTGTGATCTTCATTCCAATTTCAATACTGTCGATCTTTCTCCCAGTTTTCTTCCGGTGTGTACTTGTTTGATGTTTCGAGCTTGCATGAATTCGCTTCAAGACAGTAGGTAAAATTTTTTATCGAATTTCTTTAAAAAAAGATATTTAATTAAGCTGAAGTTTTACTCGAGAGAAAAGTCTTTTTTTATATGCTATAGAGCAAAAGTTTTGAGCACAGATTATCCAGTTCATGATAAAATTCAATAACTGAAGAAAAATTTTATTTCTAGGAGCAAAAAAATCATTTTATTGTACTCGAAAAATCTAATTAAAAATTTCTTATTATTTGATATGAAAGGTTTCATCAAATTTTGTATACAAATGAAGTTTATTTTTGCGGAACAAAGTGTTAGGTAATTTTTTGTGTCGAACATGTCTTAAAATTTTTTTTATTGGTCATAGAAAAAAAAGATTTTGAGAAGTATTTTGCTGAAAAATTCAATTTTTCAACACAAAATAAAATTTTTTTAATAGAAGTCCAAAATATGAAGTTTGAAGATAAATGAATGTTGGTAAACTTTGAGTTTAAATCAATAAAAATTTGCTGATAACACATAAAAGGCTATTCAGAAGGGAAAAATGTTTAGAAGAACCAAAAACTTTAAAATTTAGGTTACGCTTCAAATTATGAATTTAAAGTTCAGTTTTTTATTCCAAAAAATCGATTTAGTTGATTCAAAACCAGTTGTGCAAAAAGTTCAAAAAAGTTTGAAGTTATTTTTCAGTATCAAGCCATTGAAAACTTTATAAGTTCGAGCTTTTAAAAAACTTGAGTTGAGAACTATATAAAAAAACTGGTTATTTTTTTATCAGAAGTTTTGGAGAAAAAAATGTCTTGACAACTCGCTCACTTCTCCCACCTCTTCATAATCTTGACATCTCGTCACAGCCTTTTTTAATTCAAAAAATTCCTTTTTTTATTCTCAAAATTCAAAACTCTCGTTTCTCGTCTCTCCTCACTACTTGAACAGTCATGAAGTCGTATTTTTGTATTAATGACGTATTCTTAACCATTTTGTCTCACAATAACCTTCGATCAATACCCTCTCTGTTTCTCTCTCTCTCTCTTTTTCTTCTCTCTGGTTTGGTTTCTTGTCATCTCTCTTTTTGTAAATATCTCTCTTCCTCTATCCCTCTTTCTCTTGTTCTCTCTTAAACTCTTTCTCTTTCTCAACCTTGCTCAAATTTTTTTCCTTACAAGTTCAAATTGACTCATCAATTCTTGAGTCCCAATGTCATTAATGTCTGGGAAAGCAGCCAAGTAAGCTGTTGTCTACCTAATCCTACTGAAGCTCTACCTAATCCTACTGAAGCTCTACCTAATCCTAACTGAAGCTTACTTGGAATTCTCTCATACTCATTCTTCTACGCACATACTTCACACCAGATTCTGTACTCTTTTTCTCTCTCTTATTATCCCCTAATTATTCTCTTGCTTGAACCAAAATGCTTCGACTCGTGAACCTGAAACAGTTCGCCTCAACTCGCTTTCGGCTTCCTTTGAAATGTGAAACTAACCCTTTTCGGCCCATGCGACCAGTACCAACCAACCAGTCATGCTTATCAGAACCGAAGTATCTTCCTCTGGAGGAGAGCGATCGATAGGTCTGCTGTCTCCCCGCGTTTCCGCAAGGCTTCTTTTATTTTAAAGCCGAGTAACCTGCAGCCAGCGACGTATTGATTGCTGTTGAGCTTTGCTTTGATTGCTGCACAAAAACATCGATAAAGACAATTTTTCAAACCCTAATCCTTTTGATATAAATAGGCTACAATGCAACGGCTCAACATTGATTTCATCATTCTCTCCATTGCTATAGGTTATAAATTATGTCTCGATCAGGGCTGGGATTTTTCGGTTGTCAGTTTTTTTTTCAACAAACAAAAAAATTGCCTCAAAAAAATCGAAAAAAGTCGACAAAAACCACAAAAATCAAAATTTTCACCAAAGTTTTTAGTGTGTTTGTAACCAATTTTGGTTACCTTTTATCCTAAATAACTAGAAAATCACACAATGCAGATGTTTCTTAAATATTCAATATTCAAACGCTGATTGCGAACGCTGCTTCAGTGGCGCTAAGCGTATCCTAACTAATTATAGAAAAAGTTTGACGTAAAACAACTTTTAAAAGTTGCTTTTCTTGAATCAGAACGTACAACTCATCGGCCTAGATGAATAAGAATTTTCTACAAAGAAAGTAGTTTTAAGTCATGAAAAAGAAGGCTCTAGTTAATTTAATGAAGTTTTTCTCCATTTTTAGTATAGAAAAATCAAAATCACTATGACTTTTTAATTTTTCTGTTTCTATTCCCAAAAGATGTTCACTTGAAATTTCTAAATAATCTTACATTTGGAATAATGGTAACTCTGATTCTGAATAAAAACTCGAATTTTTTGGTTTTATGATAATTTTTTAAAATGGTTATAAATTTTGTTTAAAAATAGAACGGTGCTTTTCAATTTCTCTTTCAGCACTTGAAGCTTTCTTTGTTAAAATTCTTCAAATCTTCCATTTCCAACAACGTTTTTCTAACAATTCCAGACCGTTGAAATGATTAATAATGTTATTGAAATTGTGGAAATTAAATAGTTCTGTAGAAAATATGATACCTTCATTTTTTCAAAGACGCGTATCATAACTTTAATTTTTATTGATTTACGAACATTGCCTACTGATGGATCTTTTGAAATTGTCAGGGTTCATTTCCGGTTTTTTTTGTGGAGATTTTACTTGCTGTTATTTAATCAAAACTCTTTTTTTTCTCCTAAAAATCTCAATAAACATTTTCTTCAGGTTTTTTCAGATGATAAATAACAAAATGGATCAATAAAAAGGTGGTAAAAATTATATTTGAACAAAAAAATTTTTAAGAGTTTTTAAAAATATTTTTTAGACTTTATAGCTAAAAAAACATTTTTTGATTCTTTTTATTGCCCAGCTCTGGTCCCGATGACTATCGAAAGTTAGGAGAGAGCGCGTACCCTGCCGCACGGCGGGTACATATGCGAAAAAGGTTACTACTGGAGCCAGTGATCATCGGTTTCATCTTCGTATTCTTTTCAAACAAAATGTGACTAGATATGACGAAAAATAGTCGAGTATTAGAGAACTGTGACCTGGTTTTTTGGAGACAAATGTTGATCTCTTCCAAACTCTGGTCCTCAAGATTGGTTTGTTGCTTTGATTCTTCTTCCAGAAGTTTTTTGAGTCGCTTCTCTTCTTGTTGCAACTGACAAGATAATATCATCAGTAAATCAGAAGAAAAGATAGAGAAAGATATTTTCATCCCAGACTTGACTAACATTTATTTATTTATTTCTCACGGTTTCATCCTTTGTTTTTTAATGATTTTCTGAGAACATTAAGCAAAGAGAAAGACTCTACGCATTTTAGCTTCGTTCGAGTAAAGCGCACTGAATAAGCTCATGAATTTTGTACAGAACAAATGTTTCTTTTTTTGTGTTTATTCGGAAGGAGTTCGTGAGAAAAAAAAAGAGCTCCTGCTTAACGTAAAAGAGGAAAATGTCACTCACTTCTATGACGATTTCACTTCTCGTGACAAGAAGAGCGGCCATAATAGCGATTTCCTGGCCCGTAAGCTCCAATTCGCATAAATTTTTGGCCAGTTCGATAAGGTCCCCGTAAGCTTGGAGACCAAACAGCAACGTCACTTCAGGAGCAAACAGCACACCTGAAATTCAGCAAAATTCACAGCACCACAAGCAATGAGTTTTTCCCACTTAATCAAACTGCGAATTCAGTCTATTTCAAAAATTTATGGCCTGTTAACGTCCGGTTACACAGGATGCATTGGGGAAAGATAGCTCATAGATCTTTAAGATTCAAAAAAAAATTTAAAAATTTTATTTGCAGCGTGTGGGCTCATTGTCTCCTTTTTCAGCTTAGTGCACATTTCGTGCTCAATTATTATACTTCCGCCCCTGTATCGTAAAGAGAGTTTTAAAATTTAATCGGAAATTTTTTCTAGCTTACAAAATATTTTCGTAGGTTCAATTTTTCATCAACAAGTGTAATAAGTGAGTAGTCCAACTTATAGCTGGCAAGCTGGCAAAACTTACGATCAGAGAAACGGAAAATCGGATCTGTTTCAGGTCCTCTGTAATTTAAGGCTATGTGGAGAAGATGAACGTCGAGGTAGCAGCTTGAGACAAGTTTGTCGATTGAAGAGTCAGGAAGCTGCAATCGATTGATTACTTGATTAGTCGGTTAAAACTGTTATTTTGAACTTTTAAGTTCTCCCAAGTTAGTTTTACCATGGAAGAACCAATAAAAATCCTAAACCTTAAGACTCGGTAAGAAACTCTAAACCTCATGGTTTCAATGACTACGAGTCATGCAAAAGTCAACTGTTCTAAAAAGTCAACTGGGTGAAGTTGCTGTTTTTATGATAAGAAATTGGCCAACTGTTTTATGGATTGAAAAACGTCTGATAAAGGAGTCGACACGAGTTGAAAGAGACGCGAAGGGAGCTTCAAGCCAGCTCCCCTCTTCAAACTCCTCTATATAAGCCTGCAAAAAACATTTCAGTAGTTGCACTTGAAATCGCACTTAAAAGATAGGCTTCAGAAAAAATTAATTTTAACACCTTTACGATTTCCGGAACCGGGTCCACCTCAGGAGCAAGTGATCCCTTGTGGAGGTCAAGAATGCGGAAAGTGTTGACCACGTTGAAGAGTTGAGGAAAACTGAACGATTTCCGACGCTCAGAAGGATTCGAGGAAGGCTTCGAGCCGCTCGGAAGCAACTGACGGGCGCACCTTTGAAAAAAAAACATTATTTCAAAAACTTTTTTATTCGTGTATTCGAAGACTCGTGTGTTTAATTAAACAGTTTCTTTTGGTTTCTCCAGTCATCGAGAATGATATTTCTAACCGATTTAGTGTCTTGAGTTGCTGATGACGTATTCTTTCTTGCTCGCTAAGTACCTCTGAAAAAAATTATTAATAACGGTGCGTTTTTTTCGTAGAGAAAATTTTCAATTTACTAATCAAAATTTGTTAAAAGTTCATGTAATGTCGTTACATTTCTAGCAAAAATTTTGTTTTTTAATCACGAAATAGCATTTTAGAGAATTTTTTTTGTGAATTTTGAGAACCATATCTATTTTTAATGATAATTTAGCTATTAAACAATGTTATCAATCTAAATTTGTTATTAAATTGTTGATAACAGTAATCATAAAAAATTTTTAAACCGAATGATCGTAAAACACTCTTCGGCTTTTATAATCACTATTTTCTCGTAGTTGTTTTTTCACCAAATGAGTTTTGTACGATGACTTACTGTCAGGAATCATTCCGATCCGGATGCACTTCCGGAATCGACAGCTTGGGCAGTGGTTCCGTGTGTCTTTGTGGACGATGCAGTTTCTCTCGCTCTCGCACTCTTTGTTCTGTTCTTGTTTCTGAAGAAAGCCATATATTCTCTTTTTCAGTTCTTTTAATTATCTTTAGTTTTGTCAGCAGAGTCTTCCTCGTGTTGTTACATTGCAAAATGTATTTCAAAAAATAAAAATAAATATGAAGGAAGACGATCTAGAGTTCTCTTGCTGTGATCAACACTGATTTTCTTTGTTCATATTGATACTTAAGATAAGTAAGAGTTGAGTCCCAACCTTTGCCCTTCTTTATTTCTGAATTCAAACTCATCAGCAATTGAAATTTATCGGTTTTAACCTGAAGTTGGCCTGTAGAACTGTAGACTTTGATATAGTCTTTCTTGAACAAGAACGACTTGTTGTATGAAGACCATTGTTTTGGAAAAAAACTTATGAAGTTTTAGTTGTGATTACTTCATTAATTTAAACATTTGTAACTTATTCAACAACAAAAAACCTGAATGGTGCGGCGGAAGAAGCCTTTGCATCCTTCACATGTGATAGCACTAAAACAATGATCAGTTTTGTTTTCGAGTATTTGTATATGTACACAGGCCTCATGAATATCAATTACACACTATCGGTGCTTCAACCTTGACTAATGACTGATAATTAAACTTGCTAGCCGTCCGACTGTTCCACTCATCAAAGAGAGGAAGAGAGAGTAGAAGAGGAAGACAATGAGACATAAAGACGAGGAACAGAGATAAGTGGGAGAAATAAAAAGAGAGCAATATAAATCAACTGACTTATAGTGTAGACCAGTTGCAAGGTCTCCACAAACGGCGCAACGATCTTCCGGTTTAAGGTAGGACGGAAGACTGACTTTCTCTGTAAGCTTATCTTCTTATTACGGACAGTTATTTTTCTTTGTAAATTTCCCTATTTACTTTCTGAGTTATCGAAAGAACTTCTCTTTAATGGGTTCTTATTTTGACTCTGTTACTGTCTTTCTTCGTTTCCCAATCAGTTAAGTTCACCAATCCAATGATATCTCTGCCCAAGTCATCCTTTAGAGATAGCATTAAATTGTTAAGCAGACAAATCGCCAGCAGGTGGGCTCGTACAGTGCAGTTCGGACAACTTTACGACCCCTCAAAAGATTTACGATCAAGGAGCGAAACGGTGTCTCTCCGAAAAGAGCAGGTGTAGAAAAGAGTGGAGAAGCAGAGAGAGTAATAGAATCAGAAGTTGGAAGAGATAGGAAGAGAGAAAGACAGAAAAAAGAGATAAAGAGATAGAGAAAGAGAGAAAAACATAGCGAGAAGAACTTTGGAGAAGTTCGGAAGAAGAGGGTGAAAGAGAGTGGAAAAACAGAGACAGTTTTTATAATGAGAGAAAGAGTTAGAAAGAAGAGAGAGAGAAAAGAAGCGAGAGAGATGAAGATTGAGAGAGATAGAAAGAGAGACAAGAGAGAGCATAACAGCAAAGTCGTCAAAGATATCAATGAGTGATACACTTGAATATACATGCATACATAAGGAAGAGATAATTCAGTGTGTGACTGAATAGATAAGATCATTCATGACATTTCTACGCCGTCATTTCCGGCAGATATCACTAGAATCCTTTCATCTCCAACACGTTTTACGGTATTTCCCCGGAATGGGTGTATGTATTATATGTATGTACCTAACATCTGCGAGAAATGCTTGCCTGATAGCTCAACTGTCTCTCTTAGTGTCTTCCCTCTTTAGTAAGCTGTATATCTCCATCCGCCAGTCCGTGTCTTTCTTCTCTCTCTCTCTTTCTCTGTCTCTCTCTCTCTCTCTCTCTCTCTCTCTCTCTCTCTCTCTCTCTCTCTCTCTCTCTCTCTCTCTCTCTCTCTCTCTCTCTCTCTCTCTCTTGTTCTCCCTGTATCCCCATCTTCATCTACTTCTATGCATCTCTCTCTCTCGTTTTCTCTTTAATTTTCTCCCTTTTTTCTCTCTATCCTACAGAAGTCCAACAAGTAGTCGAGGACGAAATGTCCCTATCTACGGCTTTCTTTATCTTATCCCCTCAAGATGACGTCACATGAGCCATTCTCTTGAGTATGCCCTTCTGCCTGAATTCTGAGTAATACGCAACCCGAGCCTCTTCTTCTTCTCTGCATCTCTGGTTCCTCCTTATCTGCACTCTCTTGCCCTCAAGGAGACTGACCTCAGAGCAGAAGTTGCGCAATCAGTTATACCCTTCCCCTCATTCTGGTGTCCCGGAATCTGATCAACAACAACTGGCGCTGAGAGAGAGAGAAAGAGAGAAAGAAAGAGAGAAAGATAGAAGAGAGAGAAAGAGAGAAGAGAGAAAAAGAGAGAGGGAAAGAGAGAAGAGAGAGAGACAAAGAGAGAGAGAAATGGAGAAAAGAGAGAGAGAAAAAGAGGGAGAAAAAGCGAGAGAGAGAAAAAGAGAGAAACAGATGAAGACAAGAAAAAACAGAGAGAAAATAAATTTAGGGTGTAAAAGATACAAACAGAAAAAAAAGTACTAGACAGAAAAGGGTGAAAGAAAAAGGAGTAGAAGATAAGAAAAAGAAAGAAAGAATGAAACAAAAAAATCTATCTATCTACATAAGAGTATAGTATATGTAGTTATATGAGAAGTATATATATACATATATATATTAAAATATACATATATTAAGTATACGTGTATTATAATGTATACATACATATATTATAAGACGAAGAAAAAGAGAAGTCGATCTAAATATTAGATCAATAAACATGAAAATGGGATAGAACCTAAACTTTATAAAAGAAAGTTAAAAAAGCGAAAATGAAATAAATGCAGAAACACAAGAGAAGGGGAGATAGACAAAAAGGTTCGAGAGATAGGGACAAAGAAAGAAAAAAGTAAAAAGAGTGATGGAGAAGAAAAGAGGAAAAGTGAAAAAGAAAAAGAAATGTAAGTAGACAAGAAGGAGAAAAAATCTGAGAAAAGCTTAAAATTTAAGGTTATAAAAAATTAATTATTTATGTTAGAGAAACTTGAAAAACAGCTTTGCTGTACCAAAAAAAAAACTAAATACCGCAAATACTTAATTTATCAGTAGAAATTTAGAATTTAGTTGACTCATAACTTAGAAGACAGTGATATGCATACTTGCAGAGGTTTCTGGCAATGTGGATACGTCAGACTGAGGAGTTATTAACGTTACTTTTACCTTTACCATCATGATTACATCATAAATTAATCTGTCTTTTTTTATAGACTGTCCCTAAAGTTTTGATAGTTTTCTAGAACTTTTTTATTTTTAATTGGAAAAAAACGAATGGGGGCCTGGAAGTTTCGAGAATGTTCTAGAACCTTCTCTGAGGAGGGTATAAATATCCCCTGTTGTGCGAAAGGCATCCAGTGAAGGAAGATTTAACTCGAACTCAACTTCGACTCTTGCTTTACTATGAGTGAGCACGCCACTCCTCTGCAGCCGAAGTAGCCCGGAATATCACGATGTAATCGGCGAAGATACCGTGAAAGAGTGAACGGCCCGTCGCTGGTTCACTCGCTTTGAGCAAGGACAAATGGATTTCGATGATGAAGACAGGGAAGGCCGTCCACCTGCATTGAAAGATGATGCTCTACGCAGCCGCTGTGCAAGAGGAACCAGAAGCAAGTTTGGCAGAAGAAGCTGGGCTGTGGCCACGCAACAATCGAAGGCCACCTCCAGCAACTCGGCTACCGTAAGGTTGGATTCCACATGTTTTGACCGTCGCTCAGAAGGAAACCCGTTCTGAACATCTGCTAATCGCTACTCTCTCGGCCGAATCAGAAGGAGCTTTTGCGAAACATTGTGACGGGACGAATCATGGGTCCTCTACCACAACGATACTCACCATGTCGTCTGGCTCCCCCTGGCATAAAGCCCAATCCAACCCAAACCTGAACTACCATCAGAGAAAGATTCTAATTGATATTATCGCCAAAGGACAACTTGTTCAGGGTCATCGCTAACATGGTTGACAATGAGAAAATGAAAAAGTAGAAAATCTTCGGAAGAGGAATAAGCAACTGTGGGCGTTGCACTGAAGAGTCTTGGTAGACCACTTAGCGTTTCAACCTCATACCGAAGAGATTCACGAAGTCTTGAGTCCCAAGAAGACAGAAGAGAAATCTCGAAAAATTCTAATGTGCTGCTTTTGGAATGCACAAGACATGATCTACTACGACCTCATCCAGAAAGGCAACACTGTTTCAGCATCCGTATACATGAGTCAACTGGGGGCCCTGGCCCAAGCAGTTCGAGAGAAGCGCAGGGAGAAGGGCAAATTCATCCTCCTGCACGACAACGCCAGACCACATGTGGCCAAGTCCACCAAGAAGAAACTGGAGGAGTAGGCATGGGAAACCCTTCCCCATTCACCCTACTCTCCTGAACTCGCACACTCCGAATATCATCTCTTCCGCCCCTCTGAAGGCTGCCCTTAAAGACAAAAAATTCGCGAACTTTGAAGAACTCAAAAGGGCATTGAACGACTTCTTTGATTCGCGCCCATTGGAAATCTGGAGGAAAGGAATCGAAACCCTTCCTATTCGATGGATGAATGTTGTGACTCAAAATGTTGATTATATTGTTGACTGAGCTTATTAAAAAATAAAGATAAAACGTTCAGAAAAAAACACTGAAATTTTTACAAAACTTTTGGGACAGCCATACATTTGAATGCATCTAGTTTTGTTTAAATAAGTTAATCATCGCGAAAAGCTAAATGAACTTTAGATCTCGCTGCTAATATTTGATATTATTTGAGCGATCTCTAATTTTTTCAATAGCTTCTCCTAAACGATTTCTGATGAGCTTCGTTCATTCTATCGAGTGTCAAAAGTTTTTTTTGTAAATGAGAATTTCTAGGTTTTTAGCAAGAAGGCTGCCTTGTAACATTCTCATCGCCTTATAATTGGGTCTAATATGTAATTGGAGAAGTTAGTGCTTTAGCCGTGTACAGATCAGCCTGATTAAGAGGACGTGAGAGAGATATGGATTGCGTCGGGAGTTGGTTCAAGCTAGCAGCAAGAGTAATGCTTGGAAAAGAAATATGTATAGCGATATGGAGAGATTGAAAGAAACAAAGAGAAAGGAATGTGGAGAATGTTGAAGGATATCATGAAACCAAGAGATAGCGCAATTTTCGCACCTCTTAGTTGTGTATGTTGACTGTTCTTTATCTAGCTGGTTGAACTTTTTATGAACTTATTGTCTTCAAAGCCGAAAGAGAAAGCAAAAGTAGAAGAAAGAGAGAGGGTGGAGCGACGGGGAGATTTGCACAGATTAGAAGTCATGAACAGTGGAATAAGGCGAATTATACGAATATAAGAAAAAAGGAAAGCATCACATTACTTAGTATTTCTACAGTGAACACTCAAAATGGTTGCAAATTACATTTATGAAGGTAAGAGTACCTAATGAGAGAGCTAAAACATGAATTTCGGGTTGAGTCGAACCTGGTCTTTATATTAAATGTATAGAAGAGAACAAGATATAAGAAGACTAACTTCCATTTTCCAGAATTCTTTCCTTTCCCTTCTTGGTTCTTCTCCGAATATCAAGTGAACTTTTCGATTTCGATGAAGATGAAGAAGAATTACTTTTCCTGCTGTTAGAAGACATCCGAATCTTTCTTGCTCAATAATTCGTCGCAAACAACCGAGTTGCGCAGGATAAAAACTTGCGTTTGTTTGAGTCGGAAGAGTCTCGCCGATGAGCTGTTCAAGGCTGTAACCCCGCCTCTTCAGACGAGTTCACGTTATGGTAATGCGTCAAGAATAGAGAGAGAAGATAGTAGGTAGAGATACAGAGTAAAGAGGAAAAGAGATAGAAACAGAAAGATAGAGGGGAGAAAGAAAAAATAATGAGGGAAAAAACGAGATATTGTAGGAGAGAGAGCAGAGGCAGAAACAAAGAAAGAGAAAGAAAGAGAGAATGAAATAGAAGGAAAGAGAGAGAGTTAAAAAGAGAGAGAATTCGATAGAACACTAAAATGAGCAAGACTAAGGGATTTAGGGAGAAAGGAAAAAGCTGTACAGTATGATAAAACGTCCTTTCGTAGTCCAAAAATAGATCAAAAAAGTTTTTTTTTTTTAAAATGAGCCGAGAACTAATTAAACAACACTTCTTGCTAATGAAAAACAAAACAAACACCGAATTAAAAAAATTAAGAATAGCTGGAAAAAGAACGAAATATAAAATGGAAAAACAGAGGAAAAGAGATAAGATGGGAACACGGCTGAGAGAAAAAAAGAGAAAATCAGTCAGAGAGAGAAACTAATAAAAATAGTGAAAGAGAAAGAGAAAGAGAGATAAACA
>OZ057407.1:21554901-21705942 GCA_964056735.1 Allodiplogaster pararmata | reverse complement strand
ATACAAAACAAACAAAAAACTCTTTTAAAATCACAAAATTTCATATTCCCTATAGAAAATTTGTACAGTAATCCATATCAGTAAACTTTTATTGTAATCTTCGCTTGATGAAAAATATGGAAGCATCGAGGTAGACTTAGAAGAAAAGGAGCTCATTCTCAGTTTTCTGTTTCGACATGAATTGTATAGCCATCCAATATGTTCTCGTAGCCATGATAGCTCAGTTGGGAGAGCGTTAGACTGAAGATCTAAAGGTCCCTGGTTCGATCCCTGCTCGTGGCAGTCTTTTGCATGAAAACATTTAAGTCCGAAACGAAAAGACGTAACCAAGTTCTTCATGGGCATCAGAGAAGAAGAATAAAATAATATGCTTTACTTTTTTAAAAAAAACTAAAACTGAAAACCTTTAAAAAGTGGTTTTTTTCGTCCTCAAACTTATAAACCCATATTATAGAGCAGGACCTATTTGGTAATGCTCGAATTTTTGCCGGCGTGCCTCTGATTTTTCTTTCAGAAGTATTTGTTTTTTTAATTATGAAGAAGAACCTTTATATCAACGAAAAGTTTTCTTGAAAGAACCTGGAAATTTTTTGAATTTTAACTCATATTAGGTTGTTTTGACCAAAAAAAGGTATTAAAACTTTGGAACGAAAAAAACTTAATAAAGTACAGCAATAAACTCTCTGAGTATCTGAGCGAAGACTCTAGTTCAGAACGGAATAAATAAACTCTGCGTCTCATTTTTACCTTTTCCATGTAATTTGGATGGCTGTCTTGTCTACACTCGAGAGACTTTCCCAGATACAATTTTCTCGTATCACCACCCTAACCTCAGCTTTAAAATAAGTGTTCATCAAGTAAACACAAAAAAACGACTTTTATTTTGTTTTATCGACTTTCTCTCGAGAAACCTGAATCGAAATAACACTATAATTTCATATTCCGCACATCTTTAATGCCAACGAAGAACCTCGATGCTTTCGGTGGTTCATGGCTCGGTATAGAATTGCATGTTTTCAGCAAAAGATTGCCACGAGCAGGGATCGAACCAGCGACCTTTAGATCTTCAGTCTAACGCTCTCCCAACTGAGCTATCATGGCCATATGCTATTATTAAACATAACTATACATGATTTTTGAAACAGAAAACTAAAAAAAAGTTCATGTTTACCAATCTGTCTTGAAACTAATCTCATATTGTTCATCCAGTCAGGTAAAAATACCTTAAAATTTCTTTTTTCTAAGTATGACTCATTAGTTGCTTTTCATATAAAAAAATGCTCGTTAAAAATTCCAGCTCAGCGAAATTCTTCAGCTCTAGGATTACAATAATTTCGAAAAATTTATGAGAGTATTTAAAGTTTGAATCAGATTAAGAAGTAGGGAACTTCGATTTAACTAAATATACTAGTATCTTTTATTGGCGATGGTGGAGAATTGTAGTCCCGCTCATTTTTGGTTTTTTTTCAATCGAATAAAGTGTTAATAAGCTTCTTATGACCTACTGAGCAATAAAAACATGTGCGGGAAAAATTTTTTCCATTATTTTTACAAAAAATTTTTTTTCAAAATTTTTTCTCAGGAAGAGATTTCATTCATGAAAACTCCCTTCCCCCGTTCTCCTTAGCCCCCCCCTTCTCCCCTTCAGGGCCCCCTTCCCCCTCCCCCTCCCCCCTAGGGCCCCTACTCCCCCTTGCTTAGGTAGGGCCCTCCTCCTCCCCCCTTCCCCCTTTAGGCCCCCCCCTCCCTTTCCTGCTCAGGAAACCCCCCTCCCCCCTTTCCTTCCCCAAAATTTAGGCCAAAAATTTTTTTGTACAAATGATGAGAAAAAAATTTTTTTTCCGCACATGTTTTTATTGCTCAGTAGGTCATAAGAAGCCAATTAACACTTAATTCGATTGAAAAAAAAACCAAAAATGAGCGGGATCACAATTCTCCACCATTGCCGTTTTATTTACAAGGGCAGGCAACGGGCTTAATCGTTAAAAGATCAAACTATTACTTGAGCTGCGGCGAATTTTTTTGTTTTGGTAGTTCTACTCACATACAAATTATATTATCGGACATATGTAAACATGGTTTCTTGCACAAGTTGAACCCTCCAAGTGCGTTCTCTACCACGTTTCACAAGTTTACTTAAGCATTCTCATGCATAAGTCTCCTCACTCTAAGGCTGCGCACTGTTTTGCTCACCGAGCGTTTTTACCGTAAAAAATTAAAACTAATTTTCTCACCTACAGTGAGATACATACAGGTTTTGTTTGAATTTTTCCATGCGGGAGCTTCCTGATTAGCAATAAAATGACGCTGTGACTGTTCAAATGACTCTTTCAAAATGCAAAAGTTGCTCCATTTGGACAGTCACAAAAGTTGCTCCATTTGGACAGTCCATTTGAACAGTCATTTTATTGCTAATCAGGAAGCTCCCGCACGGAAAAATTCCAACAAAACCTGTATGTATCTCACTGTAGGTGAGCAAATTAGTTTTACTTTTTTACGGTAAAAAACGGTCGGTGAGCAAAACAGTTCGCAGCCTAACACGAGCTTGAGGATTCCGAAATGAAAAAAAACAAGAATTTTCATGTCTAAGACCCTAAGGCAAGCGTAACACAAACGGTACGGAAACCAATAGCTTATTGCTATATGCCTGGATTTCTTCATCCTAGTTCAAGCACTGCCAGAAGACTTTTTTCTGAGTTAGCACTTCAAACCTCAAGAGAGAGCAACTGTGTGGCGCGAACTGTGTGTCAACTTGCTTAAAAAATTATGACTTCTAACCGAAAATATAATATTCCGTTTCAGAAGCATTGGTCCAATTGTTTTCTTTGACCAACAAGGGTCAAATTGGTGAATCGGTAGAACGCTTATCTTTCAGTCATTTACAGTAGCATTCTCTCTCCAAAATTCGATTAAAATGATTACTCACAAAAACAGTTCATCACAATCCTTTTTTAAGCTCTTCATTCTTCTATGAGTCATTTTGACTGAACCCGGTTTCTGAGCAGGAATTTGACTTTCTGAGATTTTTTCGATCAAAGGAAATCAGGTTGAGCTAATATGATTCTCGTACGGTCAGAATGTCAATTTAGGAACTAGACACACTGCGAATTCTGCGTGTCAAATCACGATTTCCTAATAATCGTGCCAGCCTGGTCTGCCCTGCGGCGAAACAAACGCTGGGCAAAAAACAAGCCCTAACCCATCTCATGGGTTTTCTACTCAACTCACTTAAATGTGTTTCTGCTTTCTTCAGTGAACAACTAAACTTCAGAAAAGAGATACTATCGATTATTGCAACTTTAGAACAAGTTTTTTTAATTGAAATCGAAAATTTACCAAAAATCTATCTACAGTGTTGTTTTGTTGTTGGAAACTACACATTGTATCGCTACTGCTATTTATGTAAATATAAAGGATTTTGGATTACAAACATTTTCAATTTAGAAATGTTGCGAGATCACTACACCCTGCCTGTGCTCACGCGGTCGTAGAATATAATGAGAGGAGAGAGAGAGAGAGAGAGAGAGAGAGAGAGAGAGAGAAGAGAGAGAAAGAGAGAGATAGAGAGAAAGAGAGAGCGAGAAAAAAGTGAGATGAAGAAGTAAGATTAGTGTTTTTTAATCTTCAACTCGAAATCAGCCGCACGTTCAATCTCTAATTTAGCTAGGCCACCTAGCTCGTTTTCTGACACATGATCTTTCGTTTTTCTCAGTGTTAAAAACACAGAAAAAAATAGAGAGTGTGAGCTCATTGTTTCGTTCACGAACTTTCTTCAAAACTACGACGTTAACAACGAGCGGTGCGAGAGAATGAAGAAATAGACCATAAAGTCGGAAAAGTAGAGATTTCATATATAAAAGTATATAACGATCAATGTGCAATGTTTTAACATTCCGTAATCAGTATTTAGCATTTCGTACAATAGTGAAAAAAGTCTAAAGACCGTTTGTTATTTGTTTCAAACAAGCAACACACTTATATCACAGTAATTTTAAATATAGCTGTCATTAACACTGAAAGTGTTGTCCATAGTCTTAAACAGTAAAGGTGTGTTATCAGTGTGTTTCTGGTTTGGTACAAATAACAAATGGCCTTACGGCCTCACGGCCTTTCGACTTCGTTCTTTGTCCTCCCTTTGACAATTGCCGAATTTTCGTCTTACATCAAATTGATGAAAGGAAAATCTGTGTAAGACTCTCAGGTCTATGATTTTCAGAATGGAACTACGACCTTTTTCTCTGAGGTGACTATTGAAGTAACCTCAAATAGATTAAACGTGCGGCAGATCGCGCCGCTCAAATCAAATCATACAGAAAGAGTAAGTGACTGCTTCATGTAGATCGCTCTTCTTCTTCCTAGCGTTATTCCCGCTGAAAAGCGGGGTCCGCTGTGTAGATCATACGATTCGAGTAGCCATGTCTGGTTCTTTGGTGTCTCTCAATCTAAGCTTCGGTCTACCTCTTGGTCTTTTACCCTGGATTTCTATGTTCCAAGCAGATTTGGGAACGGAGTCTGGATTGGATTTCACCATGTGTCCGTACCACCTAAGCCTGAACTCTCTGAGTTTTTTCGGGTATTGGGGCAACTCCTAAACGAGCTCTTATCGTTTCGTTGCGCATCATGTCTTTCCGGGTGACTCCGAGGCTCCATCTCAACATCTTCATTTCCATTACATGGAGCATCTGCTGGGTCTTTGTTGTTGAAGGAGTGCATTCGAGTCCATGTAGAGCAACTGGTCGTACGACTGATTTATAGATCTTAAGTTTCAGTCGATCAGGCATGCGTCTGTCGCATAGGATACCAGTCGATTTTCTCCATGCTGCGTTAATTATGGCACTGAAAGCGGTTGTTGGGTCCTCGTCTGTGGATATGTCGCTCTTTATCCCCGTCATGTTGTTGTTGTTGCCGGTTGTAGCCGCCATCGAAGAGCGAGGTCCACGTGATAATATTATGTTTCTTTTCGCTTCGTCTGTCGTTGTGTATGAATCGTCAATTTTAAATAGACATATTCAAGAAGTTTGCCACTTCTCGTGGTTTCTCCCATAAGTTGGTGAGTGAAAGTGTCGTGGGGTTGCCAATGCAATCGAACAGGTGTGCGACGTCATTAGGTGTGGATGAGCATGATATCCCCGTCATGTAGATCGTCCGTAATGTAGATCATCATGTAGATCATGTTGGGTCCCCGTCATGTAGATCGCTCTATGAAGCTAAATTTGATTCATGTTCATTCCCCTATTTCTTCCAGATTTGAAACTTTTCGACTAAAATTTGTTGAATCTGTGAATTTCTTTTCTTTCAATAATCATAAATGTCTTTATTATTTCTTAAAAATGAGCTTCAAAAAAAATAAAGGAAAGGTTTTAAAGGAAAACATCACAAACTGATGTTTATGGAAGGTATCAAACACAGATATAAAAAAATTACGATTGCATAAAACTATAAAAAATAATAAAATAGGGTCAATGCGGAAAGAATATATCAAGAATTCAAACGTAGCGAATCAACCAGTAGTCCATTTCTGAGTTAGAACTATATTGTGGTCCCTGCAATCTTTTCCATGAGGAATAACAGTATCGAAGAGTTTAAACTATAATTAATTACATTATATATCATAGGAAATAATTGGAGTTCATCCTACTAAACACATTCTTTGTTTTTGCATCTTTAATAGCGTTTTTGTTTCGAGATTAATAAAACTATTATTTTTATAAATTTTTCAATAATCGATTTCATTTCTCAGATAAACGAAGGCTAATAAAATATAATCAGTCAAATAAAATAATCAGTCAAATTGGACAAATTATTCTCATTCATAATGTATCGCTTTTTTCTGCATGAAACCTTAAAAATTGGATTGTGTAAGCTGTTCATTAAACAGTCTCATCTGATATATATTTTATTAGAATGAGATAAATATTATGAAAACCTTTCTTCTATAAAACGTCTGGTAGCTACCAATTAAAAAGCACTAATTATCACTAAAACTTGAACAAATTTGCCAAGTTTACTTACGTATTCAGAAAATCTTAGCACCCAACTTTAAAATTAAAAAAAGAGTAATTGCTCTTGGACAGAAAAAAACTAAAAATTCGGTCCTCTATTCATTGACTTTCGACTAGTTTCTGCGTCTCGCAAAGTTTCCGGTAGATCTCGCTTGAAGAAAGAAGCTCTTCATGAGTACCTGCAACAAGTTATCAACTTCTCCTCTGCTCCTGACTTCTCACTGACATAAAGAAAAGACTGAGAAAAATAGGATAGAGACAAGGTATACAAATACAGACAGGAGTATGAACTTTTAACCAAACCTTGATGAGTGGCTCTACCCTCGGAAACAACAATTATTTTGTCTGCATTCTGTATGGTGGAAAGACGGTGGGCAATGACGATGCAGGTTCGGCCTCTGCGAGCTGCTTCCAGGGCCTCTTGCACCACCTGTAAAGTCATCTTCCTTCTAGGGCCTCTTGCACCACCTGTAAAGTCGCACTACCAAAGACCTTATACCAAAAAGATGTACATAGATGTCTTCCTTCTAGGGCCTCTTGCACCACCTGTAAAGTCATCTTCCTTCTAGGGCCTCTTGCACCACCTGTAAAGTCATCTTCCTTCTAGACCTCTTGCACCACCTGTGAAGTCATCTTCCTTCTAGGGCCTCTTGCACCACCTGTAAAGTCATCTTCCTTAACCCCGTCTACTCAAGTAGTCACGCACTACCAAAGACCTTATACCAAAAAGATGTACATAGATGTCTTCCTTCTAGGGCCTCTTGCACCACCTGTAAAGTCATCTTCCTTCTAGGGCCTCTTGCACCACCTGTAAAGTCATCTTCCTTCTAGACCTCTTGCACCACCTGTAAAGTCATCTTCCTTCTAGGGCCTCTTGCACCACCTGTAAAGTCATCTTTCTTCTAGGGCCTCTTGCACCACCTGTAAAGTCATCTTCCTTCTAGGGCCTCTTGCACCACCTGTAAAGTCATCTTCCTTAACCCCGTCTACTCAAGTAGTCACGCACTACCAAAGACCTTATACCAAAAAGATGTACAAAAAGATGTCTTCCTTCTAGGGCCTCTTGCACCACCTGTAAAGTCATCTTCCTTCTAGGGCCTCTTGCACCACCTGTAAAGTCATCTTCCTTCTAGGGCCTCTTGCACCACCTGTAAAGTCATCTTCCTTCTAGGGCCTCTTGCACCACCTGTAAAGTCATCTTCCTTCTAGGGCCTCTTGCACCACCTGTAAAGTCATCTTCCTTCTAGGGCCTCTTGCACCACCTGTAAAGTCATCTTCCTTCTAGGGCCTCTTGCACCACCTGTAAAGTCATCTTCCTTCTAGGGCCTCTTGCACCACCTGTAAAGTCATCTTCCTTCTAGACCTCTTGCACCACCTGTAAAGTCATCTTCCTTCTAGGGCCTCTTGCACCACCTGTAAAGTCATCTTTCTTCTAGGGCCTCTTGCACCACCTGTAAAGTCATCTTCCTTCTAGGGCCTCTTGCACCACCTGTAAAGTCATCTTCCTTAACCCCGTCTACTCAAGTAGTCACGCACTACCAAAGACCTTATACCAAAAAGATGTACATAGTTTCTCGTTTTATTCAGTTTTCTTGTATCATGTTCCAAAGCTGCGTTTCTGGACGATACAATTGAAGAATTTTCTGTATATTCTCTCCTTCTCGCGGAAACTGCTTAACATAATCTAACCTTGAGTATTGACAATCGTCTAAAAAGTCTACAAAGTTTGAAGTTGAAAGATTTCGTGCACAAAAATTAGGCTTGGGTAGATTTCTCGCATAACTGGTTTACTAAAGAAACATAGTAATTGATACGGGTGCTCGGAAAAAAAAGAGGAAAAGTCGAACCTTTTCACTCTGAGTGTCCAATGCACTCGTCGCCTCATCCAACAAGAGAACAGAGGGTTTCCTGATAGGTCATTCGAATTCTTACAAATATTTAAATATATACGTTTATTGTGTCAAAATGGAAATAATTGGGAGCTGAAATGAACCTGACTAGCGCCCTTGCGATAGCAATTCTCTGTTTCTGTCCCCCGGACAACTGTGTTCCCTTCTCTCCAACTCGGGTCTCGTATCCCTTCAAATAATCACTCTTAAATATCAAGCAATTTAAATTCAATTCTTTTTTAGGTGAAAGTTTTCTGAGATTCAACTTCGATTCGATCAAAGGAGAATCTATTTATCCGTAACCTTCAAGTTTATGCTTAAACAGAATGAAATTTGGTCTGATAAAATCTAGGTTATTTAACTAGGCCTTTGTTTTTATCGCAGGTTCTTTGTAAATCTTATAAGAAAACGTTCTTAAAACTCACTAGTGGCAGCCCAAGTATGAACTGATGGATGTTGGCCATCTTGGCTGCCGCGACCACTTCCTGGTAGGAAGGGAGTCTGTCTAGTCCATAGCAGATGTTCTCACCGATGGTGCAGTCGAAGAGGGTGGGCTCTTGCGAGACAATACACACCTGCATTCAGAACGGCCGCCGCATACGTATAATACGTACTAAACGCCCTCTCCTCATATACTGACCAACCTGTTGGCGTAGAGATTTTATGTTGAGATTCGTTATGTTTTCGTCGTCGATCAACTGAAATTCAGTCCATTTACACTCTAATCTTTTGCAAATTTCACTATCATGTTTTGTTAACATTTTAAATATTTAATATTGGTAAAGTTTTCGTTTGAAAAGGAATTTCTACTTACAAGCACGAGACTTCTGATTGTTTTAAAGAAAAGCGCAACTCACAATGATGCCGTTGTTCTGATCATAGAATCTCTCGATCAGACCCATTACAGTACTTTTCCCACAACCAGAGTGACCAACCAGAGCTACGGTACTACCTGAAATCGTATGACAATCACATCAAATTACAATGTTCATGAGATTTTTAAGAGTTTTTCTGTTCACGATTGATATAATAACCTGCTTTGACATCAAAAGAGAGTCCTTTCAACACCTTGTCGTTCTTCCTTGTGGGATAACGGAAGTGCAAATTCCGCACCGAAATTTCTCCTTTCAGATCCTGCATTCGAAATGAAACTTTTTGTGATGTATGTAAAAGCTTCCATAGTTTTTACAAAAAAGATTGAGAGATCCGATATAAAAAAAAAAGATCCGATATAATAAAAATTTGTCTGTCTTTTAAAGGTAAAGCCTCGCTCTCTCAGAGAGACTTTTGTACTGACTGGATGAGATTTTCAGGGAATGTATATAAAATTTAAAATTAGAAGGAAAAGTTTATTTGCATGGAGAATAGTTTACTTGCCCTATAAACGTCCTTTCGTTCTCCAGAGAATTCTCAGCGAGTAAATGAACCGCTAACGACATTTTTTTTGTTAAGTAATACTAAATTTTTCACAGTCAGAAGTTTTTAAAGTTGTTTTTTTAAACTCAAAAATTTAACAAATTATAACCTTTTTGACTCCGTTTTCCGAAAGAGAGTCGATTTGTGTGGGATGTTCGATAAGGTGGAAAAGCAGAGCTGCAGCCAAGCGAGCCTGCCATAATATGATTTAGTACAAACAATCACTTTAACCAAGAACATTTACACAATCTGAATTCTTCTGATAAGAAATTGATCAAAGAAAAAAAACTGAATTCTATCTTCAATAAAAGCATTACCTTGACGATGTCGGGGATGAAAGACGAAATGTTGCCGACCATTTGACCACAGAAAGCAAACGCGAAGAAAACTCTGAAAAAAATTGAGATTTAAAAAAAGAGAAAAAGATGTGGAAAGCATGAGAAAAATGAAGACCAAAAAAGCAGTTTACCTGTAAACGTCGGTCGGTTGCATGGATCCTTGGTTGACAAAAGCGGAACCCATCCAGAAGGCAAGGGCGTACATGAAGAAGATCAGAGACTGAGAGAAGGCGAAAACGCCGGCGTACACTTGGGCTTGCACCAAGTTCTCCCTTCAACAGACCTTTCACTCTGATAAAAAAAAACATAGAATGGTATTAGAGCAGCTCTTAAAAGTTTCAGATAAGAATACCAGTAAAAGTACCTGTATGGTTCCCTAAGATATTCGCAGTAAAGAAAGTGGAACTTCTCCTGGAGGTTGAGTGCCTGAAAGTAGAGACATTGAAATTATCATTCTCTCAGAAAGTAATCAATGTTATGAGGAAGAGCATATTGATTAACCTGAACAGTACGGACGTTGTCGACAGCCTGCGTAGCAACTTTGCCCGCTTCTTCCAGCAATTCCGTGTCTCTCATCTTCTTTCCATACTGAAGTTATGCCAATCTCTTTCTTGCACATCTTTATCAGATATTCTTGACAGATTGTAGATATAATATTCCTCCCATAGCGACACTATTCACAACAATCTTTTTCTACTTATATAATACCGTCTATATGATTTCAAATTGGAAAGAGTGAATTCCTTTATCAGAGTATTGATTGGTTTCATGAGAGTATTTAAGAGGTTTTAATCAATTAGTCACCTGCATTTTCATCTCGAAGTACCCTGAGAGAATGATGAGGGGAACAATCACAATAAGAATAGATGAAAGCTTCCATCCGAAGAGAAAACCCACGGCGATCGCTCCGATGATAGTCACCGTTGAGGATATGACTATTGGCAAACGAGTAAAGACCTTCAAAAGAAAATTACATATAGCTTCATAAAATATTTTGAATACATGGCCATGATAGCTCAGTTGGGAGAGCGTTAGACTGAAGATCTAAAGGTCGCTGGTTCGATCCCTGCTCGTGGCAGTTCTTTTTTATTAAATATTAAAAAATGTGATTTCGGAAAAATTTTAAATTTCCGTTAAATATTTTACAGAAAAACAGTCGAAAGGAATCGTTTACGGAATTTTGTGGTGAGAAAAATTTCAAAATGAAATAGCTTTCGCTAGCATTTTTTCCTGGGTCTTTGCAAAACGAAATTCTTGATTATCCTTGTGTAATGTGTCAATTGTAACCCATCTGTTATTGAGATAATTAAATCTTCATTTACAGGATGCTCACATATATTTAGAAAGCAATTGGTCAACATATGAAATTGCTATTTGTTATTTTATTTTGAATATCGACCTAAAACCAAGATTTTGGGTTGACCACTACCATGATAGCTGCAATAAAATAGCGTCATACCGAAGATCTGGAGGTCGCTGAAACGAACCCTGGTCGTGACCATGTTTTTGCTGAGTAAAAACTAACCCGAGTTTGACAAAAATTCTTTGATTTGGCTCACATATCTGACGTTCGGTGCATCAGTAGCGAATCTCGTGCACAGCTTTCCTGTGCCGTGTCTGATGTCATCGAAGAATGCAATGTCTTGACGGAGGAGATTTCTGAAGGCCTCTAGTCGGAGCTTTTTCGTCAACGCCTCCCCGCAACGTCCCAAGGTATTTGCCTGGAATGATGAACTCTTGTAAGAGAATACAGTTTAGACCCCCTTCAACTATTATCATTCCAGTTGAAACACAAAACGCAAGTTATAGGAATGTTAATAACTACTCTTACTATCAGGGAAGCTCTCAAGAGCGTTCAAGTTCAACTAGAAAGTTTCATGTCCCATTTTTTGTATTTTGAGAACAAAGGAATAAATCTTCAATTTCTAAGTTACACAGTTTAAAGGCAGTGATGCCAGTTTAAGACGACAGACAAGTGATTGAAGTATCGCACACAAGAAAGCTAGTCCACCGGGAGGGATCGAACTCAGCCATCGCGTCTCAAACCGGTCTTAATCATGAATTCTGAAGTTACGCTTCATCCATGATGCAATCGCTTGATGAGCATGCGTGACAAAGGAACAAGGCATATGAGCCTTTCATATAACACTATCGCACGGAATAGCGATATGGTGTAATGGTAACGCGCGCTCCCGGTTCGACGAGACCAGATGGCTGGGTTCGAACCCGCCCGGTGAACAGAAGAATATCATTGTTTTGATCTTTGTTAATAGTTTTAAGCAACGATGGGCTGAGACTATAATGAATTGAATCCATCGCACGGGCGAAAATCGGCACTCGGCTGGGACCGAACCTCCGCCGCCTAACCTCGGCTTGTAGAGATTTAACCAATACACTAACCGAGCACACCGTCCCATGCGATTTCTTGCTAAGTCTAAGGCACTACGGCCGTTTTTCTAGTCACGCATGCTCATGGAGCAATTGCGTCATAAAAGGAGTTTAACTCCACAATCCATGATATATGTGCTCGGTTGGTGTACTGGTTAACTCTCTACAAGCCCCGGTTAGGCAGCGGAGGTTCGGTCCCAGCCGAGTGTCCATTTTTGCCCGTGCGATGGATTTCATTCATTATAGTCTCAGCCCATCGTTGCTTAAAACGATTAACAAAGATAAAAAAATTGAACTTCTCTCTACCATTATCTTTCTATCTTCATCATGGATTGTGGAGTTACTCTTTTTTCATGACGCAATTGCTTCAAGAGCATGCGTGACAGAAAAACGGCCATCGTGCCTTGGACATAGCAAGAAATCGCATGGTGTGTGCTCGGTTGGTGTATCGGTTGACTCTCTAAAAGCCCCGATTAGGCGGCGGAGGTTCGGTCCCAGCCGAGTGCCGATTTTTGCCCGTGCGATGGATTTCAACAAAGGAATAGTTTGACTTCATTTTGTTAAAATTTTCAAGTACGTGCTCTTTTCAGAGAATGAACCAGAAAAAACACAAGAACCGTTAAAAACCCAACAGAGAGGAAAAATCCAAAAGCGTTAAGAAGACCGAGAAGAATGAAAACAAGAGACCAGAAGAGAGCATCTCTCTCCATCTCTGGAATGGGCTCACTGAATACCTGGAAGAAATTTTTAATTCCATTAGATCACATACATATAAATAATAAGAGAAACAGAAATGAAAGAGATAAACCGAGATAAAGACAGAAACAGAGAGAGAAAGAGAGAGAGAGAGAGAAAAAGAGAGAAAGAGAGAGAAAGAGAGAGAGACAAACACACATAGACAGGAACGGTCATAAAAATAAACGATGTAAATCAATTTTTTTTGTTTTGTTTGTTCTCCATGGTTTAGAACGGTGAATAATCTAATTAATTTTAATGCTGCAATCAAGGATGAAGTTCTTTGAAAATGAAAATTAACATTGAATATTTGGGCGTAAACCAGGGCGAAGACAGGAATGACAAGTCCCGAGAGAGCTGCTCCTAGTGTCCCAAGGATCGCATAGGGCCAGTTTTCGCGATTCCAAGCGATGATCTTTGAGAGACTCGTTGGCTTCAGTTTAGATTCCTGGTGAACAGATTGGTCATTCATCTGAATTTCTCATTGAATGACATTTTCATTTCATTTCATTTCTTTATTCAACGCTCATAAAATCATTGAAGTATAACAAAATACATTATAATATTGCATTAACTTTCTTTGTAGTGGTGGTGAGAGGGTTGCGGTGGCAAACACTAATTGAAAAATATGATACGATTAATCAATCATTAATAAGTGGCTTAGGAAGTACCTTCTCCTTTGGAAGGCAAAGTAATTGTTTCTTGAATATAAGGCTATTGTGTATACTGACAACATTGATAGGCAAAGAGTTCCAAACAGATAACTTTCAAGAGACACATGTAGAAATATAATATTTATCATTGTTATGAGTCGCAATTCGTGATAATGGCGTGGAAATTGGGAGGAAAAATAAGAAAATCGGTTTTTATTTAGCAAAGTTCTGCTTCCTTAACGACATAGACGAGAAAAAAACCAGTGGAAAAAAGCAACAAAAAAAAGAAGTTTAGTTTTAGGGCGTCTAAATAACTGTAAAAAGCTGGAGAATCATCTCCTACTCCTTCCTCACCTCAGCGTCGAGCTCCATCGACCGAATGGAAGAAACAGTTGACACCACCGAACAAGTCGATTTCCTTCTGAAACTCAACCATTGTGAGAGTTTAAAGAATGGAGAGAAGTCAGGATGAGAAAGGCAAATATCGTCCACCCTTTGCTTCTTCGTTGTTTCAAGTTTGCGTTGATGTTGTCGGATTCCTTGTCGTATTCATCCCCTTCAGACGTCGTTTCTTGAAGCACACACGTAACCCATCACCGGCATTGCTTTTTTTATCCTATTAAACGCTGAGTTGTGAAATGTTTGATCTTTCTTTCTGTAAAAATAGAAGTTTTTTCTTCGAAAAATTGTAAAAAATACTGTAGGACACTTCTCTTCTCTTCATTCCTAAATAAATAGATTTGTTCATTAAGGAAAACCTCGCTGAGACTCCTCTTCTCTTTCCTCTTTTTGTCGAAGTAACTGAGCCTGAAATTTATATTATTTTGTTTAAAATAAATTGGAATGAAACTGGTAAAAAAGGCTCTCAAAAACGAACATGAAAGTTTTTAAATAGAAAATTACACAAAAAAGTAAAACAACAATACGTTAGTCTTACTGAAGCAAAAGGTTTGTAGAGAGTCAAAAGTTGAACCTTGTATTACAAGCTTCAATCTTTGAAGTTAATACCTGAGTCATGTCGTAGAAGATTCCTTTCTTGCGCGTCAACTCCTCATGAGTTCCCTGCTCTACTATCATTCCCTCCTGTAAGGATCAACCTCATGACTTCCCTGCTCTACTATCATTCCCTCCTGTAAGGATCAAGTCAACTCCTCATGACTTCCCTGCTCTACTATCATTTCCTCCTGTAAGGATCAACCTCATGACTTCCCTGCTCTACTATCATTCCCTCCTGTAAGGATCAAGTCAACTCCTCATGACTTCCCTGCTCTACTATCATTCCCTCCTGTAAGGATCAATTCATTCCCTCCTCATGACTTCCCTGCTCTACTATCATTTCCTCCTGTAAGGATCAACCTCATGACTTCCCTGCTCTACTATCATTCCCTCCTGTAAGGATCAACCTCATAACTTCCCTGCTCTACTATCATTCCCTCCTGTAAGGATCAAGTCAACTCCTCATGACTTCCCTGCTCTACTATCATTTCCTCCTGTAAGGATCAACCTCATGACTTCCCTGCTCTAGTATCATTCCCTCCTGTAAGGATCAAGTCAACTCCTCATGACTTCCCTGCTCTACTATCATTCCCTCCTGTAAGGATCAATTCATTCCCTCCTCATGACTTCCCTGCTCTACTATCATTTCCTCCTGTAAGGATCAACCTCATGACTTCCCTGCTCTACTATCATTCCCTCCTGTAAGGATCAAGTCAACTCCTCATGACTTCCCTGCTCTACTATCATTCCCTCCTGTAAGGATCAAGTCAACTCCTCATGACTTCCCTGCTCTACTATCATTCCCTCCTGTAAGGATCAATTCATCATAGGATTTCTTTCAGTGCTTATTAGAAACACAAATTCATGGAAAGTAACCTTGAATACGAAGATCTGGTCGACATTTCGGATGGTGGACAATCTATGAGCGACGATTATCGTAGTTCGCTGTGCCATCGCCTGCAACTCTTGTATGAATTAATGTAGACACGCTTCGGAAGAACCTGACTTAGACGAAGACTTCAAGCGAACACTTCAGATAAACTTCCGCTCAGGGCTCAATAGTGTTACAAGACCCTTGCGCTTGGGGACTTCGTTATACATACATTTCCGGCAGCTCACCGAAAAGCCTTTTATTCTGTTTTTAGAAAAAAAAAACCGTGTGGAAAGAAGTTACTCGAAGCTCAAGTAAAATTTTATTTGGATCAAAATTAGAAGTTATACCTTTTCGAGTGCCTCCTGAACGACGGCCTCGGCTTCGGTATCGAGGGCACTCGTCGCCTCATCGAGCAGAAGAATGCAGGGATCTCTGATCACAGCTCTACAACTGACGTGTTCTGTCTCCGTAAGTTTGGATTAGTATAATCTTTCTTAGAAAGAATCGAAAAGATCAAACGCATGAAAAAGTGACCTCGCGATGGCGATCCTCTGTTTCTGCCCTCCACTCAGTTGAACTCCTCGCTCGCCTACTCGAGTGGCGAGTCCTTCTGGGAGTCTTTTCACGAAATCCATCGCATTTGCCTGGTAAAGCACTTTAGTGGTGCTCAGAAAGAAATGAGTTATCGGTACAGATGATTCACAATGAACAAGAAAGCTTCCTTTGCACTTGCAGCTAGTTGCTACTAGAATACTGATTTGGCTGCATCCTAGAATACATTAAGAATTAGTCAACAGAGAACAAACCAATTCACATGCTCGCATGATTTGCTCGTGTGTCACGCTCTCTGCCCCCATCGCGATGTTCTCGAAGAGGTTTCCATCGAACAACACTGGCTCCTGTAATGGTTTAAGCAGTGAAACGAAGTCAAGAAGTGGACCGAAATATTCCAACAATTGACCCTTCTTTGTATTGCATTTAGAAATTAGAAAAGGAAAAAACTGACCTGACTGACAATACCAATTTGATCTCGAAGATGTTTTACGTTCAGATTTTTCAAATTCACGCCGTCGATTGTTATCTGAAAATATCGGTGAGTACATATAAAGCAACGCAATTACTGAATGTGTGTGATATACAATAGCAAAATATTATGTAAATAACTCTCAGAAAAATGAAAAGCTTCTTTTTTTTAAAAAACAAAATCTGGAAATTAGCTTTATGTCACGAAAAAACAAGTAGTTTTTAAATCATCATAAATGTAAAGATAGTTATGTTAAATGTTATATGATCCGCCTCGTATTTTTAACTATGCATAAATAGATGATGTTTGAAGGATCAAGCTTATTTTAAAATCAAGTTTTTTGAAGAATGTGAAATCAGTCAAGCGTGAGCTCAGCAACCTTTCCTTGCATGGGGTCGTAGAATCTGAGTAGAAGATTGATGATGGTCGACTTTCCACAGCCACTGCTTCCGACGAGGGCGACCTTCTGACCAGCTTTCACTTCTAGCGAAATGCACTTCAGCACCTGAAAAAGTGTCCTCACTCATATTTATGGAGGTGAATTGTTCTCCCGAAGTTGCTATCATTAAACTCCAGCGATATTTCTCTACTTTTCCTTTCCTATCGAAAAAGCAGAGACACAAATACTCCGATAAATATACAAATCGATAAATATACAAATCTCTACCATTTTTTCTTCCCAGACAAATACTGTTTTGGTTCCTTTTCAATATCCAGTTTTTAAGGTGAGTAACTCGTCATTATAATCCGATCTTGAACCAATCTCATCCAATATTCCATTTATATACTCATTATAAAATATTCTCTTGAATCGTTTTTTGTGTGCAAAAAACTGACTGGATTGAACTTTCTCAAAGGATAAGTGAAGCAGACTCCTTTCAGAGAAATGGCTCCTTTCATGTTCCGCAAGAAAATCCCATCATCAGAGTAGGGATCAATCACTGGTTGCTGCGAATGTTAATTAGAAGGGAATAACCGTCGGATTGTTTGATTTTTTGTAGGGAAGCCTGTCTCATCTCATGACTGTTGAATCAGGTTCGAACGAAAGAGAAAAGAGACTTCAAATGTAAAATCAAGGAGCCCGTAAATTTTTGTGATCCTCTTTTCGCACCTATTATACTGAATATAATATTGTATCAAAACCGTTCTTGAAGCTGACCTGGTTGATAACCTTGAGGACACTTCTGGCAGCCCCGAGTGCCATCCCAATGCTACCCAAGTGCGGCAAGGCCCCTCCGAGGGCCGTCGAACCAGACATCACAGAGAAGAACACCTAGAACTCCTCTGGACTAGCGATTGAACACGAGGATCGATTTGACCACTTAAGATGATAACACTTGGGAAATATTCGTAGAAAAACGTCGAATCTCGTTGAAATGGACGATAAAGTAAATATCAAAATCCTTCGCATGTGAAAATTCATCTGCACTAATAATTTGATCCTGAGGATCATTTTAACTCTTCCAAGTGGTGATCCTAATAAATTTGTGTAAATCGTTGAGGTTGACGATAACTTCTCGAAATCCTCTGATCAAATAAGTTTTTTTGTCTTATACTTCCCAAAGAGTCATTCAATTAAAGTCAAAGAAACAAAGTTAACTAACGGTGAATATGAGGCCTCTGTCGAATGAATTATCGGATGCTATTATGGTGCTTCCATACCTGAAAAAACATCAATTTTACAAGTGGATTCTACATAATAAAAAAATAGTCAACTTGTTTTCATATATTATATATTAGGGAGTTTGAACTCAATATAAAAATACATTTTACGATTGAAGTATAAATTAACGTTACCAACATATATCTATGTGCTACATCCAAGAAGTGGAGTAACGGGACGTTTGAGAAAAAGTCAACGAGTGCGTGCGATGAAAGCACGAAATATCCGAGGGTACAGAAGATTTTTTTTCATTCACATAGTAAATAAGAATGTGGGTAAAAAACAACAAATTGAGAAATGAGTTATGTGCAAAAAATCAACTGATACATGTCGTACTTAGTTGTTGAACATTCAAATATTTTGTTCAAAGAAAATCAAATACTTTAAACACAGCTTTCTCTCCTCTTAAAAGTACCACTCCTTGAAGGTACCACTCTAACAAAGAGAATAAAACCTCACCAGAAAGCCAAGGCGTACGATCCATACATGCATATATGAGAGAAGCCGACACACAGCCCCATGTAGAAGTATTTGACGATTCCCGACCTGCGTCCCCGCTCGAGAGCTTCTTCGAACCTGAGCAAATGCATTTCTTCAATGGAAAAATACCGTATACTTTTTCAAAAAAATCAATTTTTGCTGAAATGCTAACTCAATTTCATGTCTCAGAAACAAGAATTTTAGAGCAATTTAACCTGTTGATTTCTCTTCTTTGCCCATTGAGAGACTGAACAGTCCTGATGGAAGAGAATGTCTCCTCAGCTACAGCCCCTGCAATTAGAACTTGAAGCAAAAAAAATAAACTTCAAAATTTAAAAATAAAACTTACTTATTATTTTTTTGGAAACTTCTATTCGTACAATTGTTGATATCGAAAACGACAAAAGGTATATTTTTTGATCTTTTCATACCTGATACAGCATAGATTTCCTGCTCGATTTGGGTCCTGAAAAACTCAAGATAAAAATATAGTTTAAAAATAAATAGGTCTTTTTTGTTTCCAGGTAATTTTTGAGTGAAAAAGAATGAATTCATGATGCTGAAAGAGTTAGAAATTCTTGGCTCTTCCCTCTCTTTTCATTCATGTCGAACTTGAGAGAACTTGAAAATAGAAGTATGTATTCTTAAAACACAACTTCTATTCTTCAACTTTTTGAGGCTATCACAGTAGAAGTCGTGAATAAAAGATTGAAAAACGTGACTTTAGTGTTAGAGAAGCGTTCGATCGAATGAAAAGCTTTCTCAAGTTCGATCAAGAAATCTGGATATTTTGGAGTTTTCATGGCTGCCAACCTCGTCGCCATCATCTTTCCCATGTAAGAGCCTGAGAAGACGATGAAAGGCGCGAAAGCCATCATCACCAGACTCATCTGCCAGTTCGTCAGGAAACCCACCCCGAAACCAGCTATGAACGCCGATACCTGGAGAGGAAGAAGCGGTCTACCTTCATCACTCTCTCTCTCTGGAGAGGAAGAAGCGATCTACCTTCATCACTCTCTCTCTCTCTCTCTCTCTCTCTCTACTTCATTCTTTTTACCTCTTGTCCTCTATCTCTATAGTTTTCTCTATTTCTGTCTCTTTCTCATCCTATTTCTGTCTCGATTCCTTCAATTCCTCGTGGCTGAGAGCGGTCGACTCTCTTCTCGCGCTTCATTTCTATCGCCCAAATTAAAGATTCCTGTCTCTAGCAGGAATTGAACACCTTGAGACCGTTTTTCTATCGCCCAAATTTTTTTTTACCGCTTGTCCTGGCGAGACGAACGACAGGAGACGTCTCTACTCCCACCCAAAACGATGCTAGGCCGGGTTGACCACCCACTCACAAGGCCTATAGCATGAACAGGTTGCTACAACGATGTCCGCCTTCACAAGGTGCAGCATGACAGTCTTAGGACTGCAAAGGACATCAAAATCCTTCTCCGGACGCATCTCGTCCGAAGAACACGAGAACCTCTCTCATTAAAGAGAGTGTTCATAACCAAAAGTCTTCGATGCGGGCTGCTTGCCGGCAACAACAACAACAACCTTGAGACCTTATCGTCCGAACAATAATCGGAATCCAGTCTACATTCTACGTTCAACATCAAGAAACTGATAAGAAGCTGGCGTCGTTCGAATCGATGGCGCTTCATGTCCCATCACATCGAGAATAAAGCGTTTGAATTGAATTGAATCTCATCTTTTTTTACTCTCACGCACTCAGGCACTCAGTCACTGACTCACTGACTCACTGACTCACTCACTCACTGACTCACTCACTCACTCACTGACTGACTCACTCACTCACTCACTCACTCACTCACTCACTCACTCACTCACTCACTCACTCACTCACTCACTCACTCACTCACTCACTCACTCACTCACTCACTCACTCACTCACTCACTCACTCACTCACTCACTCACTCACTCACTCACTCACTCACTCACTCACTCACTCACTCACTCACTCACTCACTCACTCACTCACTCACTCACTCACTCACTCACTCACTCACTCACTCACTCACTCACTCACTCACTCACTCACTCACTCACTCACTCACTCACTCACTCACTCACTCACTCACTCACTCACTCACTCACTCACTCACTCACTCACTCACTCACTCACTCACTCACTCACTCACTCACTCACTCACTCACTCACTCACTCACTCACTCACTCACTCACTCACTCACTCACTCACTCACTCACTCACTCACTCACTCACTCACTCACTCACTCACTCACTCACTCACTCACTCACTCACTCACTCACTCACTCACTCACTCACTCACTCACTCACTCACTCACTCACTCACTCACTCACTCACTCACTCACTCACTCACTCACTCACTCACTCACTCACTCACTCACTCACTCACTCACTCACTCACTCACTCACTCACTCACTCACTCACTCACTCACTCACTCACTCACTCACTCACTCACTCACTCACTCACTCACTCACTCACTCACTCACTCACTCACTCACTCACTCACTCACTCACTCACTCACTCACTCACTCACTCACTCACTCACTCACTCACTCACTCACTCACTCACTCACTCACTCACTCACTCACTCACTCACTCACTCACTCACTCACTCACTCACTCACTCACTCACTCACTCACTCACTCACTCACTCACTCACTCACTCACTCACTCACTCACTCACTCACTCACTCACTCACTCACTCACTCACTCACTCACTCACTCACTCACTCACTCACTCACTCACTCACTCACTCACTCACTCACTCACTCACTCACTCACTCACTCACTCACTCACTCACTCACTCACTCACTCACTCACTCACTCACTCACTCACTCACTCACTCACTCACTCACTCACTCACTCACTCACTCACTCACTCACTCACTATCCTGTGTTTTAACAATGTGTAGCGCTAACCATTTGAATGAAGAGTGCCAACTTATCTCCGAGCCCTTCTCGCACTCGTTCCAAGTCACTAAACACAAGTGAATGTTCATAAGTTCATCGAAAAATCCCTTCCAGCAATAAGAATGCTTACTCGGTAAGTCTCGCAGTCAGATTCCCACTCTGCTGGACATCAAACCACTCCACCTGCTGCCGCAGCATCGACTTCAGGTAAGACTGCCTGAGGCGATAGACGACTCGCTCAGAAAACGACTCCATGCAGGCTATCTGATCATCAGTTTGATAGAATGCTAGAAAATCACTGATAACATACTTCAGTGAACTATCGGTTCAAATATTATATCAACATTTCACCTAAGCATATGAGAAAAAAAAATTATTCACCAACTTGAACATATGAAGCAATCAGCATAGCCACTCCCAAAGCAAGGTAGTAGTAGCAGAACACTGTCACTTCTGCGTTGAACTGCTCCCTCAACTCAAGTAACATTTATTCATCCTATAAAAAAATGAATGGGGTGCAGGGGTATGTAGGGAAGGGGGATCGGAGGCGTAGGGAAGGGGTATCGGAGGCGTAGGGAAGGGGGGTCGGAGGCGTAGGTAAGAGGGATCGGAGGCGTAAGGAAGGGGGATCGGAGGCGTAGGGAAGGGGGATCGGTGGCGTAGGGAAGAGGGATCGGAGGCGTAAGGAAGGGGGATCGGAGGCGTAGGGAAGGGGGATCGGAGGCGCAGGGAAGGGGGATCGGATGCGCAGGGAAGGGGATCGGAGGCGTAGGGAAGGGGTATCGGAGGCGTAGGGAAGGGGGATCGGAGGCAAACGTCATCATCATCGAACTCCCCTCACACGGTGGAACTTAGAACAGACTTTGAGTTTGTGTTAGAACATTCTTTTCAGCTATGTGCCCTGAAATTTCTACGTTGGTAATGTTCCCTTCAATTGTTTTTCTTCTTTTTACTCTTCTCTTTTTTCTTGCTTCTTAGTCTTTTTTTCTTCTTTGTGATCAGTGGCCGGTTTCAAGAACATCTTTTGTACGTACAAAAGTGTTTTACGTACAAAAGTTTGCGGTTTTTTCGTTTTTCCAGTTGCAAGAAACTTTTGTTTTACTCACTTTTGTTACAAAAGTGTTTTATGTACAAACGTTCGTTTGTTTTTTTGTTTTTCCAGTTGCAAGAAACTTTTGTTTTACTCACTTTTGTTTTTCAAACCCATTTATAGTACAAAAGTGTTTTTCTAGCGTACCCTAGTAAAACGGTCGGTAAAACAAGTTTTACTCACAATAGGAAGCAATTTTTCGATTATTTTTCATCATTTTCAACAGTTTTTTTGGTTTATTGTTAAATTCTTACGTCCTTTCTATGTTTTTTTTCTTCAAATTCTATTAAAATTATTAACTTTTAGAAACGAATGGAAGCTATTGACCGGGACCTCCGAGAATTTTGGATAAGAGGCTCGGTTCAGCGAATATTCCGTGACAGAGCAAATCCATTCGACGTCTTTTCGGAAGCAGAATTCCGTAGGAAGTACCGTTTTTCACGGAAAGCATTCTTTGAGCTTCTCGAAACGTTCAAATATCAGCTAAGCAAGCCAACAAATATAGGAAAGGCGCTTTTACCGGTTCAGCGTTTGGGCATTGCACTTGAAGTGCTAGCGTCTAATTCCTTCCAAGGAACTACCGCTGAGGTGTCAGGATGTAGCAGAAGCACATTTTGCCGCATCGTTCATGAAGTATCGTCAATGATTGTTCGTAACGTTGATGACTTCGTTTACTGGCCAAGCGATTCCGATCGGCTTCGCATCCATGCAGAGTAGGCTAATTCTGTTCACATTGAAATGACTTACAATTTTTGTCTATTGAAAACAGAAAAGTAATTTTGAACTTCAGGTTTCGCGCCATTAGCGGCATTCCTGGCGTGATCGGTTGTGGATGGTACGCACGTCAAGATTATTGCACCAACGTTCAACGAGCACATGTATGTAAATAGGAAAGGGTTTCACTCCATTAATTTGGGTCTGATGTGCGACTCGACTCTCCGGTTCATTTGGTTCAGTGCACGATTCCCAGGAAGCGCACACGATAGCCGCGTATTCCGTGAATCGGTTGGTTCATTGATGTTTTAAGCTGTTTTAGAAAGTTCGCCTTTCAGGTAACACATACCAAGTTAACAAGTAAGGATTGCAAAGGAATAGGGGACTCAGCATATCGTGCGGATGCCTTTCTGACCAAGCCAATCCTCACACCAAGAAAAGAAGGTTATAAAGACACTGATATTAATTATTTTAACCTCTTGACAAGCACACAAAAGTAAGCATTGCTGTTTTTTCCAGAGAGAGTGTACACAGCCGCGGTACTCAAAGTCAGAGTGAAGATTGAGAATGCAATCGGCTGTCTCAAGATTGCAATCTCAATTCTCTGTAAATGATCTTATTTTCTGTGTCGTGCCTTGTTAAATGCTCTGTTGAAGAGACAAGTTGGGTCCGAATGTTTCGCTTTATCAAACATCGTCAGCGAATTGTTATCATCTAAATAACATTGATGAGCACAGCAGTAAAGAGTCTCTTTCTAATCTTTTACAGTATACAGCAAAAAGAAATCGAACTTTTACAAAAAAGTGAAGCCATACATGTGAAGCCATACATGGCTTCACTTTTCGGAAGATGGCTCTGAGTACTCGAGGCCGTTTACTTGCATTTTCGCCAGTATCGCCTCTCTCTGCACTTTGAGAAGTTCTTTCTTGAGAAATGTAATCTCCCGGTTGCTCTCAATAGCCTCTTGCTCACGTTGGATGCGAAGAACCGCGAGTTCTCGATCATTTTTGAGTCGAAGATCCGCGATTTCGAGCTCACGACTCAGCAGCACCGGAAAACTTTTCACTTTTCCAGCTCCTGTTTTTAGCGTTTCCACCCTTTCCTCAGATAAGCGTTGGCGCACAATTGTCAGCTCAACAACAACGATTCGCTTGACCTGTAAAAATCAACCCTATGCAGCTGTGTTCAAGAAAACTAAACATGACGCAAACGTTCACCAACACAACTTTTGAGCGGGAACGCCGTTAAAAATTCAGTAATTCAATTAAAAGACAAAATCGGACCTGTTCCGTTGAGCGCTTATATCCCATATCCTCCAATTGTTGCGTCCATTTCTCCCAGTGCTGCTTTTTCACTGTTCCACTCTCTTTTCTACTCCCTTTAACCACCCTTGCGTTATATGTGCCGTAGTCTTGAGATATCCACTGAGCTAAGGCTATTCTTGCTTCTTGAGGAAGATCCTCCACTTTTTGCCGCTTTAAATCACTCATGATCACTGTAATTCGAACTATTAAACATTTAACTCCAAAATATTTGTCGGAAACAACAAATTAATAACGAAAAATGATGAAAATCAAAGGTTGCACTAAAAGTGCGCCAGCTTTGTACCGAAAAACGAAAGTTCAAACAAACGTTTTCAGTACAAAAGATTGTTCTTGGAACCGGAAAAACACTTTTGTAAGTAAAACCAGTTTTATCGTAAAACGTTTGTTTTTCAAACCATTTGTGAAAAACAAACGTCTTGAAACCGGCCACAGATTCAAAGACTTGCAGCGTGAGAACTAATACGATTCTCACATTTTTACTATTATACGTCTTTCTGGAGTAAATCAAGTCGAAGCGGAGTGGGAATGTCATATATAATTTGGAAGGGCCAAGGTGCCTGAGTATAATAGTTTTTTTTGCAATACCGTATAACTATTAGAATGAGAAACATATTTTTTTAAATGTACATTCGTGGAACTGAAGGAGTTAGACAGAAATCATCTAAAACGAACCTGCTCAGACCTGGCATTCCATCGGGATTAGTCTTGCCAACACCAAGTACAAACTCGGAATTCTGAGCCCGGAGAAATACAGTAGTCATTCCTCCCAGGACCACAGATAAAAGCGGAAAACCTAAGAATTAGAGGCTTTTGAGCTGATTAAGGTGTTTTCTTTTACCATAGGATCATCGTATTCATAGCTAGTTAGACTTATAGGTGGATGTTTCTACCATTTTTATTCCGTTTTTCGGAAAAAGGCGTCTATTCAACTTACTCTGTATAAGTATATGTACATCTTTCACATCTTTCGAACACATCTTTCGCTTCTTTTGACATGGGTTCCATGGCTTCTCACATCACGACATTTCGCACCGCAACAGCTCGCACCCGATTTTAGCAATGTTTTTTCTCTCTCCAATGTTCATATTATCTGGCTGGTCGTTGTATACGGTTTCGTACTGAGCCGTACGGCCTCGATAGCGTAATCTTTACCTGAGGCTAAGTACAAATTCCAAGAAAAAAGTACATGGAAATCTTGCGATTGTGAAATCTAGGGTGTGAGTTGTCATGATTTTGAAATGTCGATATACCCTAACAATTACTTTTTTTAAAGTGAACAGTTTTTCAATGAGGTTTAAAAAAGCGTTGAGTTGAATTTTATTACGAATACAGAGCTGCGAAAGCAAACCTGCTCCATGAACGAATGAAGATATGCCACCAAATAAGAGAAGGACGTAGTCTACCGCAGAAGTGAATGAGAACTGTCAATAATTTATTCAGTTATCAAGTCTTATTTTACAAAATCTCTTGAAGCTTTGTTATTATTTGAAAATACTTTTTTATAATAGGAATATACAAAATGCATAGTTCAAGTGAACATTGGTTTGGTATATTTTTGCGTAAAATAATTGATTTCAGTTTTTCAACAACGAAGCCTCGGTTCGTAAACTAAAAGCGTTTTTTCACAGACATAAGACATGTAAATTGACAGCTTGAATGATCTAAAGCACTACAATAAAGTCAGCCTTCAAAGTACCCGCTGGACAGGCCAGGCGAGTCAGCCTTGAAAGTACCCGCTGGACAGGCCAGGCGAGTCAGCCTTGAAAGTACCCGCTGGTCTGGCCAGGCGAGGTTTGTCAATCCAAAAGACTAAATACGAGGTAAGAGAAGGAATTGTAGAAAATTAGAAAGTGTCATACAAACAAAGAGCTTCTCACTAGAGATTTGTGCATGGGTTTTCAAGCGAAGTGCGAGTTAGAGAAACTCTCTTGAGAGTTTCTGAAAGTGCAGCTACAAACTTCGGGAGCTGCTTCAAACTCTAGCTGAGGATGCAGCGGTTACCAAAATTCTAGTTATTAGAAAATTATGTTACTCATAGGATATTCTAGGCTTATGAAAATCTCTTCGATCTCAATAAGCAACTCACTATTCCATGACGAGTGCGGATGAATTTGTCTGAGGAACTGCTGGGAGCATTCGAGAATCGTGATCCTTCCATCCGCGCCTTCCCTTTTCTGCTCTTACTGTAAACATATGTTCTGTATTGAACGAAAAGAAAGCAAACAATACTCATTGTGACTTTTTATCAAATTTTCTCGGGTTATTCTAAATTCTCAGTTCTTCAATGTATGATGATCAAGCTTTGTTAACATAAAATAACATGCATGAAAAACGGAAATATTTTCATGAGTGACTAATCAGAGAAAACTTAATGTCAAAATATTGTTAAGAGCAAGTCTTCAAATGGGAGTTTACCAAACAACGGCTAACGCGTGTAGGGACGACAGATAAAACTTGTTTTTCAATGAGGGTTCCTTTTTTGGAAATTGAAATTATAATCAGGAAACTAAGCTTTTAAAAAATTAAAATCATTCTAGTTTTCGACCGAGAACGCTTTTTTCCAATTTTCATAAAATGATCAGTTTTCTACTGTCCAATGATTATTACTTTCACTAGTCATCGCTCTCAGATGATTCATTTCTCATATTAAAAAAGGTTCATTCCGTACTTAGTTCGAAAAAATCTTGAGTGTTTTGAAGTTTTAGCAACTCAATGTCTTTCTTTCAATCTGCAAACCGGTTTACTGAAATATGTATATTTCTCCAAATCAGGGTTAAATTTACATTTTTTACAGAAGATCAAGGAAAAAAGAAAAAAAAACAAAAAGTAAAATTCGGTCTGAATAACACTAAACATAAGGAAATTCTATGAAAGTTTTTCGCGCTCAGGCCTATGTAAAAAGATATTTCAGGTTCTTGGTTCAATTTATAACATACCCCCCCCCAAATGATGAATTATCTTCAAAGGTTCCCTAGAATTTTTCTATCGTAAACTTGAATTATCTATGTTTTCCCATTCCTCAATGAGGATAGGATATTATATATTTCTTTCTTCGGTAGAGTACTCAAATAAAGGGGATAATAAGGCTTAGTATCAATAAAACTCACTTACGTTGAGTTTGTGAAAAAAGCGGGTTAGATGAAACTATGGATACATTTTATAAACAAATTGTTAATTCATCATATTACGATACCATAATGAGTCATCCTTATATTTGTTGTATTTACCTTAAAATGTGCATTATATTGTGTGCGTGTGCAGCTCAGCGGGTTAGAGCTTCGCCCAGAAAGCGAAGGTTGTGGATTAGGTTTAGGTTTGCTCACAAAAAAAGTCGTAGAACGAGGAAAACACAAAGCGAAAAAAGCAAGAAACTAGAAGGAAAAAAGTCGAAAAAAACGAGGAAAAAATCCACAAAAACGGAGAAAAATTTTTGAGCTAAAAAAGTCGAAAAAACTTTTTTCGAATTTTTCGACTAAGTCGAAATTTTTTCTCGAAAAAATGTCTGAAAACCGGAAAAACCAAAAACGAAAAATGTGCAACCTTGGTTCGGTTACCGTCACACCGCACGATTTTGCACATGTTTCTGCGAACAGTTCGCTCATCTGTTCGGTATGAAAATCCGTCGCTTATAAACAGCGAGGAAAAGAGAGTACTATTATCTACAATTTGATGAAGAGGATTCCTTGCACTTGTCTTCCCTACTGGTCCCATTTGGTTCCTTTCCGTTTACAAACTTGAGGTCTTGGAAGAAGTCTTAGACTAGAGTCATGCCAAGTTGTTTAGGCATCCGCTGTCTGAATACTGTATGATCTATCTAAAGCACTCAGAACTCTGACGCAGATCAACCGTAGAAGAGGATTTATATGTACAAAAACTATTATCGAAGACACGCTCCCTCCGGAGCACACAATTCTTCTTCCGTTTTTTGCAATGTGAGGCAGACTGACCCGGCCAGTCTGTCTCAATCTCTACTTCTACAAGCCGGAGACATCGAACGCAACTCAGGACCTCCCACCACCTGGCTCCGCTCTACTTGCCGAAAGACAGCGAACACGAACTGCATCCAGTGCTCTCTCTGCTCCGAATGGACACACATCAAAGCGAAGTGCAGCGGTATTCCATCGCTCAAGGACTACGTCCCTGCAACCTACCGATGCCCTCCATGTCAGACCCGCCAAGACACACCCTCGCCGTCTGCAGACGCAGCTCTCGCTCCAATCGCTCGAAACAGACGCAAAGGCAACAAGAACCTGAGACTGCTACAATACAATTGTAACGGGATAAATGGCAAGACAACAGAGATCCTCGACCTCCTAACTCGCCTGAAGATCGACATATTCCTAATACAAGAAACTAAGCTGACAGATCGCGCGAAAACTCCTTCATTCCCCGGATACTCCATTGCTAGAAAAGACCGCGGAACCGACACAGGTGGCGGCCTACTCACAGGCACCACCCATTCTTTAAACTACTCCGTCGTCCCGTCTACCACAGATCCTCACCTGGGAACAAACTGAGAACAAACTGAGAAACTGAGAACAAAAAGTCTACCACAGATCCTCACCTGGGAACAAACTGAGAACAAACTGAGGAACTGAGAACAACAACAGCCTGAGAACCAGCCAAATCCCATCTGTTTGGAAACTGGCCAAAGTAATACCTCTTCTGAAAGCAGGGAAACCAGAAGAAATGTCGTCATCTTACCGTCCAGTCTCCCTCCTCTCACCAGTCGCAAAAGTTCTTGAACGTCTGCTTCTTCCATACATACAACAAGCGATGCCTCCAGCAAAACATCAACACGGGTTCACCAAAGATAGATCCACTACGACTGCTCTTCACACGTTCAACGACTACATTGCCAGAGGACTCAACGAGAAGAAACCGGCTAGTCGTACAGTAGCAGTTGCCTTAGACCTCAGCCGAGCTTTCGACTGCGTGGACCACAACATCTTGATCGAAGATATTGCAAATGCATCGCTACCAGACAAAATAGGAAGATGGATATGTGGCTACTTGAGAGGACGACAAACCTACGTCGAATTTCGTGGAATCCAAAGCAAGAAACGTAAACTCCGTGCTGGAGTTCCACAAGGTGGTGTACTGTCACCAACTCTCTTCAACCACTACCTTTCACATATCCCTTTACCTCCGGAACAGATCGAACTCGTCTCATATGCTGATGACTGCACTGTTTTTGCCAAAGGGTCCGACATCGCTCCAATATGCAACAAAATCAACAGCTACCTTGACGAACTAGCACAGTGGTTCGACTCCAGACGACTGAAATTAGCAGCAGAGAAAAGTGCGGCAATGCTATTCACGCTGAATAGCAGGGAGGTCAATCAGCAGCTCGACATCCGTATAGTCAACATCACTGTTCCAACTGTCCGCTCCATCAAAATTCTAGGCGTCACATTCGACACGAAGTACACTTTCGGATCTCATGCGAAGAAAACGAGGACGACACTCCGAAACCGGAATGCAGCATTACGTGCACTTGCTGGGGCTTCCTGGGGAAAGGAAAAAGAACTCTTGCTGACTACCTACAAAGTCGTCGGCCGACCAGTTATCAACTACGCCGCGCCAATATGGTCTCCGAATCTCTCCGAAAGCCATTGGAAAGAACTTCAAGCTGCCCAAAATGTTGCTCTGAGAGCGGCAACAGGATGCGTCAAGATGACACCGATAGATCATCTCCATATTGAATCCGAAGTCCTCCGGGTGAAGCCTCACAACGACATGCTGTGCAAGCAATTCCTCCTTCGGCTACATAAACGAGACCACATTGATCACGACACAACCAAGATGCCACCTCCTCCTAGACAGTTGAAGAGGGCGAGATCCCTTTTCAGTGAACACCAAAACTGCATCACTCCATTCCTTGACGAAGATAAAGAAGTGAAGACAGAAGAAGCGTACCGTGAAGACATAAAGAAGATACACACGGATACAGTCACAGCGGTGAAGAACAAATACTTACCGCCTGTGGTACTGGGAGGATACCCACCACCGCCTATCTCCAGAGAAGAGAGAAATCTTCCGAGATCTACAAGACGAACACTCGCCCAGCTACGGTCTGGATATAGCCCATTTCTGCGAAGCTATATGTCCAGAATTGACTCCACAACCGTGGACAGATGTCCGGACTGCGACGAACCCGGACACACAACGACTCACCTCTTCTCCTGTCCAGATAGGCCGACTAGTTTGACGGCTTGATCTCTCTGGACCGACCCAGTAGAAGCTGCAAGGTTTCTAAAACTACCGATCACCGAAGACGATGCCGAATAGAAGATCTATCGGCTACAACAACAACAACCTGGAATCACTGACTGTTCGCATCTCGGACAACAACGGCCTCTCTCTGGACATCACTAATGTCTACATTCCTTCGATGACCTCCTGCAACACAGGCTACCAACCGGATCTATCCCCCCTTCTACGCAACCGCGAGAATTCAATTCAATTTCAATTTTATTACGTGAAAACATTACATGCAGCAACGCATAAATTAATCACGTGGTACGAGAGATTAAACAATTGAATTGTTTAAATTACATAAATAGGTAAAACAATGCAGATTACATCCAGGCAAACATATATCATTCATCAACTCTATTAATTTCGGTGAATATACGAGCTGATCGTATAGAGAAGGCATTTCTTCTGCAAATAGTTCTCGGAGCAGGGTGGATTGTGCGCCTCTAGTGTTGGACGCTCTTATTTCAAAGTTGTGGTGCGTCCTGTCAGAGAGTACTTTTTTCCCAAATTTCAGTTTCAAGAGTAGTTTGAGGTCGTTAGATTCTCTAACAGAGAGAAGAGATACTAGGCCTAGTTGATTGTTTCTCGTCTGACTACTTGGCATATTATTAAACGAACAACCAAAGCACCGGCGAAAAACGCGACGTGTAAAATAATTTTGAACCTTCTCTAGTACAGCTATGTCCTTAGCGAAATGTGGGGAGTAAACAGTTGTACAGTGTTCTACAATAGATTTAATGTATATCTTGTAAGCGTTAACAAGTACATCCGGTTTACGACTCTTGAGAACTTTAAGAATAAGATGACATTTACGCTTTGCTTTCTGAGCTATTGTTGAGCAATGAGCAGAAAAAGTCAACTTGTTGTCTACAATAAATCCTAAATCACGAATATCGTTGAGGTAGGGTCGGGAGTGACTATTTATAGAATATGGAAAATGAGGGGAACTCTGGGTACCAATTCTTAACACAGCACATTTTGGTAGAGATAAAGGCAATTGCCAAGCGTCGCACCACTCCACTATAGTATCAATCGAGTGTTGCAGTGTTGTATGAGAGTCTGTTTTAGAAAAAAACTTATAAACTTTCATGTCGTCTGCAAAAACTTTAATTTTACAAGTAGAAGAAGTTATCATATTCACTATCTCAGATGTATAAATGATGAATAATAATAGGCCTAAGACACTGCCTTGGGGAACACCACTGGTAACCATGAAACTATTAGAAAGTGATTGATTAACTCGAACTTGGTAGGTTCTATTACCTAAATAAGCTTCGATCCACGAAATAATTATGGGAGGGAGTTGAATGGACTTTAGTTTATAAATAAGTTTAGAGTGAGAAACTTTATCGAAGGCTTTCTCAAAATCTAAATAAATGATATCTGTGAACTTTTTCTGGTCTACGGCTACAGAACAGTCTTCAAGGAACAGTAACATCAACTGTTCTATTGATCTCTTATGGCGAAACCCGAATTGATCATCTGGCAAAATCTGGTTTATCTCACAATGTTTCTCTATTTCTTTACTCAACACTTTCTCGAATATACGGGTAAATAGTGATGTTATACTTATGGGACGGTAATTGGAAGGACTACTGTAAGGAGGCTTCTTCTTAACTGGTGTGACTATGGAATGTTTCCATCTGTTCGGGATTTCAGATGAAAGGAAAGATTGGTTATAAATTATTTCAAGCGGAATAGACAGAGGGACAGCGATTTTCTTGATAAAAAGCATATTCAGATGATCTGGAGTAGTACAAGAAGACATTGGGTATTTCTCTATTAGTCTACAAATATCATGACGCGTAAACAAGGGTTCTTCTAGAGAGGATGCTCTCAAGACTGAATTATGAGAGAGTGGAGGAAGCTTATCATTGTCTATGGTGTATGACTTCTGGAAGAATTCTCCAAGAAGATTTGCTTTTTCTAAGTCTTCAGATACTGAGATGCCGAGTTCATTCATCAAAGTGTCGACACCGCTTTGTTTCTGGGATGTATTAGACCTTATATACTTGAAGAACAAGTTTTTGTTCTTACTATTAACAATGTTCTTTTCTACATTTAGGTTGAATTTATCTACAAACTTTTTGCATTTCTTACTGGCTTTAACATAAATGTCATAGTCCTCACTTAGTCCACTAGAAACATAATTGTTCCAGAAGAGGAAACGCTTTTCTTGAGCTCTCTGTATATGCGTTGGAAGAGATGCATGGGTCGCTCGAGAGACCTTCTGGATAGGAGCGAATTGCTCGGAAAAGTCCTATAGTATGGATGGTAACAATTCGTACATTGAATCTGTATCTTTGATGGGGTTGAATAAGCAATGCCAATCTAAATTACATAATGAAGGGAGTAATAAGGAATAGTTTATTTTACTGTATATGCGTCGATACGAGTAAAGAGGAATTTCGTGGAATAGGGAAAGTTCGAAACTGATTGATTCGTGGTCTGAATTACTGAATGAGGGAGTGACACATGGGTTCTTCAATAAATCTTTACTATTGGAGAGGAGGAGGTCTAGAATGTGTGATCCTCTCGTAGGGCATCTAATATATTGATTCATCTGAGTGGCTGAGCAAAATTCAAGAAATGATTTGGAAGCGGGATTCGATGAGGCTAGAGGGGATTTATTCCAGTCTATGTCGAGTAAGTTAAAATCTCCCATTATAATACATGGGTGGTTGCAGGTGACTAGATCAATCAAGAGGTTTAATAACCTCTCGCTCTTCGGTGTGTTTATATGAGGGACTCGATAGAGACTAATGAAACGTATTACGTGAGATTCTATTTTAATATCAATAGCTAGGATTTCATGAGAATTCTTGATTGATTGAGAAAAATAAATTTGTATGATAATAAGGAGTGTATGAGAAATAGCACTCCCCCGCCATTAGTCATTTCGCTCCTATCACATCGAACAATGTTATATTGAGAGATGAAGGAGGAGAGAACAAAAGAGTCCGGGTATCTATCCGATAGCGATGTCTCACAAAAAGAAATTATAGAGTATCTCTTTGACAGCAAAAGTTGTAGATCATTAATCTTATTCACTAGAGATCTAACATTTGCGAAATAACAATTCACGTGACTTGTGGAAGACCGGCGATTTTGGTCTAGTTTAAAGAACGATTAGGACGAAGTGACATGAATCTTCGCGGAGGTTTAATACGCTCGGCCATCAGTGGGCGAGGTTTGCTATAACTCAGAGGGGGACCGAAAAGAGGAATATGAGGTTTTGGCTTACTCCTATCAGCCAGCCAAGCACGGACTGCCCGGTCATAAAAATTGTTTTGGATGGTTTTCACTATTCTAATAGAAAAGAAACTACCTGCTAAGAGGAAGTACCAAAGTCTGTTTCGCCCCTGCTCAGACAGACTTTGGTGCTCTCTGGGTGGGGCTCATCAGTGAGTGCCCAGAGAGTGACAACATAACAAATGAAGGTAATGAAATTATAGACTAAAATAAAAAATCAAAAAACAAAAATGTTAAAACTAACTTAGAATGTCAAAGACTAACCAAAAAATAAAGAGAACGAAACAAACTATGTGAATAACAAATATGAAAATAAGGAAAATTAAAAGGAAGAAAACAAAAGACGAATGGGATATTGAAGAGGGAAAACAGAGAACAGGAAGCACACAACAAGGTTAGTGAGCGAAATGCCAAAACAAGATATGGGATATTAGACTATGAAGTGACCTGTGAAGGAGAAGAAGAAATATTGACGTGTGTGAGAAAATGTGCAATTATTGGAATAGGTGGAAAGGAAATTTTCAAAGTGTGAGAGAAGAGTCTAGTTATTGAGATAAGAAGACATGTGAATTTAGAGAAAAGTATCCAATAGTAGACAATGAAAGGGGAGGGATATAGGAAGTTGCATCGATCGAAATGACCGAAGATAGGGAAGATGAATGGACATGTGTGAGAACACGATATAAAGAGAACTCATTGAAATGTGTGATAATGAACACAAAAAGGATGTCAACATATGAGGATGTCAATAATAAGATGTGAGATGACAGAGAATGTAAGAGAGGAAGAAATATTGATAAATATGTGTGAGAACATGTAATTACAGGGTATGTGATTTCAGAGTGTAATATCCATGAAGATATAAAATGAAGGTGACCTAAGAAGTGACACCAAAGTGGCCGATGAAAGGAAAGACACATGAATATGTAAGAGAAACACATATAAAAAGAAAGGATATTGTAATTTGTGAAAATATATACAAATTTATGAACATGTGAGAGAAAACACATATACACAGACACATGAACATTTGAGAGAAATACATATATAAAGAGAAAGGGTATTGAAATCTGTGAAAATACATTAAAGTTATTTAAAAAGGTGTTAATGTGTGTATCATGTTGTGTATTAGAATGTTATTATTAGTATTGTATTTAAGAGATATTTTAGGATTTAGTGAGAGAGTTTTGATTAAGCGTGAGAGTATAATATGTTTAGGATATTTGTTTTCTCTATATCTAGTTATTAGAATGTGAGCTCTATTTATGAAGTCGTGTAATTCGGAGCAGTTCCCAGCGAACCGCAATATCTCGCTGAATATAGTATTGAGTCCTATGTTAGTGGGTATGTTTGAGGAGTAGTGTGGATATTTGAGTACTTTAAAGCTGTAAAAATCAGTTTTATTATATAGATTGAATTTAATATTTCCGTCATGTTCAATTTTGATAAGAAGATCTAGAAATTCAGCGGAAGTTGGTTCATTATTTGTTTGTTCAAGTGTGAGTGAAATGTCATAAATCTCTTTAGTGATGGAGTAGAATTGATCGACTCTATCCGATATGTGAAATAGGTCATCTATATATCTGAAAGTACAGTTTAAAGAGTTTTTAAGAATATGAGTATTGGTAATATTTTTGTTTATATAGGAGAATTCCATCATAGCTAGTGTGAGATCAGCGATTTGTGGTGAAGCATTGTTTCCTTGTGGTATGCCTTTATAAGTTCTCTCAGCTCTAGTCTGTGAATGTCTCAAATACAAATCGGAGGAAAAACGGGAAAGTACATCGCGACATAAAAGAGTTTCTTGTTGATGTCCTATTGTTGGGAGTAGTATTTTGAGTGAGCGGGGAGGAGCATTTGGTGATTTCGGACGATGAGAAGGCATGCGATAGACTTTAACAGGACATGCTTCAATTTGCATCGCGTCTAGAATACAACGAACTCTTTCCCAGTCGTCATCAACACGTTGCGAAGCGTTGGGAGAACGGGACTCAGGAAGGCGGAAAAGTACTACACTGCGATGTCTCTCCATCCGATCAGCTATTTCGGATAAGGACTCGTAATACTTGAATGATGGAGAAGTAAGCGGTGGTGGCTGCGGCGTAGGGGTAAAATTAATGATTCCATTAAATTCCATACTTTTCCATCATACTAGGTAAAATTAATTCCATCATACTAGGCGACCGTAACGCCCACGACTCCAGCTGGTACTCTAACTCGACAGACAACAGAGGAAACGTCATCTCCAGTGCTATTGACGACTCGGAACACGCCACTCTCAACCGCGACATGCCCACACGAGTTCCCTCAAACGGTCGCCCTTCCTCGCCAGACATTTACATCTGCTCTCAGGATATCCTTCAAAAAGCGTCATGGAAAACCATCACTGAAGGCAGCTCCGATCATCTTCCGATAATCATCGAACTAGAAGGCAGCAATTTCAACCACACTCACAGAGACGCAACCTTCACAAATTACCGGAAAGCGGATTGGGAAGCGTTCCAGCAACACGTCGAAGAAAGCCTGTCCAAAAATCCTCTTCCCAATCTACCAGCCGTTCAAGCAGAACCTCTCTTTCGAAGATTACTTGTATCAGCTGCAGCAAAAACAATCCCACGCGGCCGAATCAAGAAGAGAGAAGTCGCCCTAACGACAGAGATACGAGAATGGATGCATCAACGCGACACACTCAGAGAATCGAATCCGACAAGCGACCTTTTGAACGATCTCAACACGAACATAAGGAGAGTTACCGACAAAAACAAACGAGACATCTGGCGCGCACTGATGGAGTCCTTCGATCCAAAGAAAGATGTCAACAAGCTCTGGAAGACCATCAAGATCCTCAACAACAAAGGAAGACCACCGCCGAACTACGCCATAACCTTCAGAAATGAGACGATCACGACCGCCTCCGATATCGCGAACCGCTTCAACAAAGCCTACATTTGTCCAAACCAGTATACAACCTCAAAGGAAAACAGGAAGACTATGAGGAAAATACACCGCCTGTCCGCAGATGACTTCGAGGACTTCACTACCACAGACGTAGCAGCCGCCATCAGATCCACGAAGAAGTCCACCGCGCTTGGTCCAGATGGCGCTCCTATAATTCTCCATCATTTAGGTCCGATAGGAATCAGCGCCCTGACTTCCCTGATCAACAAACAGCTCCCTACGCACAGGCAGGATCCCCATGATATGGAAATCGTCGATCATAATACCCCTCCTGAAAGCAGGCAAACCAGCATCCGAAGGCTCCAGCTACCGTCCGATATCTTTACTCTCGCCCGTCGCCAAAGTGATTGAACGGCTAATACTCGGCTCCCTACAGAGGCACATTCCCCCGGCAGACCACCAACATGGCTTCACGGCAAGACGCTCTACAACCTCGGCCCTCGTAACTCTCTCGAAGAGCATCGCAGACGGTTTTAACCAGAAACGTCCCGCTAGCCGAACGGTCCTCATGGCAATTGATATGTCCAAGGCATTCGAAAGTATCGACATCGTCAAGCTCATCGACCTCCTTGAGACAACAACCGCGCCGAACTACATTGAAAAATGGCTCGCCTCTTACCTTAGAGGAAGAACAGGACGCACAAGCTTCCGCGACTCGGTATCAAGTTCCAGACTCTTCAGAAACGGAGTCACACAAGGCAGCGCCCTCTCGCCCACGCTTTTCAACCTTTACCTCCGCGATCTTCCCACAGAAGATGCCCACACGAACGTCATCTCGTCTGCTGATGACATCACGATCTGGGCGTCAGATACCAACATAAACGTCGCCTCCGAAAATCTACGCAGGGCCATCACAAAAATTGAAACCTTCCTCAAAGAACGGTCACTCATCATTTCCCCGACCAAGAGCCAGCTCATGCTTTTCACCCCGTTCAGTCGTGAATTCAAGTCTACTCTGGACATATCAATCTGCGGATCACCCGTCCCCACCGTCAACCAGGCCAAGCTACTCGGCGTCACGTACGACTCGATGTTCACATTCAGCCATCATGCCAAAGACATCGCGAGACGGATGTCGCAGCGCAATAACGTACTGAAAGCCCTTGCCGGAAGCACCTGGGGCAACCAAAAAGAAACCCTCCGCCTCACGTTCAAAGCCATCTCGCAAGCGATCTGCAACTACGCTGCACCCGCCTGGTCCACCTTCCTCTCGGACTCCGCTCACGTCAAAATCCAACGTTCTCAGAACTCCGGACTCCGCGTCGTGACAGGGAATCATTAAATGGCCGACACTGACCATATTCATCGCGAATCAAAGGTCATGCGCACCAAATCCCATCTGAACATGCTCGCCGCGCAGTACCTCGCGAGATCGTTGGACCCAGAACACATCCACCACGGCGCCCCCTCGCGCAATGAAGAACAACCTCGTGTTGAGCTGCAAGAAGACTGTCGAAGCCGCGAAACAGATGTCAAAGGATCTTAACAATGGGAAATCAGTCGCAAACACCGTACACTCGATGATGGTCTCGAACGAACTCCAATCGTTGAAGGGTGCCGTCATCCTGGGAGGCAGACCTCCGCCCCTTATCCAGGAAGAAGAGAAGGAGTTACCCCGCAAGACTAGATGCACGCTCAGCCAGCTCCGCTCGGGATTCAGCAGATTCATCAACAACTACCTCCACCGCATTGACGAATCCATCCCCGACGTGTGTCCCGATTGCTCTTCCTGACAACAAACTCAATGTTGTTAACTCGGATATTAGGAGACATTTCATTGTTCGTAATTTAGCATTTATGGAAAATTTATTGTTGGAATTTCGAAGTTGGTTTTATAGTAGTTGAAGTCCTTTCTTGTTTTTGTTTTGTTTGTTCAAAAATAAATCGTTCAATCGATTCCGAGTCATTACACCTTACTTCGAAGAGGCTTGACCTCAATATACCTTACCACTGAACCACCACTAATCAATCTTTTCAGGAAGTAAGTTGTGTAAATGGTGCATCGGCACTATTAAGACCCGAAGAGCAGCTAAAAATTTCCTTCACGTAAGGTCGAATCACACAATACCCCATTCCTCTCTTGAAGAGTCGACGGTATTGTGATGTTATTCCCTTATCGTTGAAGTCGACATACAGAACAACCAGTCCTCTAGACGAGTCGACGTTGTTCTGCGATAAATCCTTTCTGTTGAAAGTCGACACTGGTGAAAAAACTCAACTCAGGAGTAAGAGTTGAGATCGCCCTCAAAGAGAGTGAGAAAAACAAGAAGAAGGAGCATGGACACCGCAAGAGTGCCAGAAACTGCGAATCCGGAGAACCCTTCCTGGAAAATGTAAGAAAAAAGGGAATCAATTTCAACAAAACAATACTCAAGACAGAAGGAAGACACAGAGAGAACTGCGAAACCAGACATAAACTACACCAGAGCTCAGCAAGGTCTGAGTGACCTCAAACGACAAACGAAATTTGTCGCAACTTCACTGAAAGATGCGAAAGCAACACTGGAAAGCTTCAACAGCTCAAACTCGAATTCCTTTGATAAGGAAACCCTGATAAATATGAAGCAAATGCTGCTGAATCAAGAGAAAGCTGTAAAGACAGACTGCTTGGCAATGACCAAAATAGAAAACAGTTTTATCACAGCAAGCAACAAAATCAAAGGGAACGACAATTATGAAGAAGTTATCCAGCACAGGAACCAATGGATCAGCGAAGACGAGTCCGCACGATGCCCACTCTTTCTCAAAAGAGAAGCGGGCAAGACACAGAGGAACCTCGAAACTGCAATCATGACTCTTGAACGAAAAATCAATCAAAAAGAAAATCAGATCATGGCATCTTCACCGATAAGCTTCGAGGATAATCCAAGGTCCCCACAAAAATCACCCTATGCTCAACATGGACTCAACGAATCAGGAGAAACGGAGAGAACGAGAAACCAGCCTATTATGGAAGGGATAACGAACGAATTTTCCAGAATGAATCCCCAATTCCATCACGAACAAAGACAACCTCCAACACAGACATGGACAACTCGGAATTTTCAACCACAGCAATACAACCTGCCCAAAGTGGAAGTCCGATTACCAGAGTTCCACGGCGTTCATGCGGGCTACAGGTCATTCGTGGAGCATTTCGCACTCTTGGTGGACAAAAGACAGGACATCTCGAACCTGGAAAAAATGCTCCACCTCAAATCCTGCCTGAAAGGACAAGCTCTCGAACTGATCCAATCTCTCCCAACACTCGGAGAGTATTACGAGGAAGCCAAACGCATGCTTGACGTGGTTTATGACAGAAAACATGCGGAGCTTCCACTTCTACTGGACCAGTGGGAGAAGTATTGTCTACCAGGAGAAAGTATCCCTTTTCAAATCAAGGGACTGAACGAGCTGAGATGCCTCATAATCAGAATAAACCAACTGTCTTCCATCGAGAACGATATATCAATGGCGAGGTCATTGGTGGGAAAATTTCCTAGTCGAACAAAGCGACATATCGCAGAATGGGAATTCACAATGAAAGACACCAGTGGATTGCGTAACATTCCATTGTCTCACTACATCAATGAAATCGGAAACTTCTTAGGGAAGGAGGAGTACACGGCGGTTGCATTCCCTGAGTCTGGAGGAACAAGATGGTTAAAACATGAGCCTGAAAGACAGCGACAACCGAATATCCACGTAGTGATGCCGAAGACCCCTAAAGAACATAATATACAGGTAGTAATACCAGAACAGACTCTAGCCAGAGAATCTCCACGCTCTCAAAAGAGAGAATACCGGCGGCCGAGAGCAGAAAATTCGCACAGCGAAATAACCAAGTCTAGCTCAGCAGAAGTTACCGCATGTGTCTTTTGTGGTAAACACGCTAAATCTACATTGTGCTTCACAGTTAAAACAGGCAAAGAAAGAACTAATCTAGCACTAAAGCAAGGCCGTTGTGTACGGTGCCTACAAAAGGGTCATGGAGCAAAGGAGTGCAGCGTGTGTTGCACAATATGCGATGGTCCACATAACATCGCCCTATGCTACCACCTGAAACCTCCACGCCGATTATCAGGAAGAGTTGGAGCAGTAAACACTTTCCATCAAGAAAAGGATGCTCAGCAAAATAATGTTTATCCTGATGAATTGCAGAATACTGTCAATCAACTAGAAGCTACAAACTCATCAGACTCAGAAAACATTACAACCGCTAACACAGGTTCATCAAGATTGCTCACAGGAGACGTCAATATACAACTGCCAAAAGGACAACTATTGCGAACGCCGTTTTTAATTGATACTGGAGCATCGATTACCCTGATCTCCAAACAATATGCACTGGAGCACAATTTAAGAAAGATCGGAACGCGGAGATGCCAAGTCAATGGTTTTGGAGGAAAAACCGATGGAGCGGAGCTATATAATGAGTTCGAAATCACCCTCGTATCCAAGAATTACACTATCAAGGGAATAGCACTGGCTCATGAGGAACCTATCACCAGCCCGATTTCAGTAACGCGCATTTCTGACTCGGACATTGAGTATATAAAGCGCAATAACATTCTACTCGCTGACAGCTATGAAAAGGACAAAAAGGTTGTGCCCAAGATCATAATTGGCATGAATCTACTATGGGAAATCTTACAAATTAGTAGACCCATGAAAACTCTACCAAGTGGTTTGAAACTAATGAACACAAAGTTTGGCCACATTGTGATTGGTAATCAGGAGTGTGAGAAAAACAAAGAAACCGCCAACCTACATATGAAGAACGCTGTTCTTTCCGTTCATATGGAACGCTCTCATAAAAAAGGCGGCGAAACTGAAAAAGATATTAGAGAAATTGAAAGAAAACAGGCTGTCTTTGAGCAAAAGACTGAAGAAAGATTTGAAGTAATGAGAACTCGGTTCTCGTCTCCGAAGAAAGAGTCTGATGAACTCCACAAACTTGAAGATAACGAGCCAGAAGGACAGATCGAGAAGTCATCTTGGGAAGAAGAATTGGAGCGGAAGAAAGAGGATAGAAGAAGAGAGCACAGGATTCCCCCGTGTTATGATCATCGCCGCGACAACAGAAGAGGATTCTACGGACGAGGAACTTTCCGAGGTCGCTCACCGCCCGTCAGAAGAGATGAAGAAAGAAAAGTCTGCCGCATCTGCCGAAGAGACCAACATGACGAAGTTATTTGCCCCTTATCATTGCCGGATCGTAGAGTCATAATTGAGAAGTTCAACATGTGCCATAAATGTCTTTCCCATAACAATGATAATCATCACTGTGTAAATATGGCTTTCTGTCCCCTTTGTGGGATCAAGGGCGGTCATCACGCGTCTCTTTGCAGTGATGGCCACACGCCACCTTAAATATTTTGACTCAAGTTAAAATTTAGTTTGACCATATATATATATATATATATATATATATATATATATATATATATATCTCAAACTTTCTCAAGTTTCTGATCTTCTTTATTTAACACAGCATTCTTAAATGCTCGCTTATTTTAAAATTAAGCATTTCATGCTTCCGGCTTTTTAGCAATAATTTATGTTTTTTTCTTGTGGGGGGAGTGACAACAAACTCAATGTTGTTAACTCGGATATTAGGAGACATTTCATTGTTCGTAATTTAGTATCTATGGAATAATTTATTGTTGGAATTTCGAAGTTGGTTTTATAGTAGTTGAAGTCCTTTCTTGTTTTTTGTTTTGTTTGTTCAAAAATAAATCGTTCAATCGATTCCGAATCATTACACCTTACTTCGAAGAGGCTTGACCTCAATATACCTTACCACTGAACCACCACTAATCAATCTTTTCAGGAAGTAAGTTGTGTAAACTTCCGGACTTCACGACGTTGCGCATCTCTTCAACTGCCCATGCCAACCGACCGCACTGTCTCCAATCGACCTCTGGACCAAGCCGCTGGAGGTCGCAGCGTTCTTGAAGATATAAGAAAAAAAAAGAACAAGAAACGAAGAACACAGACGTTCTTCGAAACCGGCTACATCCGGCAACAACAACAACATCGAAGACTTCGCTGACACAACAAAGCGTGACATTATAAATTCCTCAGATTTTATAAACTTATATTTATATTTACCGAATGTTTTTCACTCTTCCACCTTAATAGTGTTAACCAGTGTGTTTCTCTAATCCGCAATCTATGCGCAAATCTATGCGCTATTCAAGAATGCTAGTGATAATAAAACATTTTTTCTGTGGGTGGGATGAAGCAGCCTGGTGTTAACTAGATATCGGGTCTAGTACAAGTTGGGCACTTTGAGACCGTTTTCGAACACGTTTGATACTCTCTAGTCAGCTTTTCACATATAACCCTTCTCAATCTCATATGAGCTGCAAGATAACGAATTAAGTACTGAATGAATGAGGGAGTTTCTTTTCTGAGACCTCAAGGCAAGCTAAATACATAGGTCCTAAGAAAGAATTTGTCGTGGCTGAGAACCAGTATGTTTCTCTAACCCGCCCTGTTTATGAAATCTATGCGTATGTTTCTCTAACCCGCCATGTTTATGAAATCTATGCGCAACTATGTGAGCTATCAAAAAAGGCTAGTGATACAAGTGCTCTTTTCATCTGCATCCTCTCTTTACATCACACTCTCTCGCACTCTCTTCTCCTCTCTCGAGGCCTGTCGTTCCCTCATGATTAGAGATCTTGACATATGTATGTACATAAATGTATGTATCTGCTGGTAGAAGAAACAGCCTGCTGAGAACGGTTGACTCGCTTCTCGCTCTTCATTTCTATCGCTCCCACTTCGAGGATTCCGGTCTCTAGCAGCAATTGAACATTTTGAAGCCTTATCGTCTCTAGTCTACAGTCTACGTTTTTATCATCAATAAAAGAAGAATAAGATAAAGTTGTTCGAATCAATGGCGCTTCATGTTCCATGACATCGAGAATAAAGCGCTAGAATTTAATTTAATTGAATCGAAAGAGGAAAGGGGTAGTCTATGACAGCTGCTGGCACTGCCTCGATTCATTCATGCTATCTCAAGCGCTGCCAAGGAATTTATATTTGAGTTAGCCTTCAAAACTTTACCGAACGTGACATTTTGCATGAGGCGAACAGTGTAGTGAAGGAATGAACTTTGTTCTGCTGAGTATCCAACCTTTTAGAGAATTTTGAAAAGAAATATCACCCTCTTGATAACAAATCAAGTGAAAGTTTCAACTTTTCTTCTATATTTCCGGAAAACTAAACTTTCCATAAGTTGCAGATTACCAGGAGTTCTTTGGAAAAAAAGAACAATCCGATTTGTGATGCAGGAAACGGAACAGTTTTCCGAACAACTTTTGTGGTACTTTAAAAAAAAAAGGTTATTTATGTTTTCAGAGAATTTACATATTCTTTTTCTGCCCATATATGTTGTTTATTTGATCAGAGATTATGCCCCTGGTGAAAATTTTAACACCTCTCGTACCTCAACTTGAGTGTTCGTTACACTTTGAGTAAGCAATGTGGAGACAAAAAAATAATATCGCAAACACTATCGAGATGATTGGATCAAATGAACCTCGGTGTTTTTTATTAGGAAATTTCCTTGTTGCAACCTGAGCCTGAGCGGTTTCAGTAAAAGCATATTTATGAACGTTTTGAAGCAGTGTTGAAAAAAACAAGAATATGATGACGTAAACGACCCAATAACAATAGGGCCCGAGGAAAAATCGGGGTTGAAGGCAGACCTGTTGTCGGAGCCATAGCTGCTTGTGGAAGGAGTCGGCAGCAGGGGCTCCTTTTCGCTATCGCGACTCATCTCCGGTAAAATCTTCTCTTCGAGAGAGCGCTGCAGTCGCAAATATGATAGCCAGTCATAACGGGGATTATATGAATGATAAAGAATGAAGCGAGTGAGGTCACACTGAACCAAAACAACTGACCCCTAGAGGTCACACTGAACCAAAACAACTGACCCCTAGAAATGGAATGAGGTCACACTGAACCAAAACAACTGACCCCTAGAAATGGAATGAGTGTAGAACAGCTCATCAAGATAAACTAGAACAGTCAAGTCTAGAGAAATGTAAATAATCTTTTCAATTCAAAGCTATTTACCACTCGAATAGAAACCTTCTTTTTTAAAGATTTCGTTTCGTCTTTTGATGAAAACAGTAGGAATCGAATTATGAGAGTGTTATCAGAAAAAACCAGAGCGTCAGGATAGAGAATAAGATATAGAGAAAGAAAGAGAGAGAAATACAAAAGGAAAGATACAGAGAGCGATAGAGAGTGTTTGCTGATCAGTGAGAGAAAATGTTAACTAAAAAAATTATGAGAGTCGGTGATGTTCAAAAAATGATGAAGTAAATGAAAAAAGTAAGATAGAGCATGTGAAAAAGATAAAAAGAGATGTTGAAAAGATGAGAAAGTGTGCTGAATAAAGAGATAAGAAGACGAACGATGAGTAATGTGTGAAGAGAGGAAAGAGAACAACCATCTGAGGAGATAAGAGAGCAACAAGAAAACAGTAGGTATAGATATCATTGGATGGAGATCAATAACAAAGCAACTGGAGAGAGAACTACAATGTTCTCCTAATTGATGATGGAGCTATCCATGAACGATCTACGTCACGATTGCCTATAACATACGAACGGAAAAAGAAGTCGATGAATGAGGTACGAACAATTATGTCTTTTTCATACCAGAAGCGAGCACCTCATCACTGCAATGAAGAAAAACAAAGTTGCAAACCTATTCGAAGTGGCCTCATGTAGATTCGCTCTCGCCCGTGTGATAGCTTATCATACTTTGTTACTAGATCAATATGAGACTTTGTTAGTAGATCAATATGAGGTTTACCTAATTTTTTAACCTTCAATATTTCCTTTCGACTTTTTTCAAACGACTGCGACTTTTTTCAGGTTATTTTTGGGGCTGTGAATCTAATTAAAAAAGTTTCCAAAGGGTAAATAAATACCCAGAAAAATAAAAATCTTTAGAGAATAGTCGGCAGACGGCACTGCAGAAGCAAAAAGTCTATCACGAACTGTTATTCAGATCTCATAGCTACACCGCGTAATCAGTGACTGACTGATGGCTCAAAAGTGTTGCTCTGATTGCTCTTCAAAGAATGCAGCGTAATCGCACGCAGCCAGTGATACCATGTTCAGTGATAAGGAATCTCGAGAATAACTGTCCATCTATCAGGCTGTGATCACCTTCCCCACGCCACGAGATCTTCTGACATGAGAAACATGCGTAACTTGGTAAAACCAGTGACTCCTCTTATGGGCTCGTCTAGCCCGACCCCCGTCTAGAAATATAAGTTTTGCCTTTCGATGTACATACATATCTCAGCAATCCTAACCTGAACCAGCTCCGAATAGTTGAAATACATCATTTTGTCAAAATTTTTCGTTTTCGTACTTATAATTCTAACATAAGCGAATTTATATGTATATACATATATTTATTTGTACCCTTGTTTTTATTCATGAATGTGATAACGTGATTCAAAGACGAGACTATCTCGAGAATCAATTATTCATTGTTATCAAATAACAGTACAGTGAACATGACAAAAGTACAAATTAACGAATTTAGTAGTACAAATAACAATGTTAACTACTGTGAATAAGAACTTCAGAATAGAATTAATAAAATCAGTTGATTTAATAAAAGTAGAAATCGATGAACTAGTAGTACTAATTACAATCTTTACACTGAAGATGGCGATTCCAGACTTAATTGAATTGGTCGCTAAACATCGTGAAAATTAAATGCAGATACTTAGCAAAACTGTGAAGTTACTTCATGAGTAAACTGTTATTTGACTTTAAAAAAGAACAATGCTAAGTAAGAACATTACAAGTTTACAAGAACGATGTCCTTTATGTGTTGAGCTATCGGTTGACTTTATCTAATTCTCTGAGAATCTGGATATTTCCCCTAGTTCGATTTCTTCTTCATCTGGGAATCTGAAAAATTTCATAAATTCGGTTCCTTCATTATCTAAATATCTGGAAATTTCCCTGGGTTTTTACCCTTCCTCAACTGAGAAGCTGGATATCTCCCTGGGTTCCGACCGTTCATCCTCTTCCTCCAATGGCTCAGGGTCTACCGATAGAAGGGAGTTGCAAGTGATGCAATCTGCAAACATCTTTTGTTTAGACGAACCCCAAAAACTTAACCTTTCGGCTTACATATACAACTTTGCAAAATTCCCCGCTTCGTTTTCTACCAGTTAGATTATAAAGAATGCAGCTATTTAAACCGATGAAAAAAGTTATAGTTATAAGTGTAATTTCAGTTGAATGTAATGGTCCTTCTAATAAATAACTAATCTTCAGAATTATAAATATTTCTTCTTTTGTTTTATAACACAAAATTTGAAAGATATGGATTCGTTAGTATAAATAAAACTAAGTGTCTGGCAGCGATTAACTTCGCTTATATACAATATTTACTACTTTTCAACCTTTTTTCCAGAATAGCCAACCCAAAAATTAGTCCTTTATTTCTGGTTTTTATCGTTTATGATAAATTTCGTAGCACCATTTAATTAGTTTTTCGTTCTTCTTTTGTTGCTTAGCACTCTTCGGATAAACTGTGAGGACAAGAGTTTTCTTCCAATATAATTGTATGAATATTATCAAAATTGTTTTTGTGAATGAAAAATATTGATTATCGCAGTCAAACCCGTAGTAGTAAATGAGATGTAAATTGACTGATCCTCAGACTGGTTCTAACTAACTAAGATCTCAGACTCAAAAGGCCTTCCTTATTACAAGATTGCAATACCACACACCTGTTTTCTAGGGTAATACATTCTCGGAACACCTGATTCATCATTCTCAACCTCTCTCTACGTGGGTTGGTTGCCCTCGACAGGACCTATGGGCAAAACGCCCATAGGTCCTGTCGAGGGGAGTCCTTTTGGGATAGGTTGGTGAGGATCCTTTTGAGTCCGGAGATATTTTCTCCGTCTACACTCGCACCGCAGTCGGCGATCCTCTTGGCGAGACCCATTCGTTAACCGGAGAAGGGCAAGAGGTTATTTTACTTGCGCCTCGACTCGCCATTCAAAAGTATAGCGGAGTATCGGCTGATGTTTTGTCCGGTGGCATGCCCAGGCCGGTCCGGCATCGCCCTCCTTTGACGAGCTATACTACCCAGTTTTGGTCCGCGGCGGGATTTCTCCCGCTACCTCCCAGCACGAATTCTTCGTGGGGAGGCGTCCCTCTATCCGCCACCTGAGGTTGCGCTCGATTCTGGACTGGATGATCCGGCTCCATCCGTGACAGGCTCTTAAGGCTGTAGAGTCACGAATGGCCAGTGTTGCCAGTGTGTTTCGAGGGTTGGTTGCTCCGCTTCCCTAAGGCCTATTTGGAGAAGTGATTTACTAACCGAAGATGTATTTTTCAGAGACGATGTTCTGCATATCTCTGCTTCTCATCCGGAAAACTCCGTCTGGCGCCACAATCAACGAAGCTTCCAGTGTGTCCGATGTCAACTTAACATCTTTCAAATTCACTACCAAATAATAATTTATCACGTTTTTCTCTACCTCCTTTCTTTCTTACTCTCTTTCTTTTCCTCTTCTTTTCATCTCCTCTCTCCCCCCAACTCACCCATCCACCGCTCTTCTTAATAAGTTGCTTCATGACTTTAGAAGGCGGAGTACATCCCTCGAGCACTCGGATCTTCCCCGCACTTGAGAAAACGCCATGCGGGGCGGTCGCTCGAACCTGTTTAATTTTGAATAATTACGCACAAGAGTTATCTAACGCAACTTTTGAAAACTATAACATAATGTGAAAAAGGTATTGAAACACAATAAGTATTACAGTATCTAATTGTTCGAGTTTAAAAAAACCGACTATTAAGAGCAAACCTTGGCTACTGAAGCCCATTGCGGGTATTCGAACCTCGGGATGCTTTGTAGGCGATTCGCTCTTTGGGAGCACAACAACTGAAGGTAGCGTTTACTATTAGCTATAATCAGGGGTTTTTTAGTGTGCGAGAAAAAGGTACACACGCCCGCCATAAGCGGAAAAGAGTTTCACCTTATGTTAAAAAAAAAAGAGGCAGGCAAAAAAATTTTTTGTGTTCGACATAAGGGTCTACCCTTATAATTGGGAAAAACAGAGGCCCGCCGACAGAAGGTTTGACATGAATATTCAACCCCTGGCTATACTCAATCAATATTTGAGTCAAGAAACAATTTAATAGTCATAGAAGTAAACTCGCACCGAAAAGTAAAATACAGAACAATAAAAAACTGAAAAAATCTTAACGAAAACCACGAAAAAAGAACCCAGTCCTTGGAAACGATGGGAACTCCATGGACAATTGCCATGAGTACATTCAGAGTACGGCCCCCAGTGCTTGACACAACACATCGCAGTGTGTCTGTAATAAGGCTCTTTCTTCATACAATCAACTCGGAATGCTAAAATTTCAGTTAAATAGAGAATTAACTATGAAAAATTATATCGATCTAACCATCAACTTCATGTTCGATGCGAATTTGCAGTGAGTCTGCAGCTTCTTTCAGGGGAATTTTTTCCCTGGAACCATTTTTCGAGGTACTACATAGATCGGAAGTTTTAAAAAAAACTATCGGTAACTAAGCGAGAGAAAAAAACAGGATTCAGTTGTAAGCTAACATAGTCTATACACCCAAATACCATTGTGTTAATTGTCGAAAACTGGTACCTTGAACGGAATCCAGTGATTACAATAGCCCTCCTCCTTCTCCGGGCTGCAACCCGTGGCAAGAATTCCTGGTTGGAATCTACACACTGTAGGCCATTGATAAAAGCGGACTTTGTTTGAACTGGCACGATAGAGAACCGATTCGGACGTGAAGCAGTTGAAACTACTCGAGGCTGAAAGACTGCTCTAAGCCATCTATTTCGGAACCCGGTGCTCTTACGTAGAAATAGTAATTTGCACCTGCGAGTCCCAGAGAATTGACATGTTCCGTTGAGATGTCCGTCCCCTCTGAGTGCCAAATCCACCACCTCTGGCACGGTAAAAGGCGTTGTTTTGAAGCGTCTCAAACATATTCTCCAGTTTTACTTTACAGTCCTAAAAACTAACTGTTAAAAAATTCAGTTTGGGTCGATCCATGAAAAAACGGAGCTAAAACCAGTGTGTTTCGCGGACCCGCACTGCGGATTATATCTATGCGTAATCCAAGAAAGCTACTGTTAGAGATGCTCTGATCGTTTGCATCCTCTCTTTACATCACACGCTCTCTCAAAGGCCTGCTCTTACTTTCATAATCAGTTATCTTGATACAAAAGCTTTTTTCAAAGGGTTGGAAGAAACACCATGGTGTAAAACTTTCATTTTTTGAAAATAGTTCCAACTTTTCGGAAAATAAAAGTATTTTAAATTTCTTAAATTGAGTTTCTCGAAAAGTCTATTAACAAACATGTCTCATGCGGTTAAGATCCATCTCGACGGTTCTCCTCATGTCATCGACTCCCCTCACCGTCCGCTCGGGGGCTTTCGAACCCTCTGAAACGATGCTCTTCAGACAATAATAATAATCTTCTTTCTCTTTTTTATACAGCACATTTAAAACGAACAACGGCAAAGTGCATAAAAATAAATCAACTAATAATCTTGTTCCCGCCTCGCGTCAGGGTATGCGCTCCCCAGAGATGCGTCAGGGTATGCGCTCCCCAGAGATGCGTCAGGGTATGCGCTCCCCAGAGATGCGTCAGGGTATGCGCTCCCCAGAGATGCGTCAGGGTATGCGCTCCCCAGAGATGCGTCAGGGTATGCGCTCCCCAGAGATGCGTCAGGGTATGCGCTCCCCAGAGATGCGTCAGGGTATGCGCTCCCCAGAGATGCGGGACAGACCATTGGAGAATCAGTTGCTGCGCGCTTGGTCACTGCTAGTTTGTGTAGAAGCAGTGTAGAGAGTCAGATTCGTACCAGAGCACTAACATTTCTCAACCCCCTTGGTTTGGATGGATCTGGAGTCTAACTTAGGAATCTTCACGAAATAGTCGAACACACTACAATTACGTCAAGCCCGGACTAATGCACTTTGGACAAGTAAATAAATCGTTGTAGAAAGAATAAGCATTGAAAAGCAGACAGAATGCAGAAACTTTCATCATTCAACAACTTGATCAATCGAGTTTTTTTTAAACAAAAAATTGAGAATAAGAAATAACCCCTATTCGCATTGATGGCAGCCGTTGCTTGACCGATCCACTCCAGTTTATCTAAAAGTCACCTTTTTTGAGTCGAAGACTTTTAAATAACTGAAACATTAATGATTCACCAGAAATACTTACTGATATCTGACAATCTCACCTTTAAAAAAATTAAATTTTCTGACCTCTTTTTAAATCAAAACTCGTAATTCATGACTAATCACAATCACAAACTCGTAAGTCATGACTGATCACAATCACAAACTCGTAAGTCATGACTAATCACAATCACAAACTCGTAAGTCATGACTAATCACAATCACAAACTCGTAAGTCATGACTAATCACAATCACAAACTCGTAAGTCATGACTAATCACAATCACAAACTCGTAAGTCATGACTAATCACAATCACAAACTCGTAAGTCATGACTAATCACAATCGCAAACTCGTAAATCATTACTAATCACAATCACAAACTCGTAAGTCATGACTAATCACAATCACAAACTCGTAAGTCATGACTAATCACAATCACGAACTCGTAAGTCATTACTAATCACAATCACAAATTTCAAGTTTCCACAAATTTCAAACCACAAAAAAGTTTCCACAATAAGATTTTCAGAAATTTATGCAATTTATCCCTTTGGCTCGAAATTATAAAACACCCAGCCACTGAACTTGTTTGCCGTAGCTTCCCTCAACAAATGGATTACTCAATCATAAGTCCCCAGCACTGTTGAATATTCCAACAAAAAAATTTCGAGCGGGGAGGTTTTAAATAATGGAAGCTCCGCCTTCTCTGCGCTTCTGAATATTCGAGATTTTCCCGCTTAAAGAGCGGTCATTTTTTTTAAACAATTATAAATAACCTTTGTTAAGGTTTGGTTCTAAATTTTGAAGTGCGGGATTCCAAGTGAAATTTTTTCGAATTCCTTCCAAGGAAACATATACTCGCAGAGAGAATCGCATGGACGATGGTAAGAGTTTGGACGGCGACAGATGTCGCCGAACCCAAAGGACCCTCAACCCTACTCGCCGAAACCAAAGGACCCTCACCCCTACTCGCCGAAACCAAAGGACCCTCACCCCTACTCGCCGAAACCAAAGGACCCTCACCCCTACTCGCCGAACCCAAAGGACCCTCCCCCTACTCGCCGAACCCAAAGGACCCTCACCCCTACTCGCCGACCCAAAGGACCCTCACCCCTACTCGCCGAAACCAAAGGACCCTCACCCCTACTCGCCGAACCCAAAGGACCCTCCCCCTACTCGCCGAACCCAAAGGACCCTCACCCCTACTCGCCGACCCAAAGGACCCTCACCCCTACTCGCCGAAACCAAAGGACCCTCACCCCTACTCGCCGAACCCAAAGGACCCTTACCCCTACTCGCCGACCCAAAGGACCCTCGCCCCTACTCGCCGAAACCAAAGGACCCTCACCCCTACTCGCCGAACCCAAAGGACCCTCCCCCTACTCGCCGAACCCAAAGGACCCTCACCCCTACTCGCCGACCAAAAGGACCCTCACCCCTACTCGCCGAAACCAAAGGACCCTCACCCCTACTCGCCGAACCCAAAGGACCCTCCCCCTACTCGCCGAACTCAAAGGACCCTCACCCCTACTCGCCGACCCAAAAGACCCTCACCCCTACTCGCCGAAACCAAAGGACCCTCACCCCTACTCGCCGAACCCAAAGGACCCTCACCCCTACTCGCCGAACCCAAAGGACCCTCACCCCTACTCGCCAAACCCAAAGGTCCCTCACTCCTACTCGCCGAACCCAAAGGACCCTCACCCTTACTCGCCGAACCCAAAGGACCCTCCCCCTACTCGCCGAACCCAAAGGACCCTCTCCCTTACTCGCTGACCCAAAGGAACCTCACCCCTACTCGCCGAAACCAAAGGACCCTCACCCCTACTCGCCGAACCCAAAGGACCCTCCCCCTACTCGCCGAACCCAAAGGACCCTCACCCCTACTCGCCGACCCAAAGGACCCTCACCCCTACTCGCCGAAACCAAAGGACCACCACCCCTACTCGCCGAACCCAAAGGACCCTCCCCCTACTCGCCGAACCCAAAGGACCCTCACCCCTACTCGCCAAACCCAAAGGTCCCTCACCCCTACTCGCCGAACCCAAAGGACCCTCACCCTTACTCGCCGAACCCAAAGGACCCTCCCCCTACTCGCCGAACCCAAAAGACCCTCACCCCTACTCGCCAAACCCAAAGGACCCTCACCCCTACTCGCCGAATCCAAAGGACCCTCACCCCTACTCGCCGAACCCAAAGGACCCTCACCCCTACTCGCCGACCCAAAGGACCCTCACCCCTACTCGCCGAAACCAAAGGACCCTAACCCCTACTCGCCGAACCCAAAGGACCTTCACCCCTACTCGCAATCAAATTCGTCGTTTAAGGGTCAAGGAAACAAATGACGAACCTCTATTGTCCTCTCGAATCATCACGATTTCCTCGTCTGAATCCCGATGCTCATAACAGAATCCTCCATGGGATCTTCTCCGTCTTGGACGCAAATCCAGAGCTTTGAAGACGGGTCGGAATGGCTCTCCTGATTAAGTTTGAAATTATCGGGGTTGAATGGTCAAATCATAAAAGGGCTGTGTTTCCACTCCGAGGGCAGAGCCCTACGTGAAACCCCGATTTCTCTCGATAAAACTATCGTTAACAGCCATCCTGGAGTCTCCGCTCATGCCAGAAGTGAAACATGTCTTCATAATTCAATAGATCGGTCGCAAGATCTTGACTCAAACAACCATTTTGAGCTGAAGTACAGCTTATAAAACTTTTCATTCAAAAGAAAAACGATCTTTTGCTCAAATTTCTACCTCGTAAAACACTCAAAAAATTTCTTGATTTTTTTAAAGCCAGTGGGTTGATCGATTTAGTATTTTAAAGCCAATGGGTTGATCGATTTAGTATTTTAAAGCCAGTGGGTTGATCGATTTAGTATTTTAAAGCCAGTGGGTTGATCGATTTAGTATTTTAAAGCCAGTGGGTTGATCGATTTAGTATTTTAAAGCCAGTGGGTTGATCGATTTAGTATTTTAAAGCCAGTGGGTTGATCGATTTAGTATTTTAAAGCCAGTGGGTTGATCGATTTAGTATTTTAAAGCCAGTGGGTTGATCGATTTAGTATTTTAAAGCCAGTGGGTTGATCGATTTAGTATTTTAAAGCCAGTGGGTTGATCGATTTAGTATTTTAAAGCCAGTGGGTTGATCGATTTAGTATTTTAAAGCCAGTGGGTTGATCGATTTAGTATTTTAAAGCCAGTGGGTTGATCGATTTAGTATTTTAAAGCCAGTGGGTTGATCGATTTAGTATTTTAAAGCCAGTGGGTTGATCGATTTAGTATTTTAAAGCCAGTGGGTTGATCGATTTAGTATTTTAAAGCCAGTGGGTTGATCGATTTAGTATTTTAAAGCCAGTGGGTTGATCGATTTAGTATTTTAAAGCCAGTGGGTTGATCGATTTAGTATTTTAAAGCCAGTGGGTTGATCGATTTAGTATTTTAAAGCCAGTGGGTTGATCGATTTAGTATTTTAAAGCCAGTGGGTTGATCGATTTAGTATTTTAAAGCCAGTGGGTTTATCGATTTAGTATTTTAAAGCCAGTGGGTTTATCGATTTAGTATTTAAAAAAATTAGCCAGCCGGCAGTTTACCTATGACTCATGCAATTTTTAGTTTTTGGGCAAGTTTCTGTGTTCTATTAGATGTGTTATAAAACCCTTAAAAACTCACGCGAACATAAAGATGATCAGAGAAGATTGTAGACAAACAAACATCCATGAAGAGACAACCATTTCTCTTCCAGAATAAAGGGGTGAAGGGAGTTGGAAATATGAATTAGCAGACGGAAAAAGGATAACAAAGAAGACAAACTAGTTTGTCGGGCGATAGCTCTGCTCGGGCATCGGATGTCATGTCCCATGGATTCCGCTGAAAACTCGGAGCCATGTCAATATTTCTTCACACACTATCTCTTTCTCTCTTAATATGTAATGTATGGTACAACCTACACTCTTTAAAAAAAACTTGTGTTGTCAAGATAAATTATATGAGAGAAGCTTCGAGATACCGTACTTTCTCTGCTATTATAATACCGTAATTCCTCTGCTGATACCGTACTTCCTCTGCTATTATAATTCCAAGATGGGAGCAGTTCAAGATTTGATGAATCGCCACAAAAGGATATTTACCTGTCTCCCAACAAATGCAATAATAAGAAAAATTTTATAACAAGGTTTTAAGTTGATATTTTCCCTGAAATGCGCCTATCCGCGGCCTTATTATAACAGGGTTTCATAGGATTCCTAGTTTTTGAACAATCAAAAGGTCCAGCTAACCGCATTTGTCGAGTCTTTTTGTTAATATCTGGACTTTGCGAATGAGTTGTGTCACTTTCATGGGACGATCAAATGTGAGGTCCTTTGTAAGCTTAAACATTATCAATATCAAAGTGTTCATCTTTTTTTCTCGCACTGCGAGTAAAATCTATGCACTCTTCAAAAAAACCGCTGTTGTGAGCTCTGTTAGCATGACGTATTTTTGAACCACATGCTCCTTTTGCGGGTGGTATATAAAAAACCTTACAGATTTTTTCTTTCATATAATTTAAAATGAGACGAATAATTAACTTCACTGGAAACACATGAATGTTCTGTACCGTCTCGTTTTATAAAAAAAATCATCTACTAACCAAACTATCAGAAATGACCCTGTCCGATTGGTAACTCGTTTCATGTGATGTCTCCGAACGTGATGGCCCTTGATGGGGGATCTCGTGAGAAGATTGTGCTTCGTGCGAGGACTCGTGAGAGAATTGCCCTTCGTGCAAGGACTCTTGACGAGATGGCCTTTGATGAAGGCCACTCGCTCGTCTCTCGACGCTTTGTACATATTGATCGTTGTAGAGCGAGAAGGCGGTTTCTGGCAAGCGACGACCTTCTTCGTAGCACCTGGAAACATGAGTGAAGGTTGAACGAGTGCTAATGTGGATTGAACAAGAGATAGACGGACTCATGAATCCATTGAGGCGGTACGAGATGTGGGCGAGTGCTATTGCTCGCTTCGAAGTCCGCGATAATCTTCCTTAGGATCGCCAGATCCCCGCCGTCAGACAAAACAATGTGGGTAAGGGTTAGGAAAGACCCCGAGAGGATTCTTCCTGAATCAGGTTGATTTGGAAAATTTAGAAGTTATTGATTTGTTAATTGTTTGGTATTGATTCATTTACTTAACGAAAAAAAAATTTTCAAACAAAAACTTTTTTAAATATTGTATTCAACCTCCCATCTCCTCAATCAGAAGACAAATGACAGCAGAATCCCTGCACGAACAGTCTCCCATAAGAACAATCATCCGCAGTCCTGATCATAATTACATAGTTGTTTCATAATTTTCCAAATTTACTGTTTCAATGTTTTAAAATAAATTGTTTTAATATTGAATAAAATCAACTTACAACTTTTTTTAAATTTAAAATATAAAATAACTGTTTCAGAACAGATGACTCAAATAACTGAGTAAAAAAAGAGAATAAAACTATAATAACAAAAATTCGAAGGAGGATGAAAAACATTTAGGGAACGGATACCAGCAAAAATAGTAGCTCTCGGAGAATCTTCGGCGGAGTTGTAAAGGGAGAAGAGCGAGTTTGATGTTGAGGGATGGTCGCGTTTATTCTCCCTTCTCTCGATCAATCTTTCAATGGTGAGTCCTTCTTCCTCTTCGTCATTTCTCGTCACTCGAAGAGTTCTCATCAGATCTCGCTCTAATTCATCGAACGCCTGCTCACAATTAATAACAATTATTAATTCGAAAATAGAATATTATTATTCTTTTCATCTCTAATAAGATTAAAAGTGCATCAATGTTCTGACGCTGTTATGTTCCATCAAAAACTTTCGAGATGCATTATTATACCGATGAAGTACCGTCAATATATAACTTGATTGATTATTTGAAGAAGAAAAAAGCTATCGCCTAGAAAAAAGCGGATCCACGGGCCCTGAAGTCTGAATTAAAAGCAAAAAGACGATCAAAAAGGTTTTTGTTCAAAACGGCACTTACAAAAGTTAGTGTGAGAGAGATCGAACCCAGCTCTCTAAATATTAATAAGAAGGCACACTAGACTACTAAACAACTGAAAACAAGTTGGTATTGCATGATATGCTGCCATGTGAACGGCAGAACGGTCTTATATTGTACACAGAGATATTATGTGGCGTTTCAAATGGGTGTATGTACGTATCCGCCACTCAACCCGAAAAAAATTGAACTCAAGCTTTTCCTCTCGGTGATAGTCGTTGCTATCTCTTCTGCTCCAGCTTCCAGTAACATTATTTTTAGTGATATTTTTCGACCTATCGAGAAATCAAGAAATTTTACCTATGCATGTACGTATCCGCCGCATATTAGTAGCAGGTCAATATATTATACCTGATTGTACATATTTTTTGGAAAAATGAAAAGGGTACAATAAGTGGCTTAAATAGAGAGAATTGTGCTTTCGAAGTCTTGAAAAAAGCGACCTTTTTTACCTTCAAAATCCTCGCCGGTTATAGAGTACTTATGTATAAGAGTCATTGCAATGCATAACTTTGAGTCTATAAGGGATTGTCGTGAGGCAAACCCTGTCAGAAGACGTGTTCTCCCTTGAAGAAGGTTCCCTGTCTTCTAGAATCGGGGAAGGCACACGTGGATAAACACGCCGACTGCCGTTATCGAACATATCAGAACTTCCGTTGTACTCTCAAACAATACACATAAAAACAGATGAAGATTTCTCAACAAAAAAAAAACTGGGTTTCAGGTGTTGGTTAATTACGGATCGAATGAGTTCCTTCTGCTTATGCATAATTATTGTTGTGGAGAAAAAAACTCCCTCGTCTTGTTCATATTGTATCTTATCTCGAATGCTCTAATGAAGTGACTCAAGAAGAACAGTATCTGCGGAAAGTGGGGAAAAACGGTTCATTCACCGATAAATGATTGAACCGCGACTCAAGAGATGGCAGACTGTAATCTTGGTGCTCTACCGATTCGGCCAGTCGCAGGCGGATAGGTTCAAATTCTCTCTAGACCAGTTATTTGCAGCCCTCAATATGTACCCTCCTTTGAGTAAAACCGTCTTTCCTATTCATACCAGAACCCTTTCATCAAAATAAAACGCATTGAAGACCAACTTTTTTTTCTGTTGATTTGTCTTATCACTCCAAGACATGGTGAACAACTACAAAGAGAGTCGTGTATCTCCGATTTTTGATCTTCTCGTTAATTTATTTGGCCTTTAAAAATTTTTCAACTCATCTCTAAAATTTCCTCTCCCTATAAAAGCACCGAAAGTAACCGCTGTCTGTGATTTAATAATTTTCCTGCCATTCAGAACCGAAAATCTACAAATAAGTAAATGACAGAAAAATTTGTGAATCACAGAAAGTGGTTACTCTCGGTGTTTTCATAGGGAAAGGAAAATTAAGTGTAAGGGTGAACAACTTGTTAAAGGCCTTGTATTTTAACCTAGAGGTTAAGGAGGGGGGAGTAGGTTTCGAGGGGCAAAAGGGAAAAAAACCAGAATGTCGATAACTGACCCTCGGCAGTTGACTGCCGCGGTTGTCTGCTTGAAGAACAGGAATCCGGTACGACGCTTCTTCCGCTGCTTCCATCAGAGCGTACCCTAAACTTCAGATGTACACATATACTCCACAAATGCTCAATAACTCTGTTTAAAAGAGTATTTAGATACTCAACAAAAAAAAAACAAAAACAAAAAACACAAAAGAAACCTTTTATATCGGTCGCCTTGGTCTTAAAAACTTTAAGGAAAAAATTTAGTTTCGAGGTCAAGTTTCCTCGAAAATTTCCTTAGTTAAACTGCGGTGAAGGAAAAAAGTTGAGCTTTTTTCGTTAAGTTTGAAAAAAATGTTAGGATATGAAAGTTTCTGATTAATAAACAAAAGGCATTTTGACCTGATACATGTGATATCGGAAATAAAAATTTCGACGAAAAGCTAACCGGAAAGGCTCGAGCTCTGAAGGTGAAGAAGACTTCACGAAATGTGTCGTTTCCGATTCTCCTCTTATAGGAGAAAGACTGAGATTGGGAAACTCGACCGCAGAACTCATCGCGGACAGCAAAATTTGACAAGTAATAAATAACAACCCGCGCGAAAATGTTTAAACTTGTATTTGAGCTCGTGTGTTAACAAAAAGTTTAAGCGATAATATGCGGCCTCGTATTATACTTGTTTTCACATTTGAAAACCTAGCAGAAGACTTTTTTATATACTAACAAAATTAGTTTTCTAGAACAAGTAATCCAATATTTTTTAATGAAGTATCATTATGTGATGGGTTATCCATAACTATCACCAAGGTTTGACAGTTTCTGTTTTACATTTAGTATAATTAAAGTCTCATTATAAGAATCTTAAAAATTTGCTTTTTTGACCGAGAGAATTTCCCCGAGCAAGAAGAAATTTTTCAGGGAACACACAAAAATCAAGTATAGAAATTTACACAAATACATATGAAAGTATGACTATTATTACTTATTATGTATTACCATTGATAACTATATGCACACTTATTCATAACTTTATATTATATAAGTATGAATAGTCATACTTTCAAATGTATATGTTTCATTTTCCATACTTATTTTTAGTGTATTTATCTTCAAAAAATTATATAAAGAAATTACGTAGAAACGAAAAATTACAAGCTGCTTTGCATTAACACGGATCACAACACCCTAGCTCTTTCCAGTTAATTCCATCACCTTACTTTGGCTCCGCCCAATCGTTTTTTTGCTCCTTCAAATTTTATACAGGTGCGGGAAAAGTCCAGGTGTCCGACTTTGTCACTTTGCATCTTTTTTGTTTGGTGTAGCGGTCGTGTGATTTTTCGCTTGTATCTTATTCATGATGTTGCTAATATACCCTGAAAAAATCAGAACAATAACTATTTTCGTTTTCTTGTAATGCTCTCTGATATGGACCGAGGCTACATTCTGCCCTTGAACAAGTCCGGGCACACTCAAAAGCACATCGCCAGAATCACTGGATTCGCCCTCAGGACCATTCAAAACACAATACGTCGCTACGACGAATGACCGTCCGAGAAGCGGCAGACCAGTGACCGCGACCACTCCCTTCAACGTGAGAAGCATCTGAGACAAGATTCGATATAACCCCTAGCGGAGTCTCAGAAAAGTCGCAAAGGAGCTTAATATATCGGATAGATCTGTTCGTAGTATCGTCAAATATCGCTTGGGACTTCGCCCCATCAAGCTGCAGAAGACTCACGAATTGACGGACCAGATGAAGGCGACTCGTCTGCGGAGATGTCGTGAACTGTCAAAGCGGTTCAAGCCGGTGGACGGTTTGGATATTCTCTTCACCGATGAGAAGTTGTTCAATATTGAGCAGTCCTTCAACCACCAGAACGATAGGATTTGGTCAAAATCGGTCAAAGATGCTAATAAGAGTGGCCGTTACGTCTCGAGAAAGGGCCATCCCGCTTCTGTCATGGTCTGGGCCGGGATTTGCGCGACTGGCAAGACTCCGCTCGTTTTCGTCGAGCAGGGAGTCAAAATAATAGCCAATAACTACCTGAACGACATTCTCATAATGGAAGTACTGACTTGGAGCCAGGCTCACTTCGCGGGACAACGTTCCAGCAGGACTCTGCGCCCGCCCACAAGGCTACGGTGGTGCAAGACTGGTGCAAGACCAATCTCCCCTCCATGATCACATCCGCCGAATGGCCTCCGTACTCACCTGATTTGAATCCTCTGGACTTTCTCTGTGTGGTCGGTCCTTGAGAGCAAGGCCTGTGCTTCCCCACACAAGAATTTGGAATGTTTGAAGCGCGCCCTACAGAAGGCGTGGGATGAACTTGACGTCGCTTACCTGTCCACCACCGTGGGTGCCTTCCACAAGCGACTCCGCGCTTGTGTCAAGGAGAAAGGAGGGCTGTTCGAAATTTGAAAACGTAGTTGTATCCCAAACTATTTGAATAAACTTTGATGAAATTTTTGTTTGATTTACTCAATCCGTTAAATTTTTATCGGAAAAATACTGCACACCTAAACTTTTCCCGCACCCTGTAAATACCCGATTGGGCGGGACAGGGTACGCAGAGATACAGAGATTGACCAATGGAGCTCTTAAAGAGTAGTCTCGGTTTTTTCACTGCACCATTCACAGTTGGAGATGCCATAGGATTAAATAGGATGCTAATTAAAAATGCCCTTCTGTCTCTTCTTCTTAGTGTTTTCCCGCGCCGGCTGAGGTCGGAGTAGGGTCCGGCCAGATCTCCGTCGAATAGAGGAGCACGGTACGAATCGCTAATTTTTATATCTTCCTATGTATGCCAGCCGTGATTTTCCTATCACAGAGGACTACTGTTTCTCTCCATTTAATCCAGGCTGCGTTGACTCTGGTGCGCTGTTGAATCGTTGATGTGTCCCAGGAGATGACTTATCCGAGGTACTTGAAGTCGGTGGTCTTCGGAAGCGATTCATCGTAAATGAAAATCGTTCCGCCCATTTGTTCTCCGATTTCTTGGTACTCGGTTTTCTTGATGTTAAGGCGTAGGCTCGCCATGCCTACTGAGGGCATCGCTCCATTCTTGGGTGCTTTTCTCGATTTCAGCACGTGAAGGAGCACAATTAGGATGTCATCCGCGTACGCAATGGTTGTAGGAGCCGAAGTCAGTAGTTGGTGCGTGACAATATCCATGACCAGGATGAAAAGGAGAGGCGACAATGCGCTTCCTTGATGAGGTCCCTCCTTCACTGCGAATGGCTCTGTGATGCCAACCGCAGTTCTGACAAAACTTTTTGAATCCTCGTACATCGGCATCGTCCATCGGATGTACTCTTCAGGAACAAGACGATCGCGAAGTGCATGGATAATGAGATCGTGAGGGACCCTGTTGAACGCTTTTACCAGATCGAGGTAGGTCAGGTGGAGGGGCGAACTTTTCTCTGCGTGCTTCTCGACGAGTGACCGGAGTGCAAATATTGCATCTGTTGTACCTCTTTCGTTCACGAATCCGCATTGCTGAGCTGGTATTGAGACGGTATTTTTCAGTGTCCTCTGAAAAACTTTCCTTTTGTGGTTGAGCAGGCGTATTGGTATCCGCATTGCTGAGCTGGAATTGAGACGGTATTTTTCAGTATCCTCTGAAAAACTTTCATTTTGTGGTTGAGAAGGCGTATTGGTATCCGCATTGCTGAGCTGGGATTGAGACGGTATTTTTCAGTATCCTCTGAAAAACTTTCATTTTGTGGTTGAGCAGGCGTATTGGTATCCGCATTGCTGAGCTGGGATTGAGACGGTATTTTTCAGTATCCTCTGAAAAACTTTCATGTTGTGGTTGAGAAGGCATAATTGCTACATACTCGTACAATACGCATTCTCAACCACACCATGAAATTTTTGAGAGGATACTGGAAAAATTCCCTTCTGTTTCATGTAAATATAATTTATATTGATACAGTATTGGCCTCCAATGTCAAAAGAAAATAGAAATGATTTTGAAGCAGTTATGAAATCAACATTTTAGTAAATTGAAAAAAAATTTTTCTTGAAAATTGTAGGTAATGAATCGGACGTTTCGAGAAACAATCAAAGTATAATTCATCATTCATTTTTCCGTGAATTATCCATATCAGATTCAGGGTTGTGCGATATGAGTCAATTCTTAGAGAAAAAAATGTCGTTGGTAGTAGATGCCAAATAGATGCCCAGCGAGAAGACAAGGATTGATGCCGCCACATCGACAGTACTAAAAGCCTTCAGCTTCTTCAGCGAACAAATTAATCTGCTAGATCGGGCTGCTAGAATCTGAAAGTAAGAGAATTCACAAACGGCGTTAATCTAGGTTTTGGTGCTCTGCAAATTTACCCTTGAGCTTATATCGAGAACTCGGATCTTGATTTTGCATTTCATCACCAAATCCCCGAAGCGGATGACTGTTTTATCTTGGTGCCTTTGAACAATTTTGTAAGATGAAGAATTTGCGCTATGAACTTGAAGTTACTTGATTCGATAACGCGCTTAAAATCCACGGGCTACTTAGAAATTCATTCACAGTTCATCAAACTCTGGGGATTTACGAACATTAGTGTGACCGGTATTACCTAAAATGTTGATTTCTAGTATAAACATCGATTTACCATCAGCGTTAACTGTGTTTTTCATGTAAGTTGTCAGCGTTATCGGTGATGGCCTGAGGGGCAAACTTAGGAATAATTATTGTTTGATGTTGTCGAGAGCACTTGTCGAGGCAGACGAAATGAGAGAGAGGGAAAAAGAGAAAAAGGAAATAAATAAATAAGAGGACAACAAGAAAGTTTTAGAAGAGAAATAGTTAGGAAGTGGGAGAGGCAGAGGGAGAGGAAATTAGTGAGAGAGAAAAAAGAGAGAGAGAGAGAGTACAGAGAGGGAGTATGAGCACTTCACCCACTGTCTGAGCTTTCTTTATCTGTTGGCAAGCAATGCTCACTGGACTGACAGACGTGAAAAAGGGAACGGTACACGGTAAACGAGTAAGGATGATAGCAGAAAAGCAACTCGCTGGATTGGGTGGGAATAAAAAGATTGTTATAAATACACTTTCAATCTGTGTCTTGCCTTGTGAGATGCGTTGTTATGTTGAAGAAAAAATACGGATCGGACGTTTCGCTTTATCAAAGCATCATCAGCGAATGTTCGTCACCTTAATACATACTCTTCATTGATTTTTTAAATTGTTATAAATAATTGTGAGGTTTAGAAAAAGATTGACAAATAGCAAAGCAGAGACGATTGGATAAAATATTAGTTAATAATTAAACCTACAAAGTATTACATTGAATTGTATGGATTTAAAAAGGTGACTATTCATCGTACCAGTCTTCGTTTTATGACTACTCTTCTAGTTGTAACTATTTCGGCTGATTTCCTTGTGTTCTTCCTTTTTTTGTTCTCCGCTTTCGACCCTATTCTTTTCAGCATCGATTTGTGTTCCGTTTAAAAAATCTTGCAGAAACCTCAAAAAAATTCTTTGAAATCCTGTAAAGTATTTATTGGTAAAACATTCACTTTTTACCTTAAATAAAAAGCAAGTAGAGAAAAGAAATCGTTAGAGAAGAGAGGTATTCAATATTGAGAAGAAAACTGAAGGAGGCTTTAGGTTGTTAGATTGATGTGATCGGTGGAAGAGAGAATACGTCGGAAAACACGAAAATAAAACAAATACTGAAAGAAAAGGGAGAGGAGAAAGAACATCTGGCACAATTGAACCCTGAGGAAAGATGACATATCCGTTTCTTTTCATTTGTTATGCTTTGACTTTTTTGATTCACTCTCTCTCTCTCCCTCTCTCTCTCCTCACTCTCCCTATCTCTCTCTTTCTCTCTCTCCTCTCTCTCCCTAACTCTCTCTCTCTCCCTCTCTTTGTCTCTCTTACTCTCTTTTTCACTCTTATACTTTAACTATCTATTTATCTCTTTCCTTTTCTAACTCTCTCTTTCTCTCTCACTCTCAATCTCACTTTATTTCTCCCTGTATCCACCCATTCCCTTTAAGTAGCGCAGTATCATCTTTGCATCCTCTTCTATTCCAGCCATGTGTCATCTCTCCTCCACTCCCTCGGTTTCCTCCTCTCCCCTATATCCCAGCCCCAGACTCTTCACCTCTTCACCTACCAGATGGTACTGTTTCCGTTTCTACGACCAGTTGGTTCATCTCTCGAGCCGTTTTCTGTACTTACATGTGTTCTTTGTATTCAGATATTGACTTATGCCTTGAGAAGTCATTGATAGAGATGCATTCAATGTTGGTGTTTTTTTTATATACATATGTTATGGTCCTCCTACTCGTTCTTTTTGAAAAAAACTTAGGCTTTCAAGGAAGTTTCCTGGATGAGTAACACTCACTAAAGTTTCCCTGCTACCGTTTTCTGTTGCTCAAAAAAAACTTGCGTGCGCGAGAGTCTTTGGTCAAAACAGGAAAACGTAGAGAAATACAGTCATACGGAGAGAGAGAAAGACACTGATAGTGAGAGCGACAAAGAGAAAGAGACGTAGATTAAGAATAGGGAGATTATTTGAGGGCGAGGCAAAGAGTTTTACGTGGACAACCGGGAGAGATAAGAAGAAAAGGGTTGGGCAACTGCCAAATTGTGCAAACACAGAAGGCTGTTCTTTTGGGGTGCGCGAATCCGGGAGAAAGAGAAAAAGCTTAGGAGAGGGAAGCAGACAAAAACAGATAGATCAAGAGAAATATAGAGGAAGCGAGAAGAAAGATTAGGCAGGGAGAACACAGAAAGATGGAAATATAACGAAGAGAGAGCGTGGAAAAGAGAAACGTCCGTCCGCTCTCTTTCTCTTACTCTATAACTCGCCCGTCTCTCCATCTAAACGGGAACAGCGCCCTCTTCTGCCACGTCCCTCTCTCGTTTCTCCCGACCAGTGTCCATGGTTCCCTCAAACTGACCACGCGCATGTGTTCTTCCAATCCCGCTCTCCATGACTCTTTCCTCATTCGACTATCCCCTTCTCTTCTTCTCTCTTTTCTATTGTTTCCTCTTTTTCTTTCTTCCACAGTCTCAAGTTTTCTCTCTCTCTCTTTCATTTTGCTTTGATTTCCTTCTTCTCTCTTCATTCTTCCTCTCATCCTCTCTAATATCTGCCTGTCCTACGCCGTATGAGAAATGACCGCCGAAGTATTTCTTGTAATAATTCTCTTATTCTCTTTTCAATCCTTCTACGTACGCTTCTTCCCTCCCTCACTAACTCATATGTTTCCTCTTATGTTATTTTCTTTCTATTATTTCTCATGTCGCTCGCTCCTCTGAATAGTTCCCTCTCTCCATCTTTCATCATTCCCGCCATCTCACAACTTCAACCCGTTTCCTGCGTAACAGCAAAAAGTACTTCTTCAGAAGGTTCTCCTTCCCTGCTCATTCTCATGATTTCCTCAATGTTCCCACATTTTTCTCTCTCCTATATTACTCCCGCTTATCTAATTTCCGTCCACGAGTTCTGAACCTCTGTCTTTTTTCCATTTTCCTACTCTTCATCTTACTCTCTCTATCTCCCTCTGTGTTACTCTCTCTATTTATATCTTTCTCCTCCTCTCTCACTTTCTTCCTGCTGTTATTATCCTTGGTTCTCTTCCCTTGTTGCGCTTGCAGTGACTTGTTGTCCAACTCTTTTCGCTCTGAATTTCTTTTCTCCTCTTCTTTCAGTTCAGTGTTTTCATTTGATGTAAATTATTACTGTCCTCGTCGGAGCTAAAGAAATTCGATGAAATTTCATTCTCATTGTAAGTTTGGCCTTCCTCACCTACTCCAGATATCTGACTTTTCTTTCTTATGCGTCTTGCTTCCAATTCATTTGAATGTAATCACGAAATCCCACTAGTTCCTGAGTTATCTAAACTTGATTCTTATTAGCTCAAAGTGCTCTTGAAGATATCTAGAGAAATGAACCGAGTAATCTTTCAAAGATGAAAAGTGAACTGTGTTTGGAAAGAGTCCCGTTTTATTTCTGTTCATAAAGTCATTGACACCCAACCCTGCATGTCCTGTTCACCGAAAATGGATTCACTCGAGAAATGATTTTGTTTATTAGAAGAGCAAGTAAGCTACTCGCCATACTTTACTCTCTACGCACATCAAATCACAGATTCGCGCTTTGCCATTACCTATATTCAAATATTAAATTATTGTATTTACTTCCTCTATCACTTCATACCGTCTTTGCGATCTCTGGACATCCATGAACGTCACCATTTAGAGAGCCCAAAATATGTACATATATGCTTGACAAATCAAACTTTTCTAATATGACAGGTCTGATAACCATAGTGTTTGAAGGTCATGAACAGGGAAATATTGTATTCCCGTTAGTTAACTCTGAATTATTTGATTATACAATAAATCTACTTTCGAGCTTAAATTATTAACGAAAAGCTTTCGTTTTTTCGCATTGTTTTTTGAAGTATATACTACAAACAAAAAAGGAGAATTTTTTTCCTTTGTTCAGTTTTTAAAACTTAAAAAAAACCAATACGCTACGCATGAGCAGTATATTAAAAAGTTTTTTAAGGAAAAAATTGGAGGAGAGAGAAAGAAAAAGAATAGAGAAAGATTGACAGAGAGATATTGATGTTTACCAAGGAGAGTCAACTGGTCAACAACGACGAGAAGAAGAGCTACAAGAGGGCAGAGCTAGTCTTCCTACTTTGCTTGTAAGAAAGACTTGAACAAGAGAAGTAGAGCGAGGGAGAGAGAGAAGGAGAGAGAGAAGGAGAGAGAGAAAGAGAGAGAGAAGGAGAGAGAGAAGGAGAGAGAGAAGGAGAGAGAGAAAGAGAGAGAGAAGGAGAGAGAGAAGGAGAGAGAGAAGGAGAGAGAGAAAGAGAGAGAGAAAGAGAGAGAGAAGGAGAGAGAGAAGGAGAGAGAAATTCAAGCAGAAAAAATATGCAAAAAATATAACCAATCGTTCAGAAATCATGGATTAAAAAAGAGCTTGATAAAGAGATAGAATTAAGCATAGAAAGTTCTAGAGAAAAAAATTTCTTTAGAAATAAAGTTTCATGATCATAAAGTATAAGCTGGTGTTCATCACAACTTTTCATATACACATTTCTCTCTTTCTCTTATTCCATAATCTTCCCTATATTTTCACATTTATTTGCTCCTTTTCCTCCTTTAATCTAATTAGTTTCTCTGCTTGTCTGAATCTCTTTCTTCATCCAGTATTTCTTGCCACCTTGTAGTCTTTCATAAGCTGTTTCATCTGATTGTGAGTGAGCACAACCTGCCACCCTCGCATCCACTATGGAGTGAATGAAGAAGTTACAGTGTGTGAATGGATGAGAGGCAAGACAGAAGCAGAGAAAAAATTGAATAGGCATAATGAAGAGCTAGGTAAAGAAAGAGAAGGACAGCGGAGGAAAAAACAAAGTTCGAGGAAGACAGTTAGAGAAGTAAAAGGTTGGGAAGTCCTCTAATTTAGTGGATCTTTTCAATAATCGCAACGCACTCTCTTTTCAATCAATTGGAATGTTTTAAATTCCAGATTAATCCGGATACCGTAGATTTTTTGAGTTGCAATAATTTTAATTCCTTTTTGTTTCAATTCGCTTGATGCTCAGTGTCATGAAGCGCCATAATTTATAAAACCACACGCGATTATCTTCGTTTTCCACCCAATAACGTTATTAGCAATGTTTTTTTATAGCGTAACTGGGAACCCGTTCGCCTTCCTGGTTAGAGAAACTGGGAACCCGTTTGCCTTCCTGATTAGAGAAACTGGGAACCCGTTTGCCTTCCTGATTAGAGAAATAAGATGACTCGGATCGAGCATGTGGCGTGATTTAGCTTTTTTCTGTGTAGAAGTCTAATCAATTACGTTGATGACTTTTTTTACTGTTGCAGTTGTTGTGTGTACGAGCGAGGAAATTGAATCTATATTATAACTTAAACGGTACAGTATGAAGTTGTTCAAATCCTGCTAGGATGAATAAAGAGTGGAAGTCAAGAAGAACCCCTTTTTTGCCGGTCATTGTCGTCTTCCAGTCTTTTTTTGTTGTTGTTTGGTAACACCACAAGCTCTCTCTGCTCTGGGCCACTGACGACTTAAGCATTTTACATAATTTTCACCAGATTTCCAACCCAACAGTATGTCTAAGGGTCTTCATTTAATCTTTCTTTCTTTTAAAGAGCCACCGCGGAAAAAAAACATGTAGAAAGTTTGGGTACCTAATGTTATATGTTTGAAAAAAATGCTTTGGCGACACTGTACATATATATAATTCTACACCAAAGTTTTTTAAAGAATCAAAAAGATAAATAAAAAAGAAATAGCGAGTAAAATGGTGACGAAAAAACACTATGAGAAAATTAAGAGATCGTAAGAGAGAGAAGAAAGAAGAAATATACCCGGCGTGAGAGAGGTCAGTAAAGATAATTGGAAGAAAGCAGTGAGAGAAAGAAAAGTTTGAATAAAAAGAGACAGAGAAAGGAGAGTGAGAAATAGAAGAGGAGAGAGAGATATGGAGAACTTCTGAGAGGCGCGTGTTCTGAGGGTCATTTTGTGCATTGTAGCATGAGAAATGTGTGTCACTTAGTTAGCCAGTGCCCGCTCTCTGCATATCGAGTCCTCTTCAGCGGCCTTGAGTAGCCCTCTATGTCTCGCTTCATTCTCTCTTTCTCTCCTTCTCTCCCTCTTTCTTCTCCTCTATACATATATTGCCCTCTTCATTAATTTCTTGCTCTCTTTCCATTCATTTCTTTATGTCTTCTCTTCCTTTCTTTCTCTCTTGTTTTAACTTGTTGTTACATAGGCCTTTCCTTTTCCATTTAATTTGTTCTTGCGCACTTAGTAGCTTTCAGTGTTATTGTAAAGGGAACTTTTGTTCTCATGCTGCTGTTCAATCTTCGCCATCGTTCACAATTTGGCTGAGGAGCAGCAAGGTTGCCCAGAGCTGCAAACATTCCTCTAACCGTGCCAATCTCATCTCGAGAAATCTAATATTCTTTTTTCTTTTTATATCTCATACCCCTCTCTCTATGTGTGTTCACTTACGTATTCTATTTCACGTCTCAACTTTTTAATTTTCTTTCTCTATTTCTCTTTCGCTCTTTTCATCACTCTCTTTTTATCCCTCTCTCTCTCTCTCTCTCTCTCTCTCTCTCTCTCTCTCTCTCTCTCTCTCTCTCTCTCTCTCTCTCTCTTTACCTTCTCTTCTCTCTATCTGGCTAACTGCATATAACTTCACACTAACAATAAGAGCATTAGAGAGACAGCCCTATTTTTCATTCACTCATTGGCCGTGTTGTAGGCCTTACGAGGACACGGCATTATCTCGTCGCTTTTTCCATTTTCTTTCTCTTTCTACTCATTCTTCTTTCTCTCTTGTTTAATCTTTCTGTCTCTCTTTGTATCTCCCTCTCTTCCTTTTGCACGCTATAGTGACCCTCTAATTTCGTATGCTGTATGTAGATGAGAGGAGTGCCCTGGATAGGCAGAAGACAAAGCGGAAATCCAATTGCTCATGAGCCCACCAGGTTTACAGCATATATTTGGATGGAGAAGAGAGATGAGGTTCAGAGAAAAAAAAGAAAGAGAATCAAAGATAAATACAGAAAAGGAAAAAGAAAGAGAAACAGAGAGAAAGAAAGATAAAGGAAGAGAAAGAAAAATAAAGAAAGAGAATGAAAGAGAAGTAAAGGTGAAATTAACGATTAGGACGGTATATCAATGTTTAAAATAGGGTAAACATAACAATAGTGTAGAAATTAACGACTGAAAAAAATTTAGGTGGCAGAAATGAGTTTGAAAATGATACTAATTAGTATTTATTTATTCCAAAGTATAATTTGATTACCGTTATTTCTAACATGAAGAGGGGAAAGCCAAGAAACGGACTCGTAGTTACTTTTCTTGCTCACTTGGGAGTTAAAGCAGAGTTACTAATTCCTAGTTTTCAGTGTAAGTTAAAAATCTTTGAGAAGATTGATGTCTAGAAAGTGCGTTTCTATGGTTTAAGCAGCTTAGGTATCGAGTATGGTTTTCCAAGCAGAACTGTGAATTTTGGAGCCGAGCTTTGATTACCAAAACACACATCTCAAGTGTTCTGATAGAAGCCGAGTTATGAAAAAACCATGAGAATTATGAATGAAAAGATTCTTTCCTTTTTTCCTCTATCAACTTGAATTTGGAGAAATATTAACTATGCTTCAAAAAGTTTTTTCTTTCCTAAAACTTTCCAACCCCAAGCTACCGAATAATTGCTAATATTTATGTTCATCAAACGCACTCGTCGAGTGTTCTTTTGCCTCATTGCTATTAATTGCTTCCTTTCAAATAAGGTTTGTAACCGTGCATGAGTAGATTAGACGCTTACTTAGTAGGCAACAATAGTTCTCATCCATTAAACTCCGTAGTTTAACAACTATCTTCATCCAGATAGTTAGTGTTTAACCATCATCTCTATATGACAAGAAAGAGCAATTTTGGTGGGACCGTAAGCCTTGCTAATAAAATGATCATCGGCTGCCTGTAGGCGCTAAGAATATTTCGTAATATCAAAATAGATTATAGAAGAGCAATAGACATTTTCAAGAGTGAAAAGAAGAAAAAAAAGATGCTTAAAACATTAAGAACCTATAGAAAAGAAGAAAAATCTGAACACAAACACTGAGTTTACTCTAATGTGTGTGTGTGTGTGAGAGAGAGAGAGAGAGAGAGAGAGAGAGAGAGAGAGAGAGAGAGAGAGAGAGAGAGAGAGAGAAGAATGACGAGAGAGAACGAGTTGTAGAGATTCAGAACGGGAAGAGGAGTCAGAGATAATATGAGAGGGTGTAACGGTCAGAGAATGAAGTCGTGAAGAGGAGATTCATGAGTGTCAATCGGTCTCATTCTTCACTTGATGTACATCTTCGTCATTTTGTCGCGGGCTTCTTCTTTTTCTCTGCGAAAGTAATGGTATTTCTAGGTGTCATTTTCTTCTCTGAATGTTTTTGTAATACATTTCATCCTTGTTTTCTTCATCTCGGACTATAAGACTTTTCCTCTTTCTCACTCTCATCCACTCTTTATGTACAAGAAGTGTCATTTGCATGACACACCGTCTTTTACTTCATATCACTTCTTCCATCCCTCAGGCTCTTAACTTTTTTGCTCTCCGTTCCTTCGTTTTCCTCTTGATATTTGTTTCTCTAATTCTCTTTCATCTATCCCTTTCCCTCCTTCTCTCTCTCTATATCTCTCTCTTTCTCTCTCTCTTTCTCTCTCTCTTTCTCTCTATCTTCACACCAACAGCTTAAAGTTTTCTATCTTCTCACATTTCTGTAATCGGTCCCTCTTAGCAGGGAGCTTCTTTTCTCAGCACTCTAGAGGGTGTATCTTAACTTCGTGTATCAAAACACAAACTCTCTTTGTGTGAATGGACTGAAACATTGTGTCAACTCTTTGAAGATGTAATTAGGGTTGGAGGTAGGAGAGTATGGGTGCATGTGTGAGGAGGCTGCAAATCTTCCGGCTTCATCCCTGTCCACCCTCGAAGTCCTTCAAGAATTGTTTGTCAAACCATGGCGCTCTTCAAAATCTGCTCATGACTTGCATCTCGCAATATCTGAATTCTTTGAGAAGAATCTTTTTCTAACTTCTCTCTCTTTCTCTCTCTCTCTCTCTTATTCTATCACTTTCTTTCTCTCTCTTCCTCTCTTTTTCTCTCTGTCTTTTTCTGTCTCTCTGTATCTTTTTGTCGCTTTCTTTCCTTCTCTGCAAAATTCTCACTCTAACCTTCTTTACATTATCTCTCCGCTCTCGCTCGTAAATCTTTTTCCTCTTCCGTGTGTCATCAAAATAGACGCCTTCTACCTCCGAAGCCTTGACGAGATTGTGTCTCTGCTTCTCGCTACACTCTCAGGAAGTTCATTCTTCAAACCGTGTCCATCACAAGTTGTTCTCCTCTTTATAGAACATCATTCATTTGAGGGTACTCCTATTTAATTCATTCGAATTCGGCTCTATATAAAATCTCAGCTGTTTTAATCGTGAAAGTTGTTTATCTCGCGTGTACATTGGATAGTTCCTACGGCTGAAGCAAAGAATCGGCTTTATCTCTTTTTTCGTCTCACTTCTTAATTACTAATTACTAATAACAAAAAGTTTTTAATCCAGGAATAACAGCAATAACTCACCACAACAGATATAAAGTAATCATATCCTTCAAACTACATTTTCTGAATAACGTTCTGGATTCCCATGTTCTATTCGCTCACATTTATCTTCTACAAAATAGCAGAACCACGAGTAGGAATGATTTTATCAAGTAGTACATAATCGGAAATGAGGTAGTTGATCTATTATGTCGTTGGATACGTTGAAACAGAACAGTACTTTCAAAAATCTAAAGTTGAAATTTTCTTCTCAATCGTCAAATATTTATATTATGTATAAAAAGAATTTTCACCATGTGACAGCGAGAACCGATTCTAATGAATTCATAGAAAGCCACAATTTATCAAGCTTGATGCCACGCTGAGCTTGCAACTCAAGATCTACGTCGAATTTTTAAAGATCTATTGGTCGCAATAACATCTTTGCAGCTATATATTATACTTCAGCCTGCCGTCTGTTCGCCTCAGCGGCTTAAGTGAGAGGCCAGATTACAACATCTTTGTTTGTATTAATAAAGAGCGAACCAGGCCAAGCCAATGGTGGTATACCATAGTACTGTAATACTCGTAGCGAATATTGTTTTCTCTTTCCCATCAATATATGCTGACAGACCGGACGGAAAGCCTCAATTCACAACGGTAAACAAGAGTTTATACTTCATTGAACGGAATATATCAGGAAGACGACCCCTTAGCTTGGACGGAATGAATAATTAGGTGAACACATGAACTTTTTCTACAAAATTGATTACTCGTTAATTGACATTTTCAAAAGCTTTTGATGTAACTTCTCGCTGATTGATGTGATCATGAATTTATCTCTCGCTCTCTCTCTGACTATCTCTCTCTCTGACTATCTCTCTCTCTTTCTCTCTTTCTCTCTTTCTCTCCAAAATTCGAATTTTTCCTCGCGTTACTGGTTCGAAAGCAAGTTCTATGGAGCTTTAGAATTAATTTTTTAACTTTGTCAAAGTAATCACTGCAAAGTAATCTCGTTGAACACTCCAATGTCTCACCACGAATTGCCATGAGAAGAAAAATGAACTACGGTATTTTTTCTATAATAACTTTAACTGTTGGACGTAATTTTATATGAGTATAAAAATACCGTAGTACATTTTCCTTCTCGTGGCAATTCGTTGTGAGACATTGGAGTGTTCAACAAGATCACTTTGCAGAGATTACTTTGAAAAAGTGAAAAGTTGAATTCTAACGCTCCTTCTTCTTCTTCTTCTTCCTCGCGCTTGTTCCTGCCTCGCGGCAGGGTACGCGCTCCCCTGAGATGCAGGACAGACCTATCCTGGTAGAACCAGTGGCTGCCTACTAGATCACTGCTAGTGTGATTAGCAGCAGTGGGGAGAGTCAGATTCGTGCATGAGCACTACCAACATTTCTTAACCCCCTTGGTTTGGGTGGATCTGTCCGGGGTGGGAGTCGAACTCGGGACTCTTCGCACAATGGTCTATCACACTACCACTTTGCCACGCCCGGACCATTCTAACGCTCCATTAGTTAGTAATTTATTCTATGAATCTCTTTCAATTATGTGCCATTATTCTTGTAGAAAGAATCTTTTACGCTCAGCGATAAGTAATTTTAATTTATTTAATAAATTATTTAATAAATTTAATTTATATAATTACTCATTTGATAATTTCAATTCATTTAATAACGGAACAATTCTTCAATAACAAAAATCGTTAACATCAAATTTCTAATTTTTCCTTCCTTTTCAACATTTAGTTGCTTGAATTTTTCAATTTTCTTTGCTTCTCTACTTTCTCAAATATTAATTCCTTTAATGAATCTACAGTCAATAATGTTTTTTTCTCTACATCTAGTGCTTTTTTCGCTAAGCTTCTGCATCGTCTTCCGATATCATCACTCACTATTAATACAGGCTAGTTGTTCTTTGAGACGAAAAGAATCTTCTTAGCTGCTGTGGTTTGTGGTAAGATGAGAAGGTGGCCAGGAGATAGATTTGGAATGGTGAAAGAAGAGAATATAGATAGAGAAAGAGAAAGATGAAGCAAGAAATAAACAGAGAGAAAGAGAGAGAGAAAGAGAGAGAGAAAGAGAGAGAGAAAGAGAGAGAGAAAGAGAGAGAGAAAGAGAGAGACGAAGAGAGAGAAAGAGAGAGAGAGAAGGCGGAAAAGTACAAACACATAAATAGTGAATAAGATTTCCGTGAGATAGCCAACAGAATATGAGAGAAGTGGATATAGACAGTAAATTCGGGAGGTCGGAAAAAGAAAGAAAAAACTCGAGAAAAAAGAGTTTGTTGAGATAGATTAGAAATTTTGAGATTGAGAGGGAAAGGGAGAGACAGAGTTGACAGATAGAGCAATCAGTCGAGAAGACAAAAGAAACAGAAGCACAGAAGGCGGACGGACGATTGGCCAAGCTGATATGGAAAGAGAAACAGAGAGAGAAAGAGAAAAAAGAGAGAGAAAGAGAGAGAGAGAGAGAACGAGAGAAAGAGAGAAAGAGAGTGATAAAGACGGAGAGAAAGAGAGAGAGAAATAGAGAGAGAAAGAGAGAGAGAGAGAGAGAGAGAGAGAGAGAGAGAGAGAGAGAGAGATAGAGCCCAATGTCTCATGCGGTATAAGAATTACACACAAAAATGTATTGCTTTCTTGTTGTCATCTGCCTCTCTCTCTTTCTATCTCTGTCTACATACTTAGCTTATCTTTCCTATGAAAAGCATTGCGATTGTCTCCAGATTCATCTCATTTCATAATTTCTTCGCCTTGCATTAGTTATTTTTTCAGGCCGAATAAAGGGTGAAGTTCTATGAAGTTTTTAAAAACTACCCTTTTCTACTCTTTTTTGAAAGCTTATTTGAAGTGCTCATTATGAAATGTTTGTCTTGTGTTCAATGTCTTTTAGACGAGTCTGAGTTGCAAAACCAAATTTTTAATTTTCCATCTTGTTTATTCGCCTTCACTCACTATAATACGCAATTTTAGTCCTTCTTGTTCGAAAGTGTTGCGGTTGCGAGGAAGGAGAATACTAATAGAAAAAAGAGAGAAGAGTAAGAGAAAACAGAAAAAAGGTAGAAAAAGTTGATAAGTTGGAAAAAAGAAAGATAAAAATGCAAAAGAAGATAAAGAGGAAGAAAGTGAGGAGAACATGAAAAAATGGAAAAGGATGAAATAATATAGAATAACCGGAGAAGTTAGAGAAAATGGAATGAGAGCGTTAGCTAAAGAAGGGAAGTCTTTTGGCGGGGGTCATTTAGTTATGGAAAGCAACGGCTTTTCCCATGCCATGAATTCCATGCGAGTCGCTACAGTTTAAAGGCAGCAGAAGCACAAGTGCTGCTCGAATAGAGAAATACTTTTTTTTCAAAAAAATCTTGTTCATTGTTTCGATTCTCGGAGTTTCAACTTCATAATTTTTCTTTAAAAAAATAGGGAATGAGTCTCCTAGAGCAGAAAAAAGCAGAAACCCTGGCTTATTTCTCTCTGAGAAAATGGGAGAAAGTTGCATGGATAGCTTTCTCAATAAATAGAAATTTCAGATTAACAGGTGGGAATAAATATGAAAAGTTCTCATTTTCGCCCATTGCGTCTGCGAGAAATGCAAAGTGAGAGGACTCATGGTCTCGCTCTTTCATAAGTCGCGGGCGAAAGGGGAGGGGGGAAGATGGCTGAATGATGAATGGCTCTTCAGTTCGGGCTTCTGAAACTCACTGTGAAAAGGCTGGATTGTTGAATGAGCCTGTCTTTTTTTCCAATTGCTACCGAAACGGAATCGAAAATCAAGATTATTATGATTTTCCTAATTTTTATTATCATTTAACTTTTAAGCTCAGTTTCTTTACAACCATGTTTCGATGTCTTCAATATCCAATAAGCGTCACATTTTATTGGTAAGGTAATTATTTTGAAGCTTGTGACACTAGTTCTCAAAAAAACATGATAAATTTTCTCATCTGTTTTTTAAATGGTCTGTTTTCAAAAACAATTTTTAGTCTCAAGCTTACGACATGAGAAACATCCGAAACAATTTCAGATTCACAATTTTTCGCATAGGGTTTATGTATTAACGAAAACCAAGTTGAAATAATTTTTTTCCTAATGACCTTGACAAAACGGAAACAGTTCTTTTTACTAGAAAATTATTAAACTATAAAGTTCACAGTCAATTTATTCTGACTTCTTCTGGTCAATCTCTATACTTCTTCTAGTAAATCTCTATACTTCTTCTGGTCAATCTCTATACTTCTTCTGGTCAATCTCTATACTTCTTCTGGTCAATCTCTATACTTCTTCGTGTCAATCTCTATACTTCTTCTGGTCAATCTCTATACTTCTTCTGGTCAACCTCTATACTTCTTCTGGTCAATCTCTATACTTCTTCTGGTCAATATCTATACTTCTTCTGGTCAATCTCCTTTTCAGGCTAATTTTCAGTGTGCAGAGGCTTATAAGTATTTACAGGGATGCTTTCATCTTTGTAACCGTCTCATGCTTTTTTGTTAACATCATCTCTCCTTAAACTCATTTTTCTCTCTCTCTCTCTCTCTCTCTCTCTCTCTCTCTCTCTCTCTCTCTCTCTCTCTCTCTCTCTCTCACTCTCACTTTTTTCTGTCATTGTCTCTTCTCCTCAGATTTCTCCTTTTCCTACTACTTTCTCTTCTCTCTTTCTCCTCTTTCTTTCCGTCTTAATACACAATGCTTCCGATGATTCTCTAAATCTCTCTCCCCTCCCCTTTTCTTCAGCTAATACATAACCATTGTCCCTCACCCGCTCCCTTTTCCTCCACACCCTCTTATGCCCCTTCGCTACCTGTAATACATAGCAAATCTTTTATTACTGAACTGGCGTGAACCAGTCTTCGATCTCTTCCAATACATTTCTCTCTGCCTCTTAATACTCTGGTAATACTGTTTTTCCTTCCATTCATCCCAACCTCGGGAAAACGCAACCCGTGTACGATTCTTCCCGGCCGTCTTACGTATTAGCCCTTCTTTCATTTAGACCGCAGTACATAATAGTACTTTTCATCAACTCTTTGACTACATTATTATTAATCTTATTTTTGTCTTTATTATTAAGACCACAGTCAGTAAGCCGAAAATCCCAAAAATAATAAATTAAAAACCTTTTTTAGAATGAAAATTCCTGGATGAAATTATTTGTATCAAAGGGCTCGCGGCTTCTGATAATACTTGATTTTGCGTTATCAAATGTTTTATCTTTTACGCGGAGTGTTTTTTATTACAAAGATGTCAATTCGAAATAATACTGTGTTAACTCTTTATTTGCGAGACGTTCAGGACACGGAGTTTTTGAGACAATTTGTGAGTAATGCGAGATATTTCACAGGAGCTTGTAAATCCATCGTCAATAATTCTCTGTTAAAACTCGTTCTGCGTAAGCTCTGACAGCTACATAAGTCGAACTTCATGCTTCATTTTTGGAACTTGCTTTTTCTCCCAGGCAGCCTTTTCAGCTTCCCTCTCCCACCCCAACCTCCCACTATTCAAAATTTCTTGTTTTTATGTAATGGCTTTAGATGGCAATGCACGTACCACACTATTTCCCTGTTTATTTTCTTCTTGGTTTTCACACATTTTCTCTCGAATGTGTACTCACTTTGAAACATTTTTTCTCGTTCTTCTGCCGCATACATTGGTTATCTTTTATATTAGCCTCTTTCTAAATTTCTTTTCTTTTTACTCTTCTCTCTTCTCTTTTTCATTTTTTCATTTTTTTTCTTCATTTTTTGGTTTCTTTCTCAATTGTTTTCTCATTTCTCACATCTCATCGCTGGTTTTCTGCTGTTCCATTCCACATTCTGTAAATTATAATTATTCCCCGAAAAATAAGAGAGGGAAGAATAGGTAAGAAGAAAAACATGAGGAGCCAAATAAAAGGGAAAAGAGAAGAGAGAGAGAGAGAAAGGAAAATAATCAGTAGAATGTACCAAAAGGATGGTTAGATGAAGCAGATTGAATGATCTTATCTTTCTTAATCCCATTGTTCAGACCCCTCATGTTACAGCTAAAACACGGCTCTTTCTTCGTCCGATGGAAAATATCTTATTCGAACATTCAAGCATGTCATATCCCGACATTCAGATAGGAAGATGAGAAAAGGGCAGCTTATTCTTCTCTGTTCTCCTGCTTTCACGTGTTCTCTAGCACTCACCCATTCCATTCATTCTTGATCGGTAACATCTACGAAAACGTCGGCGACGTTTGCCTCAAAATGAATCATTCTTTATGTTTCGCCATCTCCGCTCTTCCCATATTCTTCCCTCTCTCTTTTTCTATGTCTTTCTCTCTCTGGAACCATACCAAAACCTTGCCAACTTTTAAAAAAAAAAAAAATTTCTTTAAGGCCTCCAGCACAGTTTATTGCTGCTCTTTTATGGCATCTTCTCCTTTTTTCCTATCTCTAACTGTCGCTCTTTTCCTCTTTTTGTGTGTCATTTGCTTTATTTCTCTTTCTTTGTCTTTTTTTTCTCAATCCTTACCTCTTTATCTCTTTCTCGCTCTCTCTGAGGCTCCCTGTTGAGTTAATGAGCGGAATTCATTCACGTTATTTAAATACTTTTCTCTTTTGATGTGTTATTCTTCTCTTTTCATATTCTTGTTTGCGGTGTGTGGCAACCTTCTCTAGGGTTTCATTTCTTCAATCGGTAAGTGTGAGAATGGCCACACAGTAGAAGGGTTCGGGAAGGCAGCAGTCAAGGGAGAGTGGTTGCCATGAGCGAAAAGAGAATCCCACAATGGCACGTTGAGAAACGATTTACATTCGGGTGCTCAACTTATTCTTTCTGCCTTCCCACCCTTTTTAAATAATTTCCTGTTCTCATTCTTGGATACTTCATCATTCATTTGCCACCTGCTATTTATTCATTTATTGTGAGACGGAAGACGAATGTCTCAACGAAAAGCCAGCCATTTGATGTCTTCGATATGATATTTCGTCCTTTCAATAAATAGGAAGTATGTATGATCTAAGATTTGAATGGAAACGGTTTATTAAAACTTCAAACTTATACTCTTCACATTTTAAAAAGTTTTTCAAAATCCTTCTTCATTTATACATTCATGCAAGCAAGAATGTCGGTCGCGTTCACGACTTTTCATCGTGACTCTTCTATTCTCGTCTACTAACAAAGCTACTAGTATTCTACTTCAACTCCGATTCAGAGGACTCTTTAGAAATATGAGGATGAAAAGGTGAATGGTCCTATTAGGACTCTTCAGCGCAATGCCACAGGTGCTTATTCCACTTCTCAAGTTTACTGTTGTTGTTGTTGTTGCCGGCAAGCATCCCGCATCGAAGACTTGGTTATGAACACTCTCTTTAATGAGAGAAGTTCTCGTGTTCTTCGGACAAGATGCGTCCGGAGAAAGGTTTTGATGTCCTTTGCAGTCCTGAGACTGACATGCTGCACCTTGTGAAGGCGGACATCGTTGTAGCAACCTGTTCATGCTATAGGCCTTGTGAGTGGGTGGTCAAGCCGGCCTAGCATCGTTTTTGGTGGGAGTAGAGACGTCTCACCTGTCGTTGACCGTTGATAGGCAAGAGGCTATTTGACTGGCGCCTCGACTCGCCATTGAAAAGTATAGCGGAGTATCGGCTGATGTTTTGTCCGGTGGCATGCCCAGGCCGGTCCGGCATCGCCCTCCTTTGACGAGCTATACTACCCAGTTTTGGTCCGCGGCGGGATTTCTCCCGCTACCTCCCAGCACGAATTCTTCGTAGGGAGGCGTCCCTCTATCCGCCACCTGAGGTCGCGCTCGATTCTGGACTGGATGATCCGGCTCCATCCGTGACAGGCTCTTAAGGCTGTAGAGTCACGAATGGCCACTGTTGCCAGTGTGTTTCGAGCTCAAGTTTACTCGAAACCCTCTCTGTCCACCATGTTAGTGATAATTTTGAACAAGTTATCCTTTGGCGATAAAGATATAAATAAATTTGTTTTGGTACGTCTCAGATTTAATTGATAAAAGAGCGTTTTCAATGATTCATACTTGTCTTCTGTGTAGAACTTGTTTAAAGATCAATCATATACTTTATAACTTTATCTAAACGCCTCATATAGTTAAATTCGGTTGCTACCTCACATCCCTTGTTAACCATCAAACAGGTACACTATCTTCTCTGCTGTTTTCTCATTGGAGAAGTGAATTGTGAGTTGCTTGAACCAGTCCTTTTTATGAGTGCCAATTTCTTTTCTGATTCATGTTCTTAGTTTTCTCTACAGCTTCCCAGGTATCATAACTTACTCGTGTACCTCGTCAAGTTTTCTTCCATCAGACGAGCGAATCTCGCGCATTTGAGGCTTTCTGTTAGCGCGTGGAATTAAAGCTTCGCCGTTATCAGCAGAGAAAATCTATCTCAACCGCTCTTCATCGTCGAATACTCCATCATGTTGGGCATCATTCCCGGCAGACAGAGTAACCACTGGCTTAAACAGTGAACGAGAAGGAGAGTTAGACAGAGATTTTGAGAGAGAAGAAGAGAGAGAGCGAGAGAGAGAGAGCTATAGATACAGAGAGATATAGAGAGATACATAGATAGAGATAAAAAGGGATAGAGAGAGCGAGAGAATTAGGAATGGGAAAGAAAAGCTAAGAAAGATAGAGAGGGATGCAATAAATACGTAAAGTATAATAAAGCATGAGTTAGAGGAATTTAGAAAAAGAAAAATGGACATATATAATGAATGTGATATGTAGAGATATAGAGATGTAGAGAAAGAGGAAGAAAGGACTAAGAGCGAAGATTAGCATTGTGTGTGAAATTGTGCAGAAGATGCAGAAGATGGACACCCGATATCGAGATAACTATTTTGACTTTGCTTTGTAGCTGGCAAAACAAGTATACATATGTACTTATGTCTTTCAAGTTTCATCTTTTGTTTTGCAATAAATTTGTTAACACCCTCAGAGAGAGAGAGAGAGAGAGAGAGAGAGAGAGAGAGAGAGAGAAATGGAGAGATAGAGACCCCCCTTCACACCCCCTTTTCTCTCTCTGGAACGCTCCTCTACATTATAATTTACCTCAATTTTCTTTTTCTCCGCTGTCCTCTTCCTTCTGTTTCTCTTTTCACTTCTTTTTCTTGAACCTTTATCATTTTCCCCTTTGATGTTCTCTTCTTTCGGTTATCTCCTTTCTTTTCTTTCTTCCTTGTTTCTACATATTTTCAAAGTCTACCCAGATATGTCATCCAAACCACCGACATCGGTGAAAAAGTGAGAGTCGGTGGGGGGCAGAGAGAGAGAGAGAGAGAGAGAGAGAGAGAGAGAGAGAGAGAGAGAGAGAGAGAGAGAGAGAGAGAGAGAGAGAGAGAGAGAGAGAGAACGGGAAGTGACCTTATCCCTCCACTTCTGTTTCCTTCCTTTTCTTTCGTCTCTCTGGACTATCCTGTGTTCTCAGATCCTCCTCGATCATCCCATATCTTCTTCCTTTTTCGGTATTCTACCCAGAGCTCGTATATTGAGCCCTTCTCGTGTATCGCTCTCCCTGTATATCTTTCTTTGACAACCTCTCATACTTCTCTCCCGTTCTCTTTCTGAACTTTCTTTTGACTCCTGATCCTCCCTCTATTGTTACTTCACTGAGTTGTTCACTCTAAATTCTAGGAAAGTCTTCACCTTCTTACTCTTTCTTTCTTGCATTCTCATTCAATTTCACATAATTCTGCTCTTTCTAATTATTCCGCTATTCCCCAATCTAAGAATATTGCGCAGTGTGTCCCGTATTACAACCTCTCTTTTTCTCTCTCACACCAACTCTCTAACTTAAATTCTATCTCTCTGTCACTGATTCGCTTTCTCTCTTTTTCTATCAAACTCTCTCTGTGTCTTTCTCTGTCTCTCTCAACCCCCTCTCCTTTGTTGCCTTCAGGGATTGTCCCCCTTCTCCTCCCCTTCCCTGCCAGACACCTGCATATACGCGTCTCTCGCAACACAAGTTGTTCTATCTCGAAGTTGATGATGTTTATAGTTGTGCTCTTTTCATTGACGAATCGCGATGTTTCTGGCGCGTAGAGATTCAATGTAAGTCATAGAGTAAGAAAGAGAGAGGGTGCGAAAGAGAGAGACTTAGAAAGTAGAGAGAAGTATACCTCTACCCATCCGCAATCTCTTTGGCCACTGTTTGGAACGAGATAATTCTCAAACCGGTCACTCACTTGATCTCTTTTATCTATATCATTCTTATCGCTCAGTTGAGACAGAATCTGCTGCTCTTCAATTGTTTCGGGGCGCATTCAAGTAAGTTCACGGAGGGAAGAGAAGGAGCACAAAGATGCGGCCTCCAGCGTAGACTGCCTGCCTCGTCAACCCTTTCACACTCAGAAGAAAACCTTTAAAGGCAAGGTTTGGGCCCTTTTCGCCTTTTAAACCAGGGAAGGCAGCAATTAGCGGAGATTATGAGAGGATGAGAAGGAGAAGTGAGAGAGTAGTTGGTGCTCTCGACAAGTGGGACATTACCCATACCCTTTCCCTCTTGAGAGCAGGTAACAGTAACAAAGACAAAGATTTTATCGAATCCGCTTAAAGCTGCCCTTGAAGACTCTCAAACTCATGCCAATTAGGTTACTCTTGTTTAAAAAGCTGGTTTCTGCCACTTTTAAGATGATAATACTTTAGAGATAACAACGCCTCCAAAATAGGTGATTTAATCCACTTCTAAAAGAGGCTTTTTTATGTCACGAGAAGCTTGAATACGTTAGAGGTAGATGATAATCAGTGATTTGAATGATACCGTTACGGAAAAATGATGTAAGCAAATAACTGGCGCCGAAACATTTTCGGCCCTTGACTGCAAAAAACTTTGAATCACCATAATAACTTAATTTTCAATTAATAAATAATACAGTCAATAATTGAAGATCAATTTTTTCAGTGGAATTAAAGCGTAAGAAGTGGAGAAAAGGAAGATGGCCACCGCCTCTGAACTGCTCACAGATGATGCCCGAACCAAGTTCTCCCATACTAAAGCGCTTTTTGAGCAGCTCGAAAGGGCCCAGCACGAGGTAAATTTTGGGTACCTGATTTTTTGAATAAATCTTGACCCTTAATCCGTTTTTTTCCTTATCTCTCCCTATTTCATTCTTCCGCTTCTTTTAATTTTTCGTTTCTTTGGCTGAAAGATGCCTCATTACTTAAAGAAATCACCTGATAAGAGAATGCTCTTATTCAGAAATTCAGTTTGACTCTTCTCATGAAGTGACTTCCGTGTAAGAAATTTATATATAATGAAATAAAATTTGGAGATTTAATTGATTCATTCGAATATTAATTGATTCATTCGAATATTAATTGATTCATTCGAATATTAATTTTTTAGCCAAAATTTGTCTTTTATAGAGAGAAAATACATAGAAGAAGCCGACAATAAAGGGAACACAGAAGAAGGATCGAGCAGAGAGGAAGCTGATTTAGAAGTTGCGCATCAAAAGAACTTCCGATTGAACTTAGATGTTCCTTCTTTCCGTTCTTACTAGAGACACTCTCTCTCATTTTCTCCACTCTCTCTTCTATCCTTTTCCGTTCTTACTAGAGACACTCTCTCTCATTTTCTCCACTCTCTCTTCTATCCTTTTCCTTCTTACTAGAGACACTCTCTCTCATTTTCTCCACTCTCTCTTCTATCCTTTTCCTTTCTCTCCCTTTTCTATTATGTCTCAGTCGTTTTCTTTTCCTTTCTAGCACTCAATTTTCGCACTTAGTGTCGATTATACTTCTCTATTTCTCTTATTTTTTTCATTCATCTCTCTTTTCACTCTTTCCATCATCCCTAAACTTCTATCCTATTTCACAAAACTCTTATGGGCCGTTCCTATTGCATCCGCGCCATCTGGAGAAGCATACTGAAGTATACTTCTCACTTTTCTTCACTTATCATCATGATCTTTCTCCCTTCTCTCTCTCTCTCTCTCTCTCTCTCTCTCTCTCTCTCTCTCTCTCTCTCTGCCTTTCTCTCCCTCTCTGCATCTCTTGCTATATATATATCACTCTCTATTTTTCCTCTCTTTTTCTGTCTTTTGTCTTTCTTTCTTCCTTTCTCTATCTTGTTTCTCACTCGCATGTCTTGTAATCTTTTCATCTCTGTCTGCATTTTCCCATCCCGTACCAACTTTTCATCGATGGCAACCACTCTAGCGTGGTGTTTCTTTGTATACATTTCATGTGCTACTGTGAATGCTCTCCTCTGAAGCCCATGCTTAAGATACCCTCCTTCTACTCGCCACGACCTCAACGACAACCTCCTCCACTCCCTCCGAAACCAACTCTCAACTGCCCGGGGAGTCCACTCTCTCAGGTCTCTTTACTCTTCTCACGAAGCGCATTTCGTTATATCAGCTTTTCCGGAAAGATTAGCATAATCCTCTTTAAACTTTTCTGCATAAATTACGAGTTGTGTTCCTTTTCAAGAAAAGTATCAAACAAATTACTTTTCCGAAAAAGTGTATTCTAACACAAAGAGAATGTTCTCATTCTTAGTTCAAAACCAGAGAAAGTTGCTTTGGAGTGAATGAAAGCGAGAGAGAAACAAGACAGAAAAACAATGCAAATTGTGACTGAGTGAGTACGATTCTCCAAAAGTTGGCAATATCACGGGCATATTTACCTCTCGCTCCTGTTTACTCGAAATCACTTCTCAACGTGTAAATCCATATGAAATGTGAACAGCTGCTACCACATATTATATACGGAAAATTCTACGTTTCGAGTTTTCGCAAAAGTTTTCAATACTTATCGGCTGATTTATTATATAAAATCACTCATAGAGTTTTCTTATTGAACTTTCAACTGACCACTAGAAAGAGGAAATCAAACAAATCAATCAATATTCCTGATATTTTTCCCATTCCTTCACTTCTTTATGAATTGATCTCCCTCTTGTTTAATTTCACTCTATTTTTTCTCTAGCAGTTTCTGACAATATGTCAGTGTTCTCTCCAATACTAAAAGATGGTTTTTTTTTGACAATCTATTTTCCATCTCCACGTAACCTTTGAATCAGCATTCCAAATCCACTTTCAAGATTATTTTTCTGTTATTGTCAAATGCTGCTTTTTCATCTAAACTATCAGGTGAATGCTTTGAGTGAAGTTATCTTATGGTACTTATTTATATGATTCACCAATGCGTCCCCCTTCTGCTTCTGAGTGTTCGAGATGAAAGGTGGTGGATATTCTCTTTAATATTAAGCTAGAAGATTAATGAATAGGTTTATTTTGAAAAATGGTCACGAACGAACTCGGAAGCCGAATGATACAGGAACCAACTGTGAAAAACTCTAGAAATTTAATAGGTTTGATTTTTGGTGGTTTTACTTATTCGTATTTCCCATGAATGTTTTAAATTTTGCTTATGACTGGGATATTATTTGTTGATTATCTTATTTATTTGTTGATTATCAATATTTGACGATATTATTTGTTGATTATCTCATTTATTTGTTGATTATCAATATTTGACGATATTATTTGTTGATTATCAATATTTTGATTGAAAGCAAATTAAAGGTTGCCGAAAACTGTTCGAAAAAACTTATGTTTCATTGCAGGTCTCGAGGAACTTCGAGCAACTCGCTTGCGACCTGGATCGTATCAAGAACGGAGGGACACCCGTCATAAACAGCTCCAAAGACAGTCCCGACTCGTTGAACGGGTAAACTCAAATACAAATAGTTGAATTCTTTAGATGTAAACCACGTGTTACGCGAATCTGAATCAGTCATTTAGAGGTTAATCAAGCTAATATTCTACAAGAATAAATAATCTATAAATTCTTGATGATTTTAACTACCCTACCCGCTCACTTCATTACCCTTTTTTTGCGAATTTTCCCGATTAATACCTATGTAGTCGTATGTGACAACAGTCCATGCATACAAATATTGCATTTCCAAAAACTCGAAAGATGACTACGTATAGAAAAAGTGTGATAGGAGTTGTAGCCTTTCTCTATTCTCTGTTTCTGTTCTATTGTTTCACCTCCAATTTTCTCTATTTCTTAGTTTCTATTTTCTTCTATATTCCTCTTTTCCCCCGTTTCTCTCTGTTTACTTACTTCTAGTGTCTCTCACTGATCCTTGCTGCTTGTGTTGTTTCATTCTCTTGTTCTGCTTCTCTGTTTGTGGCATGATCTGTATGTAAATATCAAATTCTTTCTCGTTTTATTTTTCTCTTCCTCTCTCTATCTCTCTATGTATATCTCTCTATCTCTCTATGTAAATCTCTCTATCTCTCTATGTATATCTCTCTATCTCTCTATGTATATCTCTCTATCTCTCTATGTATATCTCTATCTCTCTATGTATCTCTCTCTTTCTCTATCTCTCTCGCTCTCTCTCTTTCTCTGGTTTTATCTGATAGTTCATCCATGTAAGGTTGTACTCTTTTTCTCGCCAACTCCAGTACAAACATGCCGGCGGGTCGGGGAATGTAATTATCTCGTTGCCATTGTATCTCATGTGGCTTACTGCTTCCCCCAATTTCCTCATTTAGGTCCTCCAACTCTTCTCTCTTCCTCCCACTCTCTTTCTATCTCTCTCTCTCTCTCTCTCTCTCTCTCTCTCTCTCTCTGTCAGGTTAAAATCCTAGTTGTCTGTTCCTCTACCCCTTTATTTCTAACTTTCACTGATGCTCTCAAGTGACGTTTTTTGTGCCCGTTACGTTTCTGGCTTTTTTAATATTTCTAGAAGTTATGTGACATTGTGAAAATAGTAACAACTCCGACGAATTCAAAATGTCTTGTTATAATTCTATACATGAAGCTCTTCAATATAAGCTCACATATTAGATATTCTGATGCTGCTTGTCCATTGGACGTATATTAGGATAACTGTTTACTTAAACATTGAATTCCGCTCAAAAAAGGAGAAATTCAAGAACTGTTTCAGTTAATTTTTTCTGTAATTTTCCCGGTCTCAGTCTGATTAGTGAGAGCCGCAAGTTGCAGTCTGTTGACCAAAGCTTGCAGGAAGTTCTTTAGAAATACAACTTTTGAGTTATTTTTACAAATTCAATTCCAACTTGAGAGCAAAAAAGAGAAAAAACTGTTTGTTTCACAAAAGGCAATCATTTTCTACTCTCCTATTAGGAAGTACGTTTTTTTGAGTATGTTCTTGCAGCGAAATGCTGTTGTTCTTTTCTTTGGGTGAATAATGTTTTTTTTAAAAACTACTTAGCATTATTTACAATGGAAAAGGACAAGTTTGAAAAAAAAATAACATAGTTCTTATTTACTTTCTTTTAATTTTATTTATGCGAAGAAGCTGTTTTTTTGATAGATTTGAATTATTTAAATTTCCCTTTCGGAGTGAAGTATACACATTTCACAAATGAAGACAACAGTCATTCCTGTCATGACATCTTTCACATCTTTCATTTATGGACTCCAATCTTTTCATGACATTCTCCCTCAAGCATAGATGCCTCTTATTCAAAAAAACATTATTCTCAATAAAGCGAGCTTCCCCTTTTTTGAGTGAGCACACTTTCTTCCCATCCTCCCATGCACAATTACATTTCATTTGTTTATTCCCCAACGCAGATTCACCCGTTTTTGTTGCGGAGATTGCCTTGCATTCAAGAAACCTATACTCTAAATCTAAATACATCCCACGGTGAATAGGATTTTGTAGGAGAGACCCAAGATTAATACTTCTAAGTATCTAGCTAAAACAAGCGAGCTTCACCAAATGTTTCAATAAGAGTGCTTCTGCTCATGCTTATACCAACCAAAAAAACCAATAAGACCTAACATTATTTATAAGGGAACTCGGTTTGAGTGTTCCCCTGGAGCTTTTGGGCCTCTTCTTTTCCCTCTATCCCCGCCTCCTTCAGATATGTCAGCTTGAACAGCAGTCGACTCTCCTCTTCGTCCTCTGGAGCTTCTTCCAACTCCATTCAAACTGGAACGACCCCATTCGGCAGCTCCTCCACAAGTTCCCGCAACTCCACTTCAGTCACGTCTTCTTATGAACCATACTGGCGGGACTCGGCTTTCTACAAGAGACGGTTCGGTGGAAACCCTTGGTTTCCGGGAAGCCTCGTGGAGTTGGAGGCTTTCGACATTTGCTCCTGAGAATCTATCAGAACTCATTGCTAGATTAACGGTTTTCTAACATGTTATAACTGAGATAACGACCCCAGGAATTGCTTATTTGCTGCGAGATTAAGTTTTGCATGCTGTTCTATTCAAAAGATAACTCCCTAGATCAACAAAAAAGGAAAGTTACAAAAAACCCCTGCCAAATTTGGAAAGACCTTAAATTAAAAACTTTTCATCACAAATATAGAAGCAATATAGAAGCAAAAAAATAGTCTGAGCAGTTTTTTATAAAGAAGTAAGGGTCCTCGAATTAAGTTTCTCTTATTTTCCAATGTATATCAGTGACTTCGAACTAGTTCCCAAGAAGGAAACTCGACACAACTCGTCGAATTGCAGCTTTGACGAGGGCGATTTGAGTGGCGGATTGGATTCTTCCTCCCCGGGGGGATTTTTGCGGCAAGATCTGGAGAACTCGAGCAGCGCAGAGAAGAAGGAGAAGAGTCCTCCACCGCCTCCCGCCAGCAAACCTCCCGGAGGCCAGACTGCTGCCGCCACCTACGCCTTGGTGAAGAGCAAACGGCCAGAGGACATCCTTGACAACGAGAAGGTGGGATTACCAATTCACCCATGGAATCTGTATAACTATACCAAAACTGGTTCTAAGAGAACTGAGACTTAGTTCAAATCGTCAATTAATTAAAAGTGACTCGGATAAGCTTGTGGACGTTAGGAATGGACTCGGTTGCTGAAAGATTCTGTGCTGCATGATTCTAGAGTATCTCGTTTGCAGCCTTATCGCTACAGCAGTACTGGACTGGAGGAGAGCGGGCGAGAAGAGAGGGGCCTACGACTGAAAGGAGCTCCGAGGGAGAACGGAATGATGGAAGCTATGCGAGGCCTGTCTCCTGAGAGAATTACCGATCTGGACAGGCATCGCAAGGTCTCCTTCTCCACTGCACCCATTCCGGTTGGTGAAAAAAAGGACTCAGACGACTCTCTCGGCATTAGTCGAAAAAATCGTGAAGTCAGAAAAAGGTATGACCCGATCGAAAGAAGTACCAGAAGTTGTCGAAAAATTAGGAGCATGTAAATATGTAAGTAATAAAGTTTTCGAGTTATCTCGGAATGATTGGTAAGGCGAAGTTAGTTTGGAGGTGGTTGATTGTCGATTAAGAAATAACTTGGGAGAAAAATAAAACGAAAATCAATCGTAGGGGAGAGAGAGGTGGCTCAGAATAGACAAAGATGTATTCATATACATATACATATATATATATATATATATATATATATATATATATATATATATATATATATATATTTGACGGAAAATTTGTTCAAACGAAAAATTAGGTTCTCAAAAAGCGAAAAAATTTATAAAAGGCTACGGAAAAAAAGTTGTACATTTATTTATTTTCTATTTCTTTTTTCACCTCATATACTGTTTTTGCTGACTTGTTATTTCGATTTCGGGAAAAATAAAATGTAGATCGGATGCGTATCAGATCATGCAAATCTTCCCCGATGAATTTCTTCGTTTTTTCTCTTATTATTAAAACTTTTGATATCTGTGAATAGTTACTCTTGAAAAATATAATTTTTTATGCTGGTAGAAATCTTATTTGAATACTACATGTGTCTTCTATGCTTAACTGATATCAGTGGTAGGGAAAATTATGCGTAACCAATGAGATAGTGATGATGAGAAAGAAATGCTAGCGGATAAAGAAGGAACACAAAACGAAAAAGATGAAAGATTATGAAAAGAGAAAGGCAAGGAAGAAGGATTTGATGAAGTCTGGATAATAGATATAATCATGATATGAACATGTATAAGGATGTCATTCATGAATTCCTTGCAATGTTCTTCTTTCTCAATTGTTTATCAATGCGCAAATGATAATGGGGTCATCTATATGTATACCTCGTATCAGTGATAGGAAGTGCTGGGAACCTGGTTATGAGTAGAGACATCAAAGAGAAACAAAAAAGATGAGGATAAGCAAGAGAGAAATAAGAGAGATTGAGCGAAATACAGAAACAAAATATAGAGTAAGAGGCTGAGTGAGAGTTAAATAGAAACATGAAATTAGAATAAGACATTCAAAATTAGAAATATGGAAACTGAGAGATGGTAGTACAGAGAAAGATGAATGAAAAGAACAGAAAGAGAGTAGAGACACATTGTGGGAGAGAATCTTGAAGTGAATGAGAACTGGGATTGGTCTAATTTATTTTACCGACTTATCTCGAAGTTGAATAGTTCTCGGCATGCAGTCAGCCCGGCTATCTCTTTCTATCCTTGTCTCTCTCTCTAACTCTCTTTCTTTTTCTGTCTCTTTCTTCTAATCTATCATTATCACAAGCAGAAATGATATGAGGGAGAATAGAGAGGAATATGTCGGACGACAGCGCATAGACTTCTTGTAGTATGTATTCACTTTCATAAAATAAGACAACAGGAATGTTTTGGCTTTGAACAAATTACGGGAAACAGATCAGATTGAGTTCGCTGATTCACGGTTTGAAAACAAGAATAAAGTCGAAAAAAGTAGCCCTCTGTATTCGGAAGAGAACTATTCACTATTTAATTGTTTCCAAGGTATACTGCACTCACTCCGTCGATGAATACGACAGACGGAATGAGGAGATCGACCCAGTCGCATCCTGTGCAGAATACGAATTGGAGAGGAGACTCGACAGAATGCAGTTGTTCGATGTAGAACTGGAAAAGGGGACGGAGGGACTGGGAGTTAGTATCATCGGTCAGTTCATCAATAACTCTAAAATTTGTCCCGACTTACCTTCCATTTGGGAAGATTCAAGTACAACGCGAAGAGACTCAATCACAGTTGAAGTAGTGAAGAGTTCGTAGAGATACAATCCGTTTGTGATTTTTTTTTTTTGGAATCTCTTCCAGAATAAAGATTAGCTCATACTCTATTCTTTTTTTATACTTTCATGACTGACCAAGTTCGTAGAGACTTTGACTAAATAAATAAAAACATGCGTTTTCTTATTTTTCATTTTTCGAAATAATTTTTCACCAAAAGCGAATTAGTTTTACAGAAACCTATCGATCCATATAAACTAGCTGATTATTTGAGTATAATTGTATCTGTTCCAGGTAGACAGGGGCGAACTTCCAGATAGACAGGGGCGAACTTGCAGATAGACAGGGGCGAACATTTAACACGCTAAGCATTACCCATGCAAACTGTGAATTTTTTTAGGAACCGAGCATCCTTATAGCTTCACTTTTACAGTCCACAAGCTCTTCAGAGTCACTTGTAAGTGAGAAATGGCCACAACCGCAATCAAAACGCGAAATTGCCATAAGTACGAATGAAGAAACAGTATAATACAGCCGGGTCGTCGTGATTGACATGTAGCAATCGAGTGAACTGACGATTGTAAGATGACATTAATTTTTTATGTGTATATATTTTTGTTACAATTACGTGTTCTTGTTGCAGGTATGGGTGTGGGGGCGGATTCGGGTCTAGAGAAGCTGGGAATCTTCGTGAAGAGCATAACCGCCGGCGGCGCTGTTCACAGGTTAGTATGTTTGGATTAAAACCCATAAATTTCATTGAATAGCAGTCATAATCTAACTATTAAATCGGAAGTAATTCTCCGCCTTTACAATCTGAATTGGTGGCCGACGACTATCCCCACATTTCTTGCAAAGTCCAGCTATTTCTGAAAGTTAAGAAGTCACGTGAAAATGATTCTCGTTTGAAGAAGCGAATCATTTCACTTCGCATTCAGTTGATGTGTTCCGATCTATCACTTTTGTTTACAGAGATGGCCGCATTTTTGTCTGCGACCAAATCGTCTCGGTCAACGGCAAGAGCCTTGTCGGAGTGTCTCAACTGTTTGCCGCGGACACGCTACGCGCTACAGGCAACCGGGTCCTCTTCACCATAGGTCGGTACATACGTGAAGTAATATAAAAACAAGTGATTAACCGTCGTTTAATTCTCACTGTAATAATTTAAAACAATAATAGATACATATAGATACACAAGTTTGTAGATCACAGCGTTCTACTTCAATAATTTGTTCTGCAGAAAAGTATTCGTTGCCAGAACAACATACTTTGAACAGAATTATAGTAACTATGCCTGCGACAGAGAAACTTCAAAGATGTAGAATCGGCCGGAATTTGAAATGAGGAAAAAGGTTCCGAAATTTATATTTCAGCTTGATTTTCAAGAATTTCCTTCTCGTCGTATCCGATAAATTTTTCTCGAATGGAAATGTGGTTTGCATCTGAAAACTTGAGGAAGGGAACCGAACTTGGAGGAATCCGAAGTGGCTCAGTTGATTCGGCAGAGTCTTGAGCAAGACAGAATTAGATGCGGAGCCATCCCTGTCGATGAAGAAGATGAAGAGGATGATGAAGAAGATGTCAGAGATTCAGAAAATCACGAAAAGTCTAGACTTTCACTTCTGATAATGATAGATAGACCAAAAGGAGAAAAAAAGAAAGAAGTAGGTAGAGTAAGAAAGGGAGGAAAATTTAGAGAGCGACACATAGAAAAGAGAGAAAAACGAACAATGCAGATTGAGGAACAAAAAGAGAAAGAAAGAGAGCAATAGAAGGTGAATAATGAGAGAAATTAGGCATGTAGAAATAAAAATAAAGCGAGATAGGCAGATAGACTGTCTGTGCGTGTCATTCTGCGGGTGTTTGTATGTGAGAGACAGAGAGAGAGAGAGAGAGAGAGAGAGAAAGAGAGAGAGAGAGAGAGAGAGAGAGAGAGAGAGAGAAAGAGAGAGAGAGAGAGAGAGAGAGAGAGACAGAGAGAGAGAAAGAGAGAAAGAGAGAGAGAGAGAGAGAGAGAGAGAGAGAGAGAGAGAAAGAGAGAGAGAGAGAGAGTGAGAGAGAGAGAGAGAGAGAGAGAGAGAGAGAGAGAGAGAAGATGCCTTCGAAGGATGCTCTTAATAAATTATACTTTTTTTCGCCATCAATAAGAACGTATCAAAATAATGAGTTCTTCTAATTCTTAGTGTCGCCATCGAAATCAACTTCTAAGAACACAATGTACTATTCAATTCATTGCTATATGTACGGTCTTCAGGAAGAAGATGCGCCTCCGGTCCCCTCCGAGCCGTCTTCTTCTCTCGTGGTCTCAACGCGAAGGCCCTCTCCTGAGGAAAGTGAAATCAGAGTGAGCAGTTTAACGAAGATTTTCTGGAGTTAGAAAAGCTCAAATGTTTGATAGACTGAGTTCTATCTCTGAAGACTAATTGAAGACTACGCAATAAACTTCCATCAGCATAAAGACACGCAATAAAGCGCATGCGAAAATATGGTATTTGAATGCAAGAGCAAAAAAGAAAGGCTGAAAACTAGTTATGTTATTCCCATCACTCCAGGCCCGAATCGCAGCTTTGGAGATGGAGCTTGAGCTCTCACAGAAGAAGGCCGACCAAATGCACGGAGTCCTGGACTCTACCAAGGAACATTACGAGGAACTAGAGAGGAAGTACGAGCAGGCAAATCAAATGCTACGCAACTATCAGGTTCATCATGGTCTCAGAACTGCAAAGAAGGGAAGGGAACAAAAAAAAGCTTTAAAAAAGAAAAATTAAAAGAGAAAACATCAATAGAGAAAAATAGAGATGAGGTAAAGAAAAATAGTTTATCCAGTAATTTTTTTCACAAAAGGGCGCCAATAAATAAGGTAGGATTTCGAACTGGCTCATCAAGTATTTAATAAATAGGGTGCTTGCTTATATACTATTTGAAATCTAAGCATGTTTGCTAAAATACTAAAAGATCATTTTAGCTAAAGCGTTAGAAAAACATATACATACATACATAAAGTATGATCCATGTTGCTCGCTCCGCCAGATTTGAAGAAAGAGAGAGTTATGTTGAAGGAGAGAGAGAAGGAACTGTTGACTCGCGAAGAAAACCACGTTGAGCAACTCAGGGAGAAGGACACACACTACGCCAACCTTGTCCAGCAGCTCAAGGTACTCTTCATTAGCTTGAATTGCGAAGTTCACGCTTTTTACCGTACTACTGCAATGGAACTTTTTCTAAAATAAGGAAAAACAGTTTTTGGAGACGAAAATCACCTTTCACGAAGCGAAATATTAAACGAAGTGGTACAACGCTAAGTTAAGACACGGATCGATGAGTTGGAGTCTCGACTGGAAGAGATGGCAGAGCGTCGGACGAGCATCGCGACTGGTGAACTATCCGAATTGCGCCAGAGATTGGAAGGCGCGCAACAGGCGAAGGATGCCACGACTTTAACGAACGGAGTGAGCTCCTTAAACGGAAAAGCCTCAGGCAACAATGAATATGTCGCTAACTCTAACGGAAAGAGCATCGAAGGACTCGCCTATCGGTCAGTGTTTAAATTGGACAAATATTATTTCAGAAACTTGTACGAGGATGTGCTTTCTTATGTTTTTTATTTTACAATTTGTTTTTAGATTAAAAAAAAACAAACCAGTTTAAATTTTGGTAGATCATCTGATTTTTATTACTTTGGTCTTGAACGAGTTCAATTTCAGTCCTGGAGGTGAGCTCCACGCCAAGGCCCTGCATGAGGACAAGGCTATTATGGCCAAGATGCCCATGAAGGCGAGTCTGCTTTCTAACGCTTTAGCACCGTACCGAAATCGTAACACTTTATGTAATATCGACTTTTCAACTTTAAAAAAACACCAGTAATCACAACGGGGAAGTTGGATTTAGGAAAATAGGGCTTTTACCTACGAAAGCTTCCCCGATAATTTATCTTCTTTTCAGATGAATGGAAAGGAAGCAGATAGCAGTTACGATGATGACAAGGTGATTATAGCAACGTATTAACCCGGCGAAAATTAAGTTTTTGTCCCAAAATAACAGTTTTGTATGCCCCTAAACTGATTTTAGAAAAACCGAACTCTTAATTGTCTGCGTATTTTTATTCTTAGACTTTTTTCCCTAAGCAACGCTAAGCAACTGCGAATGCGATCGTTCTCGATCACCTCAACTGATAGGGTCTTGGGATTTTAAAAGGGTCTAAAGCATCGGTAGAGGACTCCATTCTCCAAAAGTACTTATGTCAGTAAGACTGTTTTACTGGTAAAATTCTATGTGTAAGAAGAGCTTCAGGTTTTCTTATAATTTGACCGAGACAAATTTTCCTACCAAAATACTGACCCTCTTCAACACCATATTAATATTGATTGATTGAGTCGGGAATGTCTTCGTCGTGTGACAGTCCGATCCCCCGCATATCGGAGCCAGCGTCGCCGGCACTTCCACAAAAGTTCTCTGCTCACAGACGCCTTCTATTCCCACTCAGGAAACGATATGTCACTGGTGGGTGTTTGCTTCAAATGAGGACTGAATGTATCTTCATATGTTTAAATGTGGAAAAGAAATGAAAAGAAGTGGAATCAAGTAGGGAAAAAAGTGGAATCTATCGAACTTAGCTGTTTAGGAGTCATTTTGAAAAGATATGAGTCAATATACAACGAAAACGCATTCTTTAAACTTAAAAGAGAAGTCATTTATCTTCTGTCTGTATGAAAATGGTGGAAAACGGGAAACTTGTTTAAACCACACAACTCAAAAATTACCAGTTTCTGTTTAAAGCAGGCTTTTTCCCTGATCAATCTAGTAGGATAGAACTCAACTCATATAGATAATTAACGGTTATGAACGTCGCTAGAAAAAGTGAACAAATGGTCATTAGGTGTGTTCTTTATAATATATATATATATATATATATTATTTGAGGCGAAAACGAATTCTGGAGAGCATCCTACGATCAAATCCAAGGACTACAGGTTATAAAAAACTGAACAACTAAGTTAAGGACTCTTAAAATACTCTTAAACCCAGTTTCATATCAAATTTCTCTAATGGAGGCTTCTTAACCACTTACTTTTGCAACTAATATAAATATGATCCAACGATGAAATGTGAAAATAAAAGCTTACCTACCCCAAAAGAATCATCGGAAGACGAAAAGAGCCGTCGAAAGATAGTTATAATAATACATTCCAGGAATCCTAGAAAGTTTAACAATTATTGAAAAAAAAAACTTCGTAAAAATTCATTAATACTTGAAGTTTTTTTCATATTCGAGAAGCTCTCGACTATGTATTAATGAAATGTCGTGCTTAAGGTTCTTCACTGGTCGGTCGATGACATCTGTCAACTTCTCGTCTCAATGGGCTTGGATAAGTACATTCCTGAGATGACTATCAACAAAATCAACGGTGCAAAGTTCCTTGAGCTGGATGGAAACAAACTCAAGGTCCTTATCTGCTCTTCAAGCGCCAGAATCATTTTCTAGAAGTTTCAGGACTCTTGAAAACTTGGCGTTTGTATGTATTGATTTCTGTTCTCAAACATCCAAAGTATTACATATATATTTTTGCAGACTATGGGAATCCAGAATCACTCCGACCGCTCGCTTATCAAGAAAAAGGTCAAAATGATCAAAGCTCGCATCGAGCGGGAGCGCAAGATGCTGGAGAAGGAAAGTCGGGCCAGGACCCTCACCCAATCAATACCCATTTGAACAGATTGTTCTGATTTATCATATTTGTATATCATGTTTTCTGATTTTTGCACAGTTTTCTTTTTCACAGCACCTTTCCATCTCCTGGAAAGTGCAAAAATGTGGAGTAGGTGCCGTTTCTGTGTTGCAAACGTTGCTGGGGAACAGAAATGACACCTTCCGCGAGAAATGGGAGTGGATCACAAAGCAAAGAGTTTTCAAAAAACTCTGGTTATAAAGAAATCAGTCGTTCAAATAACAAACCCATGATTTTTAAGTATGTGGAATGATGCGGAGAAAGTTAGAAGGTACATATCTGTGAATGGACTGAAGTAGACAGTTCCTTAACTGGCAAAACTTGTTTATTTAAATTTTCATTTGTTTTTAAAAAAGTGAAACTACTAATTAGTACGCTCAGCGGTGCTTGTTCCACTCCTGTTCATATTTTCTCCGGAACTGACAAGGTGTCCTTTCTATCTTTTCTGTGAGTCCCACAATAGATCTGAAGCACCGTATCTTCCAATTAAATACTCATTATCGTATCTTCCTCTTTCTCTATTCAAGGTATATTTCTTGAGTTCCTATATTAAATAGCTTATATTCTCAGCAAGAAGACTGTTTACACGAGTATGGGACTTGGGTTCCTCCTTACACTTTCACTATTTTCTCCTTTTCCCACCAACGCTGAATGAAGCCTTTCCATATGAAATTCACTTCAGTAGCCACTTTTCCGCATCCCAAATTTTCTCGGTTTTGGGTTTCTGTGTTTTTTAGGAGTTAGTTGTTTTCTTCTTTTCTTCAATGTTTAATATCTCCAAATCAATTGTTATCGCATCATCAAACCCTCTCCGATCAATATTCCATTATCAAGGTCATCTTATGTGTCCATATCATACTTATAGAGAGAGATGTCCAAATTTGGTTTCTCATACCTTTCAAAGTTTATATTAAATTTAATGTTTGGTGTAATAGAAAGACGTTTAGCATCATGCGAGATCCCGTTGATAAATACATTCTTACGCAGAATCAAACAAGAAACAAAACAGGCTCAAAGAACTACGCTCCGGCTTATTCAATAGATAAGATAAGTTGTAGGGTTTGGACGATTTTTCTTCAAAACGACCGATTCCGGCTGCGAGATGAATTCGAATTCGACCTATTCTGGCTGCGAGAATTTGGGTTTTTTTTAGCCATGAGGAAAATTTTTGTGCCGAAAGTTTGTCCCGTTTCCGCGTTTTAATTTACGAACTTCCTAGGAATTTTAATAAAATATCGTAAATTGAGTTTTTTGCTAATTTTTTGGTGTTTTTCTTGGGATTATATGAACATACACATTTTTGTCTGAAATTAATGTGTTTATCGAAGTAGTTGGGCCAAGCTACACAATGATTTCTACCACCCGAAAAGCAGTTATAATTATGACGAGCACTGTATTACAAACACAGCAATTTATCAAACAAAAAATAGTAGGAAGAGTGTCAAAACTTTTTTTGCTATTCATAAGTGTATTGGCCTATGTTTTTAGCGGGATTGTGAAAAGCCCACAAAAAAGAAAAGGCACAATCCGTTTTAAGCATTTCAAGAAATTTGTAATCTTTCTCAGCCACTGTTTAACCAATCCCCGTTTGAAGCTAGTTCTAGAAAGAACTTTGTCTTTAGATTTAGAATGGAAAAGCTATCTCTTTATGGTATTATAGAAAGACAAGATTATGCTGAGAAGGAAAAGAAACAAAATGATATCTAGAGGCAGAGTGAGAATTGAAGATAATGAGAACTTGAGAAGAAGAGAGAAGGACATAGAGAAAGAAAAGAAATAGGGAAAGAAAGAATCATATAGAAGACAGAAAAAGATGAAGAGAGAAAAAAGAAGGAGTAGTAAAATATAAAAACAGAAAGAAAGGAGACAGAAAAAGAGGACAAAAGAGATTTTGAGAACTTATTGAAATGGAAAACAAAAGAGAAAAAAATCTCCGATTTGAGAGTATGAAAGTGGGTCGTTCGAAGGCTTCTCTTCCCCGTTGCTTGGACATGGGAGCGGTGCCAGTGGAAGTGACAGCCACAGCTCGAGAGCATTGTCTGATGACCATTCAAGATGATGACTCATGGGAAGTACTCAGTGATGCACTTCCATTTCTTCCCCTCAATGGTCTCCCTGAGCGACCGGCCGTATAGGACGCCACTCTTCTTCTCCCGAGAAACAAACTGCAGAGACTCCTCTTATTATTCACTTCCTTTAAACTCAATACCAATCGGTCATTCCTCTTCTTAACTCGAGTAGCTTCGAATCGAAATGTCATCTCGTGGTTTTGAAACCTACAAAAGAAATGTCAGTTTATCAGTCATAACTCGGTCAACTTTTTAATTTTCAAGTCTTAAGAATGACAATTTCCACTTTGATGCTATTGTAATGCAATAACGGTTTCTAGCTTACGTGAATGACTCAAAGAAAACTAAAATAAATGTTCGGTATTGTATGTTTCATATCTCTATCGTCAAAGTTGGCCATGTTCCTAGCAATCTTTCAAATTGTTCACAGAGAGGGTGTAACAATGGGTGTTAGGAGGATTGAGTAACTGGAGAGTTGCACCAGATATACTTAGTAGACCGCTTAGCGTTAGAACTTCATAAAAATAACGATAGGTAAATGAGATAAGAGTGTAGTAACTGAAACGAGAGAGTGCAAAATGAAGCAATCGAGTAGTTTTTAAAATGGAAGAATAATGACTCACTACAAAAATGTTCTACGAAATACTTGGTATGGTCTGAGACAGACTTTGACTTTTAAAAAAAGGAGTTGAGTGTCCAAAAAATTCTATAAATGTCCAGCGGGAAGTAATTTCTATCCACGTTGGCCAAGCGGGTGTGCAGATCGGAAATGCTTGCTGGGAGCTCTACTGCCTCGAGCATGGCATTCAGCCCGGTCATCTTCCAAATCAATACTTATACAAAAAAGCATATATGTAGTTTCTTCTCACTTACTAGAAAATTGGGATTCTCTCTTATTGGAATCACTTACTCAGAGCACATTGGCAATAAGTGGCTTTTCTGGGCAATCAATGATTCTATTTACATTTTATATACGATAAATTCCAACGCAGACGAGGAGAGAGTGTCGAACAAGATTCAAAAAGTTGGGTTTTCAGTTCTCCGATTGCCTCCAGAGGCTGGTTTCTAATCAGGGTCGCTAGTAGAGAGATGAAGGTTAAAATTGAAAAACGGCCCCACCTTTGCTGGGAAGTCATAAGAAAACAGAACTCGTCAAAACAGTACTGAACCCTCCTCCATCCCTTTCCCCTTCAGTTCCGAATAAACCAGGTAACGACAAATTGAAAAATATATAAACCAGGTAACGACGAACTATTGAAGCATCCAATGAAAATTAGTTATATAAAAAACAAAGGTAGTTGGAGTTAAGGGAATCGTTCTTAGTTACAAACCGTTATTTTCCAACGACTGTGTTATTGATTGAGAAGAGCGAGAAAGAGTGGGCAAGAAAACTAAATTTCTCTATCGGATAAGTAATTTTTTTCCAAATTTATGTTTGTATAGTAGTAAGCATGTCTATATTTCGGTTGTTTTAGATGGTTCGATGATAGAAGACGACTCCTTCGCAGAGGAAACTGACTCTTTCAACACTTTTTTCGCCGAGACAGGTCGCTTATATTTTTTTCCTTGTCCTGTCTCTCTCTCTTAATCTTTCACGTTCTCTTTTTTTCTTTCTTTATTATTCCTTTTTCTTATTTATCTTTATTTTTTCTTCTTTTTTTCTCCCCCAATCTTTAAACCTTTCCTATTTCTCTTCGACGCAAGGCTTCTGTTGCAGTGGGAGGCAAGCACGTCCCGCGCGCTCTCTTCGTCGACTTGGAACCCACTGTTGTCGGTTTGTTTTTTTCATGAAGAATCATTCAAGATTCACTGATTTGATTGCACTTCTCAATTTGAAATGAACAAAGTGTATGAGGATACATAGAGAAATAAAGTGATGGAGAGTGATCCAGCGTTAAAATTCAACAAGTACTTTTCTGTCGATAAGATTAAGATAATTTGTACTCTCAACTGTTTCACCACGATTTGTCGTGAAATGCCTATGGACTCCTTTTTAGGAATGTGGTTTCTTCGTTCAAAAATTAGCAAAAACACCGTAATTTATTAGCATTACGCGATTTTTTGCGGTGAAACAAACGAAGGTACAAAATTACCACTCTCTCTCTATTCATCTAACACTCTCTCTCTATTCATCTAACACTCTCTCTCTATTCATCTAACACTCTCTCTCTATTCATCTAACACACTCTCTCTATTCATCTAACAATCTCTCTCTATTCATCTAACACTCTCTCCCTATTCATCTAACACTCTCTCTATTCATCTAACACTCTCTCTATTCATCTAACACTCTCTCTCTATTCATCTAACAGTAGAAAAGTATTTTTTTTGAATTTTAACGCTCTATGAAAAGGTTTAAAACTATTATTAAATTTAAGATGAAGTGCGAACGGGTACGTACCGTACTCTTTTCCACCCGGAGCAACTTCTCTCAGGCAAAGAAGACGCAGCGAATTGCTATGCGAGGGGGAGGTACACCATCGGAAGGGAGATGATTGACGTTAGATGCTGCTTAATTTCTTCTGATACGAATTTCTTGCAGATAAGTAATGTAGCCGTCTTTATTGATGTAGAGTTGAACAAAGTATACTGAACTAGTTTTTTTATGTACACAAAATTTTTTGATGAATAATTTGTTAGTCTCATAAAAGTTATAGACTAAAGGTCCTCTGAAGGTGGTCATGGACCGATTGAAGAGACTAGCAGAAGCCTGCAGTGGCCTACAAGGCTTTCTCGTCTTTCACTCATTCGGTGGGGGAACTGGATCTGGTTTCCTCTCCCTACTTATGGAGAGACTTTCCACTGAGTACGGGAAAAAGCCAAAGCTTGAATTCGCCATTTATCCTGCTCCCCAAGTGAGTATCATTCAAAATTAAATCAATAATAGAAAGACAGAAAAAATTGTTTAAAAAAGTAGTTGGAATTTTGCCAAAGTTTTCTTCGAAGTTCAGTCTGTGATGAAAACTGAAGTCTGTGAGTTCAAGTGCCTGGTTGAATTTGTTGTACGATAACAAAAAGTTGTGATATTTTATTTATCGAACAGTCAGTGATATTCAACTTATCGGAAGAGGTAATCTGAGGGATTTCAAGTTTTTATTGATTCGCATTCAAAGTTGACAGAAAACCAAATATCGCTATAACTTTTTGAAGAGGAAGCGTAAAAATAATATATAAAGACCCAATATACCCTGATCGATAGCAGTTATTACCAAGGTTTCCACGTCTATGGTAGAGCCCTACAATGCCATTCTTATGACTCATACGACTCTGGAACACTCGGACTGCACATTCATGGTAGACAACGAGGCAATTTACGATATCTGCAGAAGAAATCTGGACTTGGCCAGGTTTCTTAGAGAATAATGTTTCACAAACTAACCTTTCAAGTTTAATTTCTGAATTTTTTGGTTTTTTTTACTTGGTAAAGAATTAGAAAACTTTCAATATCACTACTTTGCATCTCATTTAACTTTTTATGTTTGTTTTAAACTATGAACTAAAAATTTAAACTTACCGATTTCGCTAATTTTCAAGCTCTCCAGACCAACCTACACCAACTTGAACCGACTCATCGCCCAGATCGTTTCTTCCATCACAGCTTCTCTGCGTTTTGATGGGGCTCTCAATGTGGATCTCACGGAGTTTCAGACTAACTTGGTTAGCTTACTGGTTTGCAATGAGAAAAGAAACCCCAAGTCCCAAAAGTATTACTCTTGCAGGTACCGTATCCCCGGATCCACTTCCCTCTGGTCACTTATGCGCCCCTCATCTCCGCAGAGAGAGCTTATCACGAGCAGAACACTGTTGCGGATATGACGAATGCCTGTTTCGAGCCAGGCTATCAGATGGTCAAATGTGATCCGAGGAGGGGCAAATACATGGTTGGTTAAAGGGTTATTGTTAGTGAAAGAAGGCAAAATTTTTTAGGGAATTTTCGTAAATCTTAAGGACAAGGGCATGGTAGCTGGTAAGGAAAACCAAGTATAACAATTATTGATCGACAAGTGCTGGTTGATGAATTTATAATAAAGGTGGGTGTAAGTTATAAATTGTGAATGCTGATGAACGTATATCCAATGGATCGAATGACGATTGCTAAGAAACCTAGGTAAATATAATACATACATAGTTGGGCTTTCGGGTTCATAGTTCGAACCTCTTTCGCGAACCAGCCTGGTAACAATTACATTAAATATGGCAATAAAATCCAAAAATTCAACTATGATTAAAACAAGGAAGAATTTATATTTGTCAATTGACCCAGGCGGTTTGTCTCCTCTACCGCGGTGACGTTGTGCCGAAGGATATCAACTCTGCAATTTCCGCTGTCAAGACCAAGAGAACTGTGCAGTTTGTCGAATGGCTCGTAATTCTGAGTTCAAAATAATTATTATTTGGTTGACTCCATAACTCATACAAATCCAAAACAGTATTAACCCCTTCCTAATCACATGACAACAGAGAAAGTGATAACGTGGAATTTTCAACAAAGTTGGAACGGTGTGGTTCTGAGTGTTCCAAGTCCTGCTATTAGAGACTGGGGTAAGTCGTTAAAGCAGGGATCTTCAGATAAAAATACAACGCTAAAAAAACGAACAACTCCGAGTACGCTAACAAAAAATCTTCTTTTTTGTTGGTAATCCGAGAGCTTGAATTTATTTTAAACGTATTTGAGGTGTCCGACAGGTTTCAAAGTTGGAATCAATTACCAGCCTCCTACGGTTGTTCCCGGAGGAGATCTCGGTTGGCATGAGAAATTTTTGCTTAATAGGAGAAGAAGCATCTCACAATGCTTTCAGGGAAACTGACGCGTTCGGTCTGTATGATTTCAAACACGACAGCGATTGCGGAGGCGTGGGCTCGGCTCGACCACAAGTTTGATCTCATGTATGCCAAGAGAGCATTTGTGCACTGGTATGTGGGCGAAGGTAAGTTAATTCTGACTTCACAGAAAGCTTACCTTTGTTTTTGAAAATGATTATCCTGATCAAAAATTGGATAACGACGAGCATTTCAAGATCGAACACGAGCTCACTGCTCCACTTTTCATCAAGTTTGTGTATCACTCTAGCAAAGCATAATTTGGAAAATTCTTATTATTACAAATTTAGGCTCTTACTCAACTTAGAAGCGTATCCGAGAAGAGAAGAAAAAAGTTAAGACTATAACGAGATAAGATGGAAGGTAACTGAGTATGGTGTGTTGTGAGGAATGGAAGAAGGAGAATTCGCGGAAGCAAGGGAAGACATGGCTGCTCTCGAGAAGGATTACGAGGAAATCGGAGAAGACGAGTATCTTGATGAGGAGGAAGGTTATTCAGCTTCATTTAGTTTTAGTTCTTTCACTTTCCATTAATCTTTCATTATTTTCGCAAGTTTTTTCTTATCGAAAAATACTTCTTGATTAAAAGTGATTGAGAATAAAGCATCTGCTAAAATTCAAGCGAAGGTAAACGAAGGCTGAAGAAAAGGCAGAGAGAGATAGAGAGAGTTACAGAGAGATAAAGAAGAAAATAGAAAGAAATAAAGGAATAAAGAAAGAGAGAGAGAGAGATTGAATGCAACCACTGCATACCGGCGATTCAAAGTGTTTTCAAAAATTTTAATAAAGTCACTGCACAACGGCGAGTCATGGAGCGTTAGAATATCACTTTTCACTTTGCTAACTGATTTTTTTCTGCTAACTGATTTTCTGCTATCAGGTTTTTTTGAACGCTCCAATGTCTCACCACGAAAACATGGACTATGGTAAAAAGAAAGAACCTAAAATGTGTACAATTAGTGAGAGGAATATAACGTTCGAGACATGAGCAGCGATGTCTTTTTTTTCTTTAAGCGAGAGAGCGTTCAAAAAAACCAGATAGCAGAAAATCAGTTAGCAGAAAAAAAATCAGTTAGCAAAGTGAAAAGTGATATTCTAACGCTCCATCACAGTGTGTTCAAATTCTAAAAAAAAACGTCGCTGCAATGATAACTGTTTTGGAGGTACGGTATACTCGCAAGCAAACTCTCGAGGGAACACCCGAGGGAGCAGGAGGGCGAGTCGGGGTCCTACCGCCGCGAGTCGAGGCAGAGAGTGACTCAATAAGCTCCTCATATGGCTTTTTTCATTCAATATCCGATTGTCTTCATTCGCTCCTCGGCACTCCTTCTTCAACTATTTTCACTACTCATTCCTTAACATTTGATAGGCGGAGGGGCTGATTTAATGTACAATTGCTCTCTTCTCTCAACATTTAGCTGAGACCTACTCTTCTCACATTCATGTCGTTGAAACTGAACTGAAAAAAAGAAAACTTGTGTTTTTTTAAAAACTAGAGCTTTGATCTGAGGGTAAAAACTTTTCAATTATTTCAATCAGCCACATTAAATCAGCCCTTCTGCCTTAAAATTCATCTGACCAGTTCACTCTCTCGCCAAAAAAAATTCAAATTTGATCATTTAATTGTCTGGAAAATCCAAATTTCATGTGTTGTGATTGACTTCTTCGTGATGTAAAAGATGACTGATCTTCGAATGTCTCAAATTGATTGGTATCTTCAAGTTGTTCGAATTTTCGTCGACTTCGATAAACTATTTTCCATGTGATAAAAAGCTAGTCTACCGGACGGAATCGAACCCAGCCATCTCGACTCAAACCGGGAACCCGTGTTACCATTACACCACGGGGACACATTGCTATATCATTTGTCATCTCAACCAGGCGTCACTGCCTTTAAACTGTGTAACTTAGCATTTGAAGATTTTCTCCCCATGTATTTGTGAATGTAACATACCGAGGAAAAACATTTTCGTTCAATTTTTTCCTTTGATGGTACTGTGATAAACGCTTGCCTCAAACGTGTAGATAATGTAACAGAGTTTTAAGTCAGAATTACGCTGAAAACATAATTGGAAAAGTTTTTAAGCAATAGATCGAATGCTTTTCCGAACTCTTTTAATGCTTACCTGTACACATTTTGGGTGTCTTATAACTTCTTGCAAAGCTTATCCAGAAACTTTTTCCAGAAAGGGTTGTCTCCAGGGTTACATTTGGGAATGGGTTTAGAAGAGTGAAAGGAAGAGATGAACAGAAAAAAGCATAAAAAGCTAGAGAGGGAGTTGTGAAAGGAAGAGTGAGAGAGAATGAAAAATTAAGAGAAAGAGAGAGAGAGAGAGAGAGGAAAGTGAGAGAGGAAAGAGATAGGGGAGGAAAAGAAAGAGAACGATAAAGTGAGAGAGAAAGAGTTAAAGGGATCAAGTTGAATAGAGAAGATTGAGATGAATAATTCATGGAATTAGTAAGAGACGGATGAAGGGTTGGGAAAGGAAGCGGTGAATAACGCGTTAGACTTGAACGAGAAGTAACGAAAAGGTGACATATGGTGAGACTATGTATTGAGTGATTTAGGTCGGCAAAGAGATATGGTGAGACTATGTATTGAGTGATTTAGGTCGGCAAAGAGATATGGTGAGACTATGTATTGAGTGATTTAGGTCGGCAAAGAGATATGGTGAGACTATGTATTGAGTGATTTAGGTCGGCAAAGAGATATGGTGAGACTATGTATTGAGTGATTTAGGTCGGCAAAGAGATATGGTGAGACTATGTATTGAGTGATTTAGGTCGGCAAAGAGATATGGTGAGACTATGTATTGAGTGATTTAGGTCGGCAAAGAGATATGATGAGACTATGTATTGAGTGATTTAGGTCGGCAAAGAGATATGGTGAGACTATGTATTGAGTGATTTAGGTCGGCAAAGAGATATGATGAGACTATGTATTGAGTGATTTAGGTCGGCAAAGAGATATGGTGAGACTATGTATTGAGTGATTTAGGTCGGCAAAGAGATATGGTGAGACTATGTATTGAGCGATTTAGGTCGGCAAAGAGATATGGTGAGACTATGTATTGAGTGATTTAGGTCGGCAAAGAGATATGGTGAGACTATGTATTGAGTGATTTAGGTCGGCAAAGAGATATGATGAGACTATGTATTGAGTGATTTAGGTCGGCAAAGAGATATGATGAGACTATGTATTGAGTGATTTAGGTCAGCAAAGAGATATGATGAGACTATGTATTGAGTGATTTAGGTCGGCAAAGAGATATGGTGAGACTATGTATTGAGTGATTTAGGTCGGCAAAGAGATATGGTGAGACTATGTATTGAGTGATTTAGGTCGGCAAAGAGATATGATGAGACTATGTATTGAGTGATTTAGGTCGGCAAAGAGATATGGTGAGACTATGTATTGAGTGATTTAGGTCGGCAAAGAGATATGATGAGACTATGTATTGAGTGATTTAGGTCGGCAAAGAGATATGGTGAGACTATGTATTGAGTGATTTAGGTCGGCAAAGAGATATGGTGAGACTATGTATTGAGTGATTTAGGTCGGCAAAGAGATATGGTGAGACTATGTATTGAGTAATTTAGGTCGGCAAAGAGATATGATGAGACTATGTATTGAGTGATTTAGGTCGGCAAAGAGATATGGTGAGACTATGTATTGAGTGATTTAGGTCGGCAAAGAGATATGATGAGACTATGTATTGAGTGATTTAGGTCGGCAAAGAGATATGGTGAGACTATGTATTGAGTGATTTAGGTCGGCAAAGAGATATGATGAGACTATGTATTGAGTGATTTAGGTCAGCAAAGAGATATGATGAGACTATGTATTGAGTGATTTAGGTCGGCAAAGAGATATGGTGAGACTATGTATTGAGTGATTTAGGTCGGCAAAGAGATATGGTGAGACTATGTATTGAGTGATTTAGGTCGGCAAAGAGATATGATGAGACTATGTATTGAGTGATTTAGGTCGGCAAAGAGATATGGTGAGACTATGTATTGAGTGATTTAGGTCGGCAAAGAGATATGATGAGACTATGTATTGAGTGATTTAGGTCGGCAAAGAGATATGGTGAGACTATGTATTGAGTGATTTAGGTCGGCAAAGAGATATGGTGAGACTATGTATTGAGTGATTTAGGTCGGCAAAGAGATATGGTGAGACTATGTATTGAGTAATTTAGGTCGGCAAAGAGATATGATGAGACTATGTATTGAGTGATTTAGGTCGGCAAAGAGATATGGTGAGACTATGTATTGAGTGATTTAGGTCGGCAAAGAGATATGATGAGACTATGTATTGAGTGATTTAGGTCGGCAAAGAGATATGGTGAGACTATGTATTGAGCGAATTAGGTCGGCAAAGAGATATGGTGAGACTATGTATTGAGTGATTTAGGTCGGCAAAGAGATATGGTGAGACTATGTATTGAGCGATTTAGGTCGGCAAGACAGGAAGCTGAAGTTCAAGTAAGAACGAACACCTTTCCGCTTAATTTTTTTCGGGTATACAAATATGTAATGCAATGGATCAATGAAGCGGATGCTGGAAACAGAACAAAAGGAGAAAGTTTCAGGTCCCCGAGCATAGAAGGTAACTAAAGAAACTGGGTGAAGCGGCGCTCTTGATTTTTTTTATTACCTGGCAACCCGAACTTTTCCACTGAACAAGCAGAAAAGTTTTTGCTAAGTCCCATTTTCATCTCGCCCTGGTTGATTTCAACTTCATACTCTTCACTTCGAGTTATATTCTTCCTTGTTTCCCGTTCAGATGGAAGAACTACAGCAACAACATCAACTACAGCAACAACATCAACTACAGCAGCAACAAGAACAACCACAGCACTTCGAGTCGTTCAAGAAAAATGTCAGTTAATGCATGAAAATTCAAACTAAGAGATTTCCATAAAATTTTAGATAGAAGAGACTCTTTTTATAGCTTGAATGATTTCGAAACGAAAAAAATAGGACAAATACAATTTAACTGAAATCAATACCGATTACAGAGCGTAATTTAGCTTGTGAAATAGTTTTTCGCGAGTTTCAGAAGTGTTTCTGTAAAGTTTGGCGAGTTTTCTATGAGCGTTTATGTTGTACATACATATTATTTGTTTATTGTACGCCAACCGTGTTTCCGGAGAGTCGATCGCGCATAAAAACGAAGTCAGCGAAAGTGTAGTGCGTAGATACCTCAAAAACGGCTAATTTTGAATCAAGAAGCATCCTGGACGGCTAAAAAGTTGTCTGAACAAGTAAGAAGACACATTTGCAGGTAAAATATTTTTTGATTTGTTTTAAAAAAAATTTAAGGTAATTTATTGACAAAGTTGCATCGAATTACTTGATAAGGTTTACTCAAGTCGGAGCTCGTTTGAACGTTTTCCGGGATCAAGTATACCATAGCTCGGACAATATTTGAGCCTTAAAATCTTGTCTCTGCGAAACGCAAGGGTTCACCTCGAATAACGGAATACCACAAGAATCAGCGTCTCAGATTTGCCAAGAAAAATGGCTCTTAACTAAAAAAAATTTACAAAAAGTTTATTCCGGTTTTCGAGATTTCGTTTCTGATATAGAGTTTTTATTCTACAGTGAAATTTTTCTGATGTTGAAAAGTTCAATCTGGACGGTCCGGACGCGTTCGGTAGAGAACCAATCTTGAGTGGAGTTGCTCACGAAAATGGCTGCACTGCCCTGTTTGAATGTGTTAACCAGGCGTCACTGCCTTCAAACTGTGTAACTCAGCATTTGAAGATTTGGTACCTCTGATAGTTAAGAGATTCCATATGGGCAGTGATAAACTCTGGGCAGTGGTACTACTGTCACATAATGATCCTCAAACCATGTACTGTTCCACCGTCGACATTGCGGTTTGCAAAGTAGAGCAGATTCTTGCGCTAAACTCGCCAGCATTGAGAGAATCCATAAATATTTCAATAGCAGATGTGTATCCGAACTTGTTCAGACAACTTTTTGACCGTTCAGGATGCTTCTTACTTTAGTAGTTTGCCGGATTTTTGAGAAATCTAAACACTACACTTTCGCTTATTTGTGATCGATCTTACAGGGATGTCGTTGGAGTGCAATGAAGATATAACTGCTTTTTCGGGAACAAAAATCATCGTGAAGCTAACCATGACAACTACGATTAACACAGATTTCGTTTGCGACAAAAAAGTTTAAGTGTCCGCATAGTTATGAATTCGTCTGAAAACTCCAAAAAATTAATAAAGCACTTAATTTAAGATCGTTCCATCTTAAATTCTCAGGAACTTTTGTCAAATACTACGTTATAACATTATAAAACTTCACAGCTTGAATTTGCTCAAAAACAACCAAAAAAGAGGGGTGTCCGCATAATTATGACGATGACTATATTTCATTGTATTGTATTTTCATTCAGATACTTGTCACACGAATGATGATGAGATATGAAGCCCTTGATCTTTTTGATCTTTACAGCGAGAAGTGATCTCAATCCACGTTGGCCAAGCGGGTGTGCAGATCGGAAATGCTTGCTGGGAGCTGTATTGCCTCGAGCATGGGATTCAGCCAGGTGCAGTGAGTAGAATTGAAGCGGAGTTTAAATTATGAGATCAAAAACACACCACGGGCTCTAAAACTTTTTGTATGAAGTCACCGACGAATGGCCTCTTTTTAACTTATCCCTCAAATAACATAAAAAATTATAAACTTCTTTGTCATCAGGAGCATAAATAATAGTATGTAGAACTGGGTTAAACTGTATAAATTATTGCACTCCATTTCTCTGGCGTTTAACAAATACTCCATGATTTATTTTTTTTTTAAATCAACTTTATTGCACAAAAGGTAAAGTTTGACAATTAAACTAATTCAGGCTATATGTTCACGCTCCCCTCCTTCAATAATGGCTCAAATTGTTATTTATCAGAAGTTCACTTTTTTTGAAAATTAGATTGTTTGTGAATTCGATGTTGTGTTAAGATGGGACGATGGTGGAAGATTCAGGCGAGCCAGATGACTTTGACTCATTCAGCACTTTTTTCGCTCAAACAGGTTCCTCTGGATTCTTCATGAGAACATATTTCAGAAGTTCAAAAACACCTTAAGAGTTAAAGGAACAAGTTTATCTGAAAGGCCTACAACTGAATAAATCGGTGGATCACTAGACTTTCAGTCTGGAATCTTCGAATCTTCAACCTCAATTAAAAACATGAATATCAGAATACAGTTGTGTCATTTTATTTTTCGCCAAAATTTATTGATTATGGCGCTTTGTGCTTATAAAACTGAGAGCAAAGCAACAAAAATCTGAAAAAGATAGCTGTTTTTGATGTGCTAACCAAAATTTGATGCAAGTTTGTTTTGTGTTTTGCCTGGTTAGGTTTGTGAATAAAGAAGAAGAACGACGAAAAAAGCAACGCGAAAAAATAAAGAAAAAAAACGAAAATAAAGAAGAAAGACGAAAAAAGGGAAAGAAGAAAAGAGAAATACGAGAAAAGAAAGAATGGAGAATGAATAATAAAGAAGAAAGAAGTAAAAAGAAAAAAGAAATACGAAAAAGAAAAAATGAAAGAAGAAAGAAGAAAGAAGAAAGAAGAAAGAAGAAAGAAGAAAGAAGAAAAAATGAAAGAAGAAAGAAGAAAAAATGAAAGAAGAAAGAAGAAAGAAGAAAGAAGAAAGAAGAAAGAAGAAAGAAGAAAGAAGAAAGAAGAAAGAAGAAAGAAGAAAGAAGAAAGAAGAAAGAAGAAAGAAGAAAGAAGAAAGAAGAAAGAAGAAAGAAGAAAGAAGAAAGAAGAAAGAAGAAAGAAGAAAGAAGAAAGAAGAAAGAAGAAAGAAGAAAGAAGAAAGAAGAAAGAAGAAAGAAGAAAGAAGAAAGAAGAAAGAAGAAAGAAGAAAGAAGAAAGAAGAAAGAAGAAAGAAGAAAGAAGAAAGAAGAAAGAAGAAAGAAGAAAGAAGAAAGAAGAAAGAAGAAAGAAGAAAGAAGAAAGAAGAAAGAAGAAAGAAGAAAGAAGAAAGAAGAAAGAAGAAATAAGAAAGAAGAAAGAAGAAAGAAGAAAGAAGAAAGAATAAAGAATATGTATGAAGATGCTTAGATAAAGCGAAACGTCTTCTTTCTTCACCAACGCATCCCCAGCAGGGATGTGTGAAAAAAATTTTCTTCGAGTAATTTTTTTCGAGAAATAAACTCGAAAACTTCGAAAAAACAAGATAAAAGTGTTTTTTTTTTTTGGAACTTTCTGAACTGTTCTTCTAGTGCAAAAGCTATCAGATGATGTTACACTTTTTGTCGGCGAGCCTCTGATTTACATTTCAGAAGTCTTTGTTGTCTTAAAACCATAAGGGGGCCTTATGCCTAAAAAGTTTTTTCCTCTCGTAAAATTTTTCATTCTAGAATTTACATAGAGTCATCCTCTTTTTTACTAACTAAGAGGTTAAAAACAATAATCAGAGAAGAGAATTTAAAAAAGTCATACTCAAAAATGTTCCCCTTTTGCTATGAGGGTGAAAATTGAAAAAGTCCGAAAAATAAACAACGAAACGTCTTTTTTAAACAAAATTTGTTTTTATAAGCTGTTTTTTATAGTAAATCTGAAAACTTACTTTCAAAAAAGTTTTTCACTACGGGATTAGACTAAATCAAAGTCTAAGTCATGCGTCTCCTCCAAATTAGGAAAAGGCCCCTAACACTCGCAATCAGCTACTCTTCACTAATAGTCCAGTCACGCTTCGAAAAAATTGATTGTTTCAAAAACGCGTTTTAAACATCAAATAGAATGGTGCAAAAGCAAAAACTGCATATTATATTATTAAATTTGTAGTATTCAAACCATCCTGCCTCCCAGTTTATTACCAGAAACGATTTAAGACTCTTAAAAATAGTTGAAAAAATTTGTGTCGACTTTTCCAAAAACTTTTCTTTCGAAATATGTCGAAAAATTCGAAAAATCAAAAAAACTCGAAAACGAAAAAACAATCCCTGATCACCAGGCAAGACAAAGAACAATCCCTGATCACCAGGCAAGACAAACAATCCCTGATCACCAGGCAAGACAAACAATCCCTGATCACCAGGCAAGACAAACAATCCCTGATCACCAGGCAAGACAAAGAACAATCCCTGATCACCAGGAGAGACAAAGAACAAATGTGTATTAAATATCTACGGATTCTCTTTCGATGCGTTCAAATAAGCACAAAAAATTCAATGATTTTCAAAAAATGATGTCATGCATCCCAGCTGGAGGGAAGCACGTCCCTCGAGCTCTCTTCGTCGACCTGGAGCCAACTGTTGTGGGTTAGTCACACATATTGTCGTTCTTATACATCAATTGTCAACACAATGATTCTTCGAACGTATCATTCTCCTTGCAATTCGATCAAAATACTATTAAAAAGAAAAGGTTTGTGACAAGACATTTGAGTGAAATCATACAGTCTTAAGCTGAAGATGATTTACCTAATGAAAGCTGTAAACTGTTTAACGAGAAGACATACAGCTTTTTGTTGAAGATGAAGTGCGAACGGGTACTTACCGTACTCTTTTCCACCCGGAGCAACTTCTCTCGGGCAAAGAAGACGCTGCGAATTGCTATGCGAGGGGGAGGTACACCATCGGGAGGGAGATGATCGACGTTAGATGCTGCTGCGACCTTTTCACAACAAACTTTAAATCTTTGATTTATCATTACATGTTTCTGTTGAGATTTAAAGAATAGGCCTAGTAAGTTTTTTTCATATTGTAAAAAAAATGATTGATGTTGAAAGGTATAAAACAGTCTCACTAAGAAAAATTTCATAAGTTACGACTTAACTCGCAGTTCCAGTAAGAGTGAACGACTATGTATTGAGGTAGTGATGGATCGACTGAAAAGGTTGACGGAGTCTTGCAATGGTTTGCAAGGTTTCATTGTGTTCCATTCTTTCGGGGGAGGAACGGGTTCGGGTTTCCTATCCCTACTCATGGAAAGGCTCTCCACAGAATACGGAAAGAAGCCGAAACTGGAAATTGCTATCTATCCCGCTCCTCAGGTTTGAACGTCTAGTTTTAAGTTCGTATAATTAACACTCTTTCATGTTTTTTCTTTAAATTTTTGGCTTTCTAACTTTTTTTTGAAGTCTAGATTCAACCAAAAATAAAAATGCACCTCTTAGAAATGCAATTCTGAAAACCTTAATGTGAGAAAAGAACTAGTGACGTGAGAAAATCGTCGTCCTTCATCAGTTAGTTTCTTTTATCAATCTTCTAAAAAATTATCGATTGAATAACTCTCTTTTTGAAGTTTTGATTCTTACAAAAATAGTTAACTTTTAAAATTTTTTTTAAAAAGTTAAATTTAAAAAAGAATCACCTTGACAGATCTCGACGTCAATGGTGGAACCGTACAACTCCATTCTGATGACTCACACCACCCTGGAGTACTCTGATTGCACATTCATGTTTGACAACGAGGCCATATATGATATCTGCAGACGTAATCTCGATCTGGCGAGGTGTTTCCTCTTCTTATTGGCTGACATAGCAATCAAGGCCTTTTCGGGTAACCGTAAAGTTTACTCAGGCCGACTTATACCAACCTCAATCGACTGATCGCTCAAATCGTCTCATCCATCACGGCTTCACTCCGCTTCGATGGCGCACTCAACGTTGATCTTACAGAGTTCCAGACCAATCTGGTCAGTTTTAATTCCGAAAAGACAAAATAAAAGAGAACTTTAAAACACGCGGACATGATTCGAGTTGAAATTTAGCACTTGATAACTTTTTTAATCGGTGATTTGGTTTTAGCAACATACATATAAATGTTCATAGCAGCTTGGGAAAAATATGCCTCAACTTTAAACCGATTCATGCGCGATCTTTTAGAAGATGAGAGCACATGAGTGTTCGTACTACATGAGTAAAATACTCTTTTAATCTTGAAATGTACAGAACATTTTCCTATTACCAAATGATATTTATATATATATTTTATCGACATTTTGCAATACAAAGTTATGGTGAGAGACATTGTAAATAATATTCAAGTGTGGCGACAAGTAAGGCAAATATCTAAAGTAAGGCAAATATCTAAAAGTAAGGCAAATATCTAAAGTAAGGCAAATATCTAAAGTAAGGCAAATATCTAAAAGTAAGGCAAATATCTAAAGTAAGGCAAATATCTAAAAGTAAGGCAAGTATCTAAAAGTAAGGCAAATATCTAAATGCTACTAGTTATTCTCCAGGTCACATATCACATTCTCGTTACGGAGACGATTTTTAAACTGCTCTACTGTTCTTGAATTCAGTATTTCACTCGGGATTACGTAAAACATTCTTGAAACACGTAAACCGAAACAAAAAAAATATTTGATTATTGGTTCAGGTACCGTATCCTCGTATTCACTTTCCTCTGGTGACCTACGCTCCTCTCGTATCTGCAGAAAGAGCCTATCACGAACAAAACACGGTCGCGGATATGACAAACGCATGCTTTGAGCCAGGACATCAGATGGTCAAATGTGACCCAAGAAGGGGCAAATACATGGTCGGTTGAAAGGGTAGAAGCAGAGGGCGGGTAGAACTAGCAAGACATTATTGTAGAAAAAGAAAGCATTAGAACACTTTCAGTTTGACAATTAAACAAAAAAGAGTTCAGCACTTATTTAAGAGAAAGGGCTAGTTTATGATTACTATAATAGATAGGGAAACTGAATGATGTTTAAAAATACTTGTATAGGCCTTGCTCTAGCGAATAGCAGTATATGACTAGTCCAAGACGAATCACTTATTGCTGCACACGTTAGCTATAACATGAAAGAAAAGGTCAACGACAATTCTCTAGAAAAGGAGATGTTGCGAGGACAACGGAAACGCTGCGATAGCAGTATTAGTTAAAGAAAAAGTTCACTAATTGTGACTTGTCAGACTACAACACAGTTAATTATCCAGAGAAAAAAAACTTGAATTTTGGTCTTCAGTTTTCCAATCCACGTCTTTTTTCGTGTAATGAGCTTGGATTGACAGTAATTGAATAACCCAGAGTTAACTAATTTAGAAAAATCCAATAAATATGTATGATGAATTTTTTCTCATTAGTAAATCATTTATTTCTCGATTACACACCCGGTAAAGAAAAAAAAAGTAAATTTCTTTCATTGGGTAGATGTTAACGCCCCCTCCTTCATTTTTTTATTACTCTTTCTACACTCCTATTTCTCCGACTTTCTATATTTCTCTAGTTCTTTCTCTTTTCCTGCTCTTATGAATCGCGATTTTACAACTCAAAAAAGGTTCTACAACATTTCATATTTATCTTTCCTTACAACTTCAAAATGATGTCAAATGCTAAACGAGATAATTTTTGAAAATTTTTCTTGTTGGAAAAGTAAACAAACAAAAGGCTTTGTTATTCCAAGCTTATCGCTATCTTTTACACACAATGCTAGAGAATTACAGTTCGTTAATACATAATTCCGATTTGATAGGGCAAACATCTGTTCGAGTTAGTTCCAAAACCGACGAAGATTTCTATAGGGTGAGCAACGAAAAAAACAAAACAAACGAATATTTTAATGAACTATAAATTCTGGACAGGTTTCTGGGAATCTTCATAAAAAGCAAGGACTTTTGTTGCAATATACATTTAAATAAGAAAAAAAATTAGTTATTTGATCGTTTTGTTTTTTAACAACAGGTGTATCTTTCGAAATTTAGAACGAGATAAACCCAGTTTATATTTTAAAAGTTAATTCACAAAGAATGACTAATCTTTACCTAGATGTGATCTATGTATTTGATCATGACGGTCATTCAATACGCAAGACCTATTCCCCTGTCCAGATAGGACTGCATTCAGGCGGTTTGTCTTCTCTACCGCGGAGACGTCGTGCCAAAGGACATCAACTCAGCCATTTCCGCTGTAAAAACTAAACGAACAGTGCAATTCGTTGAATGGTGTGATTTTCTCTGGCTTCATTTTTTAAAAATCAAAATCGCGTACTCATTTGCTAGCTAGTATGTATATAATATATAATCAATACCTTTATTATGTTTTTATATTGTGCTACATTCTTGGGAGATTCGTATGATAAATATTAAAAACAATATGATCAAGGGTACTAAATGTGACTAAGTGTGAGTTGCTGAGTTTTGAGGTCCCCGACTGGCTTCAAAGTGGGCATAAACTACCAGCCACCCACTGTGGTTCCAGGAGGGGATCTCGGTGAGATGTTATTTCAATTAATAGAAGAGTAATGTCTCAAATTCGAGGCCTATGAAAAAGGGTCTTTGACTGAATTACAGCACAAAAACTCTTTATTGTTTCATATTTTGCTCTCGAATCACCTAAAAATGATGCAGCACAGTATTTTCTCATTGAGAAACAAAGATGAGACCAAAAACAACGTATGTATTTTGATCTTTAAAAGCTTCAAGAAAAAATTATTTTTCAGAAGACCGATCATGCAGGTAATCTTCAAAAGTCTTTAACGATTTTTTGGGAAAAATTCCACCACTAATTAAAGGTAAACTGACTCGAGCCGTTTGCATGATATCCAACACGACGGCGATTGCTGAGGCCTGGGCTCGGCTCGACCACAAATTCGATCTCATGTATGCCAAGAGAGCATTCGTCCACTGGTATGTAGGTGAAGGTTGGTGAATTTTGCGTCAAAATGGCTTCATTATATTATGAAGTGCTATTGGAATGCAGTGATTTTGGAATGCAAGAGCTTTAGTAGCTTAAATTTTCAACATTATTGGGTAGCCTTCACCCTGTAAGTCATTGCTGAGTCCTACTACATAGAATATCCAATTGGAGTTTATTCCATCTTCTCGCGGACATTTCGCTCATAATGTTCGGCGATTTCCATGACCAACTCGACGATGGAAATAGCAGTTTCGTGAACTGCCTTTCTTTTATATTTAACACATCGTTCTATTAAAGCCTCTAATAAAGTTCATAAAAACGTGTCTAGCTAGCGTTTTTACAATCGGAGCTTCCGGCAATGTGCAGAACAGGTTGTTAAACAGTTTGTCGGTTGTTATCGGGGCTAACCATTGCTACAAAAGTTCACGATTTGGAAAGAAAATAATACTTAATGAAAGAAAATGTGTACGTGCAGACAGCTAAGGATTACATAACGATAAGGTGTTCTATCTTTCGCTATAACTGATGAAAAAGTTTCTACGTCTCCGCCGCATTCATCATGATGGGTGCGATGGGGAGACGGATACTTTTTGCCTATTTCATTGACTATCATTAGTGAATACACTAGGTAATGTTTCCAGTTAAGCATACATCTAAAATAACTCAATAAACAGCGTTTAATTTTTAACCTTCAATAGTCAATAGTATAATATAATATTGAATGTATCTAGTGTAGGAACGAACAACTTCGTATCCTTTGTAACGAAAAAAAACATCTCCATGAATCTGAGGTTAAGCATCGATTACAAAGCGCACAATCTTTTCACCGACTTCCGATAACTTTTTATGTAAAGCACTGAAGGAAAAAAACAAAAAATTAAAGCGATCATCAACTTTGTAAAAACTCACAAAAAAATCAATCGATTTTAGATCGGGCGAGAAGGAGGGTCATTCTGAACTAACAAGTTATGGTATTTCCATAGGACTTCCACATGCCTGTGTTCTTTTGGTTTTGGGTGCAGGCACAGAGTTTTGGTGGGAGATCCGAGGTAAATAATTGTTGGCTACTAGATAGAAGCTCTAAATAATAAACTTCAATATGTAGTATTCCGCAAGTAGGCTGTTGGTGTGTATTACAGGAATGGAAGAAGGAGAGTTTACGGAAGCAAGGGAAGACATGGCTGCTCTCGAAAAGGATTACGAGGAGATCGGAGAGAATGAGTTCGACGAAGATGAATCAGGCCGTCTGTATTACTTCTTTTTAGTGGCCAATACCTCACAATAAGCCGAGGCAATAACTGCTCAAGGCAGCGTCAATTGAGCTATAAACAATATAAACTTTATATCAAATATTTCTGCTATTTAAATAAAATTGTTTGACAAAATCTTGTCCACGAAGCCTACATTCAAGACGGGGGCCTACATCTTCTTGTTCAAAAAAATTTCTAGCTCAATGATTAACGTCTTGCTAGCTATTTTGGGACAATATTATTTTTTCACTTAGTCCGGGCGTGGCATAGTGGTAGTGTGATAAACCATTGTGCGAAGAGTCCCGAGTTCGACTCCCACCCCGGACAGATCCACCCAAACCAAGGGGGTTAAGAAATTTTGGTAGTGCTCATGCACGAATCTGACTCTCCCCACTGCTGCTAATCACACTAGCAGTGATCTAGCAGGCAGCCACTGGTTCTACCAGGATAGGTCTGTCCTGCATCTCAGGGGAGTTAACTCCAAAATATTTGTCGGAAACAACAAATTAATAACGAAAAATGATGAAAATCAAAGGTTGCACTAAAAGTGCGCCAGCTTTGTACCGAAAAACGAGAGTTCAAACAAACGTTTTACGTACAAACGTTTTCAGTACAAAAGATTGTTCTTGGAACCGGAAAAACACTTTTGTAAGTAAAACCAGTTTTATCGTAAAACGTTTGTTTTTCAAACCATTTGTGAAAAACAAACGTCTTGAAACCGGCCACAGATCAACAGTGTTTGTTCTTACTTTATATTGTTTCAAGCAGTTGAAGATTCAATTCCAGTGGTGTCTCGAGGTCGGAGTCGGAGTCGATCGCGTGCTCCATCTGAAGCGACTGCTAGCAGACTGAGCACGCGGAGGAAGACAGCCGGGACAAGACAGACCGTGAGGAGTGCCGAATAGAACAGGACTCGTTTCGTCAGACGGAGAGGACTCATATTCCATCTTCTTGCACACTAATTCCCGTAAATTCGTCATTTGCGGTAAATGTATGTCGCAAGAGTTTTTCAACCTTCGCATATTATAAACTTTCTTTTTCTAGTCAAAGTTAATCCTTGTGATTTTTCATGTCTGTTTTCTAACTTCATTTTGTATTCAGACTCATGAACCTATATAATTAACAAATTTTGAGTTGCAGATATTCAGCGGAAAAGAAAAGCTGTAGTTATATGGAACAGTAAAAATGAATTGTGTTAATGGTATATTTCATATATTTTACAGAGCTCATATATTTTACAGAGCATAGACCTGCAAACCATCGTCGACTTGCCACGTTTTCTGACTATGAATTGAGAGTTGCCCATTTAGCCCCCTCCCCAATTTTTTCTTCTTTTTTGTGTCCCCATTATCCCTCCCATTCAGTACTCGATTCGTTTTTTTTGTTGTTGCTTGCTTTCGATTGTAAAGCTCTATTGTCATACCACGTGAGTGATGACCTCAACAAGTTATCCTGTGGAGATAAAGATATATATACTACACCTCAGTTGTCATTTCGCGTTATATGTACATATAAATTTATTGCGAAACAAACCATTACTGTGAATTTTTGCAGACGAAAACACAACAATGGGATCAACAAACATTGAAATCTTGGAATCCTTTTACCCATTTCAAAAAATCAGTTCATAAACAACTAGAAAATCTACCAAATAAATATATCATGCATTGAACACCCTAGTATTAGTATGAAAAGTGTAAGTGGGTGTACGTATAAACATTCTAATAGAAATACTTCCAGTTTCACACTTAATATCATGAAGGGGATAGAAAAGATAAAATGACATCGTCTATATTTATGATTGAAAGAGAAGAGAAGTGAACCCGAAATGCTTTGAAAGTTGTTTTTTACACAGGACATTTGACTGGTGCACTAGTTTGCAATAATTAATGTTTCTTAGCCAAAAAACAGTAAGCAGAGTCTTAGAACAAAATCTAGATGATCATTGAGCTTGAGTCACTCCCTAATGATTGAGTCTGAACCATGGAAGGAGATTTATGGAGCGTTAGAATTCAACTTTTCATTTGCAAAGTAATTTTCTGCACAGTGATCCCGTTGAACGCTCCAATGTCTTACCCCGATTTACCTTGAAAAGAAAAATGGACTACGGTATTACTTTTATAATAACTTCTACTGTTGGAAGTAATTTTTTTTATGAATTTTACAGAATAATCGTCGCTTTGTCTTAAAATGCATGTATTCTTTCTCTTTACCGTAGTCTATGTTTATTTTCACGGTAATTCGTGGTGAGACATTGGAGCGTTCAACGGGATCACTTTGCAGAAACTTACTTTGCAAAGTGAAAAGTTGAATTCTAACGCTCCATTACTCGAATGGGAAGCAGAGCTAGTGCTGATTGAAAGCGTATTCATGAGAGAGCAGTGGCACGCACCAACCAGCCCTCATCTCGCAGTCAATTGCATGGGGAGGGCAAGGAAGCACTACACATGTCGCCCCTTCTTCGCATGCGTTCTCTTCATCGCACACTCGAGAGACATCTGAAATAATGACTCGAGTTGAGCCAACCCACAAACAAGACTCCTTCATAGACGATGAAGTAACACAAAAAATTTCATAATAGACGAACTCAAGCGAAAATTTTAGGTCAGGAAGTATCGCCAAATAGGTTAATGTGTTAATGTGCTGTGTATTAAGTCTCAGGAGTTTTTAAGCTGAAAACCAGAAAAGCTGCTGAAACAAAACCTTGTGCTTATAAACTTTTCCGCGAAAAACTTCTATAAAAACAGAAAACCTTTTGAAATCCACTGATAAAATTTAACCATTACAACCCTAATCAAGTGAAAAATATCTAATATCTTGAAAACAGTCCAACGCTTAAAAGAAAAGCTGCTCGAATGGTCTGAGAAAGGTATCGCTTGAATATCATTGATTATCATTGAACTTTTATTCTCTGGATCAAAACGGCTCTCAATCTCGATCTTCATCAAAGTTTAGCCAAATATGTGGGTTACTGGGAATGAGGAGGTTTGAAACTTTTTGCAAAAAGAAGCGATGACTGACATTCTTCGCACAATCGGCCATGGAAGCCCTTGCAGCACTCGCACTTGTGTGCCCGTAGTCTTCCATACGGACCGCAGTCCAATTCTGGCAGCACTGAGCGCCGACCGCCTCTTCTCCGGACACCCGCTTCTGCAGCCGTCATACATGTTTTAATCAATATCCTTATTGATCGATTAAGACTTCGATAAGAAGAAAAAACTTCTTTTGTAGCAAATACGTTGATAAACTCATTTGTTACAATTTTACATCATGAAAACCCGTGAGATAAACCAACCTGCTATTGAGAATGTCGCGATCGTCAAGGTAAGTAATACGAAAGCTGTTTTCATAGCTAGTGTAATGATTTTTAAGATAAAAAATACTTTAAATAATCTTAAACGTAGGAGTGGACGGAAAAAAAAGAAGTAAAAATGGCCCCGCCTTCAGGATTTGTGTTCTCAGTGACTCAATATATTACTCAATATTACAAGTTTTTCGTCTTCTCGTTTTTTGTTGGAAAAGTGATTAATTAGGATTCAAAAATAATTGATTTTGTCCAATTAAAAATAGTTTTATGATAGTGCGCAAAAAGAGATATTTATATATTTTTGAAGGCCAATTAAGATCTGTTCAAACTACGATCTCTTCTCTCATGAAGGAGGGACGAATACGTTTCATTCAGAAGGCGGAAACAGATAAGCTTTCGCTAATTTTGTCACTGGGGATTCTTAATTTATTCTCAATCTATTCTCTTGAATTCCATTTTCTAAAATCAATCTGGTGGACTTCAAGTCATTGAAAGTATCAGTAATTGATGGGCATCAGTCATAACTATTAATTTAAATATACTATGTATATTTAAATTGAAAAATCAAGCGCCTTTTTCAAATCTATGTATGTTTCATTTTCGCATAATTTTTTCGCCACACTTTGAGGGCGGAAAATATGCATTGAATGAATTAAACCTGTATGAAAGAAAAATCGAGTCGCCACTGAAATATTAGATCTGAAAATGGTTATTTGAAAGGAAAACAGGACACAATATAGACGTCTGGTTTCTTCTTCTACATAGTTCTCCTTTTTATCAATGTAAATCATACTTTGCATCTAGTTTCCACCTTTCAAGAACAAATCGTTTATCTTCCGTTTTCAAAATTGTAAGAGAGAAAAAAAAGCTTTCAGGGGATACTGTGAATCTCTTTCAGGCTTTGTTTAAACAAGCTTTCTTTTTTAATGTTTCTCTGAGGGCATTTCTTGACTTTACTAGAAATTTTTTCATTCAATCTACTTCTTTTTTTAGATAGTTCTTAAAATGTTTTCTCTTCATTTCAGCAATTAATCTTTACTTTTTATTCCTTGCAATTACATATTGAATATTCACAAAAGATTACTGAGTTGATTTCATGGATTCACTGAAAAGTCACTGGAAAGTCACTGAAAAAAAAGTTAAACTGGAAAGGCTGTTAAGTTGAACGGATGAAACAACCGTATTGAACCAAACCGAAAAAGTTCTAATTTTTCCGCTTCCTCTTCAAACGAGAAAAAGATCTATTGAAGAATCCCCACTTTATTTAATTAAAAAATAATTCCTTTAATTTATTTGATGTTTTGTCTCTACTAAACAGTTTTCTTGATTTTTCAAATATTCCTCACAATCTTTAAAGTTTCATCGAAAGTTGTATAATAAGTTAAAAGTGAATTCATGTATATTTTTTGAAAGTGAATTCATGTAAAATTCGAGTTTGAAATATGATTTCTACCCCGTTTATAATACTAAAGAGAACAGACTGCAGTTTCCTTATCCATTTTAATATCTAGACATTGCGGTGAAAGATACGATTATTTAGAGTCAAAAAATCATTATAAACCAGAAAACAACTTTAAAGTCACGCTTAACTAAATGTTTTTTTAAAAACGGACTACAGCTTCTGTTTTCTTAAGATTCGCTGACATATTTGAAATTTACAGGTTATTCCTTGATTGGAAATTGTTCGGTGTGAATTGGTAGACTTTGAACAAAAAAAACTTCTCACAGAACTTTTGTTTCTAGAGGTGTGTTATCTTTATTTTTGTCTCGTGAACTTTGTGTATGTGCTTTGTGAGTAATTTAGTACTCCCACCTGAAACAACACACCTTAAAAACACTGTTATCAGTATTTTGAAGACAATTTTTGGTCTTAAGAAACTCTTCGAAACACATAGGCTTTTCCTTATCGAGTCGTACTCGAGAAAGGCCTCAGGGAACTTTTCGGAACTTTCCTTCTTATCGCTTCTACCAAGCTCGATCAATAATCTGCAGGTGCTTGTAGGTGCACCTGAATTTTTCAATAGTCTTATCTGGAAAGAATGATTCACCCTCTTCACTTTTCAACCGTTATCTTTTCCTACGAATTAATTCTGGTGTTTGATTTTATCTGTAGGTCTTTTTGAAGCAAACTTACTCAATAGACATACATTTTTTTCTCGAAATTCTTTATTACCATAGGATAGCTTGTAAGGCCATTGCTTATATTGAATCATGAAATAGGAAGGGAAAGAATGGGAAATAAGACAATCATTTTTCGTTGGTGTCAACTCTTGCTGTTGACAACAGAAAATTCGGTAGGGCTATGACATTCAATTCAATTCAATTCACTTTATTCGCCAAAGGTATGCTTGTTGTCGCATACACTTATAAGGTAAGGTACACTTATATATTCGAGAGGTCGATCTTTTCTAGAGCCTTGCCGAATGCCTCGATATCTTGAATCTCTTTGAAATTATCTGTAACTTTATTCCATAAAGCAATTACTCTAGAAAAGAAAGAATGTGGTTCATTGTATCGTTTAAAGTTCATCAGAGTTAATTTGGAGGTTCGATCTGAAGTTCGGAGATTGGTTTCAGTTCTTAACTTCAGCTTTTTTGCACGTCTGACAATCCGCACTATCAGAAAGTAAACGAAAACTACAAATAAATCAAAAAGGATTCGTCGAATGATTAGTGAATCCAAATTGAATTCAGCGAGACGCTGGGGGTAGATAAACCTAATACTTTTACAACGAGAATAAGCTCTTTTTGTGAAAAGTCTTTGAGGGTATTCCAACCTTTTCGAATTATTACTGCGAACTTTCGGGGAGAAAATAATTGTACCATATTCAAGTAGGGGTCTGTTGTAAGTGGTATAAACGGTTCTGTAACCGTTCAATTCCAGACTTCTAAACATTTTGAAAACTTGTGAAATTCTACACAGAGTCCTAGCACGTATGATTTCTACATGTTGCTAGAAGTTGAACTTAGAGTCCACAAAAATACCTAAGTCTCTGACTAAATTAACGACTTTTATCAGCGAGCTATCAATGAAGTAATCGTTTTGAGATTTCCCTAGACGGAGACAGCTGATTTTCTCGACTGCTAAGGGAAGTTTGAATTCACGTGACCAATCTGAGATATTGTTTATTCATAGTTGAAGAATATCAGAATTCTAGCTTTAAATTTTAAGGTCATCGGCAAACAAGGAAAACTTCACAGTCGAAGGAATATAGCTCTCAAGGTTATTGTACAACTCACAACTTCTTCTTGATATGAAGCCATATTGGGACTTGGAGAAGAAGTTCTGGTAAGTTTTTTTGGTAAGTTTTGATTTTTAATGATGTCAGATTTAGTTTGAACCCTTCAAAATTTTTCAATTCACTAGAAATAGAAACAAAAAAAAGCAATCAGGAATGAGCCTTTCTAAAAAACTTTGATGTGTTCTATTTCTCAACGTATTGCTTCGAGATTTGGGTGGGTACATATCTCATTCGTATTTTCATTTTACAAAAAAACCGTATTTCTAAAAATGTCTCTGAAGGGTTAGGTCTGGTCTGGTCTGGTCTGAAGGTCTGAATCTCTAAGAGACTAGAGAAAAAAAAAACCCGTTCCAAGACGAAAATAGTGTTTAAACTAAATAAAACCATTTTGTTTTTCTTTTGAAACTTTTTTCTTTTATTTATAGAAGTTTTTTCGCTTTTTTGGCTTGTTGTTTTTTTTATTTTATTAGAAAAGTCTCTTTTTGTTACGTCAGCTCCGCTGGACCCTTTCCAAGATACGATCTGACCTTTTTCTAATTGCATTATCATTTCCAGATGAGTGAAGAATATACAGCATTTTGATGTTTTTGTTTTTGTCGAATGATTGATACAAAATTCGATGAACTGTTTTGATCAACTCAGAAAGTTGGCTAACAAGTTCTAAAAAATATACATAACTACATATAACGTTAATGGTCACAATTGAGTTACAAATAGTAACATAACAAACACAACCAAGAATTTGTTTAATTGTGTCAAAAAATCTAATAAACATGTTTCATAGAATGTTGTAAAAATTATCACTAAACGGCACAAGGTTTGACTCCCGCACCCTTAATAATTATTTTTTCATTGAACGGAGTTGGTCAAAACGATCACGGGCATTATTGGATGATGTCAATTATAAATTTTAATCTGAAAATTATCAGCTCAAAAGGACTTAAAAAAACATGAACGCTTGCTTATTAACTCGAACTAAATTCTTCAGCAAAAAGCGAGAAGGGTTGTTTCTCTTTTTCGAATTCTTCTTAGCTATGAAAATGGGATTAGTACTGCTTCAGGTAATCATGATAATCACCAGTCGATTGTGCCTAATACGTTCTCATTAACATACTGAAGTCAAAAATCGGTGTCAAATCAAAGAAACTAAAATTTATACGTTATTAAAACGAAAACTATAACATTAAAAGCCCTGTCTTTTTTCTTCTGAAATTTTTTTAATGGAATTATATAGAATTGAGAGAAATTTAGAAGAAAGGAAAATAAAAAAGAAAGAAAGATAAGAGAAAGAAAATCATGATACTTTTCTATATTTAAGAAAAAAAGATAGGAAGAAAGATGGAAGCAAGAAAGAGAGTAAAAGAGAAAGGCGAGAAAAAAACAAGTGGGAAAGAGAGTTTAATAAAATTATAGAAAAGAAAAAAAGGACTCAAGAGTAAAGACAGAGAGAGAGAGAGACAGAGACAGAAAGAGAGACAGAGAGACAGAGAGAGTAAGAGAAACAAAGAGAGACCGAGAGAAGAGTAGAGACAAACGCGACGAAACGTCTAGTCGATAGGCTGAGGCCCTATAGCATTCTCTAGCCTCGCTTCGCAACCACAACATTCTTCTTCTCAACTAAAATCTTTGTTAATTTATCCGAAAAAAAAGAAGCTTTTTAGGCTTAAATTTATCAAATTCTTTGTCTATAATTTTTATTCAGGGCAGAATTTTTCTTGAGGGGGCCTCGCTTTACTTGATGGGGCTTTTGTTTCTAGTGTGTTAGTACCACTGTATTTAATACACCATTTTCTCTGTATTTCGACTAATTCAGTCAGTGAATCGGTAAAAAAAATAATATGAAAAATTTTCTCACGCGGTCTCGCTCAAGCCCTACGGCCTCGTTAGCCTAACCTTTGCCTAAGCGAGAAAAAAAAACAAGGAAAATAGCTTATTTACAGCTAAGACAATTTAATTAATTAGACCAGTTAAAACAACAATGTTTGTTGCTAAATGTTCCATACCGCCTCGTTCCTAAGCCGTACGGCCTCGTTACTATAATCTTCACTTAGGCACAACCGGAAAAATCAGTTTTTAATAACCTAAGACCCTCAAGTAAAGTGTGCTTCCCCCAAGTAAATTGCCCTCCAAAGTAACATTGGGCCGTATTTAAACTAATCCGTTCGCTCTTGTTTCTTTTCCTCCCACGCGTGGAGAATATGGCGAGTAGTTGAATTTCATGACTTTCCGCGAAGTAAAATATCGATTCGTTTCAGAGTCATATTTGGACATGTTTTTGGATGAAACTTTGAAATGAATTTACTATTTCGCAACTTCCTGAGTTTATCATCTAGCTTGAAATTTGTGAGAAAAAAAGTGAGATCACACTAATCTCGTAAAACACTTTTTCAGATGTAGATGGGGGTCGGAATCAAGCAATTAAATGCTTCAGTAACTGAGATCACTCCACAAGTATCGAATGCTCCTGAGAGTACACTGCAAGAATGGATGGATCCCGGGAGCTACCACCCAATTTGGATCACTCTGCTGAGTTCCCCTCCACTTCTCTGGTGTTCTCTTTTCTCCGCTATAGCTGTTTTCATAATGATGATGACTTTACTAAGGAGTCGACTTTGCAGTGACTGGTTACTTTGTTTCTGGACGAAGTTATGGAGCATTAGAATTCAACTTTTTCACTTTGTCGACGTAATCTATGCTAAGTGTTCTCGTTAAACGCTCCAATGTCTCACCACGAATTCCCGTGAGGATGAAAAAGGACTGCGGTATTTTTGTATATTATAACTTTCACTATTGGACGTAAATATAAAAATTACCGTAATCTATTTACATTAAAATTTACATTCTACTTACTATTTACATTTACATCAAAATTACCGTAATCTATTTACATATTTACTTACATTGAAAATCCACCCAAACCAAGGGGATTAAGACATGTTGGTAGTGCTCATGCACGAATCTGACTCTCCCCACTACTGCTAATCACACTAGCAGTGATCTATCAAGCAGCCACTGGTTATACCAGGATAGGTCTGTCCTGCATCTCAGGGAAGCGCGTACCCTGCCGCGAGGCGGGAACAAGCGCGAGGAAGATTATTATTATTATTATTTACATTCTCACGGCAATTCGTAGTGAGACATTGAAGCATTCAACGAGAACACTCAGCAGAGAATGCGTTGAGAAAGTGAAAAGTAGAATTCTAACGCTCCATTAGTTAAAAATTGTTCGAATTCAGGTTTTAGAACCGTTGAAACTCAAAGAAAAATAACACAAAGCCCATAACACATTTTAAAGTGAGTTACGATCAAGTTTGATGATAAAATTCTCGTCTGATGTAATAGAGTATCAAAGATTAACTAGAAAAACTAAAAATAGCGCGATTTCATTGGAATTTCACACTTCTAGACGAAGAAATTCATTAAATACATTGAGTTTGGAAAGAATGAACTCGAAAAGATTCTCTAGGAGAACTTAATCGCTCAACCTAGGTTTTTTATTAAAAAATAAGGCAAAGTGCAATACTTTTTTTGGTAATATTCATAGGTTGGCAATCCGACTCGCTTATAAATAATTGATCTGATTGGAAGCCTGCCATTATAATTAAAACTATAGTTATAAATATTCTATTCCAGTTACTAAAAGCTAGAAAGTCTATAGAATTGTATTTATATATTGGATTTGCAGGTCTATGATGCTTTTCACGACTACTGCAGTCTTTGACCTTCTCATTCTCTTCCCGTTCCTGCAAACTTCTCGATTGGCACCCGGAGATATCCCAATGTTGGTGTTATAACCATCATAGTCGTTCTTTTACTTATTCCCACTTACTCTTATAATAATAGTTATACTTCATAGCTTTGTCACGAGCAAGCGTAGGTTACGCTGTATGACTCTCCAGAAATTCTTGTCTTGCAGTGCGTGGCATAACTTTGAGCTCACCACCAAATTGAACATTTTCCGATGTTTTAGAAGGCGCAACAAAAGAAAACGAACAGCCATGGAGTTGACCACGCAAATAAATAATATGACCCACTTGACAACCGTAATATAGTTTGAATGGAGCATTTCCCGCCAAAAACCGTAAAATCGACTGGGGCATAACTATGAGCTCACTTTTTAAAAAGCTCATTTCAGATGTTTTTTTTTTATTTTTTATATTTTCAAAAAAAGTTTTGTTTTTGCAGATAAATGCCGAGTGCAACGCAACTTTCTCAAGTCGAAAAGGGAAAAATAGACGTGTTATTGGCGAATAAGAAGAGCAATCGTGAGATTGCACGCCAGTTGGGTCGGAGCCCTAATTGTGTGAATAATTACGTCTCTGGTCGACTGAAGACGACTGCACAGAAGAAGGGTGGGCGACCACGAAAGTTTTCGACTCGGGATCGACGCGCAATCGCGAAGAAAGCGTCAAATGCTGCCAAGTCACTGAAGCAGATCGCAGCCGAAGCAGGTGTTCCAGCTTCTAAGAGGACGGTTCGTCGCATTCTTTCGGAAACTGGACACTTTTTCAACTCTAAAATGAAGCCGGCACCTCGATTGACAGAGAATCATAAAACTCGACGCCTGGAATTCGCAACCAGAGAGCACAAACGTGACTGGAGTAAGGTGAGAATCATGACATTATTTGGCTATTGATAAAAAACATTCCTCGGTGCAGGTGGTCTGGTCCGACGAAAAGAAGTGGAATCTGGACGGATGTGACGGCCAACACTCGTATTGGCATGATCTTCGCAAGGACCCGCTGCTCTTCAGTCGCCGTGGACATGGAGGCGGTAGTCTCATGTCTTGGGGTGCGTTTCACGCCGGCGGAACCCTCCCTCTGCAGTTTCCTTCCATGCGAATGAACTCGGATGAGTATCAGGAAGTACTCGCACACGATTTGGTACCGTTTTTCCGTAGCCCAGTTAACAATTCCATGATTTTACTCCATGATAATGCATCCATACACACAAGCACCTCTACAAAATCGTTCCTTTTGTCGAAAAATATACCCGTTTTAGAATGGCCAGTTGTTTCCCCTGATTGTAACCCAGTAGAAAATATCTGGGGGTTGTTAGCTAGACGTGTATATGATGGAGGAAAGCAGTACTCCACAATCGCTGAGCTTAAAAGTTCCATTGAGCAAGAATGGTCTTCTTTGCCTGTTTCTTACCTTCAAAAGTGGTCAGATTCTATGGATAACAGAATTGTCCAGCTTATGATCAGAAAGGGTGCAGCTATCGAATACTAATTAGTTTTATTTTGTTTGTTTCTTAGGAGTTTTTCAAATGAGCTCAAAGTTATGCCACACCACATTTTCCGTTATTTTGAATAAATAAAGTTTTTTTGAGCGGAGTATGGCACTTTTGTGGTGAATATTATTCACTTGAGTGGTCGATTCTATGGCATTTTGTATTTTTTGTTGCGCCTTATAAAACATCGGAAAACTTGCAATTTGGTGGTGAGCTCAAAGTTATGCCACGCACTGTATGCCTCCAAGTTGTAAGTAAACAGTTTCGATGTGTCTATAAAATATGGCCTTGATTTTGCCTCAGAAACTATTTAATCGTATTTTCAACTCTAGCGCATGTCTAAGATGATATATATTAAGAACAACAACAAAAAAAGAAAAATAACCTTTCATAAAAGTAATCCATACATTTCACACTTAATTATAAGAACAGCAAACGAATTTATCACAAATTAACGCATTAAATTAAAAGTAATAGCAGTCATACAGAGAAAGTATGTATTTCAATCCTCCTCTACCTTATTCTTCATTCATTCTGCATCTAAGACTCCTTTTTACTTTGTAACTAATTAGCTCTCCTCCTTTTTTTAGCGAAAGCTTTCAGTACTCAAAAGCTTAATAAACGCTTTCCGATGAGGTTCAAATAAACATATTCTTTTTTTTCAGAGCCAGTACGAAATATTATATAAGTTCTTGTTCTATTGAAATATTTTTCCGTCGAATAATGTATTGCTCACGAAATTTGAATGTAAATTGGATGAATCGAGTTGCCTCTATTTTACAGGGAATTCGTAGATGTGGACAGACCGTGGATGCTCATCATGAGTTATTGCTGTGCTCTACTTGTTCTGACTTCTTTGGGAACGTCCATTTTTGAAGTCTTCACCCAATTATACCCTTCTCTGAAAGAAATGGTTCGTCTTTAACCTCATTATGAAGCTGATATGCTCCTTGAATCGAGGGTGGATTTAAACTAGTATTGAAAAATGTATAAGCCAGTTCCCATATAAATTTTTGAAATATGAGTGGATTTATCACTGAATGGTCCAAATCATTCTGTAAAGAAGTGTAAATGAGGAAAAAATTCAAGAGTTTATGTTAGTTGATTTGATTTGAGTGCTTCTTTGAGGATAATGTTGCAGCGAGCGCTAACTCTGTTCAAGTTAGGAGTGGTGGGACTGCAATTTGGTCTCCCGCTAATTGACGTGTTCTTGGAGAGAGAAAGACAACAATTATCACAACATTGCAATGAAAGTTTGTGCCGCTGGAATAGCGAGAGAAAGGTACGTATTTTTCTGATATCGACAATCGGTTTCGTAAACGCTGACACAAGTTAACTTCCATTTGGAAATTCTACCCTCAAGGTTAAAAATGTCATTCAAATATTGATAAAAACTTACGTAAAATTTAAGTTTTACTGTTATTAAATTGAATTTTTTTTCTAAGCCGACCATCAGTATTAACATTCTTTTACCACTACTTCGACAACGTTTCTTTCTAGTCAGAATTAGTTCAATGTAGTTTAAACTATTTCTGCGCGATTGATCAGAAGATAAAAACATAATATTCAGCATTTTTTCCGAAAAAGATAAAAGGATATACAAATCGAGTTCTCATCAAATATTTTACATCAAAAATTAGAGGTAAATAATAAAACGTAAGTTTGATTTTTGTGAAACTGTTATTTTACAAAAAGCTAAGACTCAAAACTACTTTTGAAATAGCCTTGATAACAAACATGGAGATGTTTTTGTTTCTGAAATAATTCGTCCTAGAAACAAAACCAGGTAATTCCAGGACGCAGTTCTGTGTCTCCTGTTGCTTACATGGATGGCGTGTGTGCTGTCAACTCTTTTCTGTGCCAGTCTCCGCGACCTTCTGCACCTACCCAAATACATTCAAGCTCGTAAAAAAAGTAAGTTCTCTGCTTGATTCGTTAGTTCATACGCAGCCATATAGTTCATACGAAACCCAATGTTTAAAGAATGAGTTCAAAAAAGAGTTACAACAATTAAGTGGGTCAGTGTGGGGCTTCCAGAATAATTTCAACTGCTGTTTTGGAACTTTTATATATCAGATTCTTTTCAGTGCCTGTTTTGGAATGCATGCTTTTTGAACCAGTACACAGAATTTCCCATTGTCACAAGTTTCATTGTCGATGCTTGATGAAGTGAAAACGTAGATTAATTAAGCGATTCAATCAATACAACCTGAAGGTTTCTTAGTCCACTCGAGTTTAAATTTTTACTGAAGAAAAAAGAAGTAAAGAACGGGTTTATTGACTATCTTTCCAACATTGCGAAACTCAATGTTCATATTACAGAGTCATGCAGAGAAGAGGAGGAGAGGAACTCAGCCTCACGCAAAGAGTACTTGGAAAAGTTGGCTGCTCAGAGCGCCCCACCCATCGTATGCTCGAAGAGGAAAGGATCGGAAGCCAGTGTGAATCGGGTCCGAGAAGTCGCCGAAGCTCAACTTCAACTGCTGTCTCAAGATTCTCCTCGAAAGAAAATCTACCACTCGGCCGCTTCTGCACACATAGTTAATAATTCAAACTATCGGAATTCATTTGTAATTTTTCAAAAGGGATTCTTGAACATATTTGGATCCCTTAGGAAAAAAATAACATGTGGAAAAAATTTCAGGAAGCTGAAATTCTTGAACATTTTGCAACTGTTGCAGTCGCCTAAACAAATCTTTCGGAAGAGTTCACGAAGGATTTCTCTAGATCGCCCAGGAGAAGAAATTGATGAGTTATTTCTGAGAAGAAGCCACAGTCTGGCTTGCTCCAAGCCAACTTCACCGCGTCCTCGAATTTCCGTCCAAGAAAAGAACGGAAAAGAAGCACTTATTAGACAGCTTTAACCTCTTCCTCTTGAAAAATTCAGTCCATTGTTAGAGATCTTCTTTCTATGTATTATTTCTAACAAAATGCTGGCTTTTTGTGAGAATTTTGCATGGCGTGTATATTTCATAATTTTTTTTAAAATAACGTCTCTGATCAGAGTTCAGTTATTGAGTTTTGAATTGCATTTTCATTGCAAATTGCATAACTAAGAGCTCTGATTTGCAGACTCCTAAGAGCTCTGATTTGCAGACTCACTATAAATAATAGAAAAATAAAAGTTCAAAGTTTGATTTTTCTGTATATAAAACTTACTTGAAATGCACTTCGTTGTTTTTTTAAACTTTAATTTTCCTTCCAATATGAAAAATCTGATGAGTTACAGACTTCTACTTCAATTGTAAAACTTTCTTTTACTCCCAACTTCCTCAAATTTTTTTCAAAAGCAGGTGTCTCAAGTGTGATATATTTTTAGATACGAAATTCATCGAAACACCTTCACTTTGGAATGATTTCGTTCCAGATTTGTTGTTCAATAAAATACTCGTAGTTTTATGGCTTGAACAAGGAATTTCAGAAAAAGCAAAGCATTTTTCAATGAATCTGTCAGCTAAAAAACATTCCGACCAAGTATGATACATGAAATTTCTTTCAAAGTTCACTTTCCCTATTCCACCCGATGATGGAAATTTGTGAATTCCACAAAAAGCGCTTCACCAAAAAATCCTCAACCCAGTTTTTTGGCAGTTTTTAAGTGTCTTGAGAAATCATAGCCTCTCTCAGTTCACACGGAGAAAAATTAGAAAATTTCTAAGTTTACACGTCAATTACACGTCTACTTAATTCCATGAAACGTCTACCCAATTTAGTGACACGTCTACCTTTTTCGTAAAAACCACCTAAACCACCTACAAAAAAACATCTACCCAAATCAGTGACATGTCTACCTATTTTGGTGAAACGTTTACCTTTTTCAGTGAGACTTCTACCTTATTTGAACAAAACGTCAATGAAATTTCTAACCAAAAAAATGAAACGTCAATTTTTTCATGTAACATCAAGAAAACACTTGCAACTTACCATTTCGCTTTTTTCTCTTCTTTTTAAGGTGCATAATTTATACCAAGGTATAGATTTGTCGGACATGACATCTCGATAAAAAATCTTCACCTAATAAACACAATTCGATAAGGAGCGATTTAGAAAGGGAATGGGAAAGGGGGTTTACCTGAGCAGGGAGGGGAAGGAGACCCTTTAGGAAAAAGAGGTGCTCTACCTAAGCAGTAGTGGGAGGGGATAGATGGAGGGGGACCTGAAGAGAGAAGAGGACCCTGCAGGGGTTAGGAGACCCTAAGGAGAGGGAAGGGAAGATCTGAAAAACAGAAACACTAATTCAGAAGCTTTTTTTTAACGAATTTGGAAGTTGCTAAATTCACCAGTGAGAGCCTTCGTTACTAATCAGTTGATTATTCTTGCCCTCTCGCAGATGACTGTCTTTGACGGCTCTCTTTCTATTCAATCTGCTAAAAAGCTAGAGCTTGGGGCAGTTTTTCGAAGTTGGACATCTTTTAACTTATTTCACAAAACTCAGAAACCAACTATGTTCTACTTTTATTCTTATATGAATTCAGATTTCCGCGAAAAAAAAGGAAGAAAAGAGGATGAATCGGGGTCACAAAAATTACTTATGTATGTTAACGGACCTTGGGAATTGGGTAGGCTTACATGTTTCGAGTGAACTGAGAAAAGGAAGTAATAAGCAAAGCTGAAAAGAAAAGAAGAGATTAGCTATTTTTACCAGGCGGGATCGAACCCAGTCACCTCTTTTCAATCTGGGAGGATGCGCGTTATCATTACGCCAAGTTGACACATTGCTATTCCGTGCAATAGTGCTATATGTATGTATATGAAAGGCTCAATTGCCGTGCCATTAAGATAAGTTGTCGTCTTAACCAGGCGGGTTTCTAAATTAGGTTGACGTTTAATTTTTTGGTAAAATTATCATTGAAATGGGTTGACGTTTTTGTTCCAAAAAGGTTGAAGTTTCACTAAAATAGGTAGACATGTCACTAAATTAGTTAAAAAAATTTTATGAGCTGGGCATGTTTCTCAAAATAGATACACGTTTCACTGAAATACATAGGTAGACGTTTCTTTTATATCCTTATTACATAAAGCAGAATTGAACTCTTCTCGTTTAAAAAAGGTTATCAGGGTTGCCCTTGTGAATAATTGAATGACCAGATAGATTATTCTATCATACTAGAAACTTTCTTCCCCCGTGAAAGTATTACAAAGCATCTTCGTAGAGCATCCTTGCAAAGCCACCAGATGAACATTCCAGATAAAAACGAACATTCCAGATAAAACATACATGAAATTGTTCACTCCGAGTAGTTTTAGAAGTAAGAACTTTTTTAATTCGAAGACTTTAGGTTTGTGTGTTTTTTAGCTCACGAGCACAAAATGTTTCGTTTTGATTATATGTACATTAGATTTTAAATAATACGAAGTTTCAGTTCCGCGTGGAATAGAGTGAATGAAGCGCTAAGGCATCATTACGATTACTCTTGACAATGTCAAGCCAGTTGTTCTTTTTGTTTTTAGTTACGTCGAGAAATATTACATGTTGAAAAAATGTTTTGTGGTCAGATGAGAGATTGTGTTGAAATGAAATGATCACGCTTGCTCTCTCACGTGCCGAGTAATTCTCTTAGAAAGATGTTGAGCAAAATGGTTTACCTCTCAAAATCTATTATGTTTCGTGTGTAGAGGTCGCCTTCTCTTTACTCTATCAAGAGAAAAACAGTTTCTGCTTCCCTCGAAAGAAAGTGCAGGTGACAATCGACACTATCAAAGTTTTGTTACAACATGAGAGTGTCCATCTTATCGATCACCTTAAAAATACGAGAAATAAGATTGGAGATTTGTGAGAAAGACAAACTCTCACTCTCTTCACTGCTGACAGTCTGAGTGTAACTGCCCTCTCAGATGGAAACCTCCTCGACTGAGACTCCCTCAGGGGTGATCATCAATCCACTCAGGCCTCTTATGGTGAGGCACGTCAGAATCGAGGCAGACACTCACAGCATCACTATCAGATGGGAACCGCCATGTGACCGTTCTGTTCCCGTCGATGGCTACAAGGTACGCACAGCGAAAACAACTCATTAAGCAACCAATTCAACTATTGAAGCTATCAAGCTAGAAAAATCAATTTCGATATCACCTTATTAGGGTGTATAAGGTTTTAGTTGTTCTCCGAAGTCGCTCTTTATCGTATTTCTCATTCTTTCTTCACCAGATCATGTTGATGAAACATGAATGCAAGAGAGTCGAGTACAAGTTTCAGGACTTTTCATTTGTTTTTAAAAAAGTGAAACTACTAATTAGTACACTCAGCGGTGCTTGTTCCACTCCTGTTCATATTTTCTCCGGAACTGACAAGGTGTCCTTTCTATCTTTTCTGTGAGTCCCACAATAGATCTGAAGCACCGTATCTTCCAATTAAATACTCATTATCGTATCTTCCTCTTTCTCTATTCAAGGTATATTTCTTGAGTTCCTATATTAAATAGCTTATATTCTCAGCAAGAAGACTGTTTACACGAGTATGGGACTTGGGTTCCTCCTTACACTTTCACTATTTTCTCCTTTTCCCACTAACGCTGAATGAAGCCTTTCCATATGAAATTCACTTCAGTAGCCACTTTTCCGCATCCCAAATTTTCTCGGTTTTGGGTTTCTGTGTTTTTTAGGAGTTAGTTGTTTTCTTCTTTTCTTCAATGTTTAATATCTCCAAATCAATTGTTATCGCATCATCAAACCCTCTCCGATCAATATTCCATTATCAAGGTCATCTTATGTGTCCATATCATACTTATAGAGAGAGATGTCCAAATTTGGTTTCTCATACCTTTCAAAGTTTATATTAAATTTAATGTTTGGTGTAATAGAAAGACGTTTAGCATCATGCGAGATCCCGTTGATAAATACATTCTTACGCAGAATCAAACAAGAAACAAAACAGGCTCAAAGAACTACGCTCCGGCTTATTCAATAGATAAGATAAGTTGTAGGGTTTGGACGATTTTTCTTCAAAACGACCGATTCCGGCTGCGAGATGAATTCGAATTCGACCTATTCTGGCTGCGAGAATTTGGGTTTTTTTAGCCATGAGGAAAATTTTTGTGCCGAAAGTTTGTCCCGTTTCCGCGTTTTAATTTACGAACTTCCTAGGAATTTTAATAAAATATCGTAAATTGAGTTTTTTGCTAATTTTTTGGTGTTTTTCTTGGGATTATATGAACATACACATTTTTGTCTGAAATTAATGTGTTTATCGAAGTAGTTGGGCCAAGCTACACAATGATTTCTACCACCCGAAAAGCAGTTATAATTATGACGAGCACTGTATTACAAACACAGCAATTTATCAAACAAAAAATAGTAGGAAGAGTGTCAAAACTTTTTTTGCTATTCATAAGTGTATTGGCCTATGTTTTTAGCGGGATTGTGAAAAGCCCACAAAAAAGAAAAGGCACAATCCGTTTTAAGCATTTCAAGAAATTTGTAATCTTTCTCAGCCACTGTTTAACCAATCCCCGTTTGAAGCTAGTTCTAGAAAGAACTTTGTCTTTAGATTTAGAATGGAAAAGCTATCTCTTTATGGTATTATAGAAAGACAAGATTATGCTGAGAAGGAAAAGAAACAAAATGATATCTAGAGGCAGAGTGAGAATTGAAGATAATGAGAACTTGAGAAGAAGAGAGAAGGACATAGAGAAAGAAAAGAAATAGGGAAAGAAAGAATCATATAGAAGACAGAAAAAGATGAAGAGAGAAAAAAGAAGGAGTAGTAAAATATAAAAACAGAAAGAAAGGAGACAGAAAAAGAGGACAAAAGAGATTTTGAGAACTTATTGAAATGGAAAACAAAAGAGAAAAAAATCTCCGATTTGAGAGTATGAAAGTGGGTCGTTCGAAGGCTTCTCTTCCCCGTTGCTTGGACATGGGAGCGGTGCCAGTGGAAGTGACAGCCACAGCTCGAGAGCATTGTCTGATGACCATTCAAGATGATGACTCATGGGAAGTACTCAGTGATGCACTTCCATTTCTTCCCCTCAATGGTCTCCCTGAGCGACCGGCCGTATAGGACGCCACTCTTCTTCTCCCGAGAAACAAACTGCAGAGACTCCTCTTATTATTCACTTCCTTTAAACTCAATACCAATCGGTCATTCCTCTTCTTAACTCGAGTAGCTTCGAATCGAAATGTCATCTCGTGGTTTTGAAACCTACAAAAGAAATGTCAGTTTATCAGTCATAACTCGGTCAACTTTTTAATTTTCAAGTCTTAAGAATGACAATTTCCACTTTGATGCTATTGTAATGCAATAACGGTTTCTAGCTTACGTGAATGACTCAAAGAAAACTAAAATAAATGTTCGGTATTGTATGTTTCATATCTCTATCGTCAAAGTTGGCCTTGTTCCTAGCAATCTTTCAAATTGTTCACAGAGAGGGTGTAACAATGGGTGTTAGGAGGATTGAGTAACTGGAGAGTTGCACCAGATATACTTAGTAGACCGCTTAGCGTTAGAACTTCATAAAAATAACGATAGGTAAATGAGATAAGAGTGTAGTAACTGAAACGAGAGAGTGCAAAATGAAGCAATCGAGTAGTTTTTAAAATGGAAGAATAATGACTCACTACAAAAATGTTCTACGAAATACTTGGTATGGTCTGAGACAGACTTTGACTTTTAAAAAAAGGAGTTGAGTGTCCAAAAAATTCTATAAATGTCCAGCGGGAAGTAATTTCTATCCACGTTGGCCAAGCGGGTGTGCAGATCGGAAATGCTTGCTGGGAGCTCTACTGCCTCGAGCATGGCATTCAGCCCGGTCATCTTCCAAATCAATACTTATACAAAAAAGCATATATGTAGTTTCTTCTCACTTACTAGAAAATTGGGATTCTCTCTTATTGGAATCACTTACTCAGAGCACATTGGCAATAAGTGGCTTTTCTGGGCAATCAATGATTCTATTTACATTTTATATACGATAAATTCCAACGCAGACGAGGAGAGAGTGTCGAACAAGATTCAAAAAGTTGGGTTTTCAGTTCTCCGATTGCCTCCAGAGGCTGGTTTCTAATCAGGGTCGCTAGTAGAGAGATGAAGGTTAAAATTGAAAAACGGCCCCACCTTTGCTGGGAAGTCATAAGAAAACAGAACTCGTCAAAACAGTACTGAACCCTCCTCCATCCCTTTCCCCTTCAGTTCCGAATAAACCAGGTAACGACAAATTGAAAAATATATAAACCAGGTAACGACGAACTATTGAAGCATCCAATGAAAATTAGTTATATAAAAAACAAAGGTAGTTGGAGTTAAGGGAATCGTTCTTAGTTACAAACCGTTATTTTCCAACGACTGTGTTATTGATTGAGAAGAGCGAGAAAGAGTGGGCAAGAAAACTAAATTTCTCTATCGGATAAGTAATTTTTTTCCAAATTTATGTTTGTATAGTAGTAAGCATGTCTATATTTCGGTTGTTTTAGATGGTTCGATGATAGAAGACGACTCCTTCGCAGAGGAAACTGACTCTTTCAACACTTTTTTCGCCGAGACAGGTCGCTTATATTTTTTACCTTGTCCTGTCTCTCTCTCTTAATCTTTCACGTTCTCTTTTTTTCTTTCTTTATTATTCCTTTTTCTTATTTATCTTTATTTTTTCTTCTTTTTTTCTCCCCCAATCTTTAAACCTTTCCTATTTCTCTTCGACGCAAGGCTTCTGTTGCAGTGGGAGGCAAGCACGTCCCGCGCGCTCTCTTCGTCGACTTGGAACCCACTGTTGTCGGTTTGTTTTTTTCATGAAGAATCATTCAAGATTCACTGATTTGATTGCACTTCTCAATTTGAAATGAACAAAGTGTATGAGGATACATAGAGAAATAAAGTGATGGAGAGTGATCCAGCGTTAAAATTCAACAAGTACTTTTCTGTCGATAAGATTAAGATAATTTGTACTCTCAACTGTTTCACCACGATTTGTCGTGAAATGCCTATGGACTCCTTTTTAGGAATGTGGTTTCTTCGTTCAAAAATTAGCAAAAACACCGTAATTTATTAGCATTACGCGATTTTTTGCGGTGAAACAAACGAAGGTACAAAATTACCACTCTCTCTCTATTCATCTAACACTCTCTCTCTATTCATCTAACACTCTCTCTCTATTCATCTAACACTCTCTCTCTATTCATCTAACACACTCTCTCTATTCATCTAACAATCTCTCTCTATTCATCTAACACTCTCTCCCTATTCATCTAACACTCTCTCTATTCATCTAACACTCTCTCTATTCATCTAACACTCTCTCTATTCATCTAACAGTAGAAAAGTATTTTTTTTGAATTTTAACGCTCTATGAAAAGGTTTAAAACTATTATTAAATTTAAGATGAAGTGCGAACGGGTACGTACCGTACTCTTTTCCACCCGGAGCAACTTCTCTCAGGCAAAGAAGACGCAGCGAATTGCTATGCGAGGGGGAGGTACACCATCGGAAGGGAGATGATTGACGTTAGATGCTGCTTAATTTCTTCTGATACGAATTTCTTGCAGATAAGTAATGTAGCCGTCTTTATTGATGTAGAGTTGAACAAAGTATACTGAACTAGTTTTTTTATGTACACAAAATTTTTTGATGAATAATTTGTTAGTCTCATAAAAGTTATAGACTAAAGGTCCTCTGAAGGTGGTCATGGACCGATTGAAGAGACTAGCAGAAGCCTGCAGTGGCCTACAAGGCTTTCTCGTCTTTCACTCATTCGGTGGGGGAACTGGATCTGGTTTCCTCTCCCTACTTATGGAGAGACTTTCCACTGAGTACGGGAAAAAGCCAAAGCTTGAATTCGCCATTTATCCTGCTCCCCAAGTGAGTATTATTCAAAATTAAATCAATAATAGAAAGACAGAAAAAATTGTTTAAAAAAAGTAGTTGGAATTTGGCCAAAGTTTTCTTCGAAGTTCAGTCTGTGATGAAAACTGAAGTCTGTGAGTTCAAGTGCCTGGTTGAATTTGTTGTACGATAACAAAAAGTTGTGATATTTTATTTATCGAACAGTCAGTGATATTCAACTTATCGGAAGAGGTAATCTGAGGGATTTCAAGTTTTTATTGATTCGCATTCAAAGTTGACAGAAAACCAAATATCGCTATAACTTTTTGAAGAGGAAGCGTAAAAATAATATATAAAGACCCAATATACCCTGATCGATAGCAGTTATTACCAAGGTTTCCACGTCTATGGTAGAGCCCTACAATGCCATTCTTATGACTCATACGACTCTGGAACACTCGGACTGCACATTCATGGTAGACAACGAGGCAATTTACGATATCTGCAGAAGAAATCTGGACTTGGCCAGGTTTCTTAGAGAATAATGTTTCACAAACTAACCTTTCAAGTTTAATTTCTGAATTTTTTGGTTTTTTTTTACTTGGTAAAGAATTAGAAAACTTTCAATATCACTACTTTGCATCTCATTTAACTTTTTATGTTTGTTTTAAACTATGAACTAAAAATTTAAACTTACCGATTTCTCTAATTTTCAAGCTCTCCAGACCAACCTACACCAACTTGAACCGACTCATCGCCCAGATCGTTTCTTCCATCACAGCTTCTCTGCGTTTTGATGGGGCTCTCAATGTGGATCTCACGGAGTTTCAGACTAACTTGGTTAGCTTACTGGTTTGCAATGAGAAAAGAAACCCCAAGTCCCAAAAGTATTACTCTTGCAGGTACCGTATCCCCGGATCCACTTCCCTCTGGTCACTTATGCGCCCCTCATCTCCGCAGAGAGAGCTTATCACGAGCAGAACACTGTTGCGGATATGACGAATGCCTGTTTCGAGCCAGGCTATCAGATGGTCAAATGTGATCCGAGGAGGGGCAAATACATGGTTGGTTAAAGGGTTATTGTTAGTGAAAGAAGGCAAAATTTTTTAGGGAATTTTCGTAAATCTTAAGGACAAGGGCATGGTAGCTGGTAAGGAAAACCAAGTATAACAATTATTGATCGACAAGTGCTGGTTGATGAATTTATAATAAAGGTGGGTGTAAGTTATAAATTGTGAATGCTGATGAACGTATATCCAATGGATCGAATGACGATTGCTAAGAAACCTAGGTAAATATAATACATACATAGTTTGGCTTTCGGGTTCATAGTTCGAACCTCTTTCGCGAACCAGCCTGGTAACAATTACATTAAATATGGCAATAAAATCCAAAAATTCAACTATGATTAAAACAAGGAAGAATTTATATTTGTCAATTGACCCAGGCGGTTTGTCTCCTCTACCGCGGTGACGTTGTGCCGAAGGATATCAACTCTGCAATTTCCGCTGTCAAGACCAAGAGAACTGTGCAGTTTGTCGAATGGCTCGTAATTCTGAGTTCAAAATAATTATTATTTGGTTGACTCCATAACTCATACAAATCCAAAACAGTATTAACCCCTTCCTAATCACATGACAACAGAGAAAGTGATAACGTGGAATTTTCAACAAAGTTGGAACGGTGTGGTTCTGAGTGTTCCAAGTCCTGCTATTAGAGACTAGGGTAAGTCGTTAAAGCAGGGATCTTCAGATAAAAATACAACGCTAAAAAAAAACGAACAACTCCGAGTACGCTAACAAAAAATCTTCTTTTTTGTTGGTAATCCGAGAGCTTGAATTTATTTTAAACGTATTTGAGGTGTCCGACAGGTTTCAAAGTTGGAATCAATTACCAGCCTCCTACGGTTGTTCCCGGAGGAGATCTCGGTTGGCATGAGAAATTTTTGCTTAATAGGAGAAGAAGCATCTCACAATGCTTTCAGGGAAACTGACGCGTTCGGTCTGTATGATTTCAAACACGACAGCGATTGCGGAGGCGTGGGCTCGGCTCGACCACAAGTTTGATCTCATGTATGCCAAGAGAGCATTTGTGCACTGGTATGTGGGCGAAGGTAAGTTAATTCTGACTTCACAGAAAGCTTACCTTTGTTTTTGAAAATGATTATCCTGATCAAAAATTGGATAACGACGAGCATTTCAAGATCGAACACGAGCTCACTGCTCCACTTTTCATCAAGTTTGTGTATCACTCTAGCAAAGCATAATTTGGAAAATTCTTATTATTACAAATTTAGGCTCTTACTCAACTTAGAAGCGTATCCGAGAAGAGAAGAAAAAAGTTAAGAATATAACGAGATAAGATGGAAGGTAACTGAGTATGGTGTGTTGTGAGGAATGGAAGAAGGAGAATTCGCGGAAGCAAGGGAAGACATGGCTGCTCTCGAGAAGGATTACGAGGAAATCGGAGAAGACGAGTATCTTGATGAGGAGGAAGGTTATTCAGCTTCATTTAGTTTTAGTTCTTTCACTTTCCATTAATCTTTCATTATTTTCGCAAGTTTTTTCTTATCGAAAAATACTTCTTGATTAAAAGTGATTGAGAATAAAGCATCTGCTAAAATTCAAGCGAAGGTAAACGAAGGCTGAAGAAAAGGCAGAGAGAGATAGAGAGAGTTACAGAGAGATAAAGAAGAAAAAAGAAAGAAATAAAGGAATAAAGAAAGAGAGAGAGAGAGATTGAATGCAACCACTGCATACCGGCGATTCAAAGTGTTTTCAAAAATTTCAATAAAGTCACTGCACAACGGCGAGTCATGGAGCGTTAGAATATCACTTTTCACTTTGCTAACTGATTTTTTTCTGCTAACTGATTTTCTGCTATCAGGTTTTTTTGAACGCTCCAATGTCTCACCACGAAAACATGGACTATGGTAAAAAGAAAGAACCTAAAATGTGTACAATTAGTGAGAGGAATATAACGTTCGAGACATGAGCAGCGATGTCTTTTTTTTCTTTAAGCGAGAGAGCGTTCAAAAAAACCAGATAGCAGAAAAATCAGTTAGCAGAAAAAAAATCAGTTAGCAAAGTGAAAAGTGATATTCTAACGCTCCATCACAGTGTGTTCAAATTCTAAAAAAAACGTCGCTGCAATGATAACTGTTTTGGAGGTACGGTATACTCGCAAGCAAACTCTCGAGGGAACACCCGAGGGAGCAGGAGGGCGAGTCGGGGTCCTACCGCCGCGAGTCGAGGCAGAGAGTGACTCAATAAGCTCCTCATATGGCTTTTTTCATTCAATATCCGATTGTCTTCATTCGCTCCTCGGCACTCCTTCTTCAACTATTTTCACTACTCATTCCTTAACATTTGATAGGCGGAGGGGCTGATTTAATGTACAATTGCTCTCTTCTCTCAACATTTAGCTGAGACCTACTCTTCTCACATTCATGTCGTTGAAACTGAACTGAAAAAAAGAAAACTTGTGTTTTTTTAAAAACTAGAGCTTTGATCTGAGGGTAAAAACTTTTCAATTATTTCAATCAGCCACATTAAATCAGCCCTTCTGCCTTAAAATTCATCTGACCAGTTAACTCTCTCGCCAAAAAAAAATTCAAATTTGATCATTTAATTGTCTGGAAAATCCAAATTTCATGTGTTGTGATTGACTTCTTCGTGATGTAAAAGATGACTGATCTTCGAATGTCTCAAATTGATTGGTATCTTCAAGTTGTTCGAATTTTCGTCGACTTCGATAAACTATTTTCCATGTGATAAAAAGCTAGTCTACCGGACGGAATCGAACCCAGCCATCTCGACTCAAACCGGGAACCCGTGTTACCATTACACCACGGGGACACATTGCTATATCATTTGTCATCTCAACCAGGCGTCACTGCCTTTAAACTGTGTAACTTAGCATTTGAAGATTTTCTCCCCATGTATTTGTGAATGTAACATACCGAGGAAAAACATTTTCGTTCAATTTTTTCCTTTGATGGTACTGTGATAAACGCTTGCCTCAAACGTGTAGATAATGTAACAGAGTTTTAAGTCAGAATTACGCTGAAAACATAATTGGAAAAGTTTTTAAGCAATAGATCGAATGCTTTTCCGAACTCTTTTAATGCTTACCTGTACACATTTTGGGTGTCTTATAACTTCTTGCAAAGCTTATCCAGAAACTTTTTCCAGAAAGGGTTGTCTCCAGGGTTACATTTGGGAATGGGTTTAGAAGAGTGAAAGGAAGAGATGAACAGAAAAAAGCATAAAAAGCTAGAGAGGGAGTTGTGAAAGGAAGAGTGAGAGAGAATGAAAAATTAAGAGAAAGAGAGAGAGAGAGAGAGAGGAAAGTGAGAGAGGAAAGAGATAGGGGAGGAAAAGAAAGAGAACGATAAAGTGAGAGAGAAAGAGTTAAAGGGATCAAGTTGAATAGAGAAGATTGAGATGAATAATTCATGGAATTAGTAAGAGACGGATGAAGGGTTGGGAAAGGAAGCGGTGAATAACGCGTTAGACTTGAACGAGAAGTAACGAAAAGGTGACATATGGTGAGACTATGTATTGAGTGATTTAGGTCGGCAAAGAGATATGGTGAGACTATGTATTGAGTGATTTAGGTCGGCAAAGAGATATGGTGAGACTATGTATTGAGTGATTTAGGTCGGCAAAGAGATATGGTGAGACTATGTATTGAGTGATTTAGGTCGGCAAAGAGATATGGTGAGACTATGTATTGAGTGATTTAGGTCGGCAAAGAGATATGGTGAGACTATGTATTGAGTGATTTAGGTCGGCAAAGAGATATGGTGAGACTATGTATTGAGTGATTTAGGTCGGCAAAGAGATATGATGAGACTATGTATTGAGTGATTTAGGTCGGCAAAGAGATATGGTGAGACTATGTATTGAGTGATTTAGGTCGGCAAAGAGATATGATGAGACTATGTATTGAGTGATTTAGGTCGGCAAAGAGATATGGTGAGACTATGTATTGAGTGATTTAGGTCGGCAAAGAGATATGGTGAGACTATGTATTGAGCGATTTAGGTCGGCAAAGAGATATGGTGAGACTATGTATTGAGTGATTTAGGTCGGCAAAGAGATATGGTGAGACTATGTATTGAGTGATTTAGGTCGGCAAAGAGATATGATGAGACTATGTATTGAGTGATTTAGGTCGGCAAAGAGATATGATGAGACTATGTATTGAGTGATTTAGGTCAGCAAAGAGATATGATGAGACTATGTATTGAGTGATTTAGGTCGGCAAAGAGATATGGTGAGACTATGTATTGAGTGATTTAGGTCGGCAAAGAGATATGGTGAGACTATGTATTGAGTGATTTAGGTCGGCAAAGAGATATGATGAGACTATGTATTGAGTGATTTAGGTCGGCAAAGAGATATGGTGAGACTATGTATTGAGTGATTTAGGTCGGCAAAGAGATATGATGAGACTATGTATTGAGTGATTTAGGTCGGCAAAGAGATATGGTGAGACTATGTATTGAGTGATTTAGGTCGGCAAAGAGATATGGTGAGACTATGTATTGAGTGATTTAGGTCGGCAAAGAGATATGGTGAGACTATGTATTGAGTAATTTAGGTCGGCAAAGAGATATGATGAGACTATGTATTGAGTGATTTAGGTCGGCAAAGAGATATGGTGAGACTATGTATTGAGTGATTTAGGTCGGCAAAGAGATATGATGAGACTATGTATTGAGTGATTTAGGTCGGCAAAGAGATATGGTGAGACTATGTATTGAGTGATTTAGGTCGGCAAAGAGATATGATGAGACTATGTATTGAGTGATTTAGGTCAGCAAAGAGATATGATGAGACTATGTATTGAGTGATTTAGGTCGGCAAAGAGATATGGTGAGACTATGTATTGAGTGATTTAGGTCGGCAAAGAGATATGGTGAGACTATGTATTGAGTGATTTAGGTCGGCAAAGAGATATGATGAGACTATGTATTGAGTGATTTAGGTCGGCAAAGAGATATGGTGAGACTATGTATTGAGTGATTTAGGTCGGCAAAGAGATATGATGAGACTATGTATTGAGTGATTTAGGTCGGCAAAGAGATATGGTGAGACTATGTATTGAGTGATTTAGGTCGGCAAAGAGATATGGTGAGACTATGTATTGAGTGATTTAGGTCGGCAAAGAGATATGGTGAGACTATGTATTGAGTAATTTAGGTCGGCAAAGAGATATGATGAGACTATGTATTGAGTGATTTAGGTCGGCAAAGAGATATGGTGAGACTATGTATTGAGTGATTTAGGTCGGCAAAGAGATATGATGAGACTATGTATTGAGTGATTTAGGTCGGCAAAGAGATATGGTGAGACTATGTATTGAGCGAATTAGGTCGGCAAAGAGATATGGTGAGACTATGTATTGAGTGATTTAGGTCGGCAAAGAGATATGGTGAGACTATGTATTGAGCGATTTAGGTCGGCAAGACAGGAAGCTGAAGTTCAAGTAAGAACGAACACCTTTCCGCTTAATTTTTTTCGGGTATACAAATATGTAATGCAATGGATCAATGAAGCGGATGCTGGAAACAGAACAAAAGGAGAAAGTTTCAGGTCCCCGAGCATAGAAGGTAACTAAAGAAACTGGGTGAAGCGGCGCTCTTGATTTTTTTTATTACCTGGCAACCCGAACTTTTCCACTGAACAAGCAGAAAAGTTTTTGCTAAGTCCCATTTTCATCTCGCCCTGGTTGATTTCAACTTCATACTCTTCACTTCGAGTTATATTCTTCCTTGTTTCCCGTTCAGATGGAAGAACTACAGCAACAACATCAACTACAGCAACAACATCAACTACAGCAGCAACAAGAACAACCACAGCACTTCGAGTCGTTCAAGAAAAATGTCAGTTAATGCATGAAAATTCAAACTAAGAGATTTCCATAAAATTTTAGATAGAAGAGACTCTTTTTATAGCTTGAATGATTTCGAAACGAAAAAAATAGGACAAATACAATTTAACTGAAATCAATACCGATTACAGAGCGTAATTTAGCTTGTGAAATAGTTTTTCGCGAGTTTCAGAAGTGTTTCTGTAAAGTTTGGCGAGTTTTCTATGAGCGTTTATGTTGTACATACATATTATTTGTTTATTGTACGCCAACCGTGTTTCCGGAGAGTCGATCGCGCATAAAAACGAAGTCAGCGAAAGTGTAGTGCGTAGATACCTCAAAAACGGCTAATTTTGAATCAAGAAGCATCCTGGACGGCTAAAAAGTTGTCTGAACAAGTAAGAAGACACATTTGCAGGTAAAATATTTTTTGATTTGTTTTAAAAAAAATTTAAGGTAATTTATTGACAAAGTTGCATCGAATTACTTGATAAGGTTTACTCAAGTCGGAGCTCGTTTGAACGTTTTCCGGGATCAAGTATACCATAGCTCGGACAATATTTGAGCCTTAAAATCTTGTCTCTGCGAAACGCAAGGGTTCACCTCGAATAACGGAATACCACAAGAATCAGCGTCTCAGATTTGCCAAGAAAAATGGCTCTTAACTAAAAAAAATTTACAAAAAGTTTATTCCGGTTTTCGAGATTTCGTTTCTGATATAGAGTTTTTATTCTACAGTGAAATTTTTCTGATGTTGAAAAGTTCAATCTGGACGGTCCGGACGCGTTCGGTAGAGAACCAATCTTGAGTGGAGTTGCTCACGAAAATGGCTGCACTGCCCTGTTTGAATGTGTTAACCAGGCGTCACTGCCTTCAAACTGTGTAACTCAGCATTTGAAGATTTGGTACCTCTGATAGTTAAGAGATTCCATATGGGCAGTGATAAACTCTGGGCAGTGGTACTACTGTCACATAATGATCCTCAAACCATGTACTGTTCCACCGTCGACATTGCGGTTTGCAAAGTAGAGCAGATTCTTGCGCTAAACTCGCCAGCATTGAGAGAATCCATAAATATTTCAATAGCAGATGTGTATCCGAACTTGTTCAGACAACTTTTTGACCGTTCAGGATGCTTCTTACTTTAGTAGTTTGCCGGATTTTTGAGAAATCTAAACACTACACTTTCGCTTATTTGTGATCGATCTTACAGGGATGTCGTTGGAGTGCAATGAAGATATAACTGCTTTTTCGGGAACAAAAATCATCGTGAAGCTAACCATGACAACTACGATTAACACAGATTTCGTTTGCGACAAAAAAGTTTAAGTGTCCGCATAGTTATGAATTCGTCTGAAAACTCCAAAAAATTAATAAAGCACTTAATTTAAGATCGTTCCATCTTAAATTCTCAGGAACTTTTGTCAAATACTACGTTATAACATTATAAAACTTCACAGCTTGAATTTGCTCAAAAACAACCAAAAAAGAGGGGTGTCCGCATAATTATGACGATGACTATATTTCATTGTATTGTATTTTCATTCAGATACTTGTCACACGAATGATGATGAGATATGAAGCCCTTGATCTTTTTGATCTTTACAGCGAGAAGTGATCTCAATCCACGTTGGCCAAGCGGGTGTGCAGATCGGAAATGCTTGCTGGGAGCTGTATTGCCTCGAGCATGGGATTCAGCCAGGTGCAGTGAGTAGAATTGAAGCGGAGTTTAAATTATGAGATCAAAAACACACCACGGGCTCTAAAACTTTTTGTATGAAGTCACCGACGAATGGCCTCTTTTTAACTTATCCCTCAAATAACATAAAAAATTATAAACTTCTTTGTCATCAGGAGCATAAATAATAGTATGTAGAACTGGGTTAAACTGTATAAATTATTGCACTCCATTTCTCTGGCGTTTAACAAATACTCCATGATTTATTTTTTTTTTAAATCAACTTTATTGCACAAAAGGTAAAGTTTGACAATTAAACTAATTCAGGCTATATGTTCACGCTCCCCTCCTTCAATAATGGCTCAAATTGTTATTTATCAGAAGTTCACTTTTTTTGAAAATTAGATTGTTTGTGAATTCGATGTTGTGTTAAGATGGGACGATGGTGGAAGATTCAGGCGAGCCAGATGACTTTGACTCATTCAGCACTTTTTTCGCTCAAACAGGTTCCTCTGGATTCTTCATGAGAACATATTTCAGAAGTTCAAAAACACCTTAAGAGTTAAAGGAACAAGTTTATCTGAAAGGCCTACAACTGAATAAATCGGTGGATCACTAGACTTTCAGTCTGGAATCTTCGAATCTTCAACCTCAATTAAAAACATGAATATCAGAATACAGTTGTGTCATTTTATTTTTCGCCAAAATTTATTGATTATGGCGCTTTGTGCTTATAAAACTGAGAGCAAAG
>OZ057407.1:21476373-21554701 GCA_964056735.1 Allodiplogaster pararmata | reverse complement strand
GAAACGAGTGTTCATAGCTTCGAGATTAAAAAATCTTCAGTGTTGTGCAGGCAAAATACGGTTGTTTGTTGTGAATTATCTTTCTTTTTAGTGTACACCCTCAAGCCGTGTTTTTGTTGTGAATTATCTTTCTTTTTAGTGTACACCCTCAAGCCGTGTTTTGTTGTGAATCATATTTCTTTTTAGTGTACACCCTCAAGCCGTGTTTTCGTTGTGAATTATCTTTCTTTTTAGTGTACACCCTCAAGCCGTGTTTTTGTTGTGAATTGTCTTTCTTTTTAGTGTACACCCTCAAGCCGTGTTTTTTTGTGAATCATCTTTCTTTTTAGTGTACACCCTCAAGCCGTGTTTTTGTTCTGAATTATCTTTCTTTTTAGTGTACACCCTCAAGCCGTGTTTTTGTTGTGAATTATCTTTCTTTTTAGTGTACACCCTCAAGCCGTGTTTTTGTTGTGATTTATCTTTCTTTTTAGTGTACACCCTCAAGCCGTGTTTTGTTGTGAATCATCTTTCTTTTTAGTGTACACCCTCAAGCCGTGTTTTTGTTGTGAATTATCTTTCTTTTTAGTGTACACCCTCAAGCCGTGTTTTTGTTGTGAATTATCTTTCTTTTTAGTGTACACCCTCAAGCCGTGTTTTGTTGTGAATCATCTTTCTTTTTAGTGTACACCCTCAAGCCGTGTTTTTGTTGTGAATTATCTTTCTTTTTAGTGTACACCCTCAAGCCGTGTTTTGTTGTGAATCATCTTTCTTTTTAGTGTACACCCTCAAGCCGTGTTTTTGTTGTGAATCATCTTTCTTTTTAGTGTACACCCTCAAGCCGTGTTTTTGTTGTGAATTATCTTTCTTTTTAGTGTAAACCCTCAAGCCGTGTTTTGTTGTGAATCATCTTTCTTTTTAGTGTACACCCTCAAGCCGTGTTTTCGTTGTGAATTATCTTTCTTTTTAGTGTACACCCTCAAGCCGTGTTTTGTTGTGAATCATTTTTCTTTTTAGTGTACACCCTCAAGCCGTGTTTTTGTTGTGAATTATCTTTCTTTTTAGTGTACACCCTCAAGCCGTGTTTTGTTGTGAATCATCTTTCTTTTTAGTGTACACCCTCAAGCCGTGTTTTTGTTGTGAATTATCTTTCTTTTTAGTGTACACCCTCAAGCCGTGTTTTGTTGTGAATCATCTTTCTTTTTAGTGTACACCCTCAAGCCGTGTTTTCGTTGTGAATTATCTTTCTTTTTAGTGTACACCCTCAAGCCGTGTTTTGTTGTGAATCATCTTTCTTTTTAGTGTACACCCTCAAGCCGTGTTTTTGTTGTGAATTATCTTTCTTTTTAGTGTACACCCTCAAGCCGTGTTTTGTTGTGAATCATCTTTCTTTTTAGTGTACACCCTCAAGCCGTGTTTTTGTTGTGAATTATCTTTCTTTTTAGTGTACACCCTCAAGCCGTGTTTTGTTGTGAATTATCTTTCTTTTTAGTGTACACCCTCAAGCCGTGTTTTGTTGTGAATCATCTTTCTTTTTAGTGTACACCCTCAAGCCGTGTTTTTGTTGTGAATTATCTTTCTTTTTAGTGTACACCCTCAAGCCGTGTTTTTGTTGTGAATGATCTTTCTTTTTAGTGTACACCCTCAAGCCGTGTTTTGTTGTGAATCATCGTTCTTTTTAGTGTACACCCTCAAGCCGTGTTTTTGTTGTGAATTATCTTTCTTTTTAGTGTACACCCTCAAGCCGTGTTTTGTTGTGAATCATCTTTCTTTTTAGTGTACACCCTAAAGCCGTGTTTTTGTTGTGAATTATCTTTCTTTTTAGTGTACACCCTCAAGCCGTGTTTCCAAAAAGAATTAGATGCCATCCAGAAGGAAATGCCTACCACTGGGCCATTTCTCATTCTTTGATAACCATTCGTAAATGAACTAGCGTTTTTGTTGATGATTTTTTTCTAAAACAAAAAATGCAATTTTCCTTTATCGTGTTTAAATTTTTCGTACCATTCCATCTGTAGAGACACGCTGGAAGTCGCTCTGGGTAGACGAAGATGAAATAGAAGACGAATCCCACGCAGCAGATTCCCATCCCAAGAGAAGTTACGGCGAACTCCTTCAATTTCGTTTGGTTTTCGCTCACTCTTATTGAAAATGATGAATTTTAACCTGGAAGATCGGGATGATGACGAGGGCGAGCGTTATCATCAAAAATAGATAGATTCTGCAATACATGGAATACGAATCCAATACAATCTTCTTTCTCATTTTCTTTTTTTCGCATTTCGCATTTGAACTGTTCAAGTGAGCTTCCATAGACCATACATAAATAAAGAAACTTTTTTTCTGACAGAATTTCTTTCACACAAACTTTGCGTTACTGTATAAAAAAGGAGGGCAACTACTGTATAAAGGGAAGTCTTTCTCATTCTCTCAACACTTTCTTCGCCTTTTCCATTTGTGATCTCTCCTCTATCTCTTTCTCTTTCTTTTTTTCCTACTTTGTCTCTTAATTTCTCTTCATCGCTTTCTCTCCCTTTCTTCCGATTCTTCTTGATCAAACACTTTCGTAAAAACCTTTAGTAGTCAAGCGACTGGGAAAGTGAGTCAGAAAAGCAAAACTGGTCCCACCTGGGGGAAAGCGACGACCAATTTGGCGCAAGATCCTCTTACATTACAGCGGATACTGCAAAGTTCAGCTCAAATCTACATCAATAACTGAGCAAAAGCTAACAGTGGCAGAGGCATTCTGATGGCCTCCGGATGTACCGGAATTTGGTTGTGCCTGATGATGAGCAGTGCGATCAAAGTAAACACTCGCTGAGCCCAGAATCCAAACATGACATATCCCACAAGGGCATCCAAGTCTCCCACGAAAGAGATACCGAAGGCGAGAGCAGTCTGAAGGAATGCAAAGTCTCGGGCAAATCGAAAGAAAGTGCTAACCTGCTCAAGAACTGAGTTAACCTGTGCGAAGACAGCTACTCTGGGACTCTCATTCTCCTTGTTGACGCAGCTGAAGGCTGCTGGGAGATGTCCTTGGCGTGCCGCGGCGTACATGTATCTGTAGCAAGGAGGTTGACGGGTCGAAGAAGAGAAAAGGAGGAGACTGAGTGGAAGTTGAACCTGCTGCCGGAGAACAGGTTGCTGTTGAGAGAACCAATCAGCAAGATGCCAATCAGGAACGGGATTGAAGAGGCGAACGAACCGAACGTCGCTTGACTGAATACCTGAAAAGTGAAGATACATTTCAAACAAAGAAATAAAAGTTTGAACTTCATCATTTTCATGATAGCGTGAATAATAAATACATATTTTCAAATAGAAAGTTTGTAAATAATATCAGTCGACGAGAGAAAAGGGATGAAAGGTATTGGAGACATTGCAGTAAATATTTCAAAAAACAGTGAAAAATTTGGAACAAATTCTTTCTCAGATTAACCCACCATGGGCGATAAACTTTAAGCCTTAATTGAACTCCAGAAATCATGCGTTTTCTTACAATAACTGACCCAATTTTTTGATGACAAAGAGGTCTTAATTAATAAAAATAAAATATTTGCTAACAGCAGCAACTGCGTTGGTTGATTTGATAGTCTCAATGTCCAAAACGACAAAGTATGCGATGTTTATGGCAACGTATGTAGACGTGACAACGGCGATTCCCGAAAGTAAGGCGAGTGGCATGTTCCTGTTTATGCAAAATTTAGATCATACTGATCTCTAGAATTCGAGATGTCGCGTGTACCTGTTCTGAGAAGAACTAACTTTCTTGGCTGCGCAATCTCTCCCGTTCCCATATTGAGGATGTCCCAACCGGAATACGCCCACAATCCACCATATGTGCCGATTACCAAATCTCCAAGTCGATAGTTCGATCCTCGCATTGGTGCTGCCAGATTTGCATACCAACCTTTAAGAAAAGCGACAATTAGCGGCTTCATATAGGTTGTGAATCGTTTTAAATGTTGTTATCGACTAATTAATCGGAAAAAAGTTTTTTTTTTAATGCAAGCAACAGCAGCAACAACCGCGGCTTTGGTTTTTAAAATATTGTTTTCTTGTTTTCCATTCAACGAATCACTTCACGTGTATCTATTGAAAATTACACTCACGTGTTTTTTGCAGAAAAAATACAGAATTACGAGTTTTAGATCTCGATTATGTTGGTCCTATACAAAGTTTTAATTTTCGACATGCTTGAAAACTCCTGAACTGTTCTGACCTTTGATGAAAAGATAGTAGAAGCCGGTGAATATTATCAAGAAACATGAGAGAAGTTTCGCTACAGTCGCGATTATTTGAAAGCGAGCGGCGAATTTGTTGAGCGAGAAGAAGTTCATCCAAGTCACTAGCACTGAATAAGGTGAATGATCTCTCTCTTCTTCTTTGTTTTGTCTCTCTCTTCCTTTCGCTCTCTCAACCTTTCTCTCTTTCTCTCTCTTTTTCTATTTTTCTCTCTTTCTTTTTCTTCCAAATTTTCTCTCTCCAGTTTCAAGTTTCAAGTAACGCTTGAACACTTACACAAAAGAGAAAATCCGAAAAGCTTTTGGGCCGTTGGAACCAGATTGGGATCGATGTCGTACACCTGATAACATTAAAGTTTATAGATCGATATTTATTTTGATTGGCAATTCAAAATGGAGTTTTCAAAGGGAATCACTAATGCATATGACGTCAGATTTCATAGTACTGGAAAACAAACTTTTCAGAATCCTTTATCTTTTTTGAAAAAAATTTTCTCAACTTACTGTTTAAAAATTGTTAATCAAGGGGAAAAAAGATTCTCAGTTTCATTCATTCATTCCTATTTGCATTTCTCGTGTAAGTCAAGTAAGTTTTTTTTGGTCTTCAGGGTGATGAGGAACAGGAATGTGGCTGGTTCAATACTGAAAAAAAAAACAGAAAAAAAGGTACCTGCTTGAGTCCTTCGATGAGATATTGGCCGAAGGTCTCAGCGATGATGGCTATCGTGGCCGGGTAGGTCATCAAAACACTCACCCACATAAAGGAGAATGCTGAATTAATCAACTCCTTCTGATACGAACAGTCCCACAAATTTTTTTATCTAAGCGATCATTCAACCCGCACACCAACTTTGTGGTTTCTCAAGCAGAAACCCAGTGGTAATATCAGAGAACTGACCAATTGAGTACCATCTGACGTAGCAGATGTAAGCAAAGTCACAGCCGGCTTCTCGAATTGATGTACCCAGTTCGATGTAACACAGCGCGCCTCAACCAGAAAAGTTATGAACTGGTAAGGAGAATTCAACAAAATTTTGAGCTAATTTCTTTCCCTAAACATTATCACGAAAAAGTATAATTATATGTTTTAGGTCAAAAAGTCGCTGTTTAAAAAATTAGAAGTTCTTTATTTTGAAGACTCATAATAAAGTATGTTACTCATGATTGCAATTTACTAGGTAGTTAAGTTAGTATGTATAATGAGCTTTTGTGCGTGTTGAGATATCTACTAAATATTGAAATGGCAACCAGATTGAACCCTCTAAAAAGTCATAAATGGATGACGGGAAAGAGACAAAGCAAGCATTGTATGAAATGATTGAGTTGTCAGGTGTTAAACTATATAGGAAATAAACCGAGTACTGCGATGACTGCGCCTCCAACCCAGACGAGCAGAGAGAGGCCGACGGATTCCGTGCAGCGAACGATCGAGGAGGGAGTGATGAAGATTCCCGATCCGATGATGTTGCCAATTACATAGCTGAACTCACTTAACTTCGTGACTAGATATAACTTAATGACTTTAGAATACAACTATCGGGCCCATCGTACTGATTCAGAGCACTGGCTGTGATTTAGTTCAAGGAAACTTTATTATAACAAACCCAACCATCTCCGAACCCAACCATCTCCGAACCCAACCATCTCCGAACCCAACCATCTCCGAACCCAACCATCTCCGAACCCAACCATCTCTGAACCCAACCATCTTCGAACAAAAACATCTCCGAACCCAACCATCTCCGAACCCTACCATCTCCGACTCCAACCATCTCCGACCCAACCATCTCCAACCCAAACCGGGAGCGCGCGCCACCATTACACCACGGGGACACACCGCTATTCCGTTCGATAGTGTAACAAATAAGGTCTGGTTATTTATTTTACTAACATAAACAGCTTCCGAGTCACGAAAATCCAACACTTCTAGAAGCTATTGCTGACACAGCTAGAGATCATGTATAGCAAGTAAAAAACATGAGGTTACGTATAAGTGTTTCAAACACTCTAGTATACTGTTTAATTACCTGCCCCAATTCATTTGAATGAAAACCTTGTAGCACCGAGGAAGCCAATCTTGTGCTGCTCTTCCATTCCACGGCGAAGATCAGCAACTAAAAAAAAAAGAAGAAAAAAATTAAGGCTCAGATTACCGCCGAAAGAGGAATTAATGAGCGGAAATGGAGTCAAAGTGAGGAGAAGCAAGGAAACCAAAGTAAAATTCATTCATCAGGCCTAAAACGCAGATTAGAAGAGGAGACCAATAGAAATTTTTACGAAAAAGCGAAAAATTAATTTAGCAAACAAGTAAGGAATAATAAAGAAGTGAATATAATTGATTACTTAGAGAGAATTACATGGAGCGAAACATGAAGAGTAGTGATCTTTACAAATTATAATCGAATAAATTATCAAGAAAGGAAAGTTCACGGGTGAGACTGTTCCTGCTATTGAGTTTTATTGTATTTTTGTGCTCCTGATTCTCTCTCTCCTCTGTCTTTAATGCCTCTCTCTCTCTTTCACTTTCTCTCTATCTTTCTCTCTATCCCTCTCTCTCGCCCTCTCTCTCTCTCTCTCTCTCTCTCTCTCTCTCTCTCTCTCTCTCTCTCTCTCTCTCTCTCTCTCTCTCTCTCTGTATCTCTCTATACCTCCAATTCTCTTTTTCGTACTCACTTCCATACTTCAACTCTTCTTTCCATGTATTTTTATAACTCTTTGTTTTTCGCTTCTTCAATAGCAACTTTTTTCTTTAAATATTTATTTATTTGTTTCTGTGCAGAAACGATGAAGAGTCTAATTTGATGGGAGATGAAGCAAAAGAAAGCAAACAGAGAATTAATGGCAAAGATAACATTCTCCGTTGTGAGCTCTAACCTTTTGACATTCTCTAATATTTCGTCATCTTCTTCGAATCTCCGCACAATTTCAACTAAGACGTCAGCAAAGTTCGGAATGCATGAGAAAGAGTTCGAAGACCCTCCCCGACCAATTATGAGTCTAGAAATACGAGAACGTCTCAGGCCTACTCTCAGTCTATTCGCCTATGCACAGTTTCAAGAAATGAGTTGAAAACATTCAGGCTTGCTAGGAGCCTCAACATTTTAAAAATTCTTAGCTTTTTTCCCTGATAAAAAATACAAATTTACGGCAGCTAAAATTTAAAGCTTATTGTTTTGTTTTATAACTTTTTCACATACTTAATCGAGAATTTAAACCAAAAAAACTTTAGAGGCATGCTGGGATTCAATTATGATATTCCGGTTATTTTTTTCAACTTTAAAAAAATTGAGTGCTTAAAATTTTCACATAGTAAGGCTTAAAAACATTGCAAATGACCGTTTGGAACTGCGGAGCTCTAACAAAACTCGTATTCTGTCCGTGCTTGCTAATACGAATCACGCTGAATTCATAAATTTAAGTTGTAGTTTCGGCGGAGTAAAATAAAATAAAAACCTGACCTAAAACTGTATTCTTCATAGACCCTCAGAGTGAAAAAAGAAGCTCCAGTTCTTAATTCAGTTAAAAAAAGAGAAATGAGGAGTTACATGAATAAAGGCTTACATGTCTGTGTACATGTCATTCTCTCATTCGTCTCCCTCCCTGCACGGTTGCTCCTCGCACCGTCTCTTCCCTCGTCTGTGAGAGTCCTTTCCCGAGAAGATTTGGCGCTCCGGGATCGTAGCGCCATCATGATCGACAGAAGAATGAGATGGAGGGACTACTTTGTCAAAGCCGTTAGTCCCCAAGTCCCAAGGAAGGCAGAGAACGCTGAGGAGTGGAGTCGTCACATGTCGCAACAGATCCCATAATCGATGATGTTAAATTACCGATGTGGCTTGCTGATCTTGATAAAGCGTTTAAATTGAAAAAAAAATTGAAAAAAATGTCTGTATCCACCTCCATATTCTGGAAAGAAATCACGGAAAAAGTGCAACGGGAATATGTTTGGAAAAAATCCATCCCAGATTTTGAATTGTTGATGTTGAAAACGATAGTTGAAGAAGGGTATAATCGAGAAAACTGCTCTCATTTCGTCTCAACTTCATTTAATATTAATGAGAATCATTGCTTTCTAGGGAAAACTTGACTCAATTCATCGAAGACTACGATGGCTTGGAGAAAGTTTGAGCATGAGAACTTGAAATCTACGAACTAAGAATGCATCCGACATACTTTAAGTTTGTTATAATAAATAAAGTCTCCGCAAGAACAGAGTCTCTCGAAACTTGCCTTGTACAAAGACCAGAACAGAGTGTAAGGTGAATACTGACTAATAGTCAAAGGAAGTTGAGAAATCGAGTTTTCAGATTCGAAAAACAGGCTATAAAATTACGTTCGTTTTATTATAGTAACAATGTTGAAGTAGAACACTTGTGCGTTAATACAAAAATCACCACGAATCGCTGTAAATACTCAAAAAAACACGGTATTTTTAAAGTTATTTTTGTGTTGACAAGTGAGATCGAGGTAAATGCCGCTGAAAATTTTTTTAAATACAGTAAGTTCTCATCATTTCCGAAGCGGTTCGAGGTGCGATATAATAGCGAACAATTGTTAAACTTTAACAACGTTTGTTTAACAAAATTAATGTTATAGAATGCTACTAGACACTCGCATCTTAATCTGACAAAATATTATTCGACGTCGTTACTGTACCATGAGGAAAGTGATGGAGTTATTCGTGTGATTTTTTATACTATTTTGAAGTTGAACTTCCTGCCAAGGCAGGTTCATTCAAAAATATTGGTAAAGAATTCAAATATATTCGTAAAGGAAGAGTATTCCCAAAAAATCTAGAGATTCTGTTTTGTTAATTTATTTATTTATTCGCTTTCTTATCAACGTCATATGTAGACATGGAGCGCAATAACTCATACAAATCATCACGATTCTACTATGAAATTTTTTGTTTCGTTTAGAAGAGGAAATTTTTCCCTTCTATTAGCCGACACATTTTCCCCATAACATTTTATGAATGATTGAGTTTTCATGAGAAAAAATTTGAGTTTTAGTTGATGATGATGATGAAGATGAGATGTAAAAATTGAAAAGTAAGTTCAAGTGAAGAGAGAAATCCGCTGAAATATTTTATGAATCACAGAAAAAACACCTAATATGTTGAAAAAAGGACATCTGGGGCCGTATTCAGAGATCTAAGATGAACTCATGGGTAAATTTTACTCTAGTATATTGTAGAACTAAGTTCAACTCAGTTCTGTATTCAGAGACAAGACGGCAGAGAGCGTCTCAGCTTTCCTACTAAACTTTAGTATAAAGTCTACTCTCCGAATTCCATTTTGACGAAACTACAATTCAGTATAAAGTTTACCATAAATTTTATTATAGAAAGAAATTTTAGTATTTTAGTATTTGTCTCTGAATACGGCCCCAGATATGAAAGAAACAATAAGAGACAGGGTGAGTGAAAAGAGGAAAGAAAAAGATGAAGAAGAGAAAGTGGAATAGATTAGAGATAAATATCGAATAGTAAAGCAGAAGGGAAAATGTAATGGAATCCCAAGAAAGAGAAGAAAAATCAAATGAGAAAAGAGCTTCATGTGAGAGAAAAAACAAGAGAAATACAATGTGAAGCGGTTGAAGAATAAGTAGCAAAAAAGTGAGCAAGTCAAAAAAGACTAGAAAAAATATTCAGAGAGGGACCGAGGAAGGTAAAAGAGCAAAAAAAGAGATAATGAAAAAAAGATATGAAAAAGTTAGAGGAATTTGAAATCAAAAAGAAGTTGGAAATCATCGAGATAAAAAGAATCAAACGAGAAGCGAAAGAGAACGAAACTCGAAAAGAGAAAAAAAAAGTGAAAGAAAAGCAAGCAGGTGTTGAGTTGAAAAAGTATGAGTGAAGAGGTTGAGAAATAGGAGTTGAAACATCAAAAGGATCGGATAAATGATAAGAAAGGTTTAGAACAAAAGGCATACAATAAAAGAAAAATAGTGAGATGGTAACAATTTAAAACATCCGAGATCGAGAGAGAGAAGAGGGCAGCGAGCTCATTCCACAAGATAGAGTGATGGAAAAAGAGGGAAAAGAGAGAATAAAGAAAAAAGACATAGAAAAAAAGACGAGAGAAAAAGATAAAGGTAAAAGAGATGAAAAAACACAGAGAGAGAGAGAGAGAGAGAGAGATCGAAAAGGACGAGAGATCGAGAAAATGCATGAAAAGAGAGATAAAAAAACATGACTTATGAAGCCACGAGGGTATCGGCTGTTAGAATGCAAGAGCTGCTGTCCCGTCTTCCTGTTGGAAGCCATGTGTGTTTTCATGGATGTTCAAGTAAACCAAAAAAATCAGACGACGTTGAAACTCCTCATGAAGAGAAAGAAAATCCTGAGAACAGGAAAGACTAAAGTTTCATGTTAGAGTGTTTAAGAGAGATGATCGCGATATGTGCTTGTAGATTGATCTATTCCCGGCACTATTACTGAGAGTAAACAGGAATTAAGAAAAATACCGGAGACATTGGAAAGGTTTTTCGTTTACAATTCAACGTCCTCTTCAACTAGAGAGTATCTTATCAGAAATCGTTTCATGTCCCTTGGAATAAGAATAAACCATCACTTAGAAAGCAGAGCAAAATAGACAGTGGACATATGGAGGTTTAATACTTGAAGCCAGCGATATTCGACATAAATAAATTTGTGTTTACAATGATATTAATCCGCATGTTATTACCTAAAGTAATCCACATCTAAACATAGAAACTCGCAAACAAATCAAGAAGTCAAAAATCCGCTTTAAGAGGGAAAAATTGCATCAGTTTTATGCCATCTTTCAGAAGATTATCTGGAAAAAAAGTGTAGCTGGATAAGTGTGGTCTTGAGAAAGATGATGATGATGCAATAATGCAAGATGAAGAGAGATGCCCTCAAAACTTTCCCGTCTATTAACTACACATTTCCGCTTCTCTCTCTTTTCATCGTTACGGGTGCATTATAGGCACGGCACGTTCGCAATTCTAGCAGAACTTCGTTTTCTCATGAATACGTTCAATTTTCTCACCTTCTGGTCATTATTTTTTCTCTCTCTTTCCTTTCTCTCTCTCTCTTTGCTTCCCTCTTTTTTCTACTCTAACTCTTTGTGAAGTTAGTTTTCTTCATCCTTTCAAAGTTTCACCTCTTGTTCTGTTTTGAAGAGAAAAAAGATTTATCCAGACTAGTAGAGTTTATTTAAGTGAGTTGAGAATATGCATAGAGGTTTACTTCGGTTGTTTTACCAACTCTATAGGTATTTGTCAGCACGAAAGGCAAAGCGCATCATATTTCATTTTCCGAACAATGTTTTAAAATGTTGAATGGCACAGCCAAAAGAAAGTAGTGTGAAAAATGTCTGTACATCGAGGTTGGTAAAGTTGATGAATAACTATGTAAACAAATGAAATACATCTGAAAAAGATTGAATATAATTGTTGAACCTATGAAAAACTTAGGTTAGATAGGAAGAAATATTGCAACACAGCCAAAGAAAGAAAGAGATAAAATGAAAGAGTTTTAAAAAAACATAGGAAGAAAGGAAGAGGGCCAGACGGAGAGAAAGAATATAAGAGACTGGATGAGGGAGGCCTTTATCGATTAAAAAATAGCTGAAGCAGTCTCTATTAGCCGGGAGATGTTTTGACCAACGAAAGAATCTCCCAATATATCCCTCCGAAGGATATCCCGCTTTTCTCCCGCTAGAATGTCCCTGATTCGAAATTATATTCAGGCCGTCGAAACGCTGATACTGATTTAGAGTCGAATGAAGTCGAAATAAAGAGGCTGTGAAGTGTCAATATTGAATAATGAAAAGCGGTCTCGGGGCTAAGAAGAGAAGGAAATGGAGGGAAAAAGAAATTTGAGAAGAAGAAAGAGATGAGAACGCAAGAAAAATGATTGAGATTTGAACCATCAGAGAGTTTCAGAAAAAATATCAAAAGAGAAACATCACATACAACCCTAGATATGAAAAAAAAACTGAAAGGAATCTCAAAAAGATAGAGTAAAGACATGGAAGTTGATTGCGAGTAGGAAATGGAGACAAACCGAAAGTGTAAAATAATGGGATGCAGATTGAGAAGAGGGGAAAGGATATAACTCACACAACGTGTTGAAAACATAGTAGAGAAAGAAATAGAAATGAAGAGGTAAATTCAGATTGAAAATGGAAGGGAGAGAGAGAGAGAAAGAGAGAGAGAGAGAGAGAGAGAGAGAGAGAGAGAGAGAGAGAGAGAGAGAGAGAGAGAGAGAGAGGAAAAAAGGTACAGAGAGGGAGAAAGAAAGGAACAGAGAGGGAGAAAGAGGGAGAGAGGGAAAATTGAAACAGACAGAAAGAGAAGAGAGAGAGAGAGAGAGAGAGAGAGAGAGAGAGAGAGAGAGAGAGAGAGAGAGAGAGAGAGAGAGAGAGAAAGAGAGAGCGTTGTGAATATAACATTGAGAATATGGAAGATAATTTGAGAGAGCTAGACGATTGAAAAAAGTGAAGCAGAACGCATGTATTTCATAGAAAATACGACATCGTTAGTCGATTTGTAGGTAGAGTCTCGTCTGCTCTTTCAATTAATTGATCACTTCCACTCTAGAATTCTTGGCATATCATGGGACAAGACAGATTGTCAGGGACTTTATATCATGAGATTTTTATGAGAATAAGCTCAAAGCTGCCTATAAAAAGGCGATCCGACCGAAATTTCAGTATTCTCGCGAGTTTCCCTACTCCTCTTGCCTCTAATGCTATCTTTTTCGGCCGTTCTGATGCATTAAAGCTGATAAAATATAAATACGGAACTACAAAAACAAAAAAAGGAGATACAAATGCTGTAGGTAAAATTCGAATTATCAAACAGGGCACTTCTTGCGTTTAACCACCCCCCTACCAGAGGTACAATGGGTCATACGTCTGACTTATTTACATTTACAAAAACTATTTTTACATCAATTTTCACATTGAAAAACAATATTTACATTAAAATACGCTTAGGCTTCGAAAAAAATTTATGCTAACGAGGCCGTACGGCTTAGGCTAACGAGACCGTATCAAAAAATGCCACTCTCATCTGACCCAATTGAACCTCTGGTAGGGGGGGGGGGTGATTAAACGCAAAAAGTGAATCAAAAAGTTTACTGATGAAACGCAGGTCACCACGAGAGAATTCTTTGCGGATCTTTTAAGTTACATAGAAATGGCACAGCCTCGAGAGTCGCTTTCATTAGAACCGTGTTTTGCATAATGGCCTCCCTCAAGCAGCGCGTTTCTTGAGAGAAAATTAATGTTTTTCACCATTGCTAATCCGGAGTAAGACTGAGAATAGAGTATCTTTCAGTCTAACTCGGAGAAAACAATTTTGATTTTTTTCAAAAACTAAACCCAGCTCAGCTGAGTTTCATCATGGTTTTGAAGAACAAATAAGGTGAGCAAAATATATGTGAACAAATGAGAATGAAGAAAGCAAAAACCTATAAGAAATGATCGTAGATCGTTGCCTCTGGAGACAGCTGTAGTTCATTAGAAAGAGCTTCATTCTTGAAAAATTAGTGCTTGAAATCGTCAAAGCTGAAATAATATCCAGACAAAATAGAGTGGAGGTTAGTTCTTGAAACTAATTTTTCTTTTTGTTTCTTTCTCGTCGCTAGTATTCTGATGTATCAAGTCAATAACGCGTTAGCTATTTTCATTAGTTTTTATTCCTCGCAATGTACACAAAATTCGAGTAGATCGAAAATATTGGATGCTGAAAAACGAAGGGAAAGAGAAAAGTTTTAGATGGAGAGACGGATCAAGAAAACTAGGAACTAATAGCAGTTGATGAAGAAAGCTGAAAGTAGCTAAGCGAGGAAAAAATAGGAATAGATATGACATAGAGTAGGGGGAGAGAGAGAAAGAGAGAGTAGGGGGAGAGAGAGAAAGAGAGAGGAAGAGAGAGTAGGGGGAGAGAGAGAAAGAGAGAGGAAGAGAGAGTAGGGGGAGAGAGAGAAAGAGAGAGTAGGGGGAGAGAGAGAAAGAGAGAGGAAGAGAGAGTAGGGGGAGAGAGAGAAAGAGAGAGTAGGGGGAGAGAGAGAAAGAGAGAGGAAGAGAGAGTAGGGGGAGAGAGAGAAAGAGAGAGGAAGAGAGAGTAGGGGGAGAGAGAGAAAGAGAGAGGAAGAGAGAGTAGGGGGAGAGAGAGAAAGAGAGAGTAGGGGGAGAGAGAGAAAGAGAGAGGAAGAGAGAGTAGGGGGAGAGAGAGAAAGAGAGAGGAAGAGAGAGTAGGGGGAGAGAGAGAAAGAGAGAGTAGGGGGAGAGAGAGAAAAAGAGAGGAAGAGAGAGTAGGGGGAGAGAGAGAAAGAGAGAGGAAGAGAGAGTAGGGGGAGAGAGGAAGAGAGAGGAAGAGAGAGTAGGGGGAGAGAGAGGAAGAGAGAGTAGGGGGAGAGGGAGAAAGAGAGAGGAAGAGAGAGTAGGGGGAGGGAGAGGAAGAGAGAGTAGGGGGAGAGGGAGAAAGAGAGAGGAAGAGAGAGTAGGGGGAGAGAGAAAGAGAGAGGAAGAGAGAGAGTAGGGGGAGAGAGAAAAAGAGAGAGGAAGAGAGAGAGAGTAGGGGGAGAGAGAAAGAGAGAGGAAGAGAGAGTAGGGGAGAGAGAGAAAGAGAGAGGAAGAGAGAGAGTAGGGGGAGAGAGAAAAAGAGAAGAAGAGAGAGTAGGGGGAGAGAGAGAAAGAGAGAGGAAGAGAGAGTAGGGGGAGAGAGAGAAAGAGAGAGGAAGAGAGAGTAGGGGGAGAGAGAGAAAGAGAGGAAGAGAGAGTAGGGGGAGAGAGAGAAAGAGAGAGGAAGAGAGAGTAGAGGGAGAGAGAGAAAGAGAGAGGAAGAGAGAGTAGGGGGAGAGAGAGAAAGAGAGAGGAAGAGAGAGTAGGGGGAGAGAGAGAAAGAGAGAGGAAGAGAGAGTAGGGGGAGAGAGAGGAAGAGAGAGTAGGGGGAGAGGGAGAAAGAGAGAGGAAGAGAGAGTAGGGGGAGAGAGAGGAAGAGAGAGTAGGGGGAGAGGGAGAAAGAGAGGAAGAGAGAGTAGGTGGAGAGAGAAAGAGAGAGGAAGAGAGAGAGTAGGGGGAGAGAGAGAAAGAGAGAGGAAGAGAGAGAGTAGGGGAGAGAGAAAGAGAGAGGAAGAGAGAGTAGGGGAGAGAGAAAGAGAGAGGAAGAGAGAGAGTAGGGGGAGAGAGAGAAAAAGAGAGGAAGAGAGAGTAAGAATCAGTGGAAAAAATAGTATTAGCATGCGGGGAAATTTTGAAAAAACCGAGACGAAGAAAAAAGAGAGAGGCTCGTTGCAAAATGGAAGGCAGTAAGTTGGAGTGATCAGGATTAACTGAGAGCAAACATATCAATTTAGCTCTTAACCAAACTGATTTCATAGTTTATCAGAAACTTTAGAATTTCTCAACGGACGTTTTGTCACTCTTTTGCATTGCACCTGTCACAAACATCCCACAAATCGAAATAGAATACATGAAAAATGAGTTTAAAAGATTTACATAAGATGATTTATTCGTTTGGAAAATTATCAGACTTACTGATTTAGCTTATTCAAACATGATCAGTGAGATAATTTTTTAATACCAAGGAAAAATAACAAATTTCTAAGTTTTGGTTCGGTAACATCGAAGTCAAGGAAGTCAAGCGAATAAAAGAATCCTTCATGATTTTTCCTGTTTTGAAAAATAAAATCTAATGAAGAAAATCTGTCGGAGACAATCAAATCATGCTGTGTTTTTCTGCTTCGTGTAGACCGACAAGTATTTATAGAAGAACTATGAAAAAAGAAATCGAGGGATCTTTTTTTAAAAAGTATTATCTTATTAGAGTATCCACCATAGCAGAAGACTTGATCAAAAGCAACACATGGCTGAGAAGTTCAATGAAAAACTCAAACCAATTCAAGCTTCTTTTTTCTGCTTATTACAATCCAGTAAGACAGAGAAAACAAAATCATATCAGAAACTCTCAAAATCATATTTCAAATATTATTTCTCTTTTAAAGCTCGAGAATTGATCAGAAACCTCATTCAGTTGGTATTATATTTATGTATTAACATTTAATAGTCTCCTCGAGAATCTACTTCTCAAGCTCCTGTTGGAAATTCCTTCATTGCACTTTTTGTTCTTCAATAATGGTTTTTTCTTCGGATACACGTGGCTTCCCAGGTCAAGAACATGTCAACTCTTGAGAATCATTAGGTAATCCTTCGACTTTGCCTTGATTGAAGAAAGAGTTCCCCTCTCGAAAGTACACAATATGTCACGAGACTGTGTGTTCGCAGGGATGGAACTTCTCAGTCAACAGAAAACAATAATAGCAGAAATTTTCTGAACTTTGAAAAGATTCTGAAATACAAGTCGCATCAAAAACTGCATTAAATGTTCATATTGTAATATTTATATGTATCTAATCATTGTTAGTGCGGCAACGTATGTTGTTTTGGTTGTTGAAACTTTTCAGGTGAGATCTTCATTCACTGATTGTATTGGCTGATGTCTGAACGCCTGACAAGGGTCCAACATAAGTTATGGTGTACGGAGGAAAGAATTGACTTAGGATGGAACCATTATCTTTACGTTAAGAACTGAAAACATGCTTTATTGTAGACTTTATACATATATTGATATACCCATTTTACAAAAAAACATTTAAAATTAGGTTTTTTATGATTTTGCGACAAATGAGGCAAAAAACTTTTGAAAAACAGCGGTATTTTTCCCATCTGTGGATGCTATTTCAACGACAAATGACAAAAGAAAAAAAAGTTAGCTGAACAAAGCAAAGGGTTGAACCACCTAATTCAAATTGAAGTTTCAAGATTTCTTGAGATATGAGCGTCAATATAAAAAAAGACAAAAAACAAAATAGCGACCCATATCACCGTGAATAAAAGGATAATTGATTGCATACTCAGACTGAATTTCACGGTATTAATGAGTGATTAACCAATTGAAGTTTAAAAAAAACCTTTTTTGCATGTTTTTACTCAAACAGTCAGACTGAAAGGTTTTTTATTTCTTTTTTTTCCAAGAAAATTACGAAAAAGTTTCAGTTTAAAAATGGGAAGACGGAGAAAAAATCATTCAACAATTCTCAGAGTCTTTTTCTATCTCATAAAACATTGGACTTTGTCGGGGCAAGAGTCAGATTCTTTGAAGTGCTCATTAAAATTTTGTTGACGTCCTCATCTCTGTCAAACGCATTTTACTTTGACAGATTACAGTCTGCAAAGAAATTTTATCGATACTTTCTACCGGTCCGTCATATTCCTACCCTAACTTCATGTTTGGAATAGTCTGGAATAAAGATTAGCGAGCTAGATGTTACGGGCAGAGAAGGGAGAGCTTATCATTGTAGAAATCTAAGCTCAAAGACCGTACGTTTTTCTAATCTCTCAACAGCGCCTGTGAGCTAAGTTCTTTTTTCACAACTCTAATTTCAATTTTCCTCTCTTAGAAGCTCCAGGATGTTTGTAAAGCTCAAGACAGTTAATACTTGAGGTCGAGATGACTGAGACAGTAAGTTTTACACATTTGACTCAATTGATTTGAGTTTACTGCAAAAGCTATGTTTTTATCCGAAATTTCCAAGTAAAAACTACGAGTTTCTTTTATGAAAAGAAGCAAATGTTACAAGAAAAAAGTTCGTTGTTGGAGAGAACGAAATTATTTAAAGAAAATTCTTGGTTTTTTTAAAAAAAACTCACGTGTCAGAGCAATTCCACTGATAGCCACTGTCACTAAACTGAGGATTACTGCTATCCCCGACTGACGATCTTCTGATCGGCTTCGGCTGCATTTCTAAAATTGTTTGTTACTCGTTAAATAGTCGTGAGGCTTCCTTGAAGACAAAAATTCTCCTAACCGCTCCGTTTATGTCAAGTTTATAAGTTCTTTTTCTGCAGGATTCCACAGTGTTCGCACGCTGCCTTTATTGAACTGTGTGCCTTAAACAGTAATTCCTACAACCCTGACTTAAGTAACCGCTACGCTCGAGTGTGACACGTTGCGGATGTCACTCGTCTTGTAAACATTTTTCATGAAAACCAATTTCAAAGTTTAAGATTTTCGCAATCGCCATCGGAAAAGCATAAGATTGAAAGCTAACTCTGGACTTCGGAGCCTTCGGAGCAGTGGGCTGCAAAAAGTGATGTTCTTTACTTGTAGAAAGTTTTAGTAGCTTAGATTGAAATCTACGTAATGTTTTCGCTTTGTTTCAACGTTTTTAGTTTGACCTTTTCCTGTTCTAACCTTAATTCTGTTTGAGAACGCATATTCTTCTTTTTTTGCTTTCTTTTTCTCACTTTTCCCGTAAAAAGTGACATGCTTTTGACTTAGCTACATTGTGCAATGTACTTGATTCTATTTCACTGTGCAATAAAAATTTAAAGTTCACCTTGTACAGATTTCACAGCGAATTCCTCTTAAGTTGTGTCACCATCACTTTTGAAAATTTTGGGAAAATACTTTTTTGAGTGAAGAAGTCTAGAATAAAGAGAAGCTCATCCGTCTCTGCCCTCTATTTATACTTCGTTTTCATTACTCCAGAATCACCGCTCGAAGAGCGGTCTTTTTAAAGTTTTTTTCTTTCACTTGCAAGTCATCTTTGTTGAACTATGCTCCCAACACCATCACAACACAAGTTGCGCTTGATATCGAGCCGAAGATGATAGTTGACTTCAAAAACGTCTCAAACATGTTCTAGTTTTGTGAGCAATAAAACAATTTCCCAGTTACTAATAAATATTGAACTTAATAGTCTGAAAGATTCTAACCAGAAATGCCATCCGGTAAGGGCGAAGGATGTTATGGATTTGGTCCTTGACGTGGCTCAGACTCATATTGTTGCATCTGGTTGTATTACACACAAATCTAATCGAAAAGAAGGCTTGAGACCTATCATATGGTTTGAAGCCGAGTATATTTGGTTCTTTGCATCCACCCCATGTAAAGGACGCTTTTTCAGGGAAGAAGACTTCACTGCGGTTGCTGAGGTCGATGGTGATAGTGAAGAAGCACATGGGTTTTTTAGCCGTACAATGTTCGACAGTTCGAATGAAGAAATCCACTGGATAAAGAAGACATTCCTATAAAAAAACTCTTTTGAATGTTTCTATGTATCAGTTAAACATTATATTCGATCTAGGATCTTCGATGGCCTGATAACTTGTTGAACACGCGAAAAATAGAAAGAATAAAGAAAGATAAGTTTGTTTATCTGAACACGAACTATTTTTCTACTTGTGTTGTAAGGACATGTAATAATAATAGCATTGCAAAATCATGGTTTCAAGAAGGATGATAAAGAAAAGTAAAATGAAAAAAAACTATGAAACTCTACCGGAGTAAACGAAGCAAGCGAAAAATGATTTCGAGTCGATCTGGTCAAGAAAACGAGAAGGAGAAGAATGCGAACTTTCTGAAATTTTTTGAATGATTTGTTGGCGAAGAAGAAATTCAGTAAAATTAACCCAGGACAACATGAAGACGTGTGAGATTTTCGTTTTCGGCTTCGCAGTTCGTTGCCGACGATTCTTCTGCAGCTGAGAAGACTTTGCAAAATTTAAGAAAACATTCAAAACAACCTGAATTCGCTAACCGTGAGATATAATAGACTTTTAAGAAGAACTCTTATGTTTTAATAAAATGGACGAGACTTTTGAGAAACGACCAAACGCGTCCTTGTGAGGCGAAGAAAATGAAACGGAAGAAAGCGAGGGAAATATCCCCGGAGAATCGTATGCGAGCAATGAAGTTCATCGGAGAGTTATTAGAGAAAGAGAGCGATCACTAATAAGGAATTAGAATGATGACATGAAGATAAATAAGTAATTTGAATACAAAGTTTGGGTTGGGCCTACCCTGTATACTATTGCCTTCTCCTCTATAATTTCATTCTCTTGTGTTTTACGCAACAAAAGCGGTCAGTTTCTTCATTGCTTAGCCTGATTCGCGTCCAAAGTTGTTGCAGAAAATAGAACATCTAGGTTTCTTATGGAAAACTTGCGTTCAATTTTCTTAAAGACGAACGATTTTTTGTAATTACTATTTGAGTCGGAGGTTTTATTTACGGTAAAATTGTTCATACTTTAGCAAATCCCTAGAATTAGTTGATGCATTAGAAAAATTGAGTTATACAAGTTCAAGCCCCCGCAGGGTAATTGGGCTTTCGCTAAAGATATCATAATTGTATAGAAAATTCTCTTAGAGAGTGGTCTCAAGAAGAAGAAAAACTTCAGTTAACAGAATGTTTTTTTGTTATTAAAAGTTTTTTGTTTGAGAATTAAGATTGGAGTTTCTTGATAAAGGATGAAAAGAGTTAGAGCGGTACAAGAAAATGGTTAGAGATGCAAAACGGAAGGCTCAGGAGCCGTATATGTTTTTGCGCCTTTGTTTCGATTAACTTTTGCAACAATGTTTTTATTTATTATAAAAAGACATTGAAAGCACAATATTGACTTGTCTCATTTTTAACAATAAAAAAATTATTCACTTTTATGCACAACAATTGAACGATTTTCTTATGCAAGGTTTATGAGGACTCAAGAGTTAAGAATTCACATATTTCAGTCCTTACAAAAACAAATTTTTAAAGTATGTTTCTCACAAAAAGACCCTCAATTGAAAGAAAACTGGATAAATATAGTGTCACGACACAAAAATTTCAGTCAATCGAATTCCGAATGCTCTTGAAAGTTTTTTTGCTTCTTGGATGCGTGGCATTGATCCCAAGCTCGGCAATTGTATGTTACATCATATTCTTTTCATCCAATTTTTGGAAGGTTTTTTTATAATTTCAGCTGTTTGCATGTTGAATGAATATTGTTATCACAAGTTTTCGAAAACTCCAGTTCTTGAGCCAACTAGACCTTGTTATCGGTGATTTAATTCTAGCTGTTTCTTGATAAAGGATGAAAAGAGTTAGAGCGGTACAAGAAAATGGTTAGAGATGCAAAACGGAAGGCTCAGGAGCCGTATATGTTTTTGCGCCTATGTTTCGATTAACTTTTGCAACAATGTTTTTATTTATTATAAAAAGACATTGAAAGCACAATATTGACTTGTCTCATTTTTAACAATAAAAAATTATTCACTTTTCAGCAATGCACAGGTGCGAAGCCAGGTGATGAAGAATGCGAAAATGGAAATAGCTGCTCAACCTTGTTCGTTGTCGACACCTCAAGTATGGCTCAACTGATGGAAAGACATCGAACTGGAAAGCACAAATGTGGAAAAGACTCGGCAACGGGTTGCATTCATGCACTGGAGAGTGCACTCCTGACAATTACATGCTCTTGCGACACGGACCATTGCAACCATGATGGAGGATGGAAGAGCGAAATCGAGAAAATTATTCAGCCTTATCGGCAGAAGCTTCTGGTCAGTGTTCTATTCTAGCATAGGACATCCAATATCTGAGCAAACAGAAGGAATCTTTCAGTAAAATCAAAAGAAGAAACTATAAAGCAGAGATCTTGCAAAAATTGAAAGGTATTGTACAGAAAGAAAAGGATTTATTTGATTCAGTAGTTATAATTAGTAGGTATTTTTTTTAGATGAACGTACTTTATGAATTGTAGCCCAAAAGCTGACAATGAACGAGCAAGGGTTTTGAAAAGCGAAACTTCAATCATTTCACGTGAAAGCTTGCTTCAGGTTCAACAGACGCAAGGCAAATTCCAGCTGACACCTCGCCCGCAATGGACTACTTCCCTTACCTGGAGTTTGCTCTATAATGGAACCACACTCGTCTATAATCATTACACAATCCCTTCGTCGACGAGTGCACTAGGAACAACGGACGATCCACTGAAGGTCATGACTTTTCAATTCCTGAACTTGGCAAAGCAAAAATAATTTATGGGAGAGGAAGAAAAAAAAATCATTTCTGTAGTTATCTTCAAAATCAGTATAAAAAAACCGCCTTCACCGTCATAAAACTAGAATTTCAAAAACGACCACTTTCTCAGTGAAAAGATGAGGTGAGGTTAAGGTAAGCGAGCGATTCTTAAGGTCTTGCTTGACCTGAAAGTAAAAGGATTTTACGGTCTGACTCGCCAAATCTTTACTTGCGAAGTTTTTGAAACTGGGTTTTTTTGAAAGCTCCTTGCTGCGGGTAAGATCTTGGTTCTAATCTATCCACTATTCAAACAAGTTTTAAAATCCCATTCTAGAATAGAACGGTAATATTACAGCCATGATCAGTCTTAATCTCAACTATACTAATATAAATAATCTTTCTCCATGGTCATCTCTGCTTTTATAGCCTTCTCTCTTTCAATCTCACGCTTCTTTGGTGGGCGCTAAGAAACATTCTCGTCAAGATTGGTAACCGTGAGAAAAGTTTGCAGAGGCTTGACCTGAAAGTAAAAGGTCTTGCTTGACCTGAAAGTAAAAGGAGTAAAAGGATCAAGTGAGAAAAAAGGGCTGAGAAATTATGAAGATTGGGCAAAAGAATTGTTAGAGACTTTGAAGAATTGCTTGCTACTCATTATTCTAAAACTTTCCCCAACCAGCCTCCCCCCGTCGTTCTAAAGGCTCTTTCTATAAATATTCAAATGCTAAGTTACACAGTTTAAAGGCAGTGACGCCTGGTTAAGATGACAGATTATTGAGTTATCGCATAGAAATCGTTATCGCACACGGGATCGAACCCAGACCATTTCGACTCAAACCGGGACCGCGTGTTACCATATGAGCCTTTCATATAACACTATCGCACGGAATAGCATTGAATAGCATTGTAATAAACATCTCGAATCGAACCCAGAACATCTCGACTCAAACCGGGAGCGCGTGTTACCATTACACCACTGGGTTTGAGTCGAGATGGTCTGGGTTCGATCCCGCCCGGTGAACTAGCTTTTTTCTGTGCGATAGTTCAATCATTTGCTTTTTTATAGATTTTTTTTAGAAAGACAGGAGGCCTATATTTAGTTATGAGAATTAGAAAGTTGATGCGAATAAACTTTATTTCTAAATCTTGTGAGTTTTGGAGAAGAAAATAAAGTAATGGACACTTTGCAGGATCTGTTCTGGACCCATTGCGAGGTCATCGCAATACTGTTAAATTATTTTGGAATGGCCTCCATTGGCTTTGTTCTCTTGACTCGTTAGTTCTTACCGATAACTTATTCGGATTTCGAGTGTTTCTTTTCCTTTTCTCCCAATCTCTATTTGCAGTTCTTTTCACTTACGAATGCGTGTGGAAAGAAAGATGCTGTGGAAAGTACAGAGTGAGTTGTTCAATTGTGTCGTATTATGCTTTCATATCATTAAATTTCACGAACATCAAATTTTTATTGGAATTTTGGTTGAAACCATCGCAATATTCAAACGAAAGCAAAAGAACACAGTTGGGGGTTGGTCAGGGACTTGAAACAATGGTAGGAATGTGATGAAGAAGTACATAGATACATATTCAAGCTAAAATTGGCCTTTAAATGAATGATGAAGTTTTTTGGGTGTTGAAACTTTTCACTGCTCATAAAAAATATTCATCGAGCTCAATTCCTGCAGAAGAAGAATGATATCGAGGCCAACCTCAGAGGAGCGGCGGATGGAGCCGTTAATAGGAGGCCTGTGCTGAAAGCGCGAAGAAGGCTCAATAAAGCTCTCCCCCCTCAGATCACCCAAGTTGAGCCTCCCAAAGACAAAGAAGAAACTCATCTCATTCCCGTTTAGATTATTATCAAGTAAAATCTGGAATTTTGCTTTATCAATGAACCATTTAAAAAACTTTCGTGTAGTGGATATATGATCTTCGTTTGATTATTTTAATCGTGCAGCTGTAAGTGTGATTTGTTGCCTACAGTATAGTGCAAATTTTTATCTAAAGTACTGTGCAAAAACATTTTTTCTATGTATACCGCTAAAAAGCTTTTTTTACCGGATAGATACTTTGAAAATTTTTGTTTCAGTTCGTAGTTATATGAATAGTATTTGGAGAATAGAAATATAATTAGACTTAATAAAAAACTTGTAGTGAAACAGAGAAATTGGAAAGCTTTTTTATTCCTGAAAGTCTGATTATGATTTATTTCAGTTTTTACATGATTTAATACAATAAAAGATTCACAAAAAGAACTTAATTATGGATAAGAGATTACAAGGCAATCAATATAAATAAAACAACGGCCAAGCGAAAGTCTGAAAGTAACTGCAGACACTTGAGTTATAATAAGAATCACATAATTTTACTCTCTATATTTATTGATTCAAGAAACTTGAAAACAACTTTTCTAGCTGAGAATGGAAAAAAAATAGAAGGAAGGGCGTTCCATTAATTCAAAACTCTTTTCTTAGAAATTTCTTCTATCTGTTTGTCCATCACAACGGCAACAAGGGTTCCCAATGATGTCCTCTAGTTCTAGTACAATGAGACAATGACAAGAAAATTGGGCAAGCGATATCTAATCTTTGAGTACTATCCTATATAAAGTGAACACGTCATCGAAAAGACGAAGTTCTCGAAGGCTTTCGCATTCAAGCCTTCTTCTCTCGTATGATAAGCTGATTCCTGCCCCATTGAAAATTTGTCTAGTGAATTTTCTTTGAATAGAATAGTGAGAGTTCCGCGGGTTTCTGTCCCTTTCCCTTACATGTCCCAAAACGCAGACAAGAAAGAGATGATTTTATACTGGTTCACATTACATGACTACAATAATTATAAGATTTGAGTTTCGACATTATTAATACGATATGAATGTGATTGAATATGAATGTGAGCTCGATATGAATATGATAACATATGAATAAGATATGAATATAGTGACACCTACGACATCGGCAAGTGCCGACCGTGAGAGGCGTAAATATAAGGCTTGAACTGACGTAGAGCTACTATAATGGCTCCTAACTCAATTTGGATAGTGGACCATCGTCTCTCCGCTTCTGCTAGAGTTCGAGAGTGGTAAGCTATGACTACGTAGCTCTTTGAATCTTCCTCTGTTTCTTGCATCAGTGCTGCTGCCTGTGCTACCGTACTAGCGTCTGAGAAGATATGAAATGGTCTAATATAGTCGGGAAAGCCGAGTATTGGGCTGCTGCATAGCTTGTTTCTTAATTCTTCGAAAGCGTTGTCCTGCTCTTTACCCCAGATAAACTTTGCCTTCTTTCTGTTTAGCTTGTTAAGGGGTTCTGCTATGTTGGCGAAGTTTTGAATGAATTTACGGAAAAAGTTTGCCATGCCCACGAAGCGTCTTACCTCAGCAAGAGATTTAGGTGTAGGGTACTCACGAATAGCTCTGAGGTTTCTTTCTGCTGGAGAGTACGTTTTGCCTGAAATGTTGTGGCCCAAGAACGTTATTTTCTTTCGAGCGAAGTCACATTTCTGTGGAGCAGCTTTTAGATTGAACTGACGTAGGCGTTCTAGTACTTTCCTCAGCGATAAGAGGTGGTTCTGGAAGTTATCTGAGAAAACGAGAATATCATCAATATATGAAATGACATTTTGTTCGAGGCCTGCCAAAACTACGGCCATTGTACGTGCGAAGTAGCTACCAGCTGATTTTAATTCAAAAGGCATATGAGTCATTTGGTAGACCTTGTTTTCGGTTATGATATCACATTTGTAACTACTAGCATCGTCGAGTGGGAGTTGCAGGTACCCACTAGCCAAATCGAACGATGAGTAGTATCTATGCCCTCCTATTTTCTCTAGAACAGTGTCTATTCTTGGCATGGGAAAATGGTCGAGAATGGTGATCTCGTTCAATTTCCGGAAATCCAAGCAAACTCGCAATGAGCCGTCTTTCTTTTGGACCAGGACTATGTTGAGACGCTCAACCGGGACACAGCCCCGGGAGAGCGTTGGGGAACCCCCCTCCAGAGCGAGTTCTGGGTCGATATCTGGGCCCTTCTTCGCTCGGGTGGCCATAGGATGCGCGTTGTTCATGCGAACTGGAATGGGAAATAATTAAATGATTTCGAAACATTCCTGTTTTGTTTTGCATTAATAGCCTTCGCGAAATCAAACACAATTCCTTCATAGATTTTCATTTTGAGCATCAAAGACTCCGGTTCTTGCAACAAAAAAAATTCCTAAAACGCAACAAATTTCCAGTCAATTTAGGAACTTTTTTTGAAATGAGAGACCAGGTCAATGCACAATCAGAAATCCTATCAAGAGCCGACTGCAAGGACTTTGAGCAATCCTGACATCATCAGCATATAGGAAACAGAATACGTTGGAGGGAAGAAGATCAACGATATCATTTATAAAAATAGTGAACAAAAAGGTCCTAATGAGCTACCCTGAGGAACTTTCAAATAACATTCTCTCCTTGGTGACATTTAATAATTGAAACTCACATAACATACAAGGCACATTAATTGTTCCCTTTTCCGCATTATCATCTGATATTTCAACAGTCTGCTTCATTCATATAGTCTTATTGCTACATATCTTAGAAAGCTGTTAAAAGAAACATTGCCTCTATTCATATTGACAAAACACCTTATGGTGTCTTTAATACATTCTTGACATACGGCGCGATTCCTTGTTGAGGAATCCTCGTTTACCTACGTTTTGCTTACTCCAATGATGCTCCTTTAAATGCTCTATACGCCTTCTTCTTCTGAGCTGAAGTATGGTGAGCTCTTCCGGCCAGCTCCTTCACAAGCTTGCTAGAACTCTTTTCGTAAATGATCCGTCGATATTGGGTTGCCTATATATACTTAAACAATGGAAACGAGGGCGAGTATTTCTAACTGGGATGAGCTACATATGTATGCCATAGGAAACCTGGTTCAGAGTTATTGCTCCCATGGCTGACCGACAGATTATTAAATTTGAAGAATAGGACTGGAATGTGCAACTGTGTCGTCGTTGCGAACAGTCCTAGTACATCGGTTGGTATCTCAACTTTCTATTTCAGTGATTAGTTCAGTCCGAACGTTGAACTCATCACGAAAAACAGTCATTGGAACCGAAAATTGGTAGACGCTATGACATCTGGTGATCGATAACTGAGATAATGTATTATACATATTTGTTCTCCAACTGCTCTTCTTCAGACATTTAACTCGTCCGATAACTTTAGCACTACCTTTCCCACTTTATTCATTTCTTGCTCGTCTAAATCCAATTCTAATGGAGCCTCCCTTTGAGACACCTCCTCTTAGTAACGCTACTACCTCGGCATATTATTCGAAATGCCACGAGCCCACATTTCGGTCCTTCAATCGTCTCAGTCAGCCTATTTCTTTGAGGTCAGTCAAGGTAACGCTTCTTTTGTTTCTGATGATTTGGGTGGGTGGGCGGGACTCATACTTTCATTCTTGTAATTGGCGACGTAGTCGCTTTGACCGTCCCTAAGATACGACTATAAGCCTTGTATTCTTGCTTAACTTCAGCCACGAATAGATATATTTGTAACTCATATCATGCAGTCATTGTAACTCCGATCCCACATTCCAACGCTTCTTCGTACATTTTTTGTAAGCCATAAACTACCTAAGACATCGGAGTCTGCTGCACTCCGCGATTGCTCCTGGCGCGACTTCTTAAGGTACTTCATTCAACCTCAGTGTCAGCCATCTCTCAATACTCTAGCGTTCTCCTCCTTCATCTTGATTTGGGTGGGTGGGCGGGACTCATACTACCACTTAAAGCATCTTGCTTTAACGCACGATAAACGTAGACTGAGTTACTTCCCTCTCTCGTCTTCCCGTATGCTGCGCATACGCAACGCACCTACAGTACACTCCCTAAGGCGCGTATTCAAACACCAATTCGACTTGCGGTGTGATCAAGAATGACGAAGCGATGGGGTTAACTAACTAACTTTTACTCGGGACGCTGCCCCGAAAACTCGCTGAAGGCAAGGGGACTAACCTTCGCTCTGCCGCTGGCCGCAATCTTGCGTTCGAATGTTCTGCCGCTACTTACTCATTCCTTTTCGAAATTAACTTAACAGTTATTTAATTATTTACCTCGTTTTCTTCGACTACTCATATTCCTTTACTTCTCTCTCTTTTTTTTTGTTGTTGTTATCTATATCTTCTTTCTTTCCCCTTTTCTCTCTTTTTGCTCTTCCTGGCTTCTTTTCCTCATTTCTTCTTCCTATTTTTCTCTTTTTCATTACTCCTTTACTTTTTCTTTCTCTTTATCTTTTTTTCTTTCTCTTTATCTTTCTCTTTTTGAATTTCTTAATACTTGGCGAAACACAGCAGTGAATCACCAAGCAGGGCTCTCTTTTTTCTCTTTTTTTAAAATCTTTTTTCTCTTTTTCTTTCTCTTTCTCTTTTTTTTCTCTTTACCTTTCTCTTTTTTGAATTTCTAATACTTGGCGAAACACAGCAGCGAATCACCAAGCAGGGCTCTCTTTTTTCTCTTTTTTTAAAATCTTTTTTCTCTTTTTCTTTCTCTTTCTCTTTTTTTTCTCTTTACCTTTCTCTTTTTTGAATTTCTAATACTTGGCGAAACACAGCAGCGAATCACCAAGCAGGGCTCTCTTTTTTCTCTTTTTTTTAATATCTTTTTTCTCTTTTTCTTTCTCTTTCTCTTTTTTTTCTCTTTACCTTTCTCTTTTTTGAATTTCTAATACTTGGCGAAACACAGCAGCGAATCACCAAGCAGGGCTCTCTTTTTTCTCTTTTTTTAAAATCTTTTTTCTCTTTTTCTTTCTCTTTCTCTTTTTTTTTCTCTTTACCTTTCTCTTTTTTGAATTTCTAATACTTGGCGAAACACAGCAGCGAATCACCAAGCAGGGCTCTCTTTTTTCTCTTTTTTAATATCTTTTTTCTCTTTTTCTTTCTCTTTCTCTTTTTTTTCTCTTTACCTTTCTCTTTTTTGAATTTCTTAATACTTGGCGAAACACAGCAGCGAATCACCAAGCAGGGCTCTCTTTTTTCTCTTTTTTTATATCTTTTTTCTCTTTTTCTTTCTCTTTCTCTTTTTTTTTCTCTTTACCTTTCTCTTTTTTGAATTTCTAATACTTGGCGAAACACAGCAGCGAATCACCAAGCAGGGCTCTCTTTTTTCTCTTTTTTTATATCTTTTTTCTCGTTTTCTTTCTCTTTCTCTTTTTTTTCTCTTTACCTTTCTCTTTTTTTGAATTTCTAATACTTGGCGAAACACAGCAGCGAATCACCAATCAGGGCTCTCTTTTTTCTCTTTTTTTAAAATCTTTTTTCTCTTTTTTTAAAATCTTTTTTCTCTTTTTCTTTCTCTTTCTCTTTTTTTTCTCTTTACCTTTCTCTTTTTTGAATTTCTTAATACTTGGCGAAACACAGCAGCGAATCACCAATCAGGGCTCTCTTTTTTCTCTTTTTTTAAATTCTTTTTTTCTCTTTTTCTTTCTCTTTCTCTTTTTTTTCTCTTTACCTTTCTCTTTTTTGAATTTCTAATACTTGGCGAAACACAGCAGCGAATCACCAAGCAGGGCTCTCTTTTTTCTCTTTTTTTAAAATCTTTTTTCTCTTTTTCTTTCTCTTTCTCTTTTTTTTTTCTCTTTACCTTTCTCTTTTTTGAATTTCTAATACTTGGCGAAACACAGCAGCGAATCACCAATCAGGGCTCTCTTTTTTCTCTTTTTTTAAAATCTTTTTTCTCTTTTTCTTTCTCTTTCTCTTTTTTTTCTCTTTACCTTTCTCTTTTTTTGAATTTCTAATACTTGGCGAAACACAGCAGCGAATCACCAAGCAGGGCTCTCTTTTTTCTCTTTTTTTAAAATCTTTTTTCTCTTTCTCTTTCTCTTTTTTTTCTCTTTACCTTTCTCTTTTTTTGAATTTCTAATACTTGGCGAAACACAGCAGCGAATCACCAAGCAGGGCTCTCTTTTTTCTCTTTTTTTATATCTTTTTTCTCTTTTTCTTTCTCTTTCTCTTTTTTTTTTCTCTTTACCTTTCTCTTTTTTTGAATTTCTAATACTTGGCGAAACACAGCAGCGAATCACCAAGCAGGGCTCTCTTTTTTCTCTTTTTTTAAAATCTTTTTTCTCTTTTTCTTTCTCTTTCTCTTTTTTTTTTCTCTTTACCTTTCTCTTTTTTGAATTTCTAATACTTGGCGAAACACAGCAGCGAATCACCAATCAGGGCTCTCTTTTTTCTCTTTTTTTAAAATCTTTTTTCTCTTTTTCTTTCTCTTTCTCTTTTTTTTCTCTTTACCTTTCTCTTTTTTTGAATTTCTAATACTTGGCGAAACACAGCAGCGAATCACCAAGCAGGGCTCTCTTTTTTCTCTTTTTTTAAAATCTTTTTTCTCTTTCTCTTTCTCTTTTTTTTCTCTTTACCTTTCTCTTTTTTTGAATTTCTAATACTTGGCGAAACACAGCAGCGAATCACCAAGCAGGGCTCTCTTTTTTCTCTTTTTTTATATCTTTTTTCTCTTTTTCTTTCTCTTTCTCTTTTTTTTCTCTTTACCTTTCTCTTTTTTAAATTTCTAATACTTGGCGAAACACAGCAGCGAATCACCAAGCAGGGCTCTCTTTTTTCTCTTTTTTTTAAATCTTTTCTCTCTTTTTCTTTCTCTTTCTCTTTTTTTTCTCTTTACCTTTCTCTTTTTTTGAATTTCTAATACTTGGCGAAACACAGCAGCGAATCACCAAGCAGGGCTCTCTTTTTTCTCTTTTTTTAAAATCTTTTTTCTCTTTTTCTTTCTCTTTCTCTTTTTTTTCTCTTTACCTTTCTCTTTTTTTGAATTTCTAATACTTGGCGAAACACAGCAGCGAATCACCAAGCAGGGCTCTCTTTTTTCTCTTTTTTTATATCTTTTTTCTCTTTTTCTTTCTCTTTCTCTTTTTTTTCTCTTTACCTTTCTCTTTTTTGAATTTCTAATACTTGGCGAAACACAGCAGCGAATCACCAAGCAGGGCTCTCTTTTTTCTCTTTTTTTTTAAAATCTTTTTTCTCTTTTTCTTTCTCTTTCTCTTTTTTTTCTCTTTACCTTTCTCTTTTTTTGAATTTCTAATACTTGGCGAAACACAGCAGCGTATCACCAAGCAGGGCTCCCTTTTTTCTCTTTTTTAAAAATCTTTTTTCTCTTTTTCTTTCTCTTTCTCTTTTTTTTCTCTTTACCTTTCTCTTTTTTTGAATTTCTAATACTTGGCGAAACACAGCAGCGAATCACCAAGCAGGGCTCTCTTTTTTCTCTTTTTTTTTATATCTTTTTTCTCTTTTTCTTTCTCTTTCTCTTTTTTTTCTCTTTACCTTTCTCTTTTTTGAATTTCTAATACTTGGCGAAACACAGCAGCGAATCACCAAGCAGGGCTCTCTTTTTTCTCTTTTTTTATATCTTTTTTTCTCTTTTTCTCTCTCTTTCTCTTTTTTTTCTCTTTACCTTTCTCTTTTTTGAATTTCTTAATACATGGCGAAACACAGCAGCGAATCACCAAGCAGGGCTCTCTTTTTTCTCTTTTTTTATATCTTTTTTCTCTTTTTCTTTCTCTTTCTCTTTTTTTTCTCTTTACCTTTCTCTTTTTTGAATTTCTAATACTTGGCGAAACACAGCAGCGAATCACCAAGCAGGGCTCTCTTTTTTCTCTTTTTTTAAAATCTTTTTTCTCTTTTTCTTTCTCTTTCTCTTTTTTTTCTCTTTACCTTTCTCTTTTTTTGAATTTCTAATACTTGGCGAAACACAGCAGCGAATCACCAAGCAGGGCTCTCTTTTTTCTCTTTTTTTATATCTTTTTTCTCTTTTTCTTTCTCTTTCTCTTTTTTTCTCTTTACCTTTCTCTTTTTTGAATTTCTAATACTTGGCGAAACACAGCAGCGAATCACCAAGCAGGGCTCTCTTTTTTCTCTTTTTTTTTTAAATCTTTTTTTCTCTTTTTCTTTCTCTTTCTTTTTTTTTTCTCTTTACCTTTCTCTTTTTTGAATTTCTTAATACTTGGCGAAACACAGCAGCGAATCACCAATCAGGGCTCTCTTTTTTCTCTTTTTTTAAAATCTTTTTTCTCTTTTTTTAAAATCTTTTTTCTCTTTTTCTTTCTCTTTCTCTTTTTTTTCTCTTTACCTTTCTCTTTTTTGAATTTCTTAATACTTGGCGAAACACAGCAGCGAATCACCAATCAGGGCTCTCTTTTTTCTCTTTTTTTATATCTTTTTTCTCTTTTTCTTTCTCTTTCTCTTTTTTTTCTCTTTACCTTTCTCTTTTTTGAATTTCTTAATACTTGGCGAAACACAGCAGCGAATCACCAATCAGGGCTCTCTTTTTTCTCTTTTTTTAAAATCTTTTTTCTCTTTTTCTTTCTCTTTCTCTTTTTTTTCTCTTTACCTTTCTCTTTTTTGAATTTCTTAATACTTGGCGAAACACAGCAGCGAATCACCAATCAGGGCTCTCTTTTTTCTCTTTTTTAAAATTCTTTTTTCTCTTTTTCTTTCTCTTTCTCTTTTTTTCTCTTTACCTTTCTCTTTTTTGAATTTCTTAATACATGGCGAAACACAGCAGCGAATCACCAAGCAGGGCTCTCTTTTTTCTCTTTTTTTATATCTTTTTTCTCTTTTTCTTTCTCTTTCTCTTTTTTTTCTCTTTACCTTTCTCTTTTTTGAATTTCTAATACTTGGCGAAACACAGCAGCGAATCACCAAGCAGGGCTCTCTTTTTTCTCTTTTTTTATATCTTTTTTCTCGTTTTCTTTCTCTTTCTCTTTTTTTTCTCTTTACCTTTCTCTTTTTTTGAATTTCTAATACTTGGCGAAACACAGCAGCGAATCACCAAGCAGGGCTCTCTTTTTTCTCTTTTTTTAAAATCTTTTTTCTCTTTTTCTTTCTCTTTCTCTTTTTTTTCTCTTTACCTTTCTCTTTTTTTGAATTTCTAATACTTGGCGAAACACAGCAGCGAATCACCAAGCAGGGCTCTCTTTTTTCTCTTTTTTAAAAATCTTTTTTCTCTTTCTCTTTCTCTTTTTTTTCTCTTCACCTTTCTCTTTTTTTGAATTTCTAATACTTGGCGAAACACAGCAGCGAATCACCAAGCAGGGCTCTCTTTTTTCTCTTTTTTAAAAATCTTTTTTCTCTTTCTCTTTCTCTTTTTTTTCTCTTCACCTTTCTCTTTTTTTGAATTTCTAATACTTGGCGAAACACAGCAGCGAATCACCAAGCAGGGCTCTCTTTTTTCTCTTTTTTTATATCTTTTTTCTCTTTTTCTTTCTCTTTCTCTTTTTTTCTCTTTACCTTTCTCTTTTTTAAATTTCTAATACTTGGCGAAACACAGCAGCGAATCACCAAGCAGGGCTCTCTTTTTTCTCTTTTTTTAAAATCTTTTTTCTCTTTTTCTTTCTCTTTCTCTTTTTTTTCTCTTTACCTTTCTCTTTTTTTGAATTTCTAATACTTGGCGAAACACAGCAGCGAATCACAAAGCAGGGCTCTCTTTTTTCTCTTTTTTTAAAATCTTTTTTCTCTTTTTCTTTCTCTTTCTCTTTTTTTTCTCTTTACCTTTCTCTTTTTTTGAATTTCTAATACTTGGCGAAACACAGCAGCGAATCACCAAGCAGGGCTCTCTTTTTTCTCTTTTTTTATATCTTTTTTCTCTTTTTCTTTCTCTTTCTCTTTTTTTTCTCTTTACCTTTCTCTTTTTTGAATTTCTAATACTTGGCGAAACACAGCAGCGAATCACCAAGCAGGGCTCTCTTTTTTCTCTTTTTTTAAAAATCTTTTTTCTCTTTTTCTTTCTCTTTCTCTTTTTTTTCTCTTTACCTTTCTCTTTTTTTGAATTTCTAATACTTGGCGAAACACAGCAGCGTATCACCAAGCAGGGCTCTCTTTTTTCTCTTTTTTTAAAATCTTTTTTCTCTTTTTCTTTCTCTTTCTCTTTTTTTTCTCTTTACCTTTCTCTTTTTTTGAATTTCTAATACTTGGCGAAACACAGCAGCGAATCACCAAGCAGGGCTCTCTTTTTTCTCTTTTTTTATATCTTTTTTCTCTTTTTCTTTCTCTTTCTCTTTTTTTCTCTTTACCTTTCTCTTTTTTGAATTTCTAATACTTGGCGAAACACAGCAGCGAATCACCAAGCAGGGCTCTCTTTTTTCTCTTTTTTTTAAATCTTTTTTTCTCTTTTTTCTTTCTCTTTCTCTTTTTTTTCTCTTTACCTTTCTCTTTTTTGAATTTCTTAATACTTGGCGAAACACAGCAGCGAATCACCAATCAGGGCTCTCTTTTTTCTCTTTTTTTAAAATCTTTTTTCTCTTTTTTTAAAATCTTTTTTCTCTTTTTCTTTCTCTTTCTCTTTTTTTTCTCTTTACCTTTCTCTTTTTTGAATTTCTCAATACTTGGCGAAACACAGCAGCGAATCACCAATCAGGGCTCTTTTTTTTCTCTTTTTTTATATCTTTTTTCTCTTTTTCTTTCTCTTTCTCTTTTTTTTCTCTTTACCTTTCTCTTTTTTGAATTTCTTAATACTTGGCGAAACACAGCAGCGAATCACCAATCAGGGCTCTCTTTTTTCTCTTTTTTTAAAATCTTTTTTCTCTTTTTTTAAAATCTTTTTTCTCTTTTTCTTTCTCTTTCTCTTTTTTTTCTCTTTACCTTTCTCTTTTTTGAATTTCTTAATACTTGGCGAAACACAGCAGCGAATCACCAATCAGGGCTCTCTTTTTTCTCTTTTTTAAAATTCTTTTTTCTCTTTTTCTTTCTCTTTCTCTTTTTTTTCTCTTTACCTTTCTCTTTTTTGAATTTCTTAATACTTGGCGAAACACAGCAGCGAATCACCAAGCAGGGCTCTCTTTTTTCTCTTTTTTAAAAATTTTTTTTCTCTTTTTCATTACTCCTTTACTTTTTCTTTCTCTTTATCTTTTTTTCTTTCTCTTTATCTTTCTCTTTTTGAATTTCTTAATACTTGGCGAAACACAGCAGCGAATCACCAAGCAGGGCTCTCTTTTTTCTCTTTTTTTAAAATCTTTTTTCTCTTTTTCTTTCTCTTTCTCTTTTTTTCTCTTTACCTTTCTCTTTTTTGAATTTCTAATACTTGGCGAAACACAGCAGCGAATCACCAAGCAGGGCTCTCTTTTTTCTCTTTTTTTAAAATCTTTTTTCTCTTTTTCTTTCTCTTTCTCTTTTTTTTCTCTTTACCTTTCTCTTTTTTTGAATTTCTAATACTTGGCGAAACACAGCAGCGAATCACCAAGCAGGGCTCTCTTTTTTCTCTTTTTTTTAAATCTTTTTTCTCTTTTTCTTTCTCTTTCTCTTTTTTTTCTCTTTACCTTTCTCTTTTTTTGAATTTCTAATACTTGGCGAAACACAGCAGCGAATCACCAAGCAGGGCTCTCTTTTTTCTCTTTTTTTAAAATCTTTTTTCTCTTTTTCTTTCTCTTTCTCTTTTTTTTCTCTTTACCTTTCTCTTTTTTTGAATTTCTAATACTTGGCGAAACACTGCAGCGAATCACCAAGCAGGGCTCTCTTTTTTCTCTTTTTTTAAAATCTTTTTTTTCTTTTTCTTTCTCTTTCTCTTTTTTTTCTCTTTACCTTTCTCTTTTTTTGAATTTCTAATACTTGGCGAAACACAGCAGCGAATCACCAAGCAGGGCTCTCTTTTTTCTCTTTTTTTAAAGTCTTTTTTCTCTTTTTCTTTCTCTTTCTCTTTTTTTTCTCTTTACCTTTCTCTTTTTTTGAATTTCTAATACTTGGCGAAACACAGCAGCGAATCACCAAGCAGGGCTCTCTTTTTTCTCTTTTTTTAAAATCTTTTTTCTCTTTTTCTTTCTCTTTCTCTTTTTTTCTCTTCACCTTTCTCTTTTTTGAATTTCTAATACTTGGCGAAACACAGCAGCGAATCACCAAGCAGGGCTCTCTTTTTTCTCTTTTTTAAAAATCTTTTTTCTCTTTTTCTTTCTCTTTCTCTTTTTTTTCTCTTTACCTTTCTCTTTTTTTGAATTTCTAATACTTGGCGAAACACAGCAGCGAATCACCAAGCAGGGCTCTCTTTTTTCTCTTTTTTTTAAATCTTTTTTCTCTTTTTCTTTCTCTTTCTCTTTTTTTTCTCTTTACCTTTCTCTTTTTTTGAATTTCTAATACTTGGCGAAACACAGCAGCGAATCACCAAGCAGGGCTCTCTTTTTTCTCTTTTTTTAAAATCTTTTTTCTCTTTTTCTTTCTCTTTCTCTTTTTTTTCTCTTTACCTTTCTCTTTTTTTGAATTTCTAATACTTGGCGAAACACAGCAGCGAATCACCAAGCAGGGCTCTCTTTTTTCTCTTTTTTTAAAATCTTTTTTTTCTTTTTCTTTCTCTTTCTCTTTTTTTTCTCTTTACCTTTCTCTTTTTTTGAATTTCTAATACTTGGCGAAACACAGCAGCGAATCACCAAGCAGGGCTCTCTTTTTTCTCTTTTTTTAAAATCTTTTTTCTCTTTTTCTTTCTCTTTCTCTTTTTTTTCTCTTTACCTTTCTCTTTTTTTGAATTTCTAATACTTGGCGAAACACAGCAGCGAATCACCAAGCAGGGCTCTCTTTTTTCTCTTTTTTTAAAATCTTTTTTCTCTTTTTCTTTCTCTTTCTCTTTTTTTTTCTCTTTACCTTTCTCTTTTTTTGAATTTCTAATACTTGGCGAAACACAGCAGCGAATCACCAAGCAGGGCTCTCTTTTTTCTCTTTTTTTAAAATCTTTTTTCTCTTTTTCTTTCTCTTTCTCTTTTTTTTCTCTTTACCTTTCTCTTTTTTTGAATTTCTAATACTTGGCGAAACACAGCAGCGAATCACCAAGCAGGGCTCTCTTTTTTCTCTTTTTTTAAAATCTTTTTTCTCTTTTTCTTTCTCTTTCTCTTTTTTTTCTCTTTACCTTTCTCTTTTTTTGAATTTCTAATACTTGGCGAAACACAGCAGCGAATCACCAAGCAGGGCTCTCTTTTTTCTCTTTTTTTAAAATCTTTTTTCTCTTTTTCTTTCTCTTTCTCTTTTTTTTCTCTTTACCTTTCTCTTTTTTTGAATTTCTAATACTTGGCGAAACACAGCAGCGAATCACCAGGCAGGGCTCTCTTTTTTCTCTTTTTTTAAAATCTTTTTTCTCTTTTTCTTTCTCTTTCTTTTTTTTTCTCTTTACCTTTCTCTTTTTTTGAATTTCTAATACTTGGCGAAACACAGCAGCGAATCACCAAGCAGGGCTCTCTTTTTTCTCTTTTTTTTAAAGCTTTTTTCTCTTTTTCTTTCTCTTTCTCTTTTTTTTCTCTTTACCTTTCTCTTTTTTGAATTTCTAATACTTGGCGAAACACAGCAGCGAATCACCAAGCAGGGCTCTCTTTTTTCTCTTTTTTTAAAATCTTTTTTCTCTTTTTCTTTCTCTTTCTCTTTTTTTTCTCTTTACCTTTCTCTTTTTTTGAATTTCTAATACTTGGCGAAACACAGCAGCGAATCACCAAGCAGGGCTCTCTTTTTTCTCTTTTTTTAAAATCTTTTTTCTCTTTTTCTTTCTCTTTCTCTTTTTTTTCTCTTTACCTTTCTCTTTTTTTGAATTTCTAATACTTGGCGAAACACAGCAGCGAATCACCAAGCAGGGCTCTCTTTTTTCTCTTTTTTTAAAATCTTTTTTCTCTTTTTCTTTCTCTTTCTCTTTTTTTCCTCTTTACCTTTCTCTTTTTTTGAATTTCTAATACTTGGCGAAACACAGCAGCGAATCACCGAGCAGGGCTCTCTTTTTTCTCTTTTTTTTAAAATCTTTTTTCTCTTTTTCTTTCTCTTTCTCTTTTTTTCTCTTTACCTTTCTCTTTTTTTGAATTTCTAATACTTGGCGAAACACAGCAGCGAATCACCAAGCAGGGCTCTCTTTTTTCTCTTTTTTTATATCTTTTTTTCTCTTTTTCTTTCTCTTTCTCTTTTTTTTCTCTTTACCTTTCTCTTTTTTGAATTTCTTAATACTTGGCGAAACACAGCAGCGAATCACCAATCAGGGCTCTCTTTTTTCTCTTTTTTTAAAATCTTTTTTCTCTTTTTTTAAAATCTTTTTTCTCTTTTTTTAAAATCTTTTTTCTCTTTTTCTTTCTCTTTCTCTTTTTTTTCTCTTTACCTTTCTCTTTTTTTGAATTTCTAATACTTGGCGAAACACAGCAGCGAATCACCAATCAGGGCTCTCTTTTTTCTCTTTTTTAAAAATTTTTTTTCTCTTTTTTAAAAATCTTTTTTCTCTTTTTTTAAAATCTTTTTTCTCTTTTTCTTTCTCTTTCTCTTTTTTTTCTCTTTACCTTTCTCTTTTTTTGAATTTCTAATACTTGGCGAAACACAGCAGCGAATCACCAAGCAGGGCTCTCTTTTTTCTCTTTTTTTATATCTTTTTTCTCTTTTTCTTTCTCTTTCTCTTTTTTTCTCTTTACCTTTCTCTTTTTTGAATTTCTAATACTTGGCGAAACACAGCAGCGAATCACCAAGCAGGGCTCTCTTTTTTCTCTTTTTTTATATCTTTTTTTCTCTTTTTCTTTCTCTTTCTCTTTTTTTTCTCTTTACCTTTCTCTTTTTTGAATTTCTTAATACTTGGCGAAACACAGCAGCGAATCACCAATCAGGGCTCTCTTTTTTCTCTTTTTTTTTAAAATCTTTTTTCTCTTTTTTTAAAATCTTTTTTCTCTTTTTCTTTCTCTTTCTCTTTTTTTTCTCTTTACCTTTCTCTTTTTTGAATTTCTTAATACTTGGCGAAACACAGCAGCGAATCACCAATCAGGGCTCTCTTTTTTCTCTTTTTTTATATCTTTTTTCTCTTTTTCTTTCTCTTTCTCTTTTTTTTCTCTTTACCTTTCTCTTTTTTGAATTTCTTAATACTTGGCGAAACACAGCAGCGAATCACCAATCAGGGCTCTCTTTTTTCTCTTTTTTTAAAATCTTTTTTCTCTTTTTTTAAAATCTTTTTTCTCTTTTTCTTTCTCTTTCTCTTTTTTTTCTCTTTACCTTTCTCTTTTTTGAATTTCTTAATACTTGGCGAAACACAGCAGCGAATCACCAATCAGGGCTCTCTTTTTTCTCTTTTTTAAAATTCTTTTTTTCTCTTTTTCTTTCTCTTTCTCTTTTTTTTCTCTTTACCTTTCTCTTTTTTGAATTTCTTAATACTTGGCGAAACACAGCAGCGAATCACCAAGCAGGGCTCTCTTTTTTCTCTTTTTTAAAAATCTTTTTTCTCTTTTTCATTACTCCTTTACTTTTTCTTTCTCTTTATCTTTTTTTCTTTCTCTTTATCTTTCTCTTTTTGAATTTCTTAATACTTGGCGAAACACAGCAGCGAATCACCAAGCAGGGCTCTCTTTTTTCTCTTTTTTTAAAATCTTTTTTCTCTTTTTCTTTCTCTTTCTCTTTTTTTCTCTTTACCTTTCTCTTTTTTGAATTTCTAATACTTGGCGAAACACAGCAGCGAATCACCAAGCAGGGCTCTCTTTTTTCTCTTTTTTAAAAATCTTTTTTCTCTTTTTCTTTCTCTTTCTCTTTTTTTTCTCTTTACCTTTCTCTTTTTTTGAATTTCTAATACTTGGCGAAACACAGCAGCGAATCACCAAGCAGGGCTCTCTTTTTTCTCTTTTTTTTAAAATCTTTTTTCTCTTTTTCTTTCTCTTTCTCTTTTTTTTCTCTTTACCTTTCTCTTTTTTTGAATTTCTAATACTTGGCGAAACACAGCAGCGAATCACCAAGCAGGGCTCTCTTTTTTCTCTTTTTTTAAAATCTTTTTTCTCTTTTTCTTTCTCTTTCTCTTTTTTTTCTCTTTACCTTTCTCTTTTTTTGAATTTCTAATACTTGGCGAAACACAGCAGCGAATCACCAAGCAGGGCTCTCTTTTTTCTCTTTTTTAAAAATCTTTTTTCTCTTTTTCTTTCTCTTTCTCTTTTTTTTCTCTTTACCTTTCTCTTTTTTTGAATTTCTAATACTTGGCGAAACACAGCAGCGAATCACCAAGCAGGGCTCTCTTTTTTCTCTTTTTTTAAAATCTTTTTTCTCTTTTTCTTTCTCTTTCTCTTTTTTTTCTCTTTACCTTTCTCTTTTTTTGAATTTCTAATACTTGGCGAAACACAGCAGCGAATCACCAAGCAGGGCTCTCTTTTTTCTCTTTTTTTAAAATCTTTTTTCTCTTTTTCTTTCTCTTTCTCTTTTTTTTCTCTTTACCTTTCTCTTTTTTTGAATTTCTAATACTTGGCGAAACACAGCAGCGAATCACCAAGCAGGGCTCTCTTTTTTCTCTTTTTTTAAAATCTTTTTTCTCTTTTTCTTTCTCTTTCTCTTTTTTTTCTCTTTACCTTTCTCTTTTTTTGAATTTCTAATACTTGGCGAAACACAGCAGCGAATCACCAAGCAGGGCTCTCTTTTTTCTCTTTTTTTAAAATCTTTTTTCTCCTTTTCTTTCTCTTTCTCTTTTTTTTCTCTTTACCTTTCTTTTTTTTTGAATTTCTAATACTTGGCGAAACACAGCACCGAATCACCAAGCAGGGCTCTCTTTTTTCTCTTTTTTTAAAATCTTTTTTCTCTTTTTCTTTCTCTTTCTCTTTTTTTTCTCTTTACCTTTCTCTTTTTTTGAATTTCTAATACTTGGCGAAACACAGCAGCGAATCACCAAGCAGGGCTCTCTTTTTTCTCTTTTTTTAAAATCTTTTTTCTCTTTTTCTTTCTCTTTCTCTTTTTTTTCTCTTTACCTTTCTCTTTTTTTGAATTTCTAATACTTGGCGAAACACAGCAGCGAATCACCAAGCAGGGCTCTCTTTTTTCTCTTTTTTAAAAATCTTTTTTCTCTTTTTCTTTCTCTTTCTCTTTTTTTTCTCTTTACCTTTCTCTTTTTTTGAATTTCTAATACTTGGCGAAACACAGCAGCGAATCACCAAGCAGGGCTCTCTTTTTTCTCTTTTTTTAAAATCTTTTTTCTCTTTTTCTTTCTCTTTCTCTTTTTTTCCTCTTTACCTTTCTCTTTTTTTGAATTTCTAATACTTGGCGAAACACAGCAGCGAATCACCAAGCAGGGCTCTCTTTTTTCTCTTTTTTTAAAAATCTTTTTTCTCTTTTTCTTTCTCTTTCTCTTTTTTTTCTCTTTACCTTTCTCTTTTTTTGAATTTCTAATACTTGGCGAAACACAGCAGCGAATCACCAAGCAGGGCTCTCTTTTTTCTCTTTTTTAAAAATCTTTTTTCTCTTTTTCTTTCTCTTTCTCTTTTTTTTCTCTTTACCTTTCTCTTTTTTTGAATTTCTAATACTTGGCGAAACACAGCAGCGAATCACCAAGCAGGGCTCTCTTTTTTCTCTTTTTTTAAAATCTTTTTTCTCTTTTTCTTTCTCTTTCTCTTTTTTTTCTCTTTACCTTTCTCTTTTTTTGAGTTTCTAATACTTGGCGAAACACAGCAGCGAATCACCAAGCAGGGCTCTCTTTTTTCTCTTTTTTTATATCTTTTTTCTCTTTTTCTTTCTCTTTCTCTTTTTTTTCTCTTTACCTTTCTCTTTTTTGAATTTCTTAATACTTGGCGAAACACAGCAGCGAATCACCAAGCAGGGCTCTCTTTTTTCTCTTTTTTTATATCTTTTTTCTCTTTTTCTTTCTCTTTCTCTTTTTTTTCTCTTTACCTTTCTCTTTTTTGAATTTCTAATACTTGGCGAAACACAGCAGCGAATCACCAAGCAGGGCTCTCTTTTTTCTCTTTTTTATATCTTTTTTCTCTTTTTCTTTCTTTTTCTCTATACCTTTCTCTTTTTTGAATTTCTTAATACTTGGCGAAACACAGCAGCGAATCACCAATCAGGGCTCTCTTTTTTCTCTTTTTTTAAAATCTTTTTTCTCTTTTTTTAAAATCTTTTTTCTCTTTTTCTTTCTCTTTCTCTTTTTTTTTCTCTTTACCTTTCTCTTTTTTGAATTTCTTAATACTTGGCGAAACACAGCAGCGAATCACCAATCAGGGAGCTGCCTGCAAACACTAATTCCTTACAACAAAACAAACGCCGTCGCGCAGGCAAACAACAAATTCTCAATAACTGACTTCTATATCTCTGCGCATATAAAGGGGGGAAGAGAGGGTGGAGAGAAAGCCGGCCGAGAATGCTCTTATGAAAAAACCCGGCTAATCCTATCATACTACAGGAGGTAGTCGACTTGCCTCCTAAAACAACCCTTGGCCTTACGAACCCTGAAAACATCATCGACGCACCTGCTCCCTCCGGTCGTCGGCATCGCGGAATGATCCTTCGCGGCAACCACATAACAACTAACAAAAATGCGACGGCGCCCCGCACCGCCGTAGGTTCACATAGCAAGAAAAAGAAGAGAATAAGACAGGGCGCCCGACCCGCGGACTCTCTGAGTTAGAACCACTCGCTGCTACCAGTGAGAGTTCCGCGGGTTTCTGTCCCTGTCCCTTACATGTCCCAAAACGCAGACAAGAAAGAGATGATTTTATACTGGTTCACATTATATGACTACAATAATTATAAGATTTGAGTTTCGACATTATTAATACGATATGAATGTGATTGAATATGAATGTGAGCTCGATATGAATATGATTGCGTACTAATACTATACGGTTAGTGACACCTACGACATCGGCAAGTGCCGACCCCGGACCGGATCTCTCCTCCCCGACTCCCACTTCTCGGGCTCTTTTATAGTTGGCGAGGCGAGAGTGGTTTGAGCAACACATGGCTGAGAAGTTCAATGAAAAACTCAAACCAATTCAAGCTTCTTTTTTCTGCTTATTACAATCCAGTAAGACAGAGAAAACAAAATCATATCAGAAACTCTCAAAATCATATTTCAAATATTATTTCTCTTTTAAAGCTCGAGAATTGATCAGAAACCTCATTCAGTTGGTATTATATTTATGTATTAACATTTAATAGTCTCCTCTATAATCTACTTCTCAAGCTCCTGTTGGAAATTCCTTCATTGCACTTTTTGTTCTTCAATAATGGTTTTTTCTTCGGATACACGTGGCTTCCCAGGTCAAGAACATGTCAACTCTTGAGAATCATTAGGTAATCCTTCGACTTTGCCTTGATTGAAGAAAGAGTTCCCCTCTCGAAAGTACACAATATGTCACGAGACTGTGTGTTCGCAGGGATGGAACTTCTCAGTCAACAGAAAACAATAATAGCAGAAATTTTCTGAACTGTGAGAAGATTCTGAAATACAAGTCGCATCAAAAACTGCATTAATTGTTCATATTGTAATATTTATATGTATCTAATCATTGTTAGTGCGGCAACGTATGTTGTTTTGGTTGTTGAAACTTTTCAGGTGAGATCTTCATTCACTGATTGTATTGGCTGATGCCTGAACGCCTGACAAGGGTCCAACATAAGTTATGGTGTACGGAGGAAAGAATTGACTTAGGATGGAACCATTATCTTTACGTTAAGAACTGAAAACATGCTTTATTGTAGACTTTATACATATATTGATATACCCATTTTACAAAAAAACATTTAAAATTAGGTTTTTTATGATTTTGCGACAAATGAGGCAAAAAACTTTTGAAAAACAGCGGTATTTTTCCCATCTGTGGATGCTATTTCAACGACAAATGACAAAAGAAAAAAAAGTTAGCTGAACAAAGCAAAGGGTTGAACCACCTAATTCAAATTGAAGTTTCAAGATTTCTTGAGATATGAGCGTCAATATAAAAAAAGACAAAAAACAAAATAGTGACCCATATCACCGTGAATAAAAGGATAATTGATTGCATACTCAGACTGAATTTCACGGTATTAATGAGTGATTAACCAATTGAAGTTTAAAAAAAACCTTTTTTGCATGTTTTTACTCAAACAGTCAGACTGAAAGGTTTTTTATTTCTTTTTTTTTCAAGAAAATTACGAGAAAGTTTCAGTTTAAAAATGGGAAGACGGAGAAAAAATCATTTAACAATTCTCAGAGTCTTTTTCTATCTCATAAAACATTGGACTTTGTCGGGGCAAGAGTCAGATTCTTTGAAGTGCTCATTAAAATTTTGTTGACGTCCTCATCTCTGTCAAACGCATTTTACTTTGACAGATTACAGTCTGCAAAGAAATTTTATCGATACTTTCTACCGGTCCGTCATATTCCTACTCTAACTTCATGTTTGGAATAGTCTGGAATAAAGATTAGCGAGCTAGATGTTACGGGCAGAGAAGGGAGAGCTTATCATTGTAGAAATCTAAGCTCAAAGACCGTACGTTTTTCTAATCTCTCAACAGCGCCTGTGAGCTAAGTTCTTTTTTCACAACTCTAATTTCAATTTTCCTCTCTTAGAAGCTCCAGGATGTTTGTAAAGCTCAAGACAGTTAATACTTGAGGTCGAGATGACTGAGACAGTAAGTTTTACACATTTGACTCAATTGATTTGAGTTTACTGCAAAAGCTATGTTTTTATCCGAAATTTCCAAGTAAAAACTACGAGTTTCTTTTATGAAAAGAAGCAAATGTTACAAGAAAAAAGTTCGTTGTTGGAGAGAACGAAATTATTTAAAGAAAATTCTTGGTTATTTTAAGAAACTCACCTGTCAGAGCAATTCCACTGATAGCCACTGTCACTAAACTGAGGATTACTGCTATCCCCGACTGACGATCTTCTGATCGGCTTCGGCTGCATTTCTAAAATGGTTTGTTACTCGTTAAATAGTCGTGAGGCTTCCTTGAAGACAAAAATTCTCCTAACCGCTCCGTTTATGTCAAGTTTATAAGTTCTTTTTCTGCAGGATTCCACAGTACAAGGGAAATAAACTTGTTCGCACGCTGCCTTTATTGAACTGTGTGCCTTAAACAGTAATTCCTACAACCCTGACTTAAGTAACCGCCACGCTCGAGTGTGACACGTTGCGGATGTCACTCGTCTTGTAAACATTTTTCATGAAAACCAATTTCAAAGTTTAAGATTTTCGCAATCGCCATCGGAAAAGCATAAGATTGAAAGCTAACTCTGGACTTCGGAGCCTTCGGAGCAGTGGGCTGCAAAAAGTGATGTTCTTTACTTGTAGAAAGTTTTAGTAGCTTAGATTGAAATCTACGTAATGTTTTCGCTTTGTTTCAACGTTTTTAGTTTGACCTTTTCCTGTTCTTACCTTAATTCTGTTTGAGAACGCATATTCTTCTTTTTTTGCTTTCTTTTTCTCACTTTTTCCGTAAAAAAGTGACATGCTTGTGACTTAGCTACATTGTGCAATGTACTTGATGCTATTTCACTGTGCAATAAAAATTTAAAGTTCAGCTTGTACAGATTTCACAGCGAATTCCTCTTAAGTTGTGTCACCATCACTTTTGAAAATTTTGGAAAAAATACTTTTTTGAGTGAAGAAGTCTAGAATAAAGAGAAGCTCATCCGTCTCTGCCCTCTATTTATACTTCGTTCTCATTACTCCAGAATCACCGCTCGAAGAGCGGTCTTTTTAAAGTTTTTTTTCTTTCACTTGCAAGTCATCTTTGTTGAACGAACTATGCTCCCAACACCATCACAACACAAGTTGCGCTTGATATCGAGCCGAAGATGATAGTTGACTTCAAAAACGTCTCAAACATGTTCTAGTTTTGTGAGCAATAGAACAATTTCCCAGTTACAAAAAAATTTAAACTTAATAATCTGAAAGATTCTAACCAGAAATGCCATCCGGTAAGGCCGAAGGATGTTATGGATTTGGTCCTTGACGTGGCTCAGACTCATATTGTTGCATCTGGTTGTATTACAATAAAATCTAGTCGAAAAGAAGGTTCGAGACCTATCATATGGTTTGAAGCCGAGTATATTTGGTTCTATGCATCCACCCCTCGTAAAGGACGCTTTTTCAGGGAAGAAGACTTCACTGCGGTTGCTGAGGTCGATGGTGATAGTGAAGAAGCACATGGGTTTTTTAGCCGTACAATGTTCGACAGTCCGAATGAAGAAATCCACTGGATAAAGAAGACATTCCTATAAAAAAACTCTTTTGAATGTTTCTATGTATCAGTTAAACATTATATTCGATCTCGGATCTTCGATGGCCTGATAACTTGTCGAACACGCGAAAAATAGAAAGAATAACGGAAGATGAGTTTGTTTATCTGAACACGAACTATTTTTCTACTTGTGTTGTAAGGACATGTAATAATAATAGCATTGCAAAATCATGGTTTCAAGAAGGATGATAAAGAAAAGTAAAATGAAAAAAAACTTTTAAACTCTACCGGAGTAAACGAAGCAAGCGAAAAATGATTTCGAGTCGATCTGGCCAAAAAAACGAGAAGGAGAAGAATGGGAACTTTCTGAAATTTTTTGAATGATTTGTTGGCGAAGAAGAAATTCAGTAAAATTAACCCAGGACAACATGCAGACGTGTGAGATTTTCGTTTTCGGCTTCGCAGTTCGCTGCCGACGATTCTTCTGCAGCTGAGAAGACTTTGCAAAACTTAAGAAAACATTCAAAACAACCTGAATTCGCTAACCGTAAGATATAATAGACTTTTAAGAAGAACTCTTAAGTTTTAATAAAATGGACGAGACTTTTGAGAAACGACCAAACGCGTCCTTGTGAGGCGAAGAAAATGAAACGGAAGAAAGCGAGGGAAATATCCCCGGAGAATCGTATGCGAGCAATGAAGTTCATCGGAGAGTTATTAGAGAAAGAGAGCGATCACTAATTAGAAATTAGAATGAGGACATGAAGACAAATAAGTAATTTGAATACAAAGTTTGGGTTGGGCCTACCCTGTATACTATTGCCTTCTCCTCTATAATTTCATTCTCTGGTGTTTTACGCAACAAAAGCGGTCAGTTTCTTCATTGCTTAGCCTGATTCGCGTCCAAAGTTGTTTCAGAAAATAGAACATCTAGGTTTCTTATGGAAAACTTGCGTTCAATTTTCTTAAAGACGAACGATTTTTTGTAATTACTATTTGAGTCGGAGGTTTTATTTACGGTAAAATTGTTCATACTTTAGCAAATCATTAGAATTAGTTGATGCATTAGAAACTTTGAGTTGTACAAGTTCAAAACTCCGCAGGGTAATTGGGATTTCGCTAAAGATATCATAATTGTACAGAAAATTCTCTTAGAGAGAATTTTAAGAAGAAGAAAACTTCAGTTAACAGAATGTTTTTTTGTTATTAAAAGTTTTTGTTTGATTGGAGGGGTATCTCAATTGAACGATTTTTAAGAATTCTCATAAGAGAGTTGGTAATTCACATATTTCATTCACACAAATTTTTAAAGTATGTTTCTCACAAAAAGACCCTCAATTGAAAGAAAACTGGATAAATATAGTGTCACGACACAAAAATTTCAGTCAATCGAATTCCGAATGCTCTTGAAAGTTTTTCTGCTTCTTGGATGCGTGGCATTGATCCCAAGCTCGGCAATTGTATGTTACATCATATTCTTTTCATCCAATTTTTGGAAGGTTTTTTATAATTTCAGCTGTTTGCATGTTGAATGAATATTGTTATCACAAGTTTTCGAAAACTCCAGTTCTTGAGCCAACTAGACCTTGTTATCGGTGATTTAATTCTAGCTGTTTCTTGATAAAGGATGAAAAGAGTTAGAGCGGTACAAGAAAATGGTTAGAGATGCAAAACGGAAGGCTCAGGAGCCGTATATGTTTTTGTGCCTATGTTTCGATTAACTTTTGCAACAATGTTTTTATTTATTATAAAAAGACATTGAAAGCACAATATTGACTTGTCTCATTCTTAACAATAAAAAATTATTCACTTTTCAGCAATGCACAGGTGCGGATCCAGGTGATGAAGTATGCGAAAGTGGAAATAGCTGCTCAACCTTGTTCCAAATCGACACCTCAAGTATGGCTCAACTGATGGAAAGACATCGAACTGGAAAGCACAATTGTGGAAAAGACTCGGCAACGGGTTGCATTCATGCACTGGAGAGTGCACTCCTGACAATTACATGCTCTTGCGACACGGACCATTGCAACCATGATGGAGGATGGAAGAGCGAAATCGAGAAAATTCTTCAGCCTTATCGGCAGAAGCTTCTGGTCAGTGTTCTATTCTAGCATAGGACATCCAATATCTGAGCGAACAGAAGGAATCTTTCAGTGAAATCAAAAGAAGAAACTATAAAGCAGAGATCTTGCAAAAATTGAAAGGTATTGTACAGAAAGAAAAGGATTTATTTGCTTCAGTCGTTATAATTAGTAGGTAATTTTTTTTAGATGAACGTAATATATGAATTGTAGCCCAATAGCTGACAATGAACGAGCAAGGGTTTTGAAAAGCGAAACTTCAATCATTTCATGTGAAAGCTTGCTTCAGGTTCAACAGACGCAAGGCAAATTCCAGTGGACACCTCGCCCGCAATGGACTACTTCCCTTACCTGGAGTTTGCTCTATAATGGAACCACACTCGTCTATAATCATCACACAATCCCTTCGTCGACGAGTGCACTAGGAACAACGGACGATCCACTGAAGGTCATGACTTTTCAATTCCTGAACTTGGCAAAGCAAAAATAATTTATGGGAGAGGAAGAAAAAAAAATCATTTCTGTAGTTATCTTCAAAATCAGTAAAAAAAAAACCGCCTTCATCGTCATAAAACTAGAATTTCAAAAACGACCACTTTCTCAGTGAAAAGATGAAGTGAGGTTAAGGTAAGCGAGCGATTCTTAAGGTCTTGCTTGATCTGAAAGTAAAAGGATTTTACGGTCTGACTCGCCAAATCTTTACTTTCGAAGTTTTTGAAACTGGGTTTTTTTGAAAGCTCCTTACTGCGGGTAAGATCTTGGTTCTAATCTATCCACTATTCAAACAAATTTTAAAATCCCATTCTAGAATAGAACGGTAATATTACAGCCATGATCAGTCTTAATCTCAACTATACTAATATAAATAATCTTTCTCCATGGTCATCTCTGCTTTTATAGCCTTCTCTCTTTCAATCTCACGCTTCTTTGGTGGACGCTAAGAAACATTCTCGTTAAGATTGGTAACCGTGAGAAAAGTTTGCAGAGGCTTGACCTGAAAGTAAAAGGTCTTGCTTGACCTGAAAGTAAAAGGAGTAAAAGGATCAAGTGAGAAAAAAGGGCTGAGAAATTATGAAGATTGGGCAAAAGAATTGTTAGAGACTTTGAAGAATTGCTTGCTACTCATTACATATTCTAAAACTTTCCCCAACCAGCCTCCCCCCGTCGTTCTAAAAGCTCTTTCTATAAATATTCAAATGCTAAGTCACACAGTTTAAAGGCAGTGACGCCTCGTTAAGATGACAAATTATTGAGTTATCGCATAGAAATCGTTATCGCACACGGGATCGAACCCGGACCATTTCGACTCAAACCGGGACCGCGTGTTACCATATGAGCCTTTCATATAACACTATCGCACGGAATAGCATTGTGTCCCCGTGGAGTAATAAACATCTCGAATCGAACCCAGAACATCTCGACTCAAACCGGGAGCGCGTGTTACCATTACACCACTGGGTTTGAGTCGAGATGGTCTGGGTTCGATCCCGCCCGGTGAACTAGCTTTTTTCTGTGCGATAGTTCAATCATTTGCTTTTTTATAGATTTTTTTTAGAAAGACAGGAGGCCTATATTTAAATATGAGAATTAGAAAGTTGATGCGAATAAACTTTATTTCTAAATCTTGTGAGTTTTGGAGAAGAAAATAAAGTAATGGACACTTTGCAGGATCTGTTCTGGACCCATTGCGAGGTCATCGCAATACTGTTAAATTATTTTGGAATGGCCTCCATTGGCTTTGTTCTCTTGACTCGTTAGTTCTTACCGATAACTTATTCGGATTTCGAGTGTTTCTTTTCCTTTTCTCCCAATCTCTATTTGCAGTTCTTTTCACTTACGAATGCGTGTGGAAAGAAAGATGCTGTGGAAAGTACAGAGTGAGTTGTTCAATTGTGTCGTATTATGCTTTCATATCATTAAATTTCACGAACATCAAATTTTTATTGGAATTTTGGTTGAAACCATCGCAATATTCAAACGAAAGCAAAAGAACACAGTTGGGGGTTGGTCAGGGACTTGAAACAATGGTAGGAATGTGATGAAGAAGTACATAGATACATATTCAAGCTAAAATTGGCCTTTAAGTGAATGATGAATTTTTTTGGGTGTTGAAACTTTTCACTGCTCATAAAAAATATTCATCGAGCTCAATTCCTGCAGAAGAAGAATGATATCGAGGCCAACCTCAGAGGAGCGGCGGATGGAGCCGTTAATAGGAGGCCTGTGCTGAAAGCGCGAAGAAGGCTCAATAAAGCTCTCCCCCCTCAGATCACCCAAGTTGAGCCTCCCAAAGACAAAGAAGAAACTCATCTCATTCCCGTCTAGATTATTATCAAGTAAAATCTGGAATTTTGCTTTATCAATGAACCATTTAAAAAACTTTCGTGTAGTGGATATATGATCTTCGTTTGATTATTTTAATCTTGCAGCTGTAAGTGTGATTGGTTGCCTACAGCATCGTGCAAATTTTTACCTAAAGTACTGTGCAAAAACATTTTTTTCTATTTATACCGCTAAAAAGCTTTTTTTTACCGGATAGATACTTTGAATTTTTTTTATTTCAGTTCGTAGTTATATGAATAGTATTTGGAGAATAGAAATATAATTAGACTTAATAAAAAACTTTTAGTGAAACAGAGAAATTGGAAAGCTTTTTTTCCCCTGAAAGTCTGATTATGATTTATTTAAGTTTTTACATGATTTAATACAATAAAAGATTCACAAAAAGAACTTAATTATGGATAAGAGATTACAAGGCAATCAATATGAATAAAACAACGGCGAAGCGAAAGTCTGAAAGTAACTGCAGACACTTGAGTTATAATAAGAATCACATAATTTTACTCTCTATATTTATTGATTCAAGAAACTTGAAAACAACTTTTCTAGCTGAGAATGGAAAAAAAATAGAAGGAAGGGCGTTCCATTAATTCAAAACTCTTTTCTTAGAAATTTCTTCTATCTGTTTGTCCATCACAACGGCAACAAGGGTTCCCAATGATGTCCTCTAGTTCTAGTACAATGAGACAATGACAAGAAAATTGGGCAAGCGATATCTAATCTTTGAGTACTATCCTATATAAAGTGAACACGTCATCGAAAAGACGAAGTTCTCGAAGGCTTTCGCATTCAAGCCAATTCAATCTTCTCTCGTATGATAAGCTGATTCCTGCCCCATTGAAAATTTGTCTAGTGAATTTTCTTTGAATAGAATAGTGAGAGTTCCGCGGGTTTCTGTCCCTTTCCCTTACATGTCCCAAAACGCAGACAAGAAAGAGATGATTTTATACTGGTTCACATTACATGACTACAATAATTATAAGATTTGAGTTTCGACATTATTAATACGATATGAATGTGATTGAATATGAATGTGAGCTCGATATGAATATGATAAGATATGAATAAGATATGAATATGAATGCGTACTAATACTATACGGTTAGTGACACCTACGACATCGGCAAGTGCCGACCCCGGACCGGCTCTCTCCTCCCCGACTCCCACTTCTCGGGCTCTTTTAGAGTTGGCGAGGCGAGAGTGATCTCTCGCCTCCCCAGACTACGGTGAAGCCGGGTGAGAGTGGAAGTCAGTAAGAGCTAATGGATAACATTGTCATAAACCTTACACTTCCCCCCTTTACTACAGGTCCGTCCTCGGACCGATATGTTTAAACCCACTTACTCTGTAACGGGATGCTATGAGTTGGCGACAATATTGCGCTAAATACGTACAGTTTGAAAGGGGATATGTGAATTTAGTATGTGGCCTTAATACTTTTGATAGAGAAAACAAACTTTTAATGATTAATTATTATAGTAAAGGCGAAAAAGAAGAAAATGAGTTACAGTTAATATATTAAGTAAATTGAATAAATATGTGAAAAGTATTTGTAAGTGCAAAAAGTAAAATGTTACTGCTAAGAAGAAAATGTTAGGCTACGTATTAATTTAGCTTATTGATTAGTATATTCACCAATTTTTAATTTCATATATATATATGCTGATAATTTCCTGGTAGTGTATAATACATTTTTTTCCATAAAGAGATGTGGAATGGGTACACAAGCGTGACACTTGAACAACTAAAGTGAGCTAATCATTTAAAAAAATTCTAAGACAGCGGATGGGAAAAAAAACCATTCTAACTAAAAGAATATTAGGATCACAAAACTTTTGGTTTACTGAGGGGCGTGGTGAGTTATTGTGCTTCCGTTGCGCGAGGTGAACTCCGTCACCTCTTTCCACGTTCTGATTCCCGCCATCACCCTCCAGTTCCCCACGACGACCAGTGCTTTCTCTGCCCGAGAGAGTGCTACGTTTACGCGGCTTGGGTCTGATATGAAATTTGAAGTGTTTTGCGAGGACTTCGTCGTTGTGACAATTACTACGTCCTGTTCCCTCCCTTGGAAACCGTCTACCGTTCTGACGGCTACATCGTGCAAATTACTCCGGGCCAACACCGATCTAATCTCCTTTACCTGCTGCCGGTAAAGGGCTATAACCGCAATGTCTAGTTGTCGTGTGCTGCTTTCCACTAGCCGCTCTATCACGTCCCTGACTGCTAGTGCCTCTTCTGGGTTGTTAAGCGAGTGCCGATGCGACGGCTTTTGTCTTCCATAGGCCACGTCAACGAATAAGAAAGGTGCGGCTGAAAGTGTAATTAAACCAGATCGAGCAAGAGAGTTTTCTGAATCCTCCGGTTTCTCTGAGAATAGCAGCCTATTTTTATAAAATAGGGAAGCTGGGAGGCTCAAAAGCGATCTGGGCATTCTGAAAACTTGGTTGAGTCTGATTCTCGCGATGCCTTTGCTGGAGCTGGCGACTGAGAGGGCAGACCGGGCGGCTAGTCGGTGCCCTAAAACATCTTCCTTGTACATGAAGGGGGGAGCTGAATTTCGTCTCCTATGAGGACAAATCTTGCTTTCGGGATCAGTACGATTAGGGAGACTAAACCTGCTTCCGTGAACTGGGAAGCTTCGTCAATAATAATTGAAGAGGTGTTTTGGAGCGGTTCAGGGATGCGGCCCTCTCTTTGATTGAGGGCCGAGAATAAAGTGTCCGCTGTGGTGAAAACTACATTCGGACTATACGTACTTAGAAATGCCTCTACCACTGATTCGTATATCTCTGCGAAGCATTCCACGGCTTCCTGGAATTCCTCTACTTCTTCCGCATTTGGGATGTGATCTTGTGTGATCTTAAAAATCCTTACCATTTTCTCGGCCTCGATCATACTCTCTACCCTGTTTTTGAAGTCATCGTCCATCGCGTTTTCCGTCCATTTGAGGTCCAGCAGCTGGGGGAGGTCATATGGCGTCTTTTCCTGAGCAGAAAGGGTGAACCAACGAGATTGAGAAACGTACCGGAGGGGGCGGCACTTTAGCGTGCACTGTTGCAAGGCCGACACTGCCGCCACAATCGCAGCGTTCTGAACGGCTGTGACTAGTACGACTTCTTCGTCGTCCCAGTTAGTGTGTAACAGCATTGCTGCCGCTGTGGTAGATTTGCCGCAGCCAAAAGCCGAGTCTAGAATGAAAGAATTTTTGATTGACCCCCAATGTCCCACCGCGGTCGATTGCTCCTTGTTAAGAGTCATAGTGCTACCGTTCATAAGTGCGACCTGGTATAATTTCTTAGGTTGTGTGGGTGGAGGTGGTATTTTGCCTTTGCGTGAGAACAATACGTCCATACCTTTTATTTGGGTACCTTTGCGCCATTCAGCTCTAGACCTTGCCCTTAGGAGGGCGTTGGTCTCCGAGTTTGTGGCAGCGGAGATTGTGGCAACTGGGTGGTTGTGACCTGCCTTTTCGAATGCTTCGTGCAACATACCGATGGAATGGAGTGGGATGTGCCTTTAATAAAAGTGGTGTTGGTATGGTTGTCTGCATGCACCGACGTGATTGTGAGTTCGAACTTGCTCATGCCCTCTAGCTGGACCATAACCTTCTCTGCCTCGTTGCCGACTGTATCCACTCCATTACATGTAATATGCAGTTCCGGTAGTGAGTCCTCCTGCTTACGAACCTGCGTGATTTGAACCTTGTATGGCTTTGTGATGGCCTCTAAGTTTTCGGTACCTGCTCTGTAGGCTAACCCTAGCTCTATGGTTTCGTTCAACCAAATTCTAGCAGCCTCTGGGTTTGTGTCATACAGTTTGAACGAGTCGACCCTATCGAGGACATTCTCAAATTCATTTTCAGAGAGAGCCATTGTGGATCCTATGTACCGGTCATCGAATTGGATCTCGGGCGTGTTATCGATCGTCTTTTCTCTGTAAACCTGCAAATACATTGGTTTTATGGGTTCTACGGTGTAATATCCTCGGTCAAATCCTTTTCTCCGGAAGGCCCGGATGACGTCATTTTGAGCGGGTCTCTCTCGCGTGTCGCCGTTGATGTCGACGTGCTTTGTCAACAAAGATGTTACTACCGTAGGGTCTTTTCCTACAATCAGCGACATTGACTTATTTTTGTTGCTTGTGGCGGCATACACTACGTACGCCAGCTTGGAAATTCTATGTGGGCCGATTGCTGGGATTACAGCCTCAGCGGTCCAAATCGGGCACCAGTCTGTCTTGAAGACGTTGCGGGGAACTTGCATAGAGTTCCAGTGATTTTCGATCTTGCCTCGATGTCCTATCTCATACACAAAAAATACATCGCCTACCGCTAGTGTATTGAGATTCAGCGATGCTCTACCTGAAATTGCGTGAATAGTGTAAGGTGAAAGCTTTATTGTTTTGAGGTCTGGGCGATCGGGCAGGAATGTCTCATAGTGTAGAGCCTCGAGGAGTAGGGTGCCTGTGTTAAGAGTGCGACCTATGAATCTGTATGGCACGGGGTTTATACCTTCGACTGTCGGGGGCCTCGCAGTTGGTGAGTCTTTTGGCACCGGTTCCCTGACCTTGTTTTTCTGCATTGGAATATTCTTCGTGATTTTCTCCATTGACCTAGCCTGAAATTCTTCAATGTCGTCTAAGGTTGTCATGAACCCGTAGCATGACTCGGTTCCTTCATTCTCAGTATTCTTTGGGGCTATCAGTGTCTTTGGGTCGCGGGTTGTATAGTTGTATGGCTTAACATGGAGGGGGGTAGGTCTTGTTTTTCGAACGTTGAATATGCCGCGCCATCTGTGTCCTTGCTGTGCTTCGGTTTCCTCTATCGCCTGCAACAGTTCGGTATCTTGGACTGACTCTTGGTCACTCTCGGTTGTGATGTCTCTCTGTCTTTCCGTTAGGTCCGTGATCGATAGCATTGAGACCTCCCTATGCAATTCATCGTTCAATTCCATAATAGATTCCTTAACTTCATTTTCAGAAGCAGAGAGAGATAATTGAGACATCAGTAGAATTTCTTGAGGAGGGGCAACGACGTCAGCCGAAGCGACTTCCGGGTAAGACGAAGAGAGAGGAGGAAAAGATGAGGGAGAAAGAGACAGTTGAGGAGGGGCAACGACATCAGCCGAAGCGACTCCCGGGTAAGACGAAGAGAGAGGAGGAAAAGATGAGGGAGAAAGAGACAGTTGAAGAGGGGCAACGACATCAGCCGGAGCGACTCCCGGGTAAGACGAAGAGAGAGGAGGAAAAGATGAGGGAGAAAGGGACAGTTTAGGAGGGGCAACGACATCAGCCGAAGCGACTCCCGGGTAAGATGAAGAGAGAGGAGGAAAAGATGAGGGAGAAAGAGACAGTTGAGGAGGGGCAACGACATCAGCCGGAGCGACTCCCGGGTAAGACGAAGAGAGAGGAGGAAAGGATGAGGGAGAAAGAGACAGTTGAGGAGGGGCAACGACATCAGCCGAAGCGACTCCCGGGTAAGATGAAGAAAGAGGAGGAAAAGATGAGGGAGAAAGAGACAGTTGAGGAGGGGCAACGACATCAGCCGAAGCGACTCCCGGGTAAGACGAAGAGAGAGGAGGAAAAGATGAGGGAGAAAGAGACAGTTGAGGAGGGGCAACGACATCAGCCGGAGCGACTCCCGGGTAAGACGAAGAGAGAGGAGGAAAAGATGAGGGAGAAAGAGACAGTTGAGGAGGGGCAACGACATCAGCCGAAGCGACTCCCGGGTAAGACGAAGAGAGAGGAGGAAAAGATGAGGGAGAAAGAGACAGTTGAGGAGGGGCAACGACATCAGCCGGAGCGACTCCCGGGTAAGACGAAGAGAGAGGAGGAAAGGATGAGGGAGAAAGAGACAGTTTAGGAGGGGCAACGACATCAGCCGAAGCGACTCCCGGGTAAGACGAAGAGAGAGGAGGAAAAGATGAGGGAGAAAGAGACAGTTGAGGAGGGGCAACGACATCAGCCGAAGCGACTCCCGGGTAAGATGAAGAGAGAGGAGGAAAAGATGAGGGAGAAAGAGACAGTTGAGGAGGGGCAACGACATCAGCCGAAGCGACTCCCGGGTAAGACGAAGAGAGAGGAGGAAAAGGTGAGGGAGAAAGAGACAGTTGAGGAGGGGCAATGACATCAGCCGGAGCGATTCCCGGGTAAGACGAAGAGAGAGGAGGAAAAGATGAGGGAGGAAGAGACAGTTGAGGAGGGGCAACGACATCAGCCGAAGCGACTCCCGGGTAAGATGAAGAGAGAGGAGGAAAAGATGAGGGAGAAAGAGACAGTTGAGGAGGGGCAACGACATCAGCCGAAGCGACTCCCGGGTAAGACGAAGAGAGAGGAGGAAAAGATGAGGGAGAAAGAGACAGTTGAGGAGGGGCAACGACATCAGCCGGAGCGACTCCCGGGTAAGACGAAGAGAGAGGAGGAAAAGATGAGGGAGAAAGAGACAGTTGAGGAGGGGCAACGACATCAGCCGAAGCGACTCCCGGGTAAGATGAAGAGAGAGGAGGAAAAGATGAGGGAGAAAGAGACAGTTGAGGAGGGGCAACGACATCAGCCGGAGCGACTCCCGGGTAAGACGAAGAGAGAGGAGGAAAGGATGAGGGAGAAAGAGACAGTTGAGGAGGGGCAACGACATCAGCCGAAGCGACTCCCGGGTAAGATGAAGAGAGAGGAGGAAAAGATGAGGGAGAAAGAGACAGTTGAGGAGGGGCAACGACATCAGCCGAAGCGACTCCCGGGTAAGACGAAGAGAGAGGAGGAAAAGATGAGGGAGAAAGAGACAGTTGAGGAGGGGCAACGAAATCAGCCGAAGCGACTCCCGGGTAAGACGAAGAGAGAGGAGGAAAAGATGAGGGAGAAAGAGACAGTTGAGGAGGGGCAACGACATCAGCCGGAGCGACTCCCGGGTAAGACGAAGAGAGAGGAGGAAAAGATGAGGGAGAAAGAGACAGTTGAGGAGGGGCAACGACATCAGCCGGAGCGACTCCCGGGTAAGACGAAGAGAGATGATGATGAACGGTTTGTTTCCTCTCTGTGCTTCTTCAATGTCAGGTTGACCAAGTACTGGGGTCCTAGTCAGTACATCTTTCATCTCTTTAAATATCTTTTCTTCAGCTTCATTCCATTCCCACCTCACCTTTTCCGATGTGAGTCTTGTCAATGGCGCAACCTTTTCTGCAAACTTGTGGATGAATTTTCGATAGTAGGAGCACATTCCGATGAATCTTCTCAGTTCATGCACATCTCTTGGGGCTTTTTGAGCGTGTATACTTTCTATCTTTGCTCCATCAACCGAAATGCCTCTTCTCGTTACAAGGTGTCCCAAGTATTCGACCTCGACTTGAGCCAGAGCGCACTTTTGAGCTTTCAGTTTCAGATTGTGTTTTCTAAAAGCCATGAAAACTCGACTCAGCTCTTTTGCGTGGGTCTCCTCATCTTCCGTGGCTATCAAGATGTCATCCAAATATACCTTCACATTCTCTCCCAGGACGCCATCGAGGACTCTTGTCATCAGCCTTTGAAAAACTGCTGGCGACGTGGAGAGTCCGAACGGCAAGACGTTGAATTCGTAAAGTCCGTTAAGTGTCGCGAATGCCGTTTTTTCCCGAGACTCTGCTGCCAGTGGGACTTGCCAATATCCCGCAATCATGTCGAGCGTTGAGAAAAACTTCTTTCCTTTCAACGCTTGTAGAGTAAGGTCGATTGACGGTAACGGAAAAGCATCACTTTTTGTTACTTCATTCAATTTCCTGTAGTCAACACACAATCTTAAGCTATTGTCCTTCTTCTGTGCGATCACTAGAGGAGAGATCCAAGGCGACGAACTTTCCGATATAATGCCTTGACTCAACATGTCTTTCATCTTTTCTTTGACCTCCTTCTGTAACCCCAAAGGCACTGACCGAGGATTCTGGCGAATGGGTGCGCTCTCTCCAGTGTCTATGGTGTGTTCTACCAAGTCGGTTCTTCCCATTTCTTCATCTTTTGTAGCGAAGACGTCCAGAAACTCAAGGACTACTTGTTTGCAGAGACTACTTTTAATTTTCGCTTTACTTTCTATAGCATTGAGTACTTCTGCTCCTCTATCATCTATTCCTGTGATTGGAGTCTTCTCGCTCATGTGTACATTCATCCATACTGGTTCCTCGCACTCCCCGATCACTTCGTCTTTTCTTAGAACAAGGGGTGTTTCTGTATTATTATTCGCTCTCACTATCCATCTTCCTTCGTTCTCTTCGATAAGTCCTGACCCTATTCCCTTCTTCTCTGCCCACAGCATGATCTTCCCAGTACTGTTAGGAACGTTTATTACTACGTCTCTCTCTTCTCCGGGTGCAACGCACACTCTTTTCGCAACGCTTACTGGCTTGACCTCTCTCACATTTGCTCTCCATTTCTCCCATATTCCGCTTGCGTTCTGACCCAACAATATGTAACCTTCTTTAGAGTCTACCACGAACACTCCAATCATCGATTGTTCTGTTCCTTCCATTTTGACCAACATTTCCGTTTTGGCAACTATCTCTATCGGTCTGCCTATGGCGTCATTCATAGTCTCTAACGCTTCCCGCAATTCGAGTTTTTCTCTACCGTTTCTCTCTATTTCTTCCATTATTGTTCGCGGGATTACCGTGGACTCTGCCCCAGTGTCTATCACCACTGTGCACTTGACTCCATTGAAATCTGCCTGTGCTTTCCATAGCGCCCCAAAATATGGTACAGCCCCGGCTCTTTCTTCTAGAACCTTAGTCTCTACTTTCCTTGTACCCACATTTCTTCCCGGTACATTTTGAGGGCAGACACTGCTGTAATGTCCTTCTTGTTGACACGTGTAGCATCTTATCGGTGGCCTTTCATTTAGCCCTTGATTTCTCCCTCTTTCCGCTTCTCTCGCATTATTTTGATTAGAGATAAATGAGCGCGCGTTGGGGTTGAGTGACTTGTTTACTATGTTTGTCAGGTTCCTTTGCTCTTCTGATCTACCTGTGTATCTCTGTCCAATTTCGCGTCTTTGTAACCCGCGATTAATTGGTCTTATGGGGCATTGCGTTCTCCTTTCTTCGCTCATAATTGCCTTTCTTTTCTCGAATACTTCGAGTCTCTGGGCCTCTTCCCTCAGGTTCTCATACTTACTATAACTGTCTGACTCATCCAAGATTTTGAAAAGTTGGACTTGATGTTCAAAGTTCGGGAGAGCATTAACTAGTTTTCCAGCCCTTATTTCCGAAAGCATTTCGCTCGATGCCTCTGGGTATGCCTCACTTGTCAGGGATTCTAGATAGCAACAGAATTGGATAATGTTCTCTTTTTCGCCTTTCCTTAATTTATCTAACTTCCTCTGTGCGTCGTACTTGCTGAGTGTCTGATCCCCTTTAAGCCTTTCGGACATTTTTGCGATGATTCCTCTATAAGGCCCGTTTCTTATTTCCCATGGCAGAGTGTCAAATATGCGCTGGGCATCTCCTTCTAGGTGTTGCCGAAATATGGTCACTAGTTCATTTTCAGTCACCAGCCGTCCATACTTCATGTCTACTCTATCTACGAATTCCCGGAAGCTTTTAAAACCTCCTTTTCCAGAGTAGTTATGAATGTTCGGCAGAGCCATAGATGTGATAACGGCGCTCAGACCGTTTATTGTTGCTTGTTCTCTAGACTCTGTTCTCTCTTCTCTCTCATTTTCTTCATACTCCCAGTTCGTTGGAATTCTTCTTGAATTCTGACCTGTAGTTGGGCGCTCTGAATGTTCGCTGTGGCTCTTGCCTTTCCTTTCTGAGTGCTGAAATTGATGACTTATCTTCTTGGTAACTCCATTTTCTGGTCTTTCTCTTTCGTTTTCCAGTTCATCTTTTTCTTCCAATTTTTCATCCTCACCTTGGATCTCTCTCCTTTGATCCTCCAGCTTCTTCTCCAGTTTCCTGACTTCTTCTCTCGCTTCCTGCAGCGAATTAACTTCTTTCAGGTTCGATTTGATACTTCTCTCCCATCTTTCACAGCTCTTCCCCCACTCTATGCACTCTTCGCACATTTGAATAGCTATCTCCGCTATTTTTTTCTTGCTTGTCCTTGTATCTGTTACCGCTTCCTCGATTTCCTCCACTTTCTTTTTAACTTTGTCCGTTAACTCCTCCAATTTAGTCAATGTACTGACCTTTCGGACTCTTTCCTCCTCCTCTCTTTTTCTTACGTCTCGCATGAGTCCGAGTGGGTCTTTCTCATCCAATCCCATCTCTTCCATGGTGTGATCTTCCATAACTGAATCAATTTCTTTCCTTTAGGAACTTGGTATTACAGTTTCAATGATCGCGGACAATCTTCACACCACTTCTACTTCACTCAATGCAAAATGCACTCTCGCATTTTTCGCACCCGTCACTTCACGCGACACTTCTGGAACAGTTACCAGAGATCGAGCGGTTCTAACACCTCGCTTCCTCGCAATCCTGTCGTCCACCTTCCAACTTCGCTTAATGCAACTCAACACTCTCGTGAGTCACACCCGTTGCTACACGCAACACTTCTGGAACAGTTACCAGAGTTCGAGCGGTTCTAACTCCTCGCTTCCTTGCAATCCTGTCTTCCACCTTCCAACTTCGCTTAATGCAACTCAACACTCTCGTGAGTCGCACCCGTTGCTACACGCAACACTTCTGGAACAGTTACCAGAGTTCGAGCGGTTCGGCCCCCATGTAATGTAGATTACCCTCGGGTGCTCCTCGCTTTGGGTAGAAAGCGGGGTCTTTGTGCAGTGGATCTCACAACACGGGAGAATAACAGTTTATTCAACCTTCAATATAAGTAGAGACGAAAAACAGGACAGCAAGCCCTTCAAATGGCGAGGACGGACAGTTCCGTCAAGCGAGCAGACTCTTCGCTCTTAGGATGAAGGACTCTTTAAGTGATCCTTTCCTTGCCTTATATACTCATTCCTAAGCGCGCGAGAGGTAGATAAAGAACCAAAACAATACATGTCAAATAATACGAGAGCCTCTATTAATAGAGAGAGTGCTCAAGAAAAATACAACAAACATCAATATTATCACAATCCAATACATGTCAAGTTTACGAGAGACTCTATTAATAGAGAGAGTGCTCTGGTATAACAAGAATACAACAACATCAAAATAACACAATTACATTCAATGGGTGCTATCTCTTACAAAGAGAGAGGAGGAAAAGATGAGGGAGAAAGAGACAGTTGAGGAGGGGCAACGACATCAGCCGAAGCGACTCCCGGGTAAGATGAAGAGAGAGGAGGAAAAGATGAGGGAGAAAGAGAAAGTTGAGGAGGGGCAACGACATCAGCCGAAGCGACTCCCAGGAAAGACGAAGAGAGAGGAGGAAAAGATTAATTCTTCGAAAGCGTTGTCCTGCTCTTTACCCCAGATAAACTTTGCCTTCTTTCTGTTTAGCTTGTTAAGGGGTTCTGCTATGTTGGCGAAGTTTTGAATGAACTTACGGAAAAAGTTCGCCATGCCCACGAAGCGTCTTACCTCAGCAAGAGATTTAGGTGTAGGGTACTCACGAATAGCTTTGAGGTTTCTTTCTGCTGGAGAGTACGTTTTGCCTGAAATGTTGTGGCCCAAGAACGATATTTTCTTTCGAGCGAAGTCACATTTCTGTGGAGCAGCTTTTAGATTGAACTGACGTAGGCGTACTAGTACTTTACGTAGCGATAAGAGGAGGTCCTGGAAGTTATCTGAGAAAACGAGAATATCATCAATATATGAAATGACATTTTGTTCGAGGCCGGCCAAAACTACGGCCATTGTACGTGCGAAGTAGCTACCAGCTGATTTTAATCCAAAAGGCATATGAGTCATTTGGTAGACCTTGTTTTCGGTTATGATACAACATTTGTAACTACTAGCATCGTCGAGTGGGAGTTGCAGGTACCCACTAGCCAAATCGAACGATGAGTAGTATCTATGCCCTCCTATTTTCTCTAGAACAGTGTCTATTCTTGGCATGGGAAAATGGTCGGGAATGGTGATCTCGTTCAATTTCCGGAAATCCAAGCAAACTCGCAATGAGCCGTCTTTCTTTTGGACTAGGACTATGTTGAGACGCTCAACCGGGACACAGCCCCGGGAGAGCGTTGGGGAACCCCCCGCCAGAGCGAGTTCCGGGTCGATATCTGGGCCCTTCTTCGCTCGGGTGGCCATAGGATGCGCGTTGTTCATGCGAACTGGAATGGGAAATAATTAAATGATTTCGAAACATTCCTGTTTTATTTTGCATTGATAGCCTTCGCGAAATCAAACACAATTCCTAAAACGCAACAAATTTCCAGTCAATTTAGGAACTTTTTTTGAAATGAGAGACCAGGTCAATGCACAATCAGAAATCCTATCAAGAGCCGACTGCAAGGACTTTGAGCAATCCTGACATCATCAGCATATAGGTAACAGAATACGTTGGAGGGAAGAAGATCAACGATATCATTTATGAAAATAGTGAACAAAAAAGGTCCTAATGAGCTACCCTGAGGAACTTTCAAGAAACGAATTGTTTGTCAGAAACGAATCATCAACTTGCACGCGGAATGACCTGTCAGAGAGGAAAGATTGCACTAGAGAAAGGAGAGAGGAGTCAACCCCAGGACAACCGAGTTTGTAGAGAAGTGCCCTATGGTTTACAGAGTAGAACATCCATTTGAATGTTGATCAGAGATGGGAGGGAGGCGGGACAGTTGAATGATCAGAGAGGGGGACGGTCATAGAAAACAAATAGGACTGTAAGAGAACGGGAAGCTGGGAGGGAGGGGAAGAATGGTTTGTGTCGGGAGGTTTGATTTCTTCTAAGATAAGCTTTCTCGGTGATCAGACAGCTCTAATACTTTGAACCCATTAAGACGATTTCTCTTTACCGAAGGGAATGGGGGGATAATGGCTTGGTGAGGGAGAGAGAGGGGATTATGATCTGTTAACGGCTGTATCTTTTACGGGGACATCTGTTAGGATCGAATGGCATGACGTATCCCGGTTGCTGGAATGTGTTATCCTGGTTGAAATCTGAGATGGAATGTGATGGTCTGCTGCTATGTTTATAAAGAGAGTACCGTACTTACCACCATTAGTAAGAAATAGACAGTTTTTTTTTTGAAAGTGGGCGACAAGAGGTCGCTAATGCATCTGATTTTTGAATGATGGTTCGGAAGTAGAAAGAGAAAGTATAGGACAAAGAGTAAGAGGGACAGGGGATGACGCATTATTCCTCTCTGATTGCTTTTCTCTTCAGACATCCATACTAAATGATGTTCTTTTCGTAAAACGTGGTTACAAATGGCAGAGGGACTTTTCTCTCATATCCACTATTCTGACCTTAACACAAAGGCCTCTGCTCCTCCCGTATGTCAGCGCAATACTCTAAAGCGTCATTCAAATTCGCTTTCGTTCTCTCTAGCTCAAAGGGGAAAAGCGACAAGTGTCAGGGCCTCTGCCCTCGCTATGAAGCAAAAATTTGAATGGAATGCCTCTCCATTTCTTTTCTATCTGCAAAGTTTAGATAACTTACCTTCGACTTGCGGTGTGATCAAGAATGGCGAAGCGATGGGGTTAACTAACTAACTTTTTTCGGAGACGAGTACTCGGGACGCTGCCCCGAAAACTCGCTGAAGGTAAGGGGACTAACCTTCGCTCTGCCGCTGGCCGCAATCTTGCGTTCGAACGTTCTGCCGCTACTTACTCATCACCTTTCGAAATTAACTTAACAGTTATTAAATTATTTTCCTTGTTTTCTTCGACTACTCATATTCCTTTACTTCTCTCTCTTTTTTGTTGTTGTTATCTATACATATCTTCTTTCTTTCCCCTTTTCTCTCTTTTTGCTCTTCCTGGCTTCTTTTCCTTATTTCTTCTTCCTATTTTTCTCTTTTTCATTACTCCTTTACTTTATCTTTCTCTTTATCTTTTTTCTTTCTCTTTATCTTTCTCTTTTTGAATTTCTTAATACTTGGCGAAACACAGCAGCGAATCACCAAGCAGGGAGCTGCCTGCAAACACTAATTCCTTACAACAAAACAAACGCCGTCGCGCAGGCAAACAACAAATTCTCAATAACTGACTTCTATATCTCTGCGCATATAAAAGGGGGAAAGAGAGGATGGAGAGAAAGCCGGCCGAGAATGCTCTTATGGAAAACCCCGGCTAATCCTATCATACTACAGGAGGTATTCGACTTGCCTCCTAAAACAACCCTTGGCCTTACGAACCCTGAAAACATCATCGACGCACCTGCTCCCTCCGGTCGTCGGCATCGCGGAATGATCTTTCGCGGCAACCACATAACAACTAACAAAAATGCGACGGCGCCCCGCACCGCCATAGCAAGAGTAAGAAGAGAATAAGACAGGGCGCCCGACCCGCGGACTCTCTGAGTTAGAACCACTCGCTGCTACCAGTGAGAGTTCCGCGGGTTTCTGTCCCTGTCCCTTACATGTCCCAAAACGCAGACAAGAAAGAGATGATTTTATACTGGTTCACATTATATGACTACAATAATTATAAGATTTGAGTTTCGACATTATTAATACGATATGAATGTGATTGAATATGAATGTGAGCTCGATATGAATATGATTAGATATGAATAAGATATGAATATGATTGCGTACTAATACTATACGGTTAGTGACACCTACGACATCGGCAAGTGCCGACCCCGGACCGGCTCTCTCCTCCCCGACTCCCACTTCTCGCGCTCTTTTATAGTTCGCGAGGCTAGAGTGATCTCTCGCCTCCCCAGACTACGGTGAAGCCGGGTGAGAGTGGAAGTCAGTAAGAGCTAATGGATAACATTGTCATAAACCTCACAGAATCTACTTTCTTACATAGCGTTAGGTCAATCGTGTTCCAGGCTTCACTAGAATATTCAAAAAAGGGTCGTACGAAAATTATTTCATATCTTCAAAAATACTTGATATTTTTTTGTCTTGTAACAGTGATCGGCTTCTTTCTCACTCAGTCCTATTGCTCAGAATGCAGTATTCCTGTCTCTTTCGAGTAGTGGACACCTTAAGGCCGTTTAGTCCGAACCATAACCAACATTCCTGTCGGATCGACTTTAGTTGCATTCAGAACTCTTCTCTGATCTTGTTTTTGGATCTTCTTTTCACATCTTGACTACATTATAGACTTCAATTAGGTGACTCGTACTCGAAAAAGTATCAGCAAGCACACATTAGAAAATTGTCTTCAAAAATAAGTATAATTGGAAAAAGGGGGTTCAATTAAGCAGGGAGATAAGTGGTTGCCACCGAAGCCTTCACCGTAGACCGGAGGGGCACCCGCCTCACCTTCTCCGCCGTCGTGAGGTACAAGTTCCCTTCTTCAATAGGCTCCGGGGAAATCTTTCTTTGACCAGGGCCATTCACTTTTCGTTTTTCGTTTTTTTGGTTTTTTTCGATAATTTTCGAATAAAACTTTTTTCGAAAATTCGAAAAACGATTTAGTCGAAAAAAATTTTTTTTAGAAAGACAAAATAGTCGAAAAAAACTCTTTCGAAAATTCAAAAAACAAAACAACCAAAAAAACCTTGTTTCGAAAATTCGAAAAACCAAAATTTCGAAAATACTTTTTTTCTGAAATTTCGTAAAAAAAAAAAAGGTCCAACAAAAGTTTTTTTCGAAGTGTCGGAAAATTTTTCGAGAGCAAACCAAAAAAACCGAAAAAGGGCCAAAAACAGTGTTTTTGCGGTGGTTTTGGTGTTGCCGGCCAGGCACATGTTTCAGTGCTTTTCACAAAGTGCTCATCGCTTGCGTAATAAGTATTAATTGACCCGATCGAACCGAATTTCAGTAATCTTCGGAAAATTAGGAAAAAAGTTTTATTCAAAGTATTTACAAGTATTTATAAAAGAATTACGAAATAAGAAATCGAGTGATCTTTTTTTTTAGTATAATCTTGCAGTATCCACCATAGCAGAAGATTTGATCAAAAGCAACACATGGCTGAGAAGTTCAATGAAAAACTCAAACCAATTCAAGCTTCTTTTTTTTGCTTATTACAATCCAGTAAGACAGAGAAAACAAAATCATATCAGAAACTCTCAAAATCATATTTCAAATATTATTTCTCTTTTAAAGCTCGAGAATTGATCAGAAACCTCATTCAGTTGGTATTATATTTATGTATGTAATAACATTTAATAGTCTCCTCGATAATCTACTTCTCAAGCTCCTGTTGGAAATTCCTTCATTGCACTTTTTGTTCTTCAATAATGTTTTTTTCTTCGGATACACGTGGCTTCCCAGGTCAAGAACATGTCAACTCTTGAGAATCATTAGGTAATCCTTCGACTTTGCCTTGACGGAAGAAAAAGTTCCCTTCTCGAAAGTACACAATATGTCACGAGACTCTGTGTTCGCAGGGAAAGAACTTTTCAGTCGACAGAAAACAATAATAGCAGAAATTTTCTGAACTGTGAAAAGATTCTGAAATACAAGTCGCATCAAAAACTGCATTAATTGTTCATATTGTAATATACTACTTGGAAATTATTGAAAAATTCACGAAAAAAACTAAACCGAAGAATCGAAATCAAGTATTAGTTTCCGGTGTTGAAAGAACAAGAATAATATAGGTTATCCCGTTTCTCACCAGGAACAATGACTTGTGAGATTTAGTTGTAGAGACGGTTGATTTGGTGGAGGAAGTAACAATAAGAGTTGATTTTTAGAACCTGAAACTCTTGTTGGAGGCTTGAATGAAGTTACACCCTCGGTAGATTCATTAGTTCACAACCCCCTACATTTTTCTTCTAGAAGATGGTAGAAAAAGCAGACTCAGACAACTGAGTCTTCAATATGACTATATCCCACTCGTGATAGGGGAATGAATTGAAAATACTCGATGGAATATGAACTAGTTCGCGTAGAACGGCTCAGGCCACACTCCATCGCACCGACTCCGACAGAAGTCCATCTGCGACCGCAGTCTAATCATTGTTACTCTGGCAACGTATGTTGTTTTGGTTGTTGAAACTTTTCAGGTGAGATCTTCATTCATTGATTGTATTGGCTGAGGCCTGAACGCCTGACAAGGGTGTAACATAAGTTATGGTGTACAGAGGAAAGAATTGACTTAGGATGGAACCATTATCTTTACGTGAAGAACTGAAAAAAATGCTTTATTGTAGACTTTATACATATATTGATGTACCCATTTTACAAAAAAACATTTAAAATTAGGTTTTTTATGATTTTGCGACAAATGAGGCAAAAAACTTTTGAAAAACAGCGGGATTTTTGCCATCTAAGGATGCTATTTCAACGACAAATGACAAAAGAAAAAAAAGTTAGCTGAACAAAACAAAGGGTTGAACCACCTAATTCAACTTGAATTTTCAAGATTTCTTGAGAAATGAGCGTCAATATAAAAAAATTAGCGATCATAAGAGAAAAAACAAAATGGCGACCCATATCACCGTGAACAGAAGGATAATTAATTGCATACTCAGACTGAATTTCACGGTATTAATGAGTGATTAACCAATAGAAGTTTTAAAAAAACCTTTTTTGCATGTTTTTACTCAAACAGTGAGACTGAAAGGTTTTTTATTTCTTTTTTTTCTCAAAAAATTACGAAAGAGTTTCAGTTTAAAAATGGGAAGACGGAGAAAAAATCATTCAACAATTCTCAGAGTCTTTTTCTATCTCATAAAACATTGGACTTTGTCGGGGCAAGAGTCAGATTCTTTGAAGTGCTCATTAAAATTTTGTTGAGTCCTCATCTCTGTCAAACGCATTTTATTTTCACAGATTACAGTCTGCAAAGAAATTTTATCGATACTTTCTACCGGTCCGTCATATTCCTACTCTAACTTCATGTTTGGAATAGTCTGGAATAACGATTAGCGAGCTAGATGTTACGGGCAGAGAAGGGAGAGCTTATCATTATTGTAGAAACCTAAGCTCAAAGACCGTACGTTTTTCTAAACTCTCAACTGCGCCTGTGAGCTATGTTCTTTTTTCACAACTCTAACTTCAATTTTCCTCTCTTAGAAGCTCCAGGATGTTTGTAAAGCTCAAGACAGTTAATACTTGAAGTCGAGATGGCTGAGACAGTAAGTTTTACACATTTGACTCAATTGATTTGAGTTTACTGCCAAAGCTATGTTTTTTTCCAAGTAAAAACTACGAGATTCTTCTTTAATGAAAAGAAGCAAATGTTTCAAGAAAAAAGTTCGTTGTTGGAGAGAACGAATTGATTTAAAAGAAATTCCTGGTTATTTCAAGAAACTCACCTGTCAGAGCAATTCCACTGATAGCCACAGTCACTAAACTGAGGATTACTGCTATCCCCGACTTATGATCTTCTGATCGGCTTCGGCTGCATTTCTAAAATTGTTGGTTACTCGTGAAATAGTCGTGAGGCTTCCTTGAAGACAAAAATTCTCCTAACCGCTCCGTTTATGTCAAGTTTATAAGTTCTTTATCTGCAGGATTTCACAGTACGAGGGAAATAAACTTGTTCGCACGCTGCCTTTATTGAACTGTGAGCCTTAAACAGTAATTCCTACAACCCTGACTTAAGTAACCGCTACGCTCGAGTGTGACACGTTGTGGATTTCACGTGTCCTGTAAACCTTTCCATGAAAACCAATTTCAAATTTTTAAGATTTTGGCAATCGCCATCGGAAAATCATAAGATTGAAAGCTTACTCTGGACTTCGGAGCCTTCGGAGCAGTGGGCTGCAAAAAGTGATGTTCTTTACTTGAAGAAAGTTCAGCTTGTACAGATTTCACAGCGAATTCCTCTTAAGTTGTGTCACCAGCACTTTTGAAAATTTTGGAAAAATACTTTTTTGAGTGAAGAAGTCTAGAATAAAGAGAAGCTCATCCGTCTCTGCCCTTTATTTATACTTCGTTTTCATTACTCCAGAATCACCGCTCAAAGAGCGGTCTTTTGAAATTTTTTTCTTTCGCTTGCAAGTCATCTTTGTTGAACTATGCTCCCAACACCTTCACAACACAAGTTGTGCTTGATATCGAGCCGAAGATAATCGTTGACTTCAAAACGTCTCAAACATGTTCTAATTTTGTGAGCAATAGAACAATTTCCCAGTTACAAAAAAAATTAAACTTAATAGTCTGAAAGATTCTAACCAGAAATGCCATCCGGTAAGGCCGAAGGATGTTTTTTTTGGATTTGGTCCTTGACGTGGCTCAGACTCATATTGTTGCATCTGGTTGTATTACACCTAAATCTAATCGAAAAGAAGGTTCGGGACCTATCATATGGTTTGAAGCCGAGTATATCTGGTTCTTGGCATCCACCGCTCGTGTAGGACGCTTTTTCAGGGAAGAAGACTTCACTGCGGTTGCTGAGGTCGATGTTGATAACGAAGAAGCACATGGGGTTTTCAGACGTACAATGTTCGACAGTCCGAATGAAGAACCCCAATGGATAGAGAAGACATTCCTATAACAAAAAACTCTTTTGAATGTTTCTATCTATCAGTTAAACATTATATTCGATCTCGGATCTTCGATGGCCTGATAACTTGTTGAACACGCGAAAAATAGAAAGAATAACGAAAGATGAGTTTGTTTATCTGAACACGAACTATTTTTTCTACTTGTGTTGTAAGGACATGTAATAATAATAGCATTGCAAAATCATGGTTTCAAGAAGGATGATAAAGAAAAGTAAAATGAAAAAACTATGAAACTCTACCGGAGTAAACGAAGCAAGCGAAAAATGATTTCGAGTCGATCTGGTCAAGAAAACGAGAAGGAGAAGAATGGGAACTTTCTGAAATTTTTTGAATGATTTGTTGGCGAAGAAGAAATTCAGTAAAATTAACCCAGGACAACATGTAGACGTGTGAGATTTTCGTTTTCGGCTTCGCAGTTCGCTGCCGACGATTCTTCTGCAGCTGAGAAGACTTTGCAAAATTTAAGAAAACATTCAAAACAACCTGAATTCGCTAACCGTAAGATATAATAGACTTTTAAGAAGAACTCTTAAGTTTTAATAAAATGGACGAGACTTTTGAGAAACGACCAAACGCGTCCTTGTGAGGCGAAGAAAATGAAACGGAAGAAAGCGAGGGAAATATCCCCGGAGAATCGTATGCGAGCAATGAAGTTCATCGGAGAGTTATTAGAGAAAGAGAGCGATCACTAATTAGAAATTAGAATGAGGACATGAAGACAAATAAGTAATTTGAATACAAAGTTTGGGTTGGGCCTACCCTGTATACTATTGCCTTCTCCTCTATAATTTCATTCTCTGGTGTTTTACGCAACAAAAGCGGTCAGTTTCTTCATTGCTTAGCCTGATTCGCGTCCAAAGTTGTTTCAGAAAATAGAACATCTAGGTTTCTTATGGAAAACTTGCGTTCAATTTTCTTAAAGACGAACGATTTTTTGTAATTACTATTTGAGTCGGAGGTTTTATTTACGGTAAAATTGTTCATACTTTAGCAAATCCCTAGAATTAGTTGATGCATTAGAAAAATTGAGTTATACAAGTTCAAGCCCCCGCAGGGTAACTGGGCTTTCGCTAAAGATATCATAATTGTATAGAAAGTTATCTTAGAGAGTGGTCTCAAGAAGAAGAAAAACTTCAGTTAACATAATGTTTTTTTGTTATTAAAAGTTTTTTGTTTGATAGTTAAGATTGGAGGGGTATCTCAATTGAACGATTTTCTTATGCAAGGTTTATGAGGACTCAAGAGTTGAGAATTCACATATTTCAGTCCTTACAAAAACAATTTTTTAAATAAGTTTCTCACAAAAAGATCCTCAATTGAAAGAAAACTGGATAAATATAGTGTTAAGACACAAAAATTTCAGTCAATCGAATTCCGAATGCTCTTGAAAATTTTTCTGCTTCTTGGATGCGTGGCATTGATCCCAAGCTCGGCAATTGTATGTTACATCATATTCTTTTCATCAAATTTTTGGAAGGTTTTTTATAATTTCAGCTGTTTGCATGTTGAATGAATATTGTTATCACAAGTTTTCGAAAACTCCAGTTCTTGAGCCAAAAAGCCTTGTTATCGGTGATTTAATTCTAGATGTTTATTGATAAAGGATGAAAAGAGTTAGAGCGGTACAAGAACATGGTTAGAGATGCAAAACGGAAGGCTCAGGAGCCGTATATGTTTTCGCGCCTATGTTTCGCCGTAAACCGTAGCCGTAAAAACTTTTGCAACAATGTTTTTATTTATTATAAAAAGACATTGAAAGCACAATATTGACTTGTCTCATTCTTAACAATAAAAAATTATTCACTTTTCAGCAATGCACAGGTGTGAAGCCAGGTGATGAAGAATGCGAAAATGGAAATAGCTGCTCAACCTTGTTCGAAGTCGACACCTCAAGTATGGCTCAACTGATGGAAAGACATCAAACTGGAAAGCACAAATGTAAAAAACACTCGGCAACGGGTTGCATTCATGCACTCGAGAGTGCACTTCTGACAATTACATGCTCTTGCGACACGGACCATTGCAACAAGGATGGAGGATGGAAGAGCGAAATCGAGAAAATTCTTCAGCCTTATCGGCAGAAGCGCTTCTGGTCAGTGTTCTATTCTTGCATAGGACATCCAATATCTGAGCAAACAGAAGGAATCTTTCAGTGAAATCAAAAGAAGAAACTATAAAGCAGAAATCTTGCAAAAATTGAAAGGTTTTGTACAGAAAGAAAAGGATTTATTTGCTTCAGTCGTTATAATTAGTAGGTAATTTTTTTTAGATGAACGTAATATATGAATTGTAGCCCAATAGCTGACAATGAACGAGCAAGGGTTTTGAAAAGCGAAACTTCAATCATTTCATGTGAAAGCTTGCTTCAGGTTCAACAGACGCAAGGCAAATTCCAGTGGACACCTCGCCCGCAATGGACTACTTCCCTTACCTGGAGTTTGCTCTATAATGGAACCACACTCGTCTATAATCATCACACAATCCCTTCGTCGACGAGTGCACTAGGAACAACGGACGATCCACTGAAGGTCATGACTTTTCAATTCCTGAACTTGGCAAAGCAAAAATAATTTATGGGAGAGGAAGAAAAAAAATCATTTCTGTAGTTATCTTCAAAATCAGTTAAAAAAAACCGCCTTCACCGTCATAAAACTAGAATTTCAAAAACGACCATTTTCTCAGTGAAAAGATGAGGTGAGGTTAAGGTAAGCGAGCGATTCTTAAGGTCTTGCTTGACCTGAAAGTAAAAGGATTCAGCAATTCTTTCAAGTGAGAAAAAAGGGCTGAGAAATTATGAAGATTGGGCAAAAGAATTGTTAGAGACTTTGAAGAATTGCTTGCTACTCATTATTCTAAAACTTTCCCCAACCAGCCTCCCCCCGTCGTTCTAAAGGCTCTTTCTATAAATATTCAAATGCTAAGTTACACAGTTTAAAGGCAGTGACGCCTGGTTAAGATGACAAATTATTGAGTTATCGCATAGAAATCGTTATCGCACATCGAACCCAGACCATTTCGACTCAAACCGGGAGCGCGTGTTACCATATGAGCCTTTCATATAACACTATCGCACGGAATAGCATTGTGTCCCCGTGGAGTAATAAACATCTCGAATCGAACCCAGAACATCTCGACTCAAACCGGGAGCGCGTGTTACCATTGGGTCCGATCCCGCCCGGTGAACTAGCTTTTTTCTGTGCGATAGTTCAATCATTTGCTTTTTTATAGATTTTTTTAGAAAGGCAGGAGGCCTATATTTAGTTAAGAGAATTAGAAAGTTGATGCGAATAAACTTTATTTCTAAATCTTGTGAGTTTTGGAGAAGAAAATAAAGTAATGGACACTTTACAGGATCTGTTCTGGACCCATTGCGAGGTCATCGCAATACTGTTAAATTATTTTGGAATGGCCTCCATTGGCTTTGTTCTCTTGACTCGTTAGTTCTTACCGATAACTTATTCGGATTTCGAGTGTTTCTTTTCCTTTTCTCCCAATCTCTATTTGCAGTTCTTTTCACTTACGAATGCGTGTGGAAAGAAAGATGCTGTGGAAAGTACAGAGTGAGTTGTTCAATTGTGTCGTATTATGCTTTCATATCATTAAATTTCACGAACATCAAATTTTTATTGGAATTTTGGTTGAAACCATCGCAATATTCAAACGAAAGCAAAAGAACACAGTTGGGGGTTGGTCAGGGACTTGAAACAATGATAGGAATGTGATGAAGAAGTACATAGATACATATTCAAGCTAAAATTGGCCTTTAAGTGAATGATGAAGTTTTTTGGGTGTTGAAACTTTTCACTGCTCATAAAAAATATTCATCGAGCTCAATTCCTGCAGAAGAAGAATGATATCGAGGCTGTTTGTCCATCACAACGGCAACAAGAGTTTCCAATGATGTCCTCTAGTTCTAGTACAATGAGACAATGACAAGAAAATTGGGCAAGCGATATCTAATCTTTGAGTACTATCCTATATAAAGTGAACACGTCATCGAAAAGACGAAGTTCTCGAAGGCTTTCGCATTCAAGCCAATTCAATCTTCTCTCGTATGATAAGCTTATTCCTGCTCCATTGAAAATTTGTCTAGTGAATTTTCTTTGAATAGAATCTACTTTATTACATAGCGTTAGGTCAATCGTGTTCCAGGCTTCACTAGAGTAGTCCAAAGAGTGCCGTAGAAAAATTATTTCATATCTTCAAAAATACTTGATATTTGTTTGTCTTGTAACAGTGATCGGCTTCTTTCTCACTCAGTCCTATTGCTCAGAATGCAGTATTCCTGTCTCTTTCGAGTAGTGGACACCTTAAGGCCGTTTAGTCCGAACCATAACCAACATTCCTGTCGGATCGACTTTAGTTGCATTCAGAACTCTTCTCTGATCTTGTTTTTGGATCTTCTTTTCACATCTTGACTACATTATAGACTTCAATTAGGTGACTCGTACTCGAAAAAGTATCAATCAGCAAGCACACATTAGAAAATTGTCTTCAAAATTATAAATGGAAAAAGGGGGTTCAATTAAGCAGGGAGATAAGTGGTTGCCACCGAAGCCTTCACCGTAGACCGGAGTGGCACCCGCCTCACCTTCTCCGCCGTCGTAAGGTACAAGTTCTCTTTTTCAATAGGCTTCGGGGAAATCTTTCTTTGACCAGGGCCATTCAATTTTCGTTTTTCGTTTTTTTTGGTTTTTTTCGATAATTTTCGACAAAAAAACTTTTTCGAAAATTCGAAAAACGATTTAGTCGAAAAAAAAATTTTTCGAAAGACAAAATAGTCGAAAAAAAAACTCTTTCGAAAATTCAAAAAACAAAGTAACCAAAAAAAAACCTTTTTTTTCGAAAATTCGAAAAACCAAAATTTCGAAAATACTTTTTTTCCGAAATTTCGAAATAAATGTCCAACAAAACTTTTTTTCGAAGTGTCGAAATATTTTTCGAGAGCAAACCAAAAAACGGAAAAAGGGCCAAAATTAGAGTTTTTGCGGTGGTTTTGGTGTTGCCGGCCAGGCACATGTTTCAGTGCTTTTTACAAAGTGCTCAACGCTTGCGTGCTAATTATTAATTGACCCGGTCGAACCGAATTCCGGTATTCTCGGAAAATGAGGAGAAAGTTTCGTTCAGATAAAACAATTTTTTTTCGTTTTTTTGTTGTTTTTTTTCGTTGACCAAAAATGGTTTTCAAAATCGAAAAAAAGTTCGAAAAATTTCTTCTGTTTTTAAAATCGAAAAAAAAGTTCCAAAAGGTTTTTTTTGGTTTTTAAAATCGAAAAAAAAGTTAGAAATTTTTTTTGGTTTTTAAATTCGAAAAAAAAGTCGAAAAAATGTTGTTTTTTTTTCGCCCACTCCTGGTTCAAACAATTTGAAAGACAACTTACATATACAGTGCTTGTCATAGTTATGCGAACATTCCAGTTTTTTGGGTTTTTGAGAAACTGTGAGCAGAAACAAGCTGTTAAAGTTTATATCGTTTTCTTGTTGTATTTGCTGACTTTCCTAAGAATCTGAAGTGTCATGAACGAGAATTGAATGCTTTGCTAATTTCTTTCCATTCCAATACAAGCAATTATGCGGACACTCGCGTTTTCAATCGCAAACAGTTTATTTCTTAATCGTAGTCGTTATGCAAAACTCCCCAATTCCCTCTGCCACCTCAGAAGCAGTAAAGTCTTCAATGCACAACAATGGTGCTCCGGAAGTTCGATCGCGCATCAAATTGAACCAAGCTACAATGTAATTTGTAATTACCTAAAATTCCGGAAAACTACGGAGCTAAGAAGCATCCTGGCAAGGAGGCGTTTTGGTGAGTCAGATGTATGAGAATGATAAGAGTTTACAACTGTTGAATAGTTCAAAGATTCCATAGTCTCATGGCGGTCTTTTGATTTATAAACTGCTTTCGTCTATGCTTATTCGTGTATTTGATGTATTCTATTGTATGGTGGCCTAATCTTTTACGATTACTAAATAAATTCTCGTGATTTTCACTTCAACTTATGCGTCTCAAACTTGGCTTTGGGAGCGCCAATTTGATCAGCTGCATATCTATGGGCAAGGAATTGCATCTTAAATTAATTAAATTATTCAAATGGTTTCAAATCTTCAATTCTATTTAAATCCAGTAAAGTTTTTTATAGTTCAAAAAATTTTCATAGTTCGTCATTTAATCTTCGGGAAAGATTATTGTAAGATATTGCGCATTTCGTTATTGAATTACTAAATATCATTGGTTACAGTATTTTCGATTGTGACGGGAGTCCCTCTTGGACCAATTACGCTTTATTCAACAAGTCCGTGTGAAGTTCTGTTCCTCGTACCCTGTTATTCATCTCAGTTTCACGCTCATTGTTTCCTGTCAGATTGACCGGTCAGTCTACTCAATCTGTCTTTGTTTGCAAGCTGAGACTTGCTGCACTTCACTCATCGTTCTCACCGTGATTGGCCAATGTAAGGATGGGGTTGCGGAGATCTGAGTACCAGGATAAGAGAGAAGGGGAATGTAAAAGAGGGAAAATGAGGATGGAAAAGAGGGAGGAAGTAATAGAGGAGAAAGAAGGGAGAAAAAAGAGAGAAGAGAAAAGGCGAAAGAAACATCTGGGCAGGTGGCAATTGTCTCCCATGTATACGCGCACAGCATAATTGTTGCGAGTGTGGAGTCCAAGAGGGTATGGAGCTACAGAAGAAAAAACAATACTAACTAGTCTATATAGAGCAAAAGGAGGTGAGGGAAGTGTGAAGGAGAGAATAGAACATATAGTGAGAAAGGAAGAGAAAAAAGGAGTCCGTGGTTAGTATTTGAATGAGAAGAAAACTGAGAAGACAATAAGGGCTGAGGAACAGATTGAATAAAAAGAAGGATCAGCTATGGGAGGAGTGAAATGTTTCCCAGACTTGGTGAGAGAATAGGATTATCTTAATAGCTCATTGTGTTCCAGAGAGAGGAGTTACACTCAGACAACACGGAAATCATTCGGAAAAGAAAGAAACACAAAGTGGGTAGTTGGTTACTGTAACTAGGGTCTGTAACTAGGGTCTGCCAAACAAAAGATCTAATCGAATATATAAATGTGAAGAAACATAAGCCTCTAATCCCAAATCAGTCTTAATCGAGTAAATGAAAACAAGTGATTTTCGGCTGAGTTCGATCAAAAGTTCAGCAGAGTTTCCTTGTCTCTAATTTATTCAATCGAGAGAGAGAGAGAGAATTGTAACTTCAGAGTTTTTTTTATAAATATTATATAAGATTGTATTTATTTGCCATGCCTAACAAGAAAGCTACTTATTTATTCCACATCTCAGATATTACTGGCTCTTTTATTCGTTTTTTTGTATATACTACATTACATACTTTTACTTTGTACTATGTACTATGTACTATGTACTATGTACTATGTACTATGTACTATGTACTATGTACTATGTACTATGTACTATGTCTATACTATATACCACGCTGTAGAAAACCAAGCTGTTTTGCGGTTAATAAAAAATCGTAATTCATAGTTAAAGAAAAAGGTGAATCATTAGTGACTTCTCGTAAAAAAGAAAGTTAAGTAAACAACGAAACTAACAAACTAAAATCAAAAGAAACGTGACTTTTGTGGTAGTTAATTTTCTCATTCATGAAAAAGTATCAGAACTAGGTATCTCCCTTTACTTTACCGAGAATCTAATTAAAACGAGTCGTTAATAGGCACTTTATGTCCCTCTAAATCGATGAGATAGCGTTTAATTTTGAATAGCGATAGGCAACAGAGGGAAAGAATCGCTGTTTGGGCAGCAGTTGGTAAGAATTCTCGGGATCGTTGTGTGAGTATGTCGTGGATCGCCAACGGCTTCTAGCTCTCTCATCTCGCATCGCCTTTCCAGAATTGGGCTTTTGGCAAGAAGATCTTCCTCTCGGGTTGTTTACAGTTTTATTAATACACAAAAATTTCCTTCCAGCGGCCCTTCCTATCTCTACTTCTCCCCGAAACGAGCCTTCCCTATCTCTTCGGAATCCATGGCACCGCTGAGCACACGCTGGTTCCGATCGCAGACAAAGGAATCTGATTGGCCCTGGGCATGAGTCGCCCTCCCTCGCTCCTCTATGCAGTAGAATCCTTCCGTGTTTTATCCAAATGCATGCATTGATGGATCCACTTCCTATGAATCTCAATTCAACAACCACGGGAAAATTATAATCGAGTAGCTGTATTCACTGAAACAAAAACCCTCTTCTACTTTTTTTGAGTTTTGACTTTTATGAACAGTATTTTGAAGATCTAAAGCGGGATATATTTGAATGAGTTAATACAGTTTCATCTTCAATTACTGACGTCTTTTTATGAGGAGTGTGATTTGTTTTTCCATAGAAATCATTTACATCTCATAAAACAATACTGTACGTTTTGTATTGAATGAATTGACGTGTGTTGTCAGATTTTTTATTCTAAAATGTGAATTTTATAGATATATATTTATCACACTCTGATTTGTTTTTTTCTCTCTCTAAGTTTAATTCTAAGTAAAATATGCAGAGTAGAAATCGCTCCGGAAGTTTC
>OZ057407.1:21356611-21476173 GCA_964056735.1 Allodiplogaster pararmata | reverse complement strand
AAACAAATTTTTCCAGGAAAAAAAAAAAAATTTAATTTCCTTAAAAACTGCTCACTTCTTTTTTTTTTTTCCTGGAAAAATTTGTTTTTAAGGAAATTATCGCAATCTAGGATCTTTGGCGTGCAGTGGGCTCAGAGATTTTGGTGATGACGTCATCAAGCAGGCTGAATACATTGTGGCATTCAAACAAAGAGAGGGGGGTGACACTCGACCCTTGAAAAATGCATCCTCCCGTGTTATCGCGTGGTTGCATGTTCACACTTTCCCGCTCAAATGGGCGGTACCTCTCGAAGCCTACTTTTTTTTTCTTTTTTTTTTTTTAGAAAGGGGTCTATATAAACTTTAATATGGATCCACAAGGTCTGTTATTTTCGCTCGCCGTCAATTCAGTTTACCAGGTAACTTTGCTATTTGAACCGTTTTAGAATAGGAGAAAGTTCCGGAACGAGTTCCATACCGTATACATCTGCCGAGTCCTGAAGCCTTGAAAAATAAGATAACATAACTGACTGGTTAAGATTTGACGAAAATCGAAAGAGGAGAATAAGAATCATTTTTGAAATTCAAACGCTCTGATCCCTCACCAATGATTCATTAATCAACAAAAAGGTTGAACTTCTTAGATGTTGATAGCTAAATATCGAGTTTTCTGGCCGATGATTATTGTTATCAGCTTATGCAATCTCCAGACATTCCTTTAGCGAAGCTTGAGATCATGGAACAAAGAGAGAGTAAGAGAAAGAAATAGTGTGTAAAGAGAGAGAGAGAGAGAAAGAAAGAGAGAGAGAGATCCGGAAGATGCGGGAGGAGGTGGGGAGAGTGATTGTTTTGATAATTGATTGACGTCAACTTACACTTGAAGGTGTGAAAATTGAAGACGACTTTGTTCCCTTTCTCATGTTGGAGACGTATTGAATCGGCTTCACCTTCTCGATACTTTCTTTAGATTCGTTAACCTTGCAACAAAAAAAAAGTCATTAGTATTTGTTCTTTAGACCTAGGTTCAATATTACCAACCTTCTCGTATCCTTGTCCGTCAGCACGAATCTTCTTTTCGGCTACGGGTCTTCTTGTATTTTCTCCGGATAAGAACCAATCTGTCAACTGAATTATTGTGTTATAAATTTGTCTAAAAATTCCAGATATGTAACTTACGTCAGATCGAGCCTCGGCCATGGAGGCTTATCAGAATTCTGAAATGGTTATACCTCATTATTTTGATAATAAACAATCATTTTAAACACAACGTTTATTTTAGCATGGTTATACTTTATTATTTTTGATAAGAAAACAATCATTTTACACACAACGTTTATTTTAGCAGATGCCGTGCACTTATGAGGAGTACCTCGAAATGCTGGAACAGGATAGAATACAGTATGGAGGCGGACCCTCAACATCCTCGGCTGTTGAGATGCAGAGTTTGGAGTCCTCTACCTCCGACGAAGATGACTCTGACAAAGAGCAGACTGAAAAGGTATATCTTCATATAACACCAAAAACAGTAAATAATTGTTCAAAAGAATGTATATTAAAGAATTTTCTCGATGTGTCTTGAGCAATGTGAGGAATTTTACATTTTATCATTCTGAAAAAATAAACATTTTACCCGAAAGTTTCCAGGAGCAGATGCCTTGCCCTTATGAGGACATCGAGATGATGGAGCAGGACAGAATACATTATGGAGGCGGACCGTCTACATCGTTGGATGTTGAAATGCAGAGTTCAGAGCCCTCATCCTCCGACGAAGATGACTCAGACGAGGATCAGATTGAAAAGGTAAATCTTGAGAAAATATCACTTGATAATTGTACTAAAGAATGCGTTTTAAAGGACTGTCTCATCGTGAACGGCGTCCAGCATGATGTGAGGGACTTTTACAACCTCACCGCGGAAGACAACAGCTACTCTAAAAAATTTGGAGTAGTTCAAAAGAACTTGACCTTCAGGCTGAATGAGTTGGCCAATGACACGTCCTCCATTGAGGACCTCTTCGACAAGGTTAATAACATGATTTATTGAGTTATTATTATATCGTTGCATACTCGATATCAACATAGAAAATGCTTCTTTTACAGGTAGTCCATGACCTCGTAGAAACATCGAAACCGGCAGGGGGCAATTTGTACGTGTCCGTGGGAGTCACACAGGACGGAAGCACAAAGAACTTTGGGATGAGGGCCATCCCTTATCCGAGGTTCAGTACCTCTACGCTTCGGCGCGAGATGACAACCGCCGAGACGAGTACCGGCATCATCACCCCTTTGGTTCTCGGAAACGTTAGTAAACATTCAAAGCCTTGCTTCACTTTTCTCACCCCTCAAATGTATAATTTCAGCTTGAAATGCGTGTTTCCTGGGTGGATATGCCATCAGGATCGGGTGACCCGACCAGCAACGCGTCTCCTCGAGACGACAACATCACCAAAGTCATAGGTTGGTGTTGGTGAAATTACAATTTGTTTTGAACTAATGGTTAGACATACCATCTATACATTTCATAAAAGATGTACGAGAACGAAATGCTGACCAACTATGTTGATTAAGGGAACAACTGCCTCCCGAAAGCCATCGCCGTAGGCATTGCCTACTTGAATCGAGAAAGAGACTCCCTCAAATGGAGAGCTATTTCTCGGTTCATGAAGCCTCAGCAGAAGGCTGCGCTGGAACTGCTTAACCGATTGGGACTACCCCCAAAGGAATCGTACGATCTCAAGGATGTCAAGGAGATGCAGGAGAGACTCACCGACTACCAGCTCATAGTATTTGATGGAGCCAAGCATCCATTATTCCGAGGCCCTTTCGCTGGAGATGGTAAGGTCATTGGACTGCGACTCAAGACCAGCCACTACGACCACATCAAGAAAATCCCTGCATTCTTTGGTTAGTTGACAGTTTATTGTTTTAATAACAAAGACCCAAAAGAGAAAAAAATCTTTGATTAGTTGACAGTTTAATGTTTTAATAATCAAGATCCAAAAGAGAAAAATTCTTTGATTAGTTGACAGTTTAATGTTTTAATTACAAAGATTCAAAAGAAAATTCTTTCAGATACCAGGTACTATTGCGGGAATTGCAACTCGCTCTACATGAACAGAGACGCCCATTACAACTGCCCCATGAGGTGCTCTCTCTGCACCCATCCGCGCATCGAAGAGTGTAGTGGTCAGCTGCATAAAGAATGCGCTCAGTGTCGATTCGTCTTCAACAATGAGGACTGCTTCAAACGTCATTTGGAGGAAGGAGTGCAAGGAGGTGCATCACGATGTGAGCGCGTCCAAATCTGTGAGATGTGCAATCAGGTTATTCAATTTACTTGATTTGTTCACCTTGGAAAAAAGTGTTACTACATGTTTTTTTGTAGTTGATCAACGAAGGACGGACAGGGCGAGCTCACGTATGCGGCATGTCATTTTGCCCTCGATGCAAAACGGATATGCCTAAAGACCACCCCACATGCTTTGTTACGCCAGCGAGCCCCATCTCCTCCAGATTTCGACTCAAGACTATCGCCTTCGATATTGAGGTAGTACATTTTTTTTTTTTCAAACTAGCTCTCTCTCACCAGCTCTCTCAAAACTAGCTCTCAATGAGTCATTTGTTCAGTCGACAGTTGTGAGCGAGAATGGCAAAAACGTTCACAAGCCGAACGTCATCATTGCCATCCGCTCGTGTAGTGCCTGCCAGCACACCACGCCAGAGTCTCACGAGTCTCAAGACTCGTGCAATCAATGCGGAGGGCGTCGTGTCCATGTATGGCATGGTTTGGATGGATGCAACAGGGACCTTGTCAGCGAGTTCGTCCAGTGGCTGAACCTCAAGGAAAACCGTAACGCAACGGTTCTCGCGCATAACCTAAAGGGGTAAGTCAAATTTCTTACTCTCTTGACACTCATATATTTCTTTCGTTTTCTATCCCTCTTCAATCATGTATTGCTTGAGGTATGATGGCCAATTTCTGCTGAGAACCATGATGTCGAGCGACGATGTCCCGAGTAAGATGATACTCTCGGGACTAAAGCTCATGCATATGGTCAACAGGAGCGTGCGGTTTGTGGACACGCTAAACTTCCTGCAGATGCCACTCGCATCGTTCCCTAAGGCATTTGGAATACCGGAACTAAAGAAAGGTTTGTTGTATTCTCTTTCAAGAACAGTTGATGTAAAATATTTTCAATTTAAATTATTTTCCTCATCTCTTGTAAACTATTTTCAATTCAGGCTACTTTCCCCATCTCTTCAACAGCCCGCAAAACTACAGCTACATTGGAGCCATTCCGGACTCCACCTTCTACAATCCCACTCAAATGAAGGAAGAGGGAAAACAACAGTTTTTGGAGTGGCATGCGGCTCAAAGCGGAGTAGAATTCAACTTTGGGAAGGAAATTTTGGCCTACTGCTACTCTGATGTGGCTTTGCTCAGCAGAGGAGCAACGGCCTTCGACACGGAGTGCTTCCGTATATCGGGCACTCACGTATTCCATGAGAGTGTCACAGCTGCAAGTGCAGCTATGCTCATCTTCCGGAGAAATTTTCTGAAAAAGGAAAATTTGGCGATTGAAGCACCGATACTTCCATGCAAGAGGCAGAGCATCCTAGCCCTCAAGTTTCTGGCGTAAGTTACTCAAATAAATTTCAATCTCTTTGTGCTTTGTTCAATTTTAAACTATTGCAGATACCTTCGTGAGACGAAGGGACAAAGGATTCAGGATGCAACGCACGGAGGGGAACACAGAGTCCCCGGAACAAGATACCACGTGGACGGCTACATTCCTAGAGAGGGCAAGAAGCCGATCGCTATCGAGGTTAGCTGATAATGTTGAAACATTTGGGTTTTTAAAACAATATTTTGTAGGTACATGGATGCTACTACCACGCATGTACATGCTCGTACCAGGATGACGCCGTCATACTAGGCCGCACCGCTGCCGAAATAAGGCGTGACAACAAGTTGAGGCTCAGCGTACTCGAGCCAAACTACAAGGTGAAGGTCTACCGAGAGTGCGAAATCAACATGATGCTGCGTCGGGACGAGGAGATGAGGACAATCTTCATGAAGCATCGAATTCTAGTAAGTTTTCTTTTTGTTTTATCCTTAAATGACTTACTTATAAATTTATAATTGAGGAGCCTCTTGATATCAACGATGCATTCTTTGGAGGAAGAACTGAGACGTTCAAACTACACGCAAAATGTCAAGAAGGATGGAGCATCCGCTATCAAGATGTTTGCAGGTTACTGATTATCTCTTTGTCGTGGTATTTTTTATGTTCAACAATCTACTTTCAGCCTGTACCCGTTCACCAACAAGTACAAGCCATATCCCATCGGAGTTGGAGTCTACGTTTCTGGAGAGGATATCCCGTGCCCAATCAACGAAGCACAAGATTTGGGCGTAAATGGATTCCTCAAGTGCAGAGTATGTTTTCTTGATGAACTTGTAACGCTTTCCTGTTATTTATTTACAATACTATTGTTCAGGTATTGGCACCATCCAAACTGCATCTACCGGTTCTATGTATGAGAGTGGGAGGAAAGTGCATCTACGCACTATGTCAAGAATGTGCTTTGAAAAAGTCATCAGAGAGAACTTCATGCTCGCATACGGATGAGGAGAGAGCTTTCGAAGGAACATGGGCCACGGAGGAGATCAAGCTCGCCTTGAGAACTGGCTATACAGTTCTGAACGCCTATGAGGTAGTCCCTTTTCATATATATACATATATCACAGTCATTCATTACTACAATTCAGGGAAGACATTATGAGAACTGGAGCCAATACGAGATGAATGCTGAAAGCGGGCATGTACGTCACGGCATTCTCTCCGAGTACATGAATACATTTGTGAAGCTCAAAACGGTTAGTGATTTTAATTATTGTTTAGTAGCGTGTTGTTGATTCTCATATGATCTTTTCAAAAATGAAGCTGTTTGAAGGAGGCAAGCGGATGGCCTAGAGACGTTGGCGATGACGTCATGAAGCAGGCCGAGTACATTGAGGCCTTCAAGCGAAGAGAAGGAGTGACGCTCGACCCTACAAAGATGGTGCCAAACAGCGCAGCAAGACAAGTCGCCAAGCTGATGCTCAATTCCTTGGTAAGATTCTTTCTGTGTATTAGATAATTACAAACAAATTATTCTGAATTTTCAGTGGGGAAAACTCGGAGAACGCTCGGGAAGGAAACAACAGGAAATGATTATCTCCCCCGAAAGACTGCACAGCCTTCTGATCGAGGCCGAGACCGAGGTTGGGGACATTATTGTCCTCACCGATGAGAAGCTCTGGGTCTCCTTCAAGAAGAAGACTGGCCACTCCGAGCCGATAAGCACAACTTCCCTGGCGTCGGCTGTGCTCACGACGGCTTACGCGAGAGTGACACTTTACAATATCATCTCGCGTGTGCAAAGCTCCAGACTGCTGTATTGTGGTTCGTTTAAATTTTTTCGTTATTCTTTGCTGTATATTCCAATTCTTTTTGTTTCAACCCTATTTTTTTTTTTAGACACGGATTCGGTCATCTACCTTCACAAAGACAGTGAAGTGGACCCCCTGGAGGAGCTGAAGGGGAACTTTCTCGGGGACCTGACGGACGAAATTCCTGGAAAAGGAACAGAGTTCGTGTCGCAGGGACCGAAAGCCTATGCATACAAATATGTCACGCATGACGGCATGGTGAGAGTTTTACATTCATTGGGTCATGAGGATTTCAAATTGGAGAAACACGTCTTGATTTCTTGCAGGAAAAGAGCGTGGTAAAGTGCAAAGGCTTCCCTCTCACGTCCGAAGCATCGCAGAAGATCCATTTCGAGCAGATGCGACAGTTTGTAAGGGAAATGAAGAAAGGTGAGAAACCTTTCCCGGTCACAGTCGTCTATGACCGAATAGTCACAGAGAGAAGTCACGTGGTGACATCTCTTCTTCAAAAGAAGAAGTTGAACGCCGTGTTTGACAAAAGGGTTATCGTCCGGGGGACGTACAACACTAACCCTTATGGATATAAGTGATGATGTAGATTTATCTAAATGAACTGTTGAAATTAGATTTTTTTTTATTACTCGCTTTGCTTTTTTTTTTCTCCAATTAATAAAATACTGAGTTATTTAGTTCATTTTCGTCTAATGTTTGTTTCGTTTAGTCTTTGAGATGATAAAATGTTGTTGCTAATCTTTGTTTTTTTTTTTGTTCTACAAAGTCGAAAGAATACATTACGTATTCTGATTTGTTATTACTCGGTTTGCTTTTTTTTTCTCTACGTAATAAAATACTAAGCTATGTAGTTAATTTTCCTCTATTGCATGTTTCTTTTTGTCTTTGAGATGATAAAATGATGTTGCTAATCTTTGTGTTCTTTGTTCTACAAAGGCGGAAGAATACGTGACGTATTCTTTACCGCAAAGAGTGCAAGTTGCGAGAGTAGGAGATGGCTTCCTTCCAAGATCGTATCCATAGATTATGCGTGTATGAAAACAGTGATTATTGGAAACACGTGATAAAAAATTGTCTAATAAAAGATTCAAAAATACACATCGGAGGGAGTGTCTAAAAAGTGTGTCTTTCTGAGAAAGACTGCACTGTAAGAGAAAAACGTTAGAGAGCGTAAAAGAAAATAACTTGTAATATTGAGAGACGCAGATAAAAGCATCGTGGATGGTTATGTTTTTCAAGAGATTCAGAGAAAAAATATCTGACAGAGTATAAAGAGAGAGAGAGAGAGAGAGAGAGAGAGAGAGAGAGAGAGAGAGAGAGAGAGAGAGAGAAAGAGAAAGAGAGAGAGAGAGAAAAAGAAAGAAATAGTGTATGATTGTGAGAGAAATAGAGAAATAGAGAGAAAGAAAAGGAGAGAAGAGAGAGAGAGAAAGAGAGAGATAAAAAGAGAGAGAGAGATAAAAGAGGGTGAGAAATGAGAGAGAGAGAGAAAGATAGAGAGAAAGAGAGAGAGATAAAGAAAGAGAGAGAGAGAAAGAGAGAGAGAGAAAAAAGAGAGAGAAAGAAAGATAAATAGAGAAAGAGAGAAAGATAAAGATCAGCTGGAGTGATTCTTTGTGGTCAGAGAAAAAGTCTCTCAATGTGACACGCCCCTTTAAATCAATCGATGAAAACCGGCCACAGACGCATCCACCTCACACACAACTCTTTTACATTTTTTCTATAATAATTACTCTGTAACGGGATGCTATGAGTTGGCGACAATATTGCGCTAAATACGTACAGTTTGAAAGGGGATATGTGAATTTAGTATGTGGCCTTAATACTTTTGATAGAGAAAACAAACTTTTAATGATTAATTATTATAGTAAAGGCGAAAAAGAAGAAAATGAGTTACAGTTAATATATTAAGTAAATTGAATAAATATGTGAAAAGTATTTGTAAGTGCAAAAAGTAAAATGTTACTGCTAAGAAGAAAATGTTAGGCTACGTATTAATTTAGCTTATTGATTATTATATTCACCAATTTTTAATTTCATATATATATATGCTGATAAATTCCTGGTAGTGTATAATACATTTTTTTCCATAAAGAGATGTGGAATGGGTACACAAGCGTGAGACTTGAACAACTAAAGTGAGCTAATCATTAAAAAAATTCTAAGACAGCGGATGGGAAAAAAAACATTCTAACTAAAAGAATATTAGGATCACAGAACTTTTGGTTTACTGAGGGGCGTGGTGGGTTATTGCGCTTCCGTTGCGCGAGGTGAACTCCGTCACCTCTTTCCACGTTCTGATTCCCGCCATCACCCTCCAGTTCCCCACGACGACCAGTGCTTTCTTTGCCCGAGAGAGTGCTACGTTTACGCGGTTTGGGTCTGATATGAAATTTGAAGTGTTTTGCGAGGACTTCGTCGTTGTGAAAATTACTACGTCCCGTTCCCTCCCTTGGAAACCGTCTACCGTTCTGACGGTTACATCGTGCAAATTACTCCGGGCCAACACCGATCTAATCTCCTTTACCTGCTGCCGGTAAAGGGCTATAACCGCAGTGTCTAGTTGTTGTTGTTGTTGCCGGTTGTAGCCGTCATCGAAGAGCGAGGCCCACGTGATATGTTTCTTTTCGCTTCGTCTTTGTTGTGTATGAATCGTCAATTTTTTTTTGAAATAGACATCTTCAAGAAGTTTGCCACTTCTCGTGGTTTCTCCAATAAGCCTGTGAGTGAGAGTGTCGTGGGGTCGCCAATGCAATCGAACAGGAGTGCGACGTCATGAGGTGTGGATGAGCATGTTGGGCAGATGTCTGGGATGGACTCATCGATACGGTGTAGATACGAGTTTGTGAATCTGCTGAATCCGGATCGAAGCTGGGAGAGTGTACATCTTGTGCTGCGGGGAAGGTCATATTCTTCCACGTTGATGTCGGGCGGGGGTCTACCTCCGAGAATGACGGCGCCTTTCATTGATTGCAGTTCGCTAGAGACCATCATAGTGTGTATGGCGTTTGCGACGAGTTTCCCGTTGAGAGGGTCTGTTGCTATGGAGGCTGCGGACTCGACCGTGTGCTTGCAACTCATGATGAGGTCGTTTTTCATGATGCGTGGTGGAGCATGACTTTCCAAGAGGCTGTGATGGTTGTGAGCTGGATCCATTGTTCTGGCGAGGTATTGAGCGGAGAGCATGTGAAGGTGTGACTTAGTGCGCATGACCTCGGATTCTCTGTGTAAGTGATCGGTGTCTGCCATCTGATGATTGCCCGTGACTACGCGGAGACCGGCATTCTGGGCGCGTTGGATCCTTTCGAGGGCCGAAGCGGAAAAGAAAGTGGACCATGCGGGGGCGGCGTAACTGGAGATTGCTTGCGAGATAGCTTTGAAGGTTGTCCGTAAGAATTCCTTCTGGTTGCCCCAGGTGCTACCGGCGAGGGCCTTCAGGACGTTGTTTCTCTGTATCATGCGGGCTGCGATGTCTCTGGCGTGGTGGCTGAACGTGAACATGGTTTCGAAAGTTACGCCGAGGATCTTTGCGAGCTTGACTGTTGGGACGGTGGTTCCTCCGATGGATACGTCCAGGACCGTGTTGTATTCTTTGCTGAAAGGCGTGAGGAGCATGAGTTGACTTTTGGCCGGAGAGATGGTGAGGGAGCGATTGTTCAAGAAGCTTTCGATCCCAGGTATTGCCATACGTACGTACTCCGAGGCGGTGTTGATGTTTGAGTTGGAGGCCCATATGGTAATATCGTCTGCGTAAGTTATTACGTTGGATAAGAGGTCGCAAAGATAGAGGTTGAACAGCGTGGGCGAGAGGGCGCTGCCTTGTGGGACTCCCTTCCTGATCGGCCGGGAGCTCGATAAGGTGTTGCGGAAGAGTGTGCGTCCTGTGCGTCCTCTCAGATACGAAGAGAGCCACTTCTTGATGTAGTTGGACACGCTTGTGGTCATGAGGAGGTCGATAAGCTTGGTGATGTCGATGCTGTCGAAGGCTTTGGACATGTCGATCGCCATAAGGACTGTGCGCTTCGCTGGTCTTTTCTCATTGAAACCGTCTGCGATGTTCTTAGTGAGCTTCAGGAGTGCCGAAGTGGTTGAGCGGCCCGCCGTGAATCCGTGTTGGTGTTCCGCCGGTGGTATATGGGACTGGATAGTGTTGAGGAGTAGGCGTTCAATCACTTTTGCAACGGGGGAGAGAAGAGAGATCGGGCGGTAGCTTGAGCTGACGGTGACTTGCTTCCCCGGCTTCAGGAGAGGGATGATGATCGAGGACTTCCATATCATAGGGATCCGGTTAGTGCGTAGTGAATCGTTGATGAGGATAGTGAGAGCGTTGATTCCTCTGGGACCTAGGTTATGTAGGAGTATTGGAGCAAGGCCGTCTGGTCCAAGGGCTGTTGATTTTTTCGTTGCTCTGATGGCTGATGTGACCTCTTTTTCTGAGAAATCGGTGAAGTCGTCGGGGAGAAGTTGTCGTACTTTTCTCATCGTCTGCCTGTTGTACTTGGAGGTTGTGTACGAGACTGGGCGGGTGAAAGCCTTGTTGAAACGGTTGGCGCATTCTGTGGCGGATGTCACTGGGTCTTTATCGAAGCATATGGCGCAGTTGGGTGGGGGTCTCCCTTTGTTGTTTAGCATCTTGATCGTCTTCCATAACTTGTTGCTGTCTCTTTTAGGGTCGAAGCTCTCCATGAATTGTCTCCAGACTTCTCGTTTGTTCTTGTCTGTGGCTCTCCTAATGTTTTGGTTGAGGTTGTATATCTCAGGGCAGAGCGGGTCGGATTCTCTCAAAGCGTCACGTTGGGACATCCAGTCGCGGATTTCCGAAGTAAGCGCTGTTTCTCTCTTGTGTATTCGACCGCGTGGTATTGTGCTGGCAGCTGCTGATAGCAGGATCTTCCGTAAGAAGGGCTCAGCTTGGGCGGCGGGAAGGTTAGGGAGAGGTGATTCGGCTAGCTTCTCCTCAACTAGCGATTGGAAACGGAACCAGTCTGCTTTGTTGTAGTTCGCGAAGGTCATGTTTCTGTGCGTCCGGATAAAGTTGTTGCTCTCGATTTCGATGACAATGGGTAAGTGATCTGAGCTTCCTGATGTGACGGTTTTCCATGAGGCTTCGGATAGGAGATCTTGTGAGCAGATGGAGATGTCGGGCGACGAGGGTCTTCCGTTGGAGGGAACACGGGTAGGAGAGTCTCGGTTGAGTGTAGAGTATTCAGAGTCGTCGATTGCGTTTGCGATGAGAGTACCTCTGCTGTCGGAGGAGTGAGAGAACCATGCTGCGTCGTGAGCGTTGAGATCGCCAAGGATAATGGAGTTGGAACGAGTGAGGAGTAGAGACGAAAGATCTGGGGTGTAACCGTTGCTGCAGGAACTGGTTGGTGGTATGTAGATGTTAGTGACATCAAGGAAGGAACCGTTGATTCCTGTTACGCGAATGCTGAGTGATTCCAGATGAGTGTCCGTTGTAGAGGGGATGACACTGTAGTTGAGCGAGTGACTGATGCCGGTGATGAGGCCGCCTCCGGTGTTTGTGCCGCGATCTCTTCGAAGCAGTGTGTATCCGGGGAACGATGGTGTTTTGGAGCGATCGGTTAGCTTGGTTTCCTGTAGCAGGAATAGGTCGATCTTCAGGCGTGTGACGAGGTCAAGGATCTCCGAAGTTTTACCGCTTAGGCCGTTGCAGTTGTATTGTAGGAGTCTTAGGCTTTTGTTGCCTCTAGTATGAGCGTTGCTGGGATGGACCGAGATGGAGGTGGTGACACTGGATGTAGAGGGAGTGGTTGTAGTGGTGCAGGATGGGCATAGATAGCTGGACTGGACGTAATTCTTGACAGAGTGAAGGCCACTGCAAGACGACTTTGTGTGTACCCATTCTGAGCAGAATGAGCATTGTACGCAGTTAGTGTTGGCCTTCTTCCCGCATGTCGTGCAGTTCCAGTTCCAGGAGAAGCGACTAGACGATGGGTAGCTCCACGTGGAGCTGTTCTTCGGAGCGGGCTGCATCCGGAAAAGTGAGGTGATGTCCTTTGCAGTCCGGAGACTGTCGTGCTGCACCGCGTGAAGGCGGACATCGTTGTAGCACGCAATGTCTAGTTGGCAATGTCTAGTTGTCGTGTGCTGCTTTCCACTAGCCGCTCTATCACGTCCCTGACTGCTAGTGCCTCTTCTGGTTTGTAAAGCGAGTGCCGCTGCGACGGCTTTTGTCTTCCATAGGCCACGTCAACGAATAAGAAAGGTGCGGCTGAAAGTGTAATTAAACCAGATCGAGCAAGAGGGTTTTCTGAATCCTCCGGTTTCTCTGAGAATAGCAGCCTATTTTTATAAAATAGGGAAGCTGGGAGGCTCAAAAGCGATCTGGGCATTCTGAAAACTTGGTTGAGTCTGATTCTCGCGATGCCTTTGCTGGAGCTGGCGACTGAGAGGGCAGACCGGGCGGCTAGTCGGTGCCCTAAAACATCTTCCTTGTACATGAAGGGGGGGAGCTTATTTTCGTCTCCTATGAGGACAAATCTTGCTTTCGGGATCAGTACGATTAGGGAGACTTGCTTCCGTGAACTGGGAAGCTTCGTCAATAATAATCGAAGAGATGTTTTGGAGCGGTTCAGGGATGCGGCCCTCTCTTTGATTGAGGGCCGAGAATAAAGTGTCCGCTGTGGTGAAAACTACATTCGGACTATACGTACTTAGAAATGCCTCTACCACTGATTCGTATATCTCTGCGAAGCATTCCACGGCTTCCTGGAATTCCTCTACTTCTTCCGCATTTGGGATGTGATCTTGTGTGATCTTAAAATTCCTTACCATTTTCTCGGCCTCGATCATACTCTCTACCCTGTTTTTGAAGTCATCGTCCATCGCGTTTTCCGTATATTTGAGGTCCAGCATCAGATGGGGAGGTCATATGGCGTCTTTTCCTGAGCAGAAAGGGTGAACCAACGAGATTGAGAAACGTACCGGAGGGGCGGCACTTTAGCGTGCACTGTTGCAAGGCCGACACTGCCGCCACAATCGCAGCGTTCTGAACGGCTGTGACTAGTACGACTTCTTCGTCGTCCCAGTTAGTGTGTAACAGCATTGCTGCCGCTGTGGTAGATTTGCCGCAGCCAAAAGCCGAGTCTAGAATGAAAGAATTTTTGATTGACCCCCAATGTCCCACCGCGGTCGATTGCTCCTTGTTAAGAGTCATAGTGCTACCGTTCATAAGTGCGACCTGGTATAATTTCTTAGGTTGTGTGGGTGGAGGTGGTATTTTGCCTTTGCGTGAGAACAATACGTCCATACCTTTTATTTGGGTACCTTTGCGCCATTCAGCTCTAGACCTTGCCCTTAGGAGGGCGTTGGTCTCCGAGTTTGTGGCAGCGGAGATTGTGGCAACTGGGTGGTTGTGACCTGCCTTTTCGAATGCTTCGTGCAACATACCGATGGAATGGAGTGGGATGTGCCTTTAATAAAAGTGGTGTTGGTATGGTTGTCTGCATGCACCGACGTGATTGTGAGTTCGAACTTGCTCATGCCCTCTAGCTGGACCATAACCTTCTCTGCCTCGTTGCCGACTGTATCCACTCCATTACATGTAATATGCAGTTCCGGAAGTGAGTCCTCCTGCTTACGAACCTGCGTGATTTGAACCTTGTATGGCTTTGTGATGGCCTCTAAGTTTTCGGTACCTGCTCTGTAGGCTAACCCTAGCTCTATGGTTTCGTTCAACCAAATTCTAGCAGCCTCTGGGTTTGTGTCATACAGTTTGAACGAGTCGACCCTATCGAGGACATTCTCAAATTCATTTTCAGAGAGAGCCATTGTGGATCCTATGTACCGGTCATCGAATTGGATCTCGGGCGTGTTATCGATCGTCTTTTCTCTGTAAACCTGCAAATACATTGGTTTTATGGGTTCTACGGTGTAATATCCTCGGTCAAATCCTTTTCCCCGGAAGGCCCGGATGACGTCATTTTGAGCGGGTCTCTCTCGCGTGTCGCCGTTGATGTCGACGTGCTTTGTCAACAAAGATGTTACTACCGTAGGGTCTTTTCCTACAATCAGCGACATTGACTTATTTTTGTTGCCCGTGGCGGCATACACTACGTACGCCAGCTTGGAAATTCTAGGTGGGACGATTGCTGGGATTACAGCCTCAGCGGTCCAAATCGGGCACCAGTCTGTCTTGAAGACGTCGCGGGGAACTCGCATAGAGTTCCAGTGATTTTCGATCTTGCCTCGATGTCCTATCTCATACACAAAAAATACATCGCCTACCGCTAGTGTATTGAGATTCAGCGATGCTCTACCTGAACTTGCGTGAATAGTGTAAGGTGAAAGCTTTATTGTTTTGAGGTCTGGGCGATCGGGCAGGAATGTCTCATAGTGTAGAGCCTCGAGGAGTAGGGTGCCTGTGTTAAGAGTGCGACCTATGAATCTGTATGGCACGGGGTTTATACTTTCGACTGTCGGGGGCCTCGCAGTTGATGAGTCTTTTGGCACCGGTTCCCTGACCTTGTTTTTCTGCATTGGAATATTCTTCGTGATTTTCTCCATTGACCTAGCCTGAAATTCTTCAATGTCGTCTAAGGTTGTCATGAACCCGTAGCATGACTCGGTTACTTCATTCTCAGTATTCTTTGGGGCTATCAGTGCCTTTGGGTCGCGGGTTGTATAGTTGTATGACTTAACATGGAGGGGGTAGGTCTCGTTTTTCGAACGTTGAATATGCCGCGCCATCTGTGTCCTTGCTGTGCTTCGGTTTCCTCTATCGCCTGCAACAGTTCGGTATCTTGGACTGACTCTTGGTCACTCTCGGTTGTGATGTCTCTCTGTCTTTCCGTTAGGTCCGTGATCGATAGCATTGAGACCTCCCTATGCAATTCATCGTTCAATTCCATAATAGATTCCTTAACTTCATTTTCAGAAGCAGAGAGAGATAATTGAGACATCAGTAGAATTTCTTGAGGAGGGGCAACGACGTCAGCCGAAGCGACTCCCGGGTAAGACGAAGAGAGAGGAGGAAAAGATGAGGGAGAAAGAGACAGTTGAGGAGGGGCAACGACATCAGCAGAAGCGACTCCCGGGTAAGACGAAGAGAGAGGAGGAAAAGATGAGGGAGAAAGAGACAGTTGAGGAGGGGCAACGACATCAGTTGAAGCGACTCCCGGGTAAGACGAAGAGAGGAGTAAAAGATGAGGGAGAAAGAGACAGTTGAGGAGGCGCAACGACATCAGCCGAAGCGACTCCCGGGTAAGACGAAGAGAGAGGAGGAAAAGATGAGGGAGAAAGAGACAGTTGAGGAGGGGCAACGACATCAGCCGAAGCGACTCCCGGGTAAGATGAAGAGAGAGGAGGAAAAGATGAGGGAGAAAGAGACAGTTGAGGAGGGGCAACGACATCAGCCGGAGCGACTCCCGGGTAAGACGAAGAGAGAGGAGGAAAAGATGAGGGAGAAAGAGACAGTTGAGGAGGGGCAACGACATCAGCCGAAGCGACTCCCGGGTAAGATGAAGAGAGAGGAGGAAAAGATGAGGGAGAAAGAGACAGTTGAGGAGGGGCAACGACATCAGCCGAAGCGACTCCCGGGTAAGACGAAGAGAGAGGAGGAAAAGATGAGGGAGAAAGAGACAGTTGAGGAGGGGCAACGAAATCAGCCGAAGCGACTCCCGGGTAAGATGAAGAGAGAGGAGGAAAAGATGAGGGAGAAAGAGACAGTTGAGGAGGGGCAACGACATCAGCCGAAGCGACTCCCAGGTAAGACGAAGAGAGAGGAGGAAAAGATGAGGGAGAAAGAGACAGTTGAGGAGGGGCAACAACATCAGTCGGAGCGACTCCCGGGTAAGACGAAGAGAGAGGAGGAAAAGATGAGGGAGAAAGAGACAGTTGAGGAGGGGCAACGACATCAGCCGAAGCGACTCCCGGGTAAGATGAAGAGAGAGGAGGAAAAGATGAGGGAGAAAGAGACAGTTGAGGAGGGGCAACGACATCAGCCGAAGCGACTCCCGGGTAAGACGAAGAGAGAGGAGGAAAAGATGAGGGAGAAAGAGACAGTTGAGGAGGGGCAACGACATCAGCCGGAGCGACTCCAGGGTAAGACGGAGAGAGAGGAGGAAAATATGAGGGAGAAAGAGACAGTTGAGGAGGGGCAACGACATCAGCCGAAGCGACTCCCGGGTAAGAGAAAGAGAGAGGAGGAAAAGATGAGGGAGAAAGAGACAGTTGAGGAGGGGCAACGACATCAGCCGAAGCGACTCCCGGGTAAGACACAGGAAGAGGGGAAGAAGATGAGAGAGAGAAAGGTTGTTGAGGAGGGGCAACGACACCAGCCGATGCGACTCCCTTCTTTGCTCTTTTGTTTTTGGTATTAGCTGCGCGACGTGTTCTTTTCATCTGCAATTATGATTGCTGATTTCTCTTCACGCTATAATGTACTAACTATGAGTAATCAAGTGCATTAGCGTTACACTTGACTCGCCGTGAACTCGAATAACGTCAACGGATCAGAATAACTTGAGTAAGTTGGCGCCGCATAATATCGATATATAACAAGTGACTTGCTGTCTTCGTATTATTCTACTATATAGTACCTATCTTTCGAGAGTTCTGAAATTGATATAGATAAGATATGTCATGACGAGTAAAAAGCATTGGTGATTTAGGAAAAACAAAACGTGAGCTGTCTCGAATAGGGTTTTTTCTTTTAAGATAGGGAATTCAAGCAAGATTTGGAAATAGTTCAATGTGTGGCAAAATAGAGTTGATGAAAGGACCGCAGAAATAATTTTTTTCTGGGGAAAAGAGGTTGGTCATTGTTTTATAATGACAAATGTCGTCTGAAAGGGAGCAGATTGATTACTTTTTGCATATTACATTAAATTTCTCCCGGCACAATGAATTCCATGAGAAAGAATCGGGAAACAACATGAAAAAACAAGGACTTTGAAGGAGTTCAGACAAAAACGGAAGGTAGGTAACAAGAGAATTCGTTAACCGTCTCTAAGAGACACAATATACCATTAGAATGAGTATCAATTAAACTGGGAATAGTTGTATTGGCTGTACTAAATCGGCGCAGCAAAATGATTTTTGATTGCCTCGTAATATGAGTCGGGATGAGTGACATTTCATAATGAGTGACATTTCAAAAAAAAATTTCAGTTTTATGATGGAACTGGGAAGTTTTTATTTTGATATCATAATTCGAATAAGAAGCATTTCGAGAGATTCGTTGCAGTTTTAAGATACATTTTACGGAGATTAGAAAGCTAACGAGATGACGAGTCTCAACCATTCAGAACCGTATCACTTAAAGAGTTAGTACGATAAACAAGGTAATTATTAGCTGAATCCATATTTAACGAGCGGAATGTTTGAATCCAATCTTGCGCGGCTATTTCATATTCAAAGGTAAGCCACTTTGCCTTCGAATGCAGCATATAAGATTAGGTAGAGAGGGAGGGGGGGGGGCAGATAATGATAGTTCAAATGAACAGTCCTAGACAATAGGCACATTTGAGAATACCAAATCGAGAATATTGTCCTTTGGAGTTGGGGATTTGACATATTGGGTAAAGAAAAAAAATTATCCTTCGCATATTCGAAAAAATTTAGAATGTGACCGTTCCTATTAGATTTTTGCTGAGACCAGTCTATAAACGGGAAATTGAAGACCCCGGATATCATCACAGGAATTCAAATTCTTCAGCTTACAGTCAAAGTAGTTTAATAACTGGTGAAGTGAAGCAAAGGAGAAGAAGGAGATGAATAAACATATTTACATACATTTCAATAATAATGATCTGGATGCATTTTGACGCGTTTTGTTGAGAGTGAATACCACAAAGATAGAAATGAAAAGATTGGTTCATTGAGAGATTGTGTTGGAAATGGAAGTTGTTCTGAACTAGGCTTGGAAGTTACTTAAGATCGATGATGACGTTAAATGATATGGATCGATGGAGTTAATCACATATGTATATTACGAATCGCATATAGCTAAAATCACATATATAATCAATCAATTTTTTGACATTCTTTTATGATAGGACATCCATGTATAGGAAATCAGTTTGTAGCTCGTATTGGGCCTTTGGATCGTAACGCATATTTATGGGACCGCGTGTTGATGTAGGTCCCCTTGATTGGGGTTGTTTTGATCGTTAACCGGGCCTCCATTTTCTTGTACTACCTCAGTTTGCTCGATTGTGCTCACCGCGTGTTGATGTAGGTCCCCGTTTTCTCCTTTATGGGTGACGATTGGTCCAGTCAGCTCATAGCTCATTCTTGGCTATGTATTTAGACAAAATTGCCTTAAAAGTTTGAAATGTCCTCTCCGTAGCTCCGTTTCCCATTGAATGGTATGGGGTCGAGAATCTTCTTTCGATTCCTAGGATTTTGCACAACTCCTGAAAAAATTCAGAAGTAAAACTAGAAGCATTATCGGACACAAGTTCTTTCATTGCTCCGTATTTTAGAACACACTCGGTTATTAGAGAGTGAGCTATGGTATCTGCTTTCGCGTTTTGGAGTGAAACCGAGACGACGTATTTCGAAAACCAACAAATAATGTTGAGGATGTGTTTGGCCCCCCTGGGCGTCATTTTAAAAGGTCCTGACAAGTCTAGTCCAACTTTTCCGAACACCTCCAGGCAGGATCCCGGGATTAGTGGTTCTTTGAAAGCGGATCTAGGGTTATTTTCAACTGACATGGGACGCATGCTTTGGTCCACTTGGCAATATCGGTACGCATGTTAATCCAATAGTATTTAGCGTAAATTTTGAATAGGGTTTTTCTCCAGTTTACGTGGCCGCCGCCTATGGGTGACTCGTGATATTCTTTGAACAGCCATTTTTGTAAATGAAATGGGAGTACCTTTTCCTTTTGGTTGTCACTAAAACCTTTTGGTTGTCACTATTGCGCGCTGTAGCTCGTTTCACATAATATGAGCAGCCATTTGAGAGAATTTGGTAGGTACCAGATGATTCCTTTAAGGCCGTTTTTCTTTCATTAGTTTTATCCGGAGAAAATCGTTTCGTTTGAATATATTCTTCCAACTCCTTGATATCACTGTCTTTCTCTTGTTCCTCCTTAAGGCTTAATCTTTCGGTTACTGCCTCAGTTCGTATGACCAGTACTGTGGGGTGAACTGACACTGCCCCCTCTAAGCAGTTTATGCTCACGGGAAATTCCACGATGTCCTGTAGTTCCTCGTTGCTGTCTGCCGCTTCTTTGTCGATGCTCTCTTGCACCCGAGATAACGCGTCCGCGACTGTGTTCACGGCACCTGAAACGTGTTGTATTTTAATGTTCATAGATTGTAGTTCAATCATCCATCGTGCTAGGTTATCGCGTGTTTTGCTTTTCTAGAGGAGAAAAGCTAGCGGTTTATGGTCACAATGCAAGATCGTAGTGGAGGCGTAAATATAAGGCTTGAACTGACGTAGAGCTACTATAATGGCTCCTTACTCAATTTGGATAGTGGACCATCGTCTCTCCGCTTCTGCTAGAGTTCGAGAGTGGTAAGCTATGACTACGTAGCTCTTTGAATCTTCCTCTGTTTCTTACATCAGTGCTGCTGCCTGTGCTACCGTACTAGCGTCTGAGAAGATATGAAATGGTCTACTATAGTCGGGAAAGCCGAGTATTGGGCTGCTGCATAGCTTGTTTCTTAATTCTTCGAAAGCGTTGTCCTGCTCTTTACCCCAGATAAACTTTGCCTTCTTTCTGTTTAGCTTGTTAAGGGGTTCTGCTATGTTGGCGAAGTTTTGAATGAACTTACGGAAAAAGTTTGCCATGCCCACGAAGCGTCTTACCTCAGCAAGAGATTTAGGTGTAGGGTACTCACGAATAGCTTTGAGGTTTCTTTCTGCTGGAGAGTACGTTTTGCCTGAAATGTTGTGGCCCAAGAACGATATTTTCTTTCGAGCGAAGTCACATTTCTGTGGAGCAGCTTTTAGATTGAACTGACGTAGGCGTTCTAGTACTTTCCGTAGCGATAAGAGGAGGTCCTGGAAGTTATCTGAGAAAACGAGAATATCATCAATATATGAAATGACATTTTGTTCGAGGCCTGCCAAAACTACGGCCATTGTACGTGCGAAGTAGCTACCAGCTGATTTTAATCCAAAAGGCATATGAGTCATTTGGTAGACCTTGTTTTCGGTTATGATACAACATTTGTAACTACTAGCATCGTCGAGTGGGAGTTGCAGGTACCCACTAGCCAAATCGAACGATGAGTAGTATCTATGCCCTCCTATTTTCTCTAGAACAGTGTCTATTCTTGGCATGGGAAAATGGTCGGGAATGGTGATCTCGTTCAATTTCCGGAAATCCAAGCAAACTCGCAATGAGCCGTCTTTCTTTTGGACTAGGACTATGTTGAGACGCTCAACCGGGACACAGCCCCGGGAGAGCGTTGGGGAACCCCCCGCCAGAGCGAGTTCCGGGTCGATATCTGGGCCCTTCTTCGCTCGGGTGGCCATAGGATGCGCGTTGTTCATGCGAACTGGAATGGGAAATAATTAAATGATTTCGAAACATTCCTGTTTTATTTTGCATTGATAGCCTTCGCGAATTCAAACACAATTCCTAAAACGCAACAAATTTCCAGTCAATTTAGGAACTTTTTTTGAAATGAGAGACCAGGTCAATGCACAATCAGAAATCCTATCAAGAGCCGACTGCAAGGACTTTGAGCAATCCTGACATCATCAGCATATAGGTAACAGAATACGTTGGAGGGAAGAAGATCAACGATATCATTCATGAAAATAGTGAACAAAAAAGGTCCTAATGAGCTACTTTGAGGAACTTTCAAAGAAACGAATTGTTTGTCAGAAACGAATCATCAACTTGCACGCGGAATGACCTGTCAGAGAGGAAAGATTGCACTAGAGAAAGGAGAGAGGAGTCAACCCCAGGACAACCGAGTTTGCAGAGAAGTGCCCTATGGTTTACAGAGTAGAACATCCATTTGAATGTTGATCAGAGATGGGAGGGAGGCGGGACAGTTGAATGATCAGAGAGGGGGGAGGGGCAAGACGGTCATAGAAAACAAATAGGACTGTAAGAGAAAGGGAAGCTGGGAGGGAGGGGAAGAATGGTTTGTGTCGGGAGGTTTGATTTCTTCTAAGATAAGCTTTCTCGGTGATCAGACAGCTCTAATACTTTGAACCCATTAAGACGATTTCTCTTTACCGAAGGGAATGGGGGGGGGGGGATAATGGCTTGGTGAGGGAGAGAGAGGGGATTATGATCTGTTAACGGCTGTATCTTTTACGGGGACATCTGTTAGGATCGAATGGCATGACGTATCCTGGTTGCTGGAATGTGTTATCCTGGTTGAAATCTGAGATGGAATGTGATGGTCTGCTGCTATGTTTATAAAGAGAGTACCGTACTTACCACCATTAGTAAGAAATAGACAGTTTTTTTTGAAAGTGGGCGACAAGAGGTCGCTAATGCATCTGATTTTTGAATGATGGTTCGGAAGTAGAAATAGAAAGTATAGGACAAAGAGTAAGAGGGACAGGGGGTGACGCATTATTCCTCTCTGATTGCTTTTCTCTTCAGACATCCATACTAAATGATGTTCTTTTCGTAAAACGTGGTTACAAATGGCAGAGGGACTTTTCTCTCATATCCACTATTCTGACCTTAACACAAAGGCCTCTGCTCCTCCCGTATGTCAGCACAATACCCTAAAGCGTCATTCAAATTCGCTTTCGTTTTCTCTAGCTCAAAGGGGAAAAGCGACAAGTGTCAGGGCCTCTGCCCTCGCTATGAAGGAAAAACTTGAATGGAATGCCTCTCCATTTCTTTTCTATCTGCAAAGTTTAGATAACTTACCTTCGACTTGCGGTGTGATCAAGAATGGCGAAGCGATGGGGTTAACTAACTAACTTTTTTCGGAGACGAGTACTCGGGACGCTGCCCCGAAAACTCGCTGAAGGGAAGGGGACTAACCTTCGCTCTGCCGCTGGCCGCAATCTTGCGTTCGAACGTTCTGCCGCTACTTACTCATCACCTTTCGAAATTAACTTAACAGTTATTAAATTATTTTCCTTGTTTTCTTCGACTACTCATATTCCTTTACTTCTCTCTCTTTTTTGTTGTTGTTATCTATACATATCTTCTTTCTTTCCCCTTTTCTCTCTTTTTGCTCTTCCTGGCTTCTTTTCCTTATTTCTTCTTCCTATTTTTCTCTTTTTCATTACTCCTTTACTTTTTCTTTCTCTTTATCTTTTTTCTTTCTCTTTATCTTTCTCTTTTTGAATTTCTTAATACTTGGCGAAACACAGCAGCGAATCACCAAGCAGGGAGCTGCCTGCAAACACTAATTCCTTACAACAAAACAAACGCCGTCGCGCAGGCAAACAACAAATTCTCAATAACTGACTTCTATATCTCTGCGCATATAAAGGGGGGGAAGAGAGGATGGAGAGAAAGCCGGCCGAGAATGCTCTTATGGAAAACCCCGGCTAATCCTATCATACTACAGGAGGTATTCGACTTGCCTCCTAAAACAACCCTTGGCCTTACGAACCCTGAAAACATCATCGACGCACCTGCTCCCTCCGGTCGTCGGCATCGCGGAATGATCCTTCGCGGCAACCACATAACAACTAACAAAAATGCGACGGCGCCCCGCACCGCCGTAGGTTCACATAGCAAGAGTAAGAAGAGAATAAGACAGGGCGCCCGACCCGCGGACTCTCTGAGTTAGAACCACTCGCTGCTACCAGTGAGAGTTCCGCGGGTTTCTGTCCCTGTCCCTTACATGTCCCAAAACGCAGACAAGAAAGAGATGATTTTATACTGGTTCACATTACATGACTACAATAATTATAAGATTTGAGTTTCGACATTATTAATACGATATGAATGTGATTGAATATGAATGTGAGCTCGATATGAATATGATTAGATATGAATAAGATATGAATATGATTGCGTACTAATACTATACGGTTAGTGACACCTACGACATCGGCAAGTGCCGACCCCGGACCGGCTCTCTCCTCCCCGACTCCCACTTCTCGCGCTCTTTTATAGTTCGCGAGGCGAGAGTGATCTCTCGCCTCCCCAGACTACGGTGAAGCCGGGTGAGAGTGGAAGTCAGTAAGAGCTAATGGATAACATTGTCATAAACCTTACAGAATCTACTTTCTTACATAGCTTTAGGTCAATCGTGTTCCAGGCTTCACTAGAATATTCAAAAAAGGGTCGTACGAAAATTATTTCATATCTTCAAAAATACTTGATATTTTGTTTGTCTTGTAACAGTGATCGGCTTCTTTCTCACTCAGTCCTATTGCTCAGAATGCAGTATTCCTGTCTCTTTCGAGTAGTGGACACCTTAAGGCCGTTTAGTCCGAACCATAACCAACATTCCTGTCGGATCGACTTTAGTTGCATTCAGAACTCTTCTCTGATCTTGTTTTTGGATCTTCTTTTCACATCTTGACTACATTATAGACTTCAATTAGGTGACTCGTACTGGGGGGAAAGGTATCAGCAAGCACACATTAAGAAATTGTCTTCAAAAATAATTATAAATGGAAAAAAGGGGTTCAATTAAGCAGGGAGATAAGTGGTTGCCACCGAAGCCTTCACCGTAGACCGGAGTGGCACCCGCCTCACCTTCTCCGCCGTCTTGAGGTACAAGTTCCCTTCTTCAATAGGCTCCGGCGAAATCTTTCTTTGACCAGGGCCATTCACTTTTCGTTTTTTGGTTTTTTTTCTCGATAACTTTCGAAAAAAAATTTTTTCGAAAATTCGAAAAACGATTTAGTCGAAAAAAATTTTGTTCGAAAGACAAAATAGTCGAAAAAAAAGTCTTTCGAAAATTCAAAAAACAAAATAACCGAAAAAACCTTGTTTCGAAAATTCGAAAAACCAAAATTTCGAAAATACTTTTTTCCGAAATTTCGTTTAAAAAAAAGTCCAACAAAAGTTTTTTTCGAAGTGTCGGAAAATTTTCCGAGAGCAAACCAAAAAAACCGAAAGAGGGTCAAAAATAGTTTTTTTGCGGTGATTTTGGTGTTGCCGGCCAGGCACATGTTTCAGTGCTTTTCACAAAGTGCTCATCGCTTGCGTAATAAGTATTAATTGACCCGATGGAACCGAATTCCAGTAATCTTCGGAAAATTAGAAAAAAAGTTTTATTCAAAGTATTTACAAGTATTTATAAAAGAATTACGAAATAAGAAATCGAGTGATCTTTTTTTTAAAAAGTATAATCTTACAGTATCCACCATAGCAGAAGATTTGATCAAAAGCAACACATGGCTGAGAAGTTCAATGAAAAACTCAAACCAATTCAAGCTTCTTTTTTTTGCTTATTACAATCCAGTAAGACAGAGAAAACAAAATCATATCAGAAACTCTCAAAATCATATTTCAAATATTATTTCTCTTTTAAAGCTCGAGAATTGATCAGAAACCTCATTCAGTTGGTATTATATTTATGTATTAACATTTAATAGTCTCCTCGATAATCTACTTCTCAAGCTCCTGTTGAAAATTCCTTCATTGCACTTTTTGTTCTTCAATAATGTTTTTTTCTTCGGATACACGTGGCTTCCCAGGTCAAGAACATGTCAACTCTTGAGAATCATTAGGTAATCCTCCGACTTCGCCCCTTTTCGAAAGTACACAATATGTCACGAAACTGTGTGTTCCCAGGGAAAGAACTTTTCAGTCGACAGAAAACAATAATAGCAGAAATTTTTAGAACTGTGAAAAGATTCTGAAATACAAGTCGCATCAAAAACTGCATTAATTGTTCATATTGTAATATACTACTTGGAAATTATTGAAAAATTCACGAAAAAAAACTAAACCGAAGAATCGAAATCAAGTATTGGTTTCCGGTGTTGAAAGAACAAGAATAATATAGGTTATCCCGTTTCTCACCAGGGACAATGACTTGTGAGATTTAGTTGTAGAGACGGTTGATTTGGTGGAGGAAGTAACAATAAGAGTTGATTTTTAGAACCTGAAACTCTTGTTGGAGGCTTGAATGAAGTTACACCCTCGGTAGATTCACTAGTTCACAACCCCCTACAATTTTCTTCTAGAAGATGGTAGAAAAAGCAGACTCAGACAACTGAGTCTTCAATATGACTATATCCCACTCGTGATAGGGGAATGAATTGAAAATACTCGATGGAATATGAACTAGTTCGCGTAGAACGGCTCAGGCCACACTCCACGGTGCGGACTCCGACAGAAGTCCATCCGCGACCGCAGTCTAATCATTGTTACTCTGGCAACGTATGTTGTTTTGGCTGTTGAAACTTTTCAGGTGAGATCTTCATTCATTGAATGTACATATTGGCTGAGGCCTGAACGCCTGACAAGGGTGTAACATAAGTTATGGTGTACGGAGGAAAGAGTTGACTTAGGATGGAACCATTATCTTTACGTGAAGAACTGAAAAAATGCTTTATTGTAGACTTTATACATATATTGATGTACCCATTTTACAAAAAACATTTAAAATTATGTTTTTTAAGATTTTGCGACAAATGAGGCAAAAAAACTTTTGAAAAACAGCGGTATTTTTGCCATCTAAGGATGCTATTTCAACGACAAATGACAAAAGAAAAAAAAGTTAGCTGAACAAAACAAAGGGTTGAACCACCTAATTCAACTTGAAGTTTCAAGATTTCTTGAGAAATAAGCGTCAATATAAAAAAATTAGCGATCATAAGAGAAAAAACAAAATGGCGACCCATATCACCGTGAATAAAAGGATAATTAATTACATACTCAGACTGAATTTCACGGTATTAATGAGTGATTAACCAATAGAAGTTTAAACAAAAACCTTTTTTGCATGTTTTTACTCAAACAGTCAGACTGAAAGGTTTTTTTTTTTTTTTTTCTCAAAAAATTACGAAAGAGTTTCAGTTTAAAAATGGGAAGACGGAGAAAAAATCATTCAACAATTCTCAGAGTCTTTTTCTATCTCATAAAACATTGGACTTTATCGGGGCAAGAGTTAGATTCTTTGAAGTGCTCATTAAAATTTTGTTGACGTCCTCATCACTGTAAAACGCATCTTATTTTCACAGATTACAGTCTGCAAAGAAATTTTATCGATACTTTCTACCGGTCCGTCATATTCCTACTCTAACTTCATGTTTGGAATAGTCTAGAATAACGATTAGCGAGCTAGATGTTACGGGCAGAGAAGGGAGAGCTTATCATTATTGTAGAAACCTAAGCTCAAAGACCGTACGTTTTTATAATCTCTCAACAGCGCCTGTGAGCTATGTTCTTTTTTCACAACTCTAACTTCAATTTTCCTCTCTTAGAAGCTCCAGGATGTTTGTAAAGCTCAAGACAGTTAATACTTGAGGTCGAGATGACTGAGACAGTAAGTTTTACACATTTGACTCAATTGATTTGAGTTTACTGCCAAAGCTATGTTTTTTCCGAAATTTCCAAGTAAAAACTACGAAATTCTTTAATGAAAAGAAGCAAATGTTTCAAGAAAAAAGTTCGTTGTTGGAGAGAACGAAATGATTTAAAAGAAATTCCTGGTTATTTCAAGAAACTCACCTGTCAGAGCAATTCCACTGATAGCCACAGTCACTAAACTGAGGATTACTGCTATCCCCGACTGATGATCTTCTGATCGGCTTCGGCTGCATTTATAAAATTGTTGGTTACTCGTGAAATAGTCGTGAGGTTTCCTTGAAGACGAAAATTCTCCTAACCGCTCCGTTTATGTCAAGTTTATAAGTTCTTTATCTGCAGGATTTCACAGTACAAGGGAAATAAACTTGTTCGCACGCTGCCTTTATTGAACGCACAGCTGGCGAGCAGTGAAAACAGCGTCTGAAGTGCCTGTTCCTTTGACGAATTCACATTGGTTGCGTTGGAGCTTGACGATTTCTCGCAAGCGCTGTTCGAGGACGCGTTCGAAAATTTTCATTGTATGGCAAAGAAGGCGTTTCGGTCGATAATTCGAACAGTTCGCTGGATCTCCTTTGTTCTTGAAAATCGGGACCGTGACACTTGTCAACCAATCTGCGGGTGCCCGACCAGTTTCCACTATCGCGTTGAAGAAGTCTGTAAGTCAGGGGATCGCGGAGTCTCGTAGTTCCTTGAGCTTCCATAAGTCGGCTGGTAGCTCGTCTGGACCTGTGGCTTTGGAACTCTTCATAGCGTAAACGGCTTTCGAGACTTCGGCAAAAGTGATGCGGGAGACTGGGCCAGCTAAATTCGGGCCTTCTGGAATATCCGGGTGTGCGAATTCTACATTTGAAATCTCTTCGAAGTGCTGTTGCCAGCGTCGGAGGATCTCTGTAGTATTCTGCAGCCTTCGCCCGTCTTTCGTCTTGACACATTTGTAGTGCTCGATGTCAAGAGTCGCCTTTTTCCTCGCTTTCGCTAGCCGATTCTAAAATTGTTGGTTACTCGTGAAATAGTTGTGAGGCTTTCTTGAAGACAAAAATTCTCCTAACCGCTCCGTTTATGTCAAGTTTATAAGTTCCTTATCTGCAGGATTTCACAGTACAAGGGAAATAAACTTGTTCGCACGCTGCCTTTATTGAACTGTGAGCCTTAAACAGTAATTCCTACAACCCTGACTTAAGTAACCGCTACGCTCGAGTGTGACACGTTGTAGATGTCACGTGTCCTGTAAACCTTTTCCATGAAAACCAATTTCAAATTTTTAAGATTTTGGCAATCGCCATCGGAAAAGCATAAGATTGAAAGCTTACTCTGGACTTCGGAGCCTTCGGAGCAGTGGGCTGCAAAAAGTGATGTTCTTTACTTGAAGAAAGTTCAGCTTGTACAGATTTCACAGCGAATTCCTCTTAAGTTGTGTCACCAGCACTTTTGAAAATTTTGAAAAATACTTTTTTGAGTGAAGAAGTCTAGAATAAAGAGAAGCTCATCCGTCTCTGCCCTTTATTTATACTTCGTTCTCATTACTCCAGAATCACCGCTCAAAGAACGGTCTTTTTAAAGTTTTTTCTTTCACTTGCAAGTCACCTTTGTTTAACTATGCTCCCAACACCTTCACAACCCAAGTTGCGCTTTGATATCGAGCCGAAGATGATCGTTGGCTTCAAAACGTCTCAAACATGTTCTAATTTTTTGAGCAATAGAACAATACAAAAAAAAATTAAACTTAATATTCTGAAAGATTCTAACCAGAAATGCCATCCGGTAAGGCCGAAGGATGTTATGGATTTGGTCCTTGACGTGGCTCAGACTCATATTGTTGCATCTGGTTGTATTACACCTTAATCTAATCGAAAAGAAGGTTCGGGACCTATCATATGGTTTGAAGCCGAGTATATTTGGTACTTTGCATCCACCCCTCAAAAAAGACGCTTTTTCGGGGAAGAAGACTTCACTGCGGTTGGTAAGGTCGATGGTGATAACGAAGAAGCACATGGGGTTCGACAGTCCGAATGGAGAACCCCAATGGATAGAGAAGACATTCCTATAAAAAACTCTTTTGAATGTGTCTATGTATCAGTTAAACATTATATTCGATCTAGGATCTTCGATGGCCTGATAACTTGTTGAACACGCGAAAAATAGAAAGAATAAAGAAAGATGAGTTTGTTTATCTGAACACGAACTATTTTTTCTACTTGTGTTGTAAGGACATGCAATAATAATAGCATTGCAAAATCATGGTTTCAAGAAGGATGATAAAGAATAGTAAAATGAAAAAACTATGAAACTCTACCGGAGTGAACGAAGCAAGCGAAAAATGATTTCGAGTCGATCTGGCCAAAAAAACGAGAAGGAGAAGAATGGGAACTTTCTGAAATTTTTTGAATGATTTGTTGGCAAAGAAGAAATTCCGTAAAATTAACCCAGGACAACATGCAGACGTGTGAGATTTTCGTTTTCGGCTTCGCAGTTCGCTGCCGACGATTCTTCTGCAGCTGAGAAGACTTTGCAAAATTTAAGAAAACATTCAAAACAACCTGAATTCGCTAACCGTAAGATATAATAGACTTTTAAGAAAGGCTTAGAACTCTTAAGTTTTAATAAAATGGACGAGACTTTGGAAAAACGACCAAACGCGTCCTTGTGAGGCGAAGAAAATGAAACGGAAGAAAGCGAAGGAAATATCCCCGGAGAATCGTATGCGAGCAATGAAGTTCATCGGAGAGCTATTAGAGAAAGAGAGCGATCACTAGTTAGGAATTAGAATGAGGACATGAAGACAAATAAGTAATTTGAATACAAAGTTTCGGTTGGGCCTACCCTGTATACTATTGCCTTCTCCTCTATAATTTCATTCTCTGGTGTTTTACGCAACAAAAGCGGTCAGTTTCTTCATTGCTTAGCCTGATTCGCGTCCAAAGTTGTTGCAGAAAATAGAACATCTAGGTTTCTTGTGGAAAACTTGCGTTCAATTTTCTTAAAGACGAACGATTTTTTGTAATTACTATTTGAGTCGGAGGTTTTATTTACGGTAAAATTGTTCATACTTTAGCAAATCCCTAGAATTAGTTGATGCATTAGAAAACTTGAGTTATACAAGTTCAAGCCCCCGCAGGGTAATTGGGCTTTCGCTAAAGATATCATAATTGTATAGAAAATTCTCTTAGAGAGTGGTCTCAAGAAGACCTTGTTATCGGTGATTTAATTCTAGCTGTTTCTTGATAAAGGATGAAAAGAGTTAGAGCGGTACAAGAAAATGGTTAGAGATGCAAAACGGAAGGCTCAGGAGCCGTATATGTTTTTGCGCCTATGTTTCCATTAACTTTTGCAACAAGGTTTTTATTTATTATAAAAAGACATTGAAAGCACAATATTGACTTGTCTCATTTTTAACAATTAAAAAGTTATTCACTTTTCAGCAATGCACAGGTGCGAAGCCAGGTGATGAAGAATGCGAAAATGGAAATAGCTGCTCAACCTTGTTCGTTGTCGACACCTCAAGTATGGCTCAACTGATGGAAAGACATCGAACTGGAAAGCACAATTGTGGAAAAGACTCGGCAACGGGTTGCATTCATGCACTGGAGAGTGCACTCGTGACAATTACATGCTCTTGCGACACGGACCATTGCAACAATGATGGAGGATGGAAGAGCGAAATCGAGAAAATTCTTCAGCCTTATCGGCAGAAGCTTCTGGTCAGCGTTCTATTCTAGCATAGGACATCCAATATCTGAGCGAACAGAAGGAATCTTTCAGTGAAATCAAAAGAAGAAACTATAAAGCAGATATCTTGCAAAAATTGAAAGGTTTTGTACAGAAAGAAAAGGATTCATTTGCTTCAGTCGTTATAATTAGTAGGTAATTTTTTTAGATGAACGTAATATATGAATTGTAGCCCAATAGCTGACAATGAACGAGCAAGGGTTTTGAAAAGCGAAACTTCAATCATTTCATGTGAAAGCTTGCTTCAGATTCAACAGACGCAAGGCAAATTCCAATGGACAACTCGCCCGCAATGGTCTACTTCCCTTACCTGGAGTTTGCTCTATAATGGAACTACAATCGTCTTTAGTCATCACACAATCCCTTCGTCGACGAGTGCACAAGGAACAACGGACGATCCACTGAAGGTCATGACTTTCAATTCCTGAACTTGGCAATGCAAAAATAATTTATGGGAGAGGAAGAAAAAAAAATCATTTCTGTAGTTATCTTCAAAATCAGTTTTAAAAAACCGCCTTCACCGTCATAAAACTAGAATTTCCAAAACGACCACTTTCTCAGTGAAAAGATGAGGTGAGGTTAAGGTAAGCGAGCGATTCTTAAGGTCTTGCTTGACCTGAAAGTAAAAGGATTCAGCAATTCTTTCAAGTGAGAAAAAGGGCTGAGAAATTATGAAGATTGGGCAAAAGAATTGTTAGAGACTTTGAAGAATTGCTTGCTACTGATTATTTTAAAACTTTCCCCAACCAGCCTCCCCCCGTCGTTCTAAAGGCTCTTTCTATAAATATTCAAATGCTAAGTTACACAGTTGAAAGGCAGTGACGCCTGGTTAAGATGACAAATTATTGAGTTATCGCATAGAAATCGTTATCGCACACGGGATCGAACCCAGACCATTTCGACTCAAACCGGGAGCGCGTGTTACCATATGAGCCTTTCATATAACACTATCGCACGGAATAGCATTGTGTCCCCGTGGAGTAATAAACATCTAGAATCGAACCCAGAACATCTCGACTCAAACCGGGAGCGCGTGTTACCATTACACCACTGGGACACTGCTATTCCGTGAGATAGTGTTATGTAAAAGGCTCATAATGTAACACGCGCTCCTGGTTTGAGTCGAGATGGTCTGGGTCCGATCCCGCCCGGTGAACTAGCTTTTTTCTGTGCGATAGTTCAATCATTTCCTTTTTTCAAGATTTTTTTAGAAATGCAGGAGGCCTATATTTTTTAGTTATGAGAATTAGAAAGTTGATGCGAATAAACTTTATTTCTAAATCTTGTGAGTTTTGGAGAAGAAAATAAAGTAATGGACACTTTACAGGATCTGTTCTGGACCCATTGCGAGGTCATCGCAATACTGTTAAATTATTTTGGAATGGCCTCCATTGGCTTTGTTCTCTTGACTCGTTAGTTCTTACCAATCGATAACTTCTTCGGATTTCGAGTGTTCCTTTTCCTTTTCCCCCAATCTCTATTTGCAGTTCTTTTCACTTACGAATGCGTGTGGAAAGTTGTTCAATTGTGTCGTATTATGCTTTCATATCATTAAATTTCACGAACATCAAATTTTTATTGGAATTTTGGTTGAAACCATCGCAATATTCAAACGAAAGCAAAAGAACACAGATGGGGGTTGGTCAGGGACTTGAAACAATGGTAGGAATGTGATGAAGAAGTACATACATAGATACATATTCAAGCTAAAATTGGCCTTTAAGTGAATGATGAAGTTTTTTGGGTGTTGAAACTTTTCACTGCTCATAAAAATTATTCATCGAGCTCAATTCCTGCAGAAGAAGAATGATATCGAGGCCAACCTCAGAGGAGAGGCGGATGGAGCCGTTAATAGGAGGCCTGTGCTGAAAGCGCGAAGAAGACTCAATAAAGCTCTCCCCCCTCAGATCACCCAAGTTGAGCCTCCCAAAGAAAAAGAAGAAACTCATCTCATTCCCGTTTAGATTATTATCAAGTTAAATCTGGAATTTTGCTTTATCAATGAACCATTTAAAAAACTTTCGTGTAGTGGATATATGATCTTCGTTTGATTATTTTAATCTTGCAGCTGTAAGTGTGATTGGTTGCCTACAGTATCGTGCAAATTTTTACCTAAAGTACTGTGCAAAACATTTTTTTATGTATACCGCTAAAAAGCTTTTTTTTACCGGAGAGATAATTTGAAAATTTTTGTTTCAGTTCGAATTTATATGAATAGTATTTGGAGAATAGAAATATAAATAGACTTAATGAAAAACTTGTAGTGAAACAGATAAATTGGAAAGCTTTTTTATTCCTGAAATTCTTATTATGATTTATTTCAGTTTTTACATGATTTAATACAATAAAAGATTCACAAAAAGAACTTAATTATGGATAAGAGATTACAAGGCAATCAATATAAATAAAACAACGGCCAAGCGAGAGTCTGATAGTAACTGCAGACACTTGATTTATAATAAGAATCACATAATTTTACTCTCTATTATTTGTTCATTCAAAAAACTTGAAAACAACTTTTCTGGCTGAGATTGGAAAAAAAATAGAAGGAAGGGCGTTCCATTAATTCACAACTCTTTTCTTAGAAATTTCTTCTATCTGTTTGTCCATCACAACGGCAACAAGAGTTTCCAATGATGTCCTCTAGTTCTAGTACAATGAGACAATGACAAGAAAATTGGTCAAGCGATATCTAATCTTTGAGTACTATCCTATATAAAGTGAACACGTCATCGAAAAGACGAAGTTCTCGTAGGCTTTCGCATTCAAGCCAATTCAATCTTCTCTCGTATGATAAGCTGATTCCTGCTCCATTGAAAATTTGTCTAGTGAATTTTCTTTGAATAGAATCTACTTTATTACATAGCGTTAGGTCAATCGTGTTCCAGGCTTCACTAGAATATTCCAAAAAGGGTCGTACAAAAATTATTTCATATCTTCAAAAATACTTGATATTTTCATTTTGTCTTGTAACAGTGATCGGCTTTTTTCTCACTCAGTCCTATTGCTCAGAATGCAGTATTCCTGTCTCTTTCGAGTAGTGGACACCTTAAGGCCGTTTAGTCCGAACCATAACCAACATTCCTGTCGGATCGACTTTAGTTGCATTCAGAACTCTTCTCTGATCTTGTTTTTGGATCTTCTTTTCACATCTTGACTACATTATAGACTTCAATTAGGTGACTCGTACTGGGGGGAAAGGTATCAGCAAGCACACATTAAGAAATTGTCTTCAAAAATAATTATAAATGGAAAAAAGGGGTTCAGTTAAGCAGGGAGATAAGTGGTTGCCACCGAAGCCTTCACCGTAGACCGGAGTGGCACCCGCCTCACCTTCTCCGCCGTCTTGAGGTACAAGTTCCCTTCTTCAATAGGCTCCGGCGAAATCTTTCTTTGACCAGGGCCATTCACTTTTCGTTTTTTGGTTTTTTTTCTCGATAACTTTCGAAAAATTTTTTTTTCGAAAATTCGAAAAACGATTTAGTCGAAAAAAATTTTGTTCGAAAGACAAAATAGTCGAAAAAAAACTCTTTCGAAAATTCAAAAAACAAAGTAACCAAAAAAAACCTTTTTTTCGAAAATTCGAAAAACCAAAATTTCGAAAATACTTTTTTTCCGAAATTTCGAAATAAATGTCCAACAAAACTTTTTTTCGAAGTGTCGAAATATTTTTCGAGAGCAAACCAAAAAACGGAAAAAGGGCCAAAATTAGAGTTTTTGCGGTGGTTTTGGTGTTGCCGGCCAGGCACATGTTTCAGTGCTTTTTACAAAGTGCTCAACGCTTGCGTGCCAATTATTAATTGACCCGGTCGAACCGAATTCCGGTATTCTCGGAAAATGAGGAGAAAGTTTCGTTCAGATAAAACAATTTTTTTTCGTTTTTTTGTTGTTTTTTTTCGTTGACCAAAAATGGTTTTCAAAATCGAAAAAAAGTTCGAAAAATTTCTTCTGTTTTTAAAATCGAAAAAAAAGTTCCAAAAGGTTTTTTTTGGTTTTTAAAATCGAAAAAAAAGTTAGAAATTTTTTTTGGTTTTTAAATTCGAAAAAAAGTCGAAAAAATGTTGTTTTTTTTTCGCCCACTCCTGGTTCAAACAATTTGAAAGACAACTTACATATACAGTGCTTGTCATAGTTATGCGAACATTCCAGTTTTTTGGGTTTTTGAGAAACTGTGAGCAGAAACAAGCTGTTAAAGTTTATATCGTTTTCTTGTTGTATTTGCTGACTTTCCTAAGAATCTGAAGTGTCATGAACGAGAATTGAATGCTTTGCTAATTTCTTTCCATTCCAATACAAGCAATTATGCGGACACTCGCGTTTTCAATCGCAAACAGTTTATTTCTTAATCGTAGTCGTTATGCAAAACTCCCCAATTCCCTCTGCCACCTCAGAAGCAGTAAAGTCTTCAATGCACAACAATGGTGCTCCGGAAGTTCGATCGCGCATCAAATTGAACCAAGCTACAATGTAATTTGTAATTACCTAAAATTCCGGAAAACTACGGAGCTAAGAAGCATCCTGGCAAGGAGGCGTTTTGGTGAGTCAGATGTATGAGAATGATAAGAGTTTACAACTGTTGAATAGTTCAAAGATTCCATAGTCTCATGGCGGTCTTTTGATTTATAAACTGCTTTCGTCTATGCTTATTCGTGTATTTGATGTATTCTATTGTATGGTGGCCTAATCTTTTACGATTACTAAATAAATTCTCGTGATTTTCACTTCAACTTATGCGTCTCAAACTTGGCTTTGGGAGCGCCAATTTGATCAGCTGCATATCTATGGGCAAGGAATTGCATCTTAAATTAATTAAATTATTCAAATGGTTTCAAATCTTCAATTCTATTTAAATCCAGTAAAGTTTTTTATAGTTCAAAAAATTTTCATAGTTCGTCATTTAATCTTCGGGAAAGATTATTGTAAGATATTGCGCATTTCGTTATTGAATTACTAAATATCATTGGTTACAGTATTTTCGATTGTGACGGGAGTCCCTCTTGGACCAATTACGCTTTATTCAACAAGTCCGTGTGAAGTTCTGTTCCTCGTACCCTGTTATTCATCTCAGTTTCACGCTCATTGTTTCCTGTCAGATTGACCGGTCAGTCTACTCAATCTGTCTTTGTTTGCAAGCTGAGACTTGCTGCACTTCACTCATCGTTCTCACCGTGATTGGCCAATGTAAGGATGGGGTTGCGGAGATCTGAGTACCAGGATAAGAGAGAAGGGGAATGTAAAAGAGGGAAAATGAGGATGGAAAAGAGGGAGGAAGTAATAGAGGAGAAAGAAGGGAGAAAAAAGAGAGAAGAGAAAAGGCGAAAGAAACATCTGGGCAGGTGGCAATTGTCTCCCATGTATACGCGCACAGCATAATTGTTGCGAGTGTGGAGTCCAAGAGGGTATGGAGCTACAGAAGAAAAAACAATACTAACTAGTCTATATAGAGCAAAAGGAGGTGAGGGAAGTGTGAAGGAGAGAATAGAACATATAGTGAGAAAGGAAGAGAAAAAAGGAGTCCGTGGTTAGTATTTGAATGAGAAGAAAACTGAGAAGACAATAAGGGCTGAGGAACAGATTGAATAAAAAGAAGGATCAGCTATGGGAGGAGTGAAATGTTTCCCAGACTTGGTGAGAGAATAGGATTATCTTAATAGCTCATTGTGTTCCAGAGAGAGGAGTTACACTCAGACAACACGGAAATCATTCGGAAAAGAAAGAAACACAAAGTGGGTAGTTGGTTACTGTAACTAGGGTCTGTAACTAGGGTCTGCCAAACAAAAGATCTAATCGAATATATAAATGTGAAGAAACATAAGCCTCTAATCCCAAATCAGTCTTAATCGAGTAAATGAAAACAAGTGATTTTCGGCTGAGTTCGATCAAAAGTTCAGCAGAGTTTCCTTGTCTCTAATTTATTCAATCGAGAGAGAGAGAGAATTGTAACTTCAGAGTTTTTTTTATAAATATTATATAAGATTGTATTTATTTGCCATGCCTAACAAGAAAGCTACTTATTTATTCCACATCTCAGATATTACTGGCTCTTTTATTCGTTTTTTGTATATACTACATTACATACTTTTACTTTGTACTATGTACTATGTACTATGTACTATGTACTATGTACTATGTACTATGTACTATGTACTATGTACTATGTCTATACTATATACCACGCTGTAGAAAACCAAGCTGTTTTGCGGTTAATAAAAAATCGTAATTCATAGTTAAAGAAAAAGGTGAATCATTAGTGACTTCTCGTAAAAAAGAAAGTTAAGTAAACAACGAAACTAACAAACTAAAATCAAAAGAAACGTGACTTTTGTGGTAGTTAATTTTCTCATTCATGAAAAAGTATCAGAACTAGGTATCTCCCTTTACTTTACCGAGAATCTAATTAAAACGAGTCGTTAATAGGCACTTTATGTCCCTCTAAATCGATGAGATAGCGTTTAATTTTGAATAGCGATAGGCAACAGAGGGAAAGAATCGCTGTTTGGGCAGCAGTTGGTAAGAATTCTCGGGATCGTTGTGTGAGTATGTCGTGGATCGCCAACGGCTTCTAGCTCTCTCATCTCGCATCGCCTTTCCAGAATTGGGCTTTTGGCAAGAAGATCTTCCTCTCGGGTTGTTTACAGTTTTATTAATACACAAAAATTTCCTTCCAGCGGCCCTTCCTATCTCTACTTCTCCCCGAAACGAGCCTTCCCTATCTCTTCGGAATCCATGGCACCGCTGAGCACACGCTGGTTCCGATCGCAGACAAAGGAATCTGATTGGCCCTGGGCATGAGTCGCCCTCCCTCGCTCCTCTATGCAGTAGAATCCTTCCGTGTTTTATCCAAATGCATGCATTGATGGATCCACTTCCTATGAATCTCAATTCAACAACCACGGGAAAATTATAATCGAGTAGCTGTATTCACTGAAACAAAAACCCTCTTCTACTTTTTTTGAGTTTTGACTTTTATGAACAGTATTTTGAAGATCTAAAGCGGGATATATTTGAATGAGTTAATACAGTTTCATCTTCAATTACTGACGTCTTTTTATGAGGAGTGTGATTTGTTTTTCCATAGAAATCATTTACATCTCATAAAACAATACTGTACGTTTTGTATTGAATGAATTGACGTGTGTTGTCAGATTTTTTATTCTAAAATGTGAATTTTATAGATATATATTTATCACACTCTGATTTGTTTTTTTCTCCCTCTAAGTTTAATTCTAAGTAAAATATGCAGAGTAGAAATCGCTCCGGAAGTTTCGAATATGAATCTCCAAATATCTCTATACTGTTATAAATATATCCTTAATGTACCTATTTTCAAATCGTTCCAAGACCCAGTACTGTGAGAGGAAAAGAAACAATTTCTCTAGCAGAGCCAGATATTCAGTGATTCGAAATGACCCCCCACTGGTGGGAGCTTCCCTTTCGCGTTTTCGATTGAAAGAGTCACTTTGAGAAGTGCGGGAAATTTTTATCCGCTTTGATGACAAATGCGGGGATCACATAAGCTCCTACCGCGCTATCTAGAGCTTCAACAGAACACATCTATTTCATTATTTTCTTAACGTTTGTGTGATTTTTCACCCATTCAAACACATCTGAATCCAGAAGGGAAGGGTAATATTCTTTTTTTTCGCCATGCAAACGCTCCCTCATTTTCCCGTAAGAAGAAAAATCGCCTATGCGCTGAAGTAATTCCTTGCCTCAGGGAATGACTTTTTAAATTGAGTTGCGGTAACTTCAAAGCGGAAACAACGGCGCAGTATCTCCCTGAATAATGTGTTCTTTAGATCGTACGCGCCTACATAATTGCGGGTAGGCACTGTGTTAGTTAGTGGGAGGTTGGGGGCAGTAAAACGAGCAGAGTTAATGCGGTAACAGGATGAGATCTATAGAAAGAATGAGAAAAAGAGATAGAGTGAGAGTCAGAGCTATTTCAGAGTGTAGTTACAGAAAGAAGTGTGTGAGATGGGAAGAGCAGTAATGAGAATGAAAACGATCTATGAGACCTCTTCCTATCGCAACAACACAGCTATTCTTTTCGGTTAAAACCTGAAGCAACAATGTTGCATGAACATCGGGAGAAAACCATTTTAATTTCACGGGAAAGAACTTATTTTATCTGGAATTTAGGTATTGAACTTGAAAATTAAAGCACAACTTAATTATTTCTTATCACTATTTTTCTATCTATCTGTATCCTTGTATTGGCCACCCTCTCTTTCTTTCTTACTATTTATTTCTTCTTTCTCATATCTCTCTAATTATGATACTAATTGAAATTTTCGCTGCAAGTTAGGTTTCTATTCGTTCCTAAATGGTTTGTACAAGGGAATTCCCACACACATTCATTATAGAAAGCAGGGATGGTCGGTGTGATGAATGCAGTTCTGATATTCCAACTGACATGTACATTTAAAAATATTGATACTCTTTTTACCTTTTCCTTTATCGCCATCTCTTTCTCTTTCTCTTTCTCTTTCTCTTTCTCTTTCCTCTTTCCTCTTTCCTCTTTCCTCTTTCCTCTTTCCTCTTTCCTCTTTCCTCTTTCCTCTTTCCTCTTTCCTCTTTCCTCTTTCCTCTTTCCTCTTTCCTCTTTCCTCTTTCCTCTTTCCTCTTTCCTCTTTCCTCTTTCCTCTTTCCTCTTTCCTCTTTCCTCTTTCCTCTTTCCTCTTTCCTCTTTCCTCTTTCCTCTTTCCTCTTTCCTCTTTCCTCTTTCCTCTTTCCTCTTTCCTCTTTCCTCTTTCCTCTTTCCTCTTTCCTCTTTCCTCTTTCCTCTTTCCTCTTTCCTCTTTCCTCTTTCCTCTTTCCTCTTTCCTCTTTCCTCTTTCCTCTTTCCTCTTTCCTCTTTCCTCTTTCCTCTTTCCTCTTTCCTCTTTCCTCTTTCCTCTTTCCTCTTTCCTCTTTCCTCTTTCCTCTTTCCTCTTTCCTCTTTCCTCTTTCCTCTTTCCTCTTTCCTATTTCCTCTTTCCTCTTTCCTCTTTCCTCTTTCCTCTTTCCTCTTTCCTCTTTCCTCTTTCCTCTTTCCTCTTTCCTCTTTCCTCTTTCCTCTTTCCTCTTTCCTCTTTCCTCTTTCCTCTTTCCTCTTTCCTCTTTCCTCTTTCTCTTTCTCTTTCTCTTTCTCTTTCTCTCTCTCTAGCTAGCTTTATCTTGTGTCCTATCTTTATTTCGCCCTCACTTCCTATTTTTCTCTCTGCAATCACACTTCTTCCTTCTCAACTCTTTTTTACTCAGTCCTTACCATTGTAAAAAATTATATTTTCTTTCACGTTCATCTTCTTCAAAGTTCTATTCAAAAACTTCTTCCTTAGCACTAACATAGCTACAGTAATCGTTTTTTTTCTTCACAGCCACCGCTGAGTCGTACGAATAAATCAAGATGGGATAATTGCCTATCCCCTGATCTCCTTTTATGAGTACGTACTAGTCCTCGCAACAATTCACTATTCCGCTTGCTCTGATTCGGAACAGGACGGTGTTTGTCCAATAGACAGGTAAGCCCTCTGGAAAGAGAGAAGAGTAGTTTTCGCCGAGTCCTGCCCGTTTTTATATTCCGTCATATAAAACGACTCTTTTTGTTTGTCTTCTCTCCAGATAGAGAACGATGAAAGAAAAGAGGAAAAATTGGTGGACACTAGAAAGTGTGGGAAGAGAGAAAGAGGAGGGGTAGAAAGATGATGGACACTAGAGAAAACGAGAAGAAGGGAGAGAAGAGAGAAAGATGGTAAACACTAGAGAGTGTGTTAAGAGAGAGAGGAGGGGCAATAAGATGATGGACACTAGAGAAAGGGAGAAGAAGAGAGAGAAGAGAGAAAGATTGTAAACAATAGAGAGTGTGAGAAAAGAGAGAGAGAGAGAGATTAAGGGTAAGAAAACAATTGAAGAAGAAGCACTGGTTATACAGTGCGAAGAGTCTCGCGTCGCACGCCTGGAACGTCGACTTCTCTTGGAGTACTCTAGTCGTCCTTTCCCTCCTCTGATCTCTCTTTTTTCTATTTCGCTCCTTTCCTCTCTCTCTATCTCTCTTTCTATCTCTATCTCACTTTTCCCTCCTTTTCCTTTCTCTATATCTCTCTCTTCCTCTCTCCTCTGCTCTCTCTATCGCTCTCTGTTTCTAAAATTTTCTTCAAAACTGAAAAATTGTACCTCTCTCTTTTTCTGTGTTTCTTCTAATCATCGAGTTACTTCTTCTTTTCTATGACCCTAAGGGAGTGTATTTGCACGGTCTGGAGAGAGCGAGAGCAAAAGCTATCTTTAACCTCCCGGCTATTTCTGTTTCTCGTGTGAAATGAGAAGACGTTTCCATACCTGAACAGGATCACTTTTCCCTCGCACAGTTCATTTTCTTCAGCTCGATTTTACTTCAAATTTTCAATGAAATAGAGAAAATAAACTCAGAAATAGCCATTCGAGTACTTCGAGTCACAATATGTTCTTTAAACTTCAGAGAGCAACCGTGATCAAGAGTGACTAGTTTCCTGATTCTGAATCAGCAAAAATAAAAAAAGAGATAATTAAGAGGTTCGAGCGCTGATTTTGGCAGATCGATAAGTATTACGGTTAGGAGAGAAAAATTAAATTAAAATATAAAAAATTCACCGGGAAGAAGTAAGCGACAAATTAATGCTCGTAGTCATGATTGAGCCAGGCGACTAAGAGTGTTGAAAAAACTTGGCTACCTACATATTTACTTGAAGTAATCGCTCTAAAGCTGAAAATTTGAGAAAAAACCTCAAAATTGTGTGTGATAAAGAGAAAATCGAAGGGATAAAAAAGGGAAGGAGAGAAGAAGAGAGCTAGGCGAATATTTTATGTTTTGATGGATAACGCTGAACAACTAATGCGACTCTTCATAACCAAGAGCCAAAAAAAGTGGAATTGTAAATGGTGCCCGGCGGTGAATTGGAGCGAGCGCATCTGGTCAAGGGAAGAGTTGTTTGAAGACCTCAATGACCTCGAAAGCCATTGAGAAACTATCGCTCATGGAACAAAAAAAAGCCTGTTTCCTGTTTCCTGGGATTGTCATGATTTTCATGGCTGCAAATATTTATCTGTTCGAATGGTTTTCCTGTACCACTTGACCGATTCGTTACATATTTTACATGTTCATAATACTCTTTCCAATCACTAAAGTATATGTATACTTCCTCTTATAAGTGCTTTGCTAGTATTTGCATCCTTTTCTCTCAAAAAAAAAACTATTTCCTGAATATTTTCCCACAATCTCTGATTTCCTTAACAACTTTTCTCTTTTCCTTGCTTCTACTCTATTTCTTGTGCTACCTTTCTCTCTTCATAACTTCTCTCGCTGTTGTCTCTCTATCTCTTATCCTTCCTCTTCTAACTTTTCTTTTTTCTATTTCTTTTGTATTCTCCCGAATAGCCTCTGGCAAACATATATTCCGTGTGTATTGTGACGTATCCACGTATCTTCCCCTTCTTCTTCTTTCGTCAACTCATCGCCTTTTACCATCCACACACCTTTCTTCCTGGAGATGTACATACATACGAGCGCGCACTATAGAAAGACATGAAAGAGAGAGAAAACAGAAAGAAAGAGAGAAAGGGATAGATGAAGAGAGAGAAATAGAGTGAATGTGAGAAAGAAAAAAGAAAGATAGGAAATTAGGAGATAAAAGAAGAGAGGGAAAGATAGAGGAGAGAGCTTTCCGACAACTATGTACATTGTTCTTGCACGTCAAAGACTTACAAGAATTCAGGAATAAGAACTAACATACATGGACTATCGTTTTTTTACTCCGTTGTTGAGATGGTATTCACAACATCTGACATCACTTAGATGTTCCTTATCTTCAATGTCGCTTTGCAAAACTGTATTTATCAAACAAAGGATATGGTTCTTCTTGGTCTTCTTTCGTTCTTTGCCAGTTCTTCCGTTCTTCGTTTATCTCTGAATGGGAAACTATCTCAAGTTGTCAGAATTGTTTGGGTAGGTCTGGGATGTGGTTAGGGCTCTCTGTTACTCTCAGATCAGGAATAGATATCTTCATAGAATGTTGGTTGTAACATGGTTGGTAGCTTTTATAAAATTGTGGCACAGTTCAGTTCATGAATCTGGGAATAGTACCCAAAAGTTTGAAGTCCGATAAAGGTACTCTAACAAGTTATTGAAGTTCCATTCGCTTTCTAGTTTTTACATTCTGATAGATTTTCCAAAACTGAATTTCTTCAGTTTTTCAAGTAAAAACTTTTGAAGCTTTTTGCACAATTGATAATTTGTACTCTAATACTTTTGTTGTGTTCCTCTCCGCATCCTTTTTATCTCTTTTTCTTTTTCCTATTTTACTATCTTGACTTTTTTCTTTATCTTCACAATTCCTTCTTTTTGTTTTTGATTTGCTTGTTTAACTTTTTAAGCAGAAAATTTCTTCCATATTTTAATGATGCATTTATATGGCCTCGAGTTTAAAAATTAATGATTTCTACTATAAATAAGTTATACATTAATTCTATTGTAAAATTTAAATTATAAAAAAAATTAATTATAGGATATTGAAGAGCGATGAGTTTTTTCTTCAAATTAATATTATAATAATTTCATACTTTCGTTGTTGAACCTCTCTTCAATTCTTCATTTTCTCTTTCTCCTGTTCTCCATCCTTCTTAATCTCTGTATGCCTCAATCGTTTTCTGTCTCTCTCTTTTCCCTTCCTCTCTTCTCCTTGTTTTCTTCTCTCGAGTCTCTTTTCCCCCAGAATTTCTCGTCTGCAAGCGACGCCCGAGAGGATCCTCTGACCGACCAACAGCGATAGCGACAACATCATTTCTTCTACTTCGATGTTTCGTTCGTTTTTTTCTCATTCTTCTCTTGCTTCCAATTTTCCCTATTTGTAGTTCTAGCTCTATCTACCTTTCTCTTCGATTCTTCTTGTTTCATTTTCTGTCTCGCCTTCTGAAGACTCGCTGCTTCTCGAAGCTAAGGCCGTGAACCTCCAATGTGCACTTTCGCATTCCCAATTTTAATTTTTAAAAAGCTATGTTTTAATGCTATTATCCCTTTTTGAAATAATTTTCCAAACTTTCAATCCAATACTCGCCTTGTTTGAATCAAATTTCAATTCATAGCTTCTAGAAATAATTTCAGAGCTGAAAGATACCATTTTTCTAAAAACGAATCACTATCATTTACGAGTTTTATTTAAAATTTTCCGTCTTCGTTCACTTTAATTTTATCTTACTTTTCTGCTCATATTTCAGACTTCTCTCATTCTATTTCTTCACTTATTCCTCACAGACTATTTTTGATATTTTCTCTCTGTCTTTTGTTTTTTTCTTTCTCCCTTTGAATTCTCTTCACTCTCTTCAGTATTTTCCTCGCCCTTGGCTACTCTTTTCTCTCTTCGTCTCTGTTTGTTGATTCAATCGGCTTGAGTGGATCGCGAGACATACTCTCACAGTCTATTTTCTTCTATCTCTCTGAGTTGGTTCTGTTCATATCACATAACTCCTGCTCTGCTTCTCTAAATCTCTCCTTTGAATGCTGCCTATATCATCACCTCGTCTGTTTCTCTGGATCTTTTACTCGAACACTGCCTTTGTTTTTCTCTGGATCTCTTACTCGAACACTCCCTTTGTTTTTCATTTCCATTTCTCTGCAATCTTAAATATTGTATTACGAAGTTCACAACTTATCATATCATTCATCATTTCAATTGATATTTGGTTCACTTTTTCGTGATTACAATTTGTTTTTAAGTTTTGACCTTCTTGAGCAGAACTTTTAGCTTTTACAGTTTTTGCACACCTTTTGATAACTTATCAATAACCCAAAATTGTTTGCTGAACGCATAAAGGGGTTACATGTTCACTTGCACGCTTACATACTCTCAAGCTCTACTTCGGTAGTTGAAAATTGGAAAAGAAATAGTTTAATTTTTTTTAATTCGACCACCAAGGTCCTGAACTAGATATGAGCATCCCAGTTCAACCCTCGTTGTTTTTTCTATTTCCACACAATCCGAGTCTCTCACACAGTTCACAAAAAAATTCCCGTGGTGTCGGGGCAGTCGCGTATCAGCATTCGACGGCCTCGCTTCAATCAAGCTGAGAATTACCCTTTATAGGCGCTTTACTCCCCCCCACCGAACTTTTCTTGTTCATTTTCAAGTTCTTTTTTTCAAGCAATTTCGTAGAAGAACCTGAACTTGTAGAGCTCATTTATGGTTCGACTCACGTCGGAGTATTTGAGACTGTGGGTAATTGTAGAGCTGCTCGATTGCTTCTTGGCTCAAAAACTCTTTCATCTTAGCCGTCCAGGGCTTTGAAGAGGCAGGTCATTTACACACACAACATGTACATTGGATTGCAAGGCAGAACACCATTAAGCTCTCTTTTTTGGGAGAAAAAGGAACTTAGTGTCATAGGTTGCAATCATTGAATTGGTTAGGTAAAGGAAAAAAGGTTGTTTTTTCATCTCATTCTAATCTCTCTTTTTCTATCAATGCCTTTCTTCATATTCTATCTTTCTTTTTTTCTGTTTTCGCTTGCTTTTTCTTTCTTCTTTTTTCAAACCTTTTTATCTCTCTGTTTTCTATTATTTCTTTCTTTTTTCTCACAATTTTTCTCTTTCCTTCTATCTCTCTTTCTCTCTCTCCTTCTTTCTCTCTTTTTTCTCTCTTTTTTCTCTCTGCTTTTCCTTCTTTTCCCCTTTTTTCTATCTCTCTCTCTTTTTTCTTTTGGAGATGCCGCCGTATCCCATAAGATCCTGCTAATGTTGCTTCTGAATAGGTTGCACGCGTCAACCTGGAAACATGTTCGGAATGGGTTCGGGCCGATGCATTTCTCTACATATAGTACATATTTTATACAGTAAGGCATGCACTGCGAAGTATTTCATAGCTGCATTCTTTATAATTTCTCTTATCTTCGTCTTGCTGAATTCGCTACCAAATACAGTAGTGGACAATTATTTTTTAAAGTTGAGAGAATTGTTTTACATCCCAAAAAAGTTTTTTCAAACATCTATTACCGATGTGGAAGATAGTTTGCTTCTATAACAATATCCTTTCACTAGTATCAGAAACTATGGAATGTTTTCGGGGATTGCTCCTATGTACATGTATACATATCTACTCAGGTTGTCATGAAATAAAAACGTTCTCATAAAAGTTGATGAGTTTCACATATTACTCACTGTCCACAACTGCAACTTCTTTCACGTTCACTCCTCAAATCTAAAACTTTTGTTTTCTCCGGAAATTTCTTAATTAATAGTGTGCAAACGTTAGTGACCGACCTATTCGTAAAAAGAACTCATGATTATATGACGTAAAATGAAATAACTATTCATTAAGTGTTAGAGCAGCTTTTCACTGGCGATACAAAAACTGTCCCGGGGGCATTCTCAACACCGTCTGCGACCATCTCTAAATCATCTCTCTCTCATACTACCTTTCTACCGGACGGTCCTCCATAGTGTTCACCTGTTCCTCTATCTCTGATCTCTTTTCCTCCTTGGGATTTCCCAGTTTTCTTCTTTTCGTTTGGTCACCTGCTGAAGAAAGCTTGCTGTGAAACCTTCTGTCTGATGTACAACGCAACTACGCATCAAATACTTTTTCTGCTTAGCAATAAAGCTATTTCTTCTGCGTCCTCATTCTCTGCACTCGTTATTCCCTGCAATTTCTCGTTTTAAAAAAATTATTTTTCTCTTCAATTTTTCTCTTCTCCCTCTTCCTGTCTCTTTTTCTTTCTTACTCTTCCTCGCACTTTTTTTTTATTTTTATTTCCAACACACTCTTGCAGAAAGCTCTCTCCTCATTTTGGAAGACCGCCTCAGGCCCTTCTATCCCCGTTTTTCCAGTTCCACGTCACCTCCGCTTTTTGAAGATAATTCAGAATTAGTTAAAAAGAATGATTCGTAGCTTTTAAATATCGTAGCACTGAATTTCAACGCTGTGAATTTGAAGCGAAATTGTTTTCTAGGAATATTCGACCTTTTTGTTCATTTGTAGTGGACGTTGAACATGATTTCTACTCATTCTGATGCAGACATTTCTCCCCGCTTGTATGGTTTATTTCTCTATCTCTGTCTGTCTTAGGTTCTTTTTCTCTCCCTTTTTTTGCTAGCTATACTATCTCTTTCTCTATTTCTCTCTCTCTGTATTTCTCTTTCTTTCTTTGCTTCTCTCTTTGTGTTGATTCCACTTTTCTCACTCTCATTGCTTCTTTAGCTTCCAAGTCAAAGGTATTCTTTCATGACACTTCTGATGTTCTCTTTATGACGCAACAACAAAAAACATGCCCGTGACAGATTCCACCGTCTGAAGACGCAATAGTGTCTTTTTCTATGTACCTCTCCGCGCTTTGTCCTCCTACGTATTTTCTCTCTTTCGTTTTCTCGCAGTTTACCTTTCCCTCTCTCTCTCTCTCTCTCTTTCTATATATTTTCCTCAATCTCTCTTTTTCTCTCTCGATCTCTACGTTCTCTCTCGCTCTCTCTCACTCTCTCTCACTTCTTCTCTCTACTATCTCCCTCTCTTTATCTGTTCCTTTCTCTCTTCTAATCGCATTGTGCTTTTCTTCTATGTTTTCCATTATATGTATAAGCAATTTTTTCTTCGTTCATTACTCAAAAAAATATGTTTTTGATAGGAAATGAATGGTCACTCGAACGATAACATGTGTCAGGAGAGTTTTGAAGAAAGTTACGCAACTAACTTATATGGCTAAAGTGAAATATCACTTGATCCATTTCACATCTTTCAGTTCTTCTTCAAGGCAATTTTCATGTGTGCACGTGAGCATTTTTTCAAGTAATTCTCTAAACATTTTTGTTGGAGGTTGGAAACTCTGTGAAATTTTGAGCAGTAAGAGGATTTTGCATAGAATAACCATTGAAAAAATCTAAGAAACAGTTTCGAGGTCATCTCATGTTGACTGCATCATATTCCTTTGCAGCTGTTCGGTATTAGAGGAATAGAAATAGGGTAATAGTTTGGTGGTAATACCGCCTCATTCTTCTCTGTATTCGCTTCTTTCTCTCTATCTCTTTTTTACTTTGCAAGTACTGTCTCTCTAGCTCTTCTCTCTTTTTTCTATTTCTCTCTCTCTCTCTGTCTCTCTCTCTCTTTCTCTCTCTCTCTCTCTCTCTCTCTCTCTCTCTCTCTCTCTCTCTCTCTCTCTCTCTCTCTCTCTCTCTCTCTCTCTCTCTCTCTCTCTCTCTCTCTCTCTTCCTTTCTCAATCTTCTTATGCCCAGTTTCTTGCGTCCTTCAAACCAACTGTTACCATTTTTCCCTTCAAGCCTCATTCCCATATATTCTTCGATCAAAATATTCTATCACCTTTTTCTTTTTTTCTCGGTTTTTTATCATTGAGTGTTTTCGGTACATCTTAAGCAATAGGATTTTAAATGATAATCACGAAGCGTCACATTGAGATACGCGAATCAGAAACATTTTCCTTGAGAGCTATTCTTAATTATTACTGATTTTTCTTGTTTTCGTTACTCATTTTCCTCATGGATGAACCTTAATTCATTTTTTTGATTTTTGAGCTCTGAACTGAGAATAAAGTGAAAAACATAGCGAGAGGATTTTATTAGTGTTTGTCTGCGTAATAGAATTAGATTCAAGGAGAAAATATAATAGTAAAAAAGAAAAAATGAAAAGGAGAAGAAAGTGAGAAAATAGCAAAAGAGAGGAGAAAAAGGGAGTAGTGTAAGCTATATAAGACGGGAAAGAGGAAGGGATGAAGTGAAATAGATGGAGAAAGAGAGAGGAAAAATAGAGATAAAAATAGAGTGTGAGAAAGAGGAAGATTGAGAGAGAGAGAGAGAGAGAGAGAGAGAGAGAGAGAGAGGGGGCGTGACTACCGTACTTGTTCAGCCCTTCGCTCTCGGCAAGACTGCGTCTTTGCTCTTTTTAAACTCTTACCTATTTGTAGCCTTAAACTGCTAAATTCCAGGTGAAAGAGTCCCGGTCGGTTCGGAGTCATCGTCTTCGGAGTCTTCGTCTTTTTAAGTAGTCTTTCGGAGAATAAGGAAATGTCAGTCACGAAAGAGTCAATAAAGAGAGCGGGCTGCACGTTCCGCAGCCTGCTTTGCATAGAAATTAGTTTTTAGTTCTGTTTACAGTTTTGTTAAAATTGGAAACGTGCGATATTGTGCGTCCCCTTTCCATCCGAATCTGATTTTTTTTTTCAATTTAAACGCTTTATCAAGATCAGCAAGCCACATCGGTAATATAACATCATCGATTATGGGATCTGTTGCGACATGTGACGACTCCACTCCTCAGCGTTCTCTGCCTTCCCTAGGAATTGGGGACTAACGACTTTGACAAGTAGTCAAATCAAATCTGATATAACTTGGTTATCTGATATAACTTTGACAAGTAGTCAAATCTGATATAACTTGGTTTAAAACAACAAAAAGTTTTTGATGAAACAGTACAATTCAGTTATTTTTTATCTCTTTACTATCTATTACTGTCTCAGCACAAGGTATCTAATGGAAAATACTTTTTACTTACGATTCAAAAAGATAAGCTTTTGTGAAGTTTTATATGTGTCAGTCCATATACGCGAGGACTTAAGGTTGTTTTTTCTTCAAAGTACCTGTCACATAAATTTTTCTGGTACCTCACCCCTTATTGTCCCAAGAGAGTAGCGGTGGCCTTTGCCCTCACTTCCTAACAATGATGTTGATCCTAATGATGAACTGCTAGACTCCCGCATCGTCACAATGGGATGCCTTGTGACAACAAATCTTTCTTGTTATCTTCTTCATCCCTTCATCCTGCGCCCATTCAAGCATAAAAAACTATGCGCTAGTTACATATAACATACTTTCTTTCTTCTCTCTTCGATTCCTTTCTTCTCTCCATATCTTCATCTCTGTCGTGCACTGCTCATACTCACAATATCTTTCTCTAGTACTCTAGGAAGACCTTTCATAAGCAACTTAATCTCTTTTTCTCTCCAACTGACAGTCCTTTATCCGAGGACAAGGTGACTCTCTAAGATAAATACATCTTTGTTCTTTTCCTCCTCCGGCAATTATGGATAGAAGGGTCCGTTAAAAAAGGCTTAGATATCGTATTGGAAGAGTATAGTCTCAAAAGAACAGTAAAAAAACTAACCTTTATGAAATATTTTGTTTAATTTTAGGAAAAATTCTTCAAATATGAGAAAAGGGTTAGTTCTGTTTTTTTCTACGGAGTCTTTATCGTATTGCTTATTTTTACTTACTTTTATCGTACTTTTTTTAGACAGAAGAATAATGATGATATCAGCAATAAAGTTAAAATTTAAGAAAAGCAAACCTAGGTTATAAGGAACATTCTTCATTATAATCTGTTTGGGCTTACACAGCTAAAATCACTTTATCAGAAGAAGTTAAAAGAAATATTTCTGAGGACGTCAGTAATGATTTTGAAAATTTTCCTTATGCCATTCGGCAAAAGAAGAGCAAATTTCCAGTTGGAGAAATGGGGTTTCACAACGAAAAAAACTGAGCTGATGCGTGCGTAGTTTTTATGAGCGATTTCTCATAAAACCGACTCGTTTTACATTTTCCTTCATTTGCATAGGAAATGAATGTATAGCTGAAAAGGCAAGAATAAAACAGCTCTTCCTACGGTCATGACCGGCCATTTTCTTTGGTTGTTTATAGAACTGTATCGATACGCTGTTGGTGGGAACGATTTATGCAACTCGCTGATAATTTACGGAGCCGAACGGTAAACGCACAATTTATGAGAACTATCACTGTCGAAGGAGAGGAAGAGAAAAATGTTAGTATGAAAATGAGAGAGAATGAGACAGTTGGAAAGATAAAACAAACAGAACGAAAGAGAGAGGAAAAGAGAAAAAGAGGGAGAGAAAGGGAGAGGGAGAAAGAAAGGAAGAGAAAGAGAGAAAAAGCGAGAGGGGGAGAGAAAGCAAGAGAGAGCAATAGAGTGGAGAGAGAGTGAGCGAGAGTAAGTTATAGGAAAAAATGAAGGAGCAAATACAGAAAATTAGGACGAAAGAGAATAGAAAATAACTGCTCATAAAATTCCATAATAAATGGAGAGTGGAACGGTTGTTGAGTTGGTGATTTATTATGTTTTACTAGCTGAAGCAAGGTCTCGAGAGGCCAGTGAAGAATACTCTCAAGCTATCTCTCCTCGGGGGCTGCTTGTTTAGGACTTTCATTCTAGCCTCTGCATTAAACTGATCGGGATTAGATTAGACCATTTTAGTAGTTTATGACTTGTAGATGACATATTTCTAGAGGTATTCATGTTAAATGCATGAGTTATTTCATGTCACGGGAAACAAAAAAAGTAATTTTATATTCTTGAGATATATGATACAGACAGGCGAAAATGAAATGTCTAGCCATTATTCTGAGTTTAATCGAAGGCAATTTGTTGCGCATCATTAAACATGTGTCATTAGTAAGAGGAATGAGACGGTATAGTTACGGTACTGTTTGGTGGACTGAAGGAGAGAGAGCCGGAAGTAGGGAGAATTGAAAAGAAATAGTACTGATAGAAGAGAGAAGAGAGAAGAGTAACAGTAGGGCAATAGTTGACGAGATGAGAAAGAGTATTGTAGATCAACGACAAATGATACTTTTTTGATGTTCTAACTGACTGAATCCTCTCAAAAACATGATATTTTAACATTGAACAAGGTCTTCGATGAGAGAACACACCAGATGAAGAGAATCAGAGAGTGCTCTGCTTCCTATGGAAATGACGATGTGAATAGTGTTCTATTCAGAACTGCATCCTGTTAGCACGAACATCCCCTCTAATGTTGAAGTTAACTCGCTCATTTGCATTTTCTCCTCTACTTTCCCTTTTCTCCTTACCCTAAGATATTTCTTTCTCAGATTTTGTTATTTTCTCTAGGCTCACTTCATCTTAGCTTCTATCGCCTGGCGTAATTCGTTCTTTTCAATGTGTTTCGACGAAATTTGAAAAGATGACGAGTGGTTAATTGCCACTCTGCGGTAGTTATTCTTACCACGCTAAAGGTCAGAGAGACATGTTTAACTCTGCGGTAGTTATTCTTCTAAGAATTCAGAAGAGCCAAATGATACTTTGGAACCACTCAAACAAAAAACTTTTTTGTTTTCGATGGGTTTTTTTAGCTTAAGAATAACTTGTTCGTGGTTGTGGCTAACAAAGTTGACAGATACATAGAATCTTAGAATGAGAACTTATAAACCAAAAAATAAGTACTTGCGGCGTTTCTATGAAAAGTCACTTCGAAATTTTTTAGGCGTTTTAACCTAATAATTTTGGAGAGTCGCGTGATTTAGAATGAAAAAGAGACATAGAAAAACAGAGGAAGAGAAAGAGAGAGAGAAGAGAAAGAGAGAGAGAACTTAGAAGTTTACAAGTTATTGATTGATAAGTAAAATTTAAATTGAGAGCGATAAATACCTCCTTAAAAACTATTGAATAAGTAAGTTATGGTTAAGTAGTTGAAAGTGTTCCTCTCGGGCGGATTTCTTTGAAAGGATAAATTTTTAAAAATCTTTTGAATCTCTATCCCTATTAAAAATTGTTTAATGTCAGCTTTCATAAAGATTAGGTTGATTTGCATTGTTCTGCATTGCTCATCCCTATGTTGCTGCTCATCCCTATATTGCTCATCCCGCCGCAGTGGGTTACTCCAGGCGATTCCAGCACGTTATTCGTTGGACAGCAGTTATTTGTACAACGCGTTCTAAGACTATTCACTGTAACAGCTCTTAAGCTTTCCCAATAACTATACAGAAGCCCCCAAAAATAGACTTAATATGTGGAATCTTCGAATTTATTAATAAAAATCGAAGACTCGACATGTTCACGATTATGAAAGATGTGTCACGAGATAAGTAATTGAAAAGCTTTATCTGGTAAACTCCATGTGAGTGACCGGTTGACCGGTACTTTTACAGTTTTATTGCAAGGGAACTGCTTTCCGAACTTCTCTTATTTGTCAGCGCTTGCTCTAAAAAGTTTTATGACATAGTTTTCTTCTCTTCTTTGTCCTTGGCACGCTATCAATAAGTAAACGCTATAATGTTGAGTTAAATCACAATTTTCTGTCATTTTCTTAATAAGTAGCTGATGATATTGAATTTGAGGGAAAGTTTTGTCAAGTGGAATGTTTATCTACATATATGCTCGTTGTCTAGCTCTTTCTTGCTGATAGTGTAACGTTCTCCAGTGACACGCTCTAATCATTTTTTTCTGAACTTTAAAAAAAACAAACTTGTTTTCAATTTTTTTTTCTTCTCAATAACTTCAATTGATCAACAGAGGATTGTAGAAATGTTCTGATTAGAACGTCAAAAGAGAAAAAAAATTACCGCTTTCAACAGATTATCTGGTCATAAAAAAATGTTTGAATCAACTTAGCACTTCGTTTGAAGCCAACAATTGTGTATGTATGATACAGACATTTCCAAAAATGTGTTTTATGTCCATCAGGGACTGTTCCTAAATTTAGGCCTGAAAATTTTTTATCTCTGGTGTGAAAGACTTGAGAAATGAAACTGGCAGAACTGTGACGACTCGCAGAGATAAATCATCTAAGCTGAATAGATTATCCGGTCAATCTCAATATTTCCACCTTTCACATTGGTCAGTAACGTAACTCTGGCAGCATATGTCAATTCGGAACAGTCACCGACCGCTCGCTCGAGTGAATGAACCAGTGAAAAGGAGACAGGTGGCGCACACAAACACTCTCTCCATTTCTTCTTTTACTATAGCTACCTCTATACGTTTTCTATCCCTCTTCTTTTTTGCATATTTTTACGTTTTCTGTTATTTTTCTTCCTCCCTTGCTATCTCTATTATTTTGTCGTTCTTTCTCTGTTTCTATTTTTCTTTTCTCACCCTCCATTTCTCGCTTTACTCTTGTTGGTGACGATAAAGGAAATTAAGGTGAAAAAGTTCACGAATATGTATTCAGAAATATGAGTATAATCAACATTTAAGGAAAAGAAGAGACGTTCCAAGATTTTTCTCTTCATTTTTTTTAATCGAAGAAAGAGATGATTAGTTTTCTAATAACTTTTCCGAGCGAGATCTGACAGAAAAGAAATGCGTAAAAGAAATACTCGAGCAAAAAAAAACATAAACGTGCGAACGCTCATAAAACTTTAGTCCACAAATTTATTTAACCAAAAGATGAAATAAATATTCCAGTGTTGTTTGTAGATTCACCATCATCCGGATTCTCTAACACCAAGAATTAGCTTATGATTGTAAGATACATATCAACGCGCGTCCTAATGTATGTAGGTGTGAAATCACGTTACGTCGGAACTATGGAACAAAGAAACAGCGATTTCTTTAAGCATGCGCAAAAAATCTACTCTGCAAGATAATGATATGTAGAGTGATCGCTTACTACTTAAAAAAATTCTTATAAACATTTGAATAAAACCGCCGCCTATATTTAAGACTCAGTAAACGCTATGCTTTGTTTTTTGTGTATATTCATGATCTGACAAATCATGTTCGCGTGATTTGAATAAAAATTTCATGAGCTGAACAGTGTTTAGGCTCATGAAAAAGGAGGAAGTTACAGGGAAATTTGGCGTTTGAAGAATGAAAAAAAACTAGCTACGACTGATTTCACCTAAAATAGCTTCTATTTTTATTACTAATGGCCTGAGGAAAAAAATTTGGAAAAAGTCGTATACGGAATAATTAAAAACGTGTGAACAACTTATCGGTCATTTGATAAGAAATCGAAACATATACGGATTTTTTGGCAAAATAGTTTAAGAGTTGTTGATCTTTGATATACTTACCTTATTTGCCTATTCTCAAAATTCTTTCTCTAAAGCGTTTTGTGTGATTTTCATATTTTCGTTTTATTATCACCTTTTTACTATTTTTTCGTTTTATCTGCAAACTAATTCAGTTCCGCTTTTCCCCCTCTCTCTATGTATTTCTCTCTCTTTCTCGTCACTCCTTTATCTGTGTGTTTCTCTCTCATTCATTCTCACTGTCTTTCTCACTTTCTCTCTCTCTCTCAATCTCTCTCTTTCTATTTCTCTATCGTCACACACTATCTCTCTACATCTTTAACTGTGTATTTCTGGCTAACTCCCTCTCACTGTCTCTCCCACTCTCTCTCAACCTCCCTGACTCTCTCTCTCTTTTCCTTTCCTATCTGCTGATGCAAAGCTTCACGTGATGTGCCCTGGGCATATCAATGTTTTATTTCGGAGAGCACTCCTTTGTTATCTTCTTACCTTCCCAATTTTACATCATAGAAATCCGTGACTGCATGGCAGTGTAGGCTATTTATCTGCACTGCAGCAGTGTAATCATCGAACAGCTCTGCTACTCTTACTCTTCCCCCCCCCCCGATAAACCATTGAAAAAAGAGGAAATCGAGAACCATGAGAAGGGCACAAAATGTCACTAAAACTGTATCTGAAAGTTCGTTTAAAAATTCCTATCATTGGCAAAAAATTACAAGTCGAAAAAAGTCACATGTGTACGTGCTTGAATATTCAGAACTTGAATTTTTCGTCAGAATTCGATAGAAAATTTTATTGCAGAATATTCTGGTTAGCTTGGGGTTAATTTCAACGGAACACGAATTAAGTATGTTGTAGAATTAGTTGCAACACAATGCTTCTAAGGGGTTACTCACAGAACAACGTCCTGTAAATTTTGTGGGAATGGTGTTCTCTGCTGATTCGGAAAGGTTTCTTTTATGCCGAGCTCGAAAAAGATTAAAAATTGATTCTTGTAAAAAGTTTTTGAAAAGAGAGCTTGGATAATATTAATCTTCTTCGAACTGATAAATTTCGGAAGTTTTGTATCAACGCAAAACCAGAAAAGCCGAAAATTAGAACTAATCTTCAATTTGGAAACCAAAGTGAAGGTTAGTCTAGAAACGGTCAAAGTAGACTGTGGACGAAATTCTTCATTGTTTCCGGTGGTTTCTGCAGCAGTATTTTTTTGAATTTGTACCATCTACAGTATTCTAAGTACCCTCTACAGTATTCTAAGTACCTTCTACAGTATTCTAAGTACCCTCTACAGTATTTTAAGTCGCCCAAAAAACAGCGATGCAGCCTGGAAGGCTGAGAGGCAATAGACTTGATTCGAGCGATCATTGAAAATTTCTTCTTGAAAAAAACTTGCCAGTTTTTGCTGCTTTTTTTGTTGAAAAGACATGCATCTTGTTTGCATATTTCTTCGCTCAAGGGTACAACTCTTGATGAAACGAAGCAGCAGATAAGAAACTGTGACTAGATAACAACTAAAAGCCGCGAGTTAGCGAGGAGGTTGAAGAGAATGCAAAGATAGAGAGAGAGAGAGAAATAGAGAGCGAGCGGGAGAGGGAGAGGGAAGGAGAGAGTGAGAAATCGAGGAAAAGAGAGAGATAGAAAAAAGAGAATAAGGAAGAGAGGAAAATTGAGGTTGAAAAAAAGAAAAATAATTAAGCTCAAACTACAGTTAGAATGAAATATTACGGGTGACAGAGTATGAAAGATAAACAATGCATGATTGCATGTTAAGTCATTTGCCCAAGGCACATTTTATCACTCTTCTTCATAACTACTCATGAATGAGTTTATCATCTTATATTATTTGTACTTTTATGCGTTAATACCTTAGCATGGATTTTTCTCTTCAGGAATAACACAAATTACCCTTGGTGGTTTTTTTTATTCCAATGATAGGTATGTCTATGATTAAAGTTTCGATAATTCAGAGTTTAAAAATTAGTTTTCATCTCATTTAAGTTTCATCTCTTCAACATTTCCCAGAAAGTTTTCCAAAACTTGATGAAGCAGTGGGCTTTTTTAGCCTGCAATGTTCTTAATTTTTTTATTTTTCATCCAAATGTGATAATTTGTGAAACCAAGAACAAAATGATTCAGAAAAGCTGCAAATATTATTTTTCGTTCACATGTTAGTGTCTGCCATCAATACATATACATATTTGTTTTTGTGCCTCTCCCTCTCTCTCTCTCTCTCTCTCTCTCGATCTGTCTCTCTCATTTTCCAGATTTTCTGTTCTTGACCGGCGGTAAGTCAAAGGCCTCCAATCAAATCCCTCCTTCATGTTTCCCTGAATATCTTTTATCCATAACGCCTTTATTTCCTTCAACATCTACCGCCTACTTAACTTTCATCCCTAAATCAGCTTTATGAAATCGTTCATTCTTGGGACATATTCAAGACAATGCGAAAATTTCAAAGTATTCCTGAAGAGAAGGATTGTTGGTAGAAGTTTAAAGCATCACATCTGTAAACTCATCTATGTTGTAACTCTGAAACGCTTGAGTTGCTAATCATTCGTATTTTTAAAAAAACAGACTTTTAAACTATTTTATTTGTATGTATCTCTATATTAAACCTGATTGCTGTTGTCATGATTAGGCAGAGTTGTCGCTTCAGGCCATGTGATTCAGCATACAGACAGTTTTTGATTCGTTTATAGGGGTTTTTGTGAGAGGAGATAGTTTACACATCCATCTACGAAACTGATGGGATCTGACGCTCTTTTTAGAAATCGAAGAAACTCCATATGGAATTTGAAAGGAACGGAATTTTGCCTCCCAGAATAGCAGTAGAAACCGAAATTATTTGAATGACCAAGTGTGCGACAGTTCCTAAGATAAAATGAAGTTCTTCCCTCATCATGTTCTGCTCATCTGAAGCAATCCTTTCTTCCTCTGATTCACAGTCATTAGGACTCCTTTTCCTACTGTCCGGTCCTTTCCTCACTGAACATGAGGGTGTTATCCACCATGTGGCACAAGTAGGATGACAAACTCGCGACCTCTTCTTCTCATCGCGTCTTTCTAGTGACACATCAATCTGAGAATGCGGTAAAACTTCCTTTCACACGCGCTATTCTGCTCATCTCCCTTCCCTTTCCCAGTGTTGACTCCAAATTTTTCTCAGTATTTTGAGCAAGAGAGTGTTCTAGCATGGAGAATTAGAAAAAAAAAGCAAAACAGCTACTCTGAGAGGCCTGCAGTGCCAATCCTTTCCTTCTGAACTCTGCAATGCTAATTAGTCAAATACTCGTTTGTGCGCAAACAAAAAAGAGAGAGAGAGAGAGACAGAAAGAGGAACAAATTTCAAAAGAAAAGAAAAAAAAAACGAAATAAAGAGAGAAAAGAAGTTACAGATGGAAAAAAGAGAGAAAAAAAAACAAAAGATAGGTAGAAAAAAAGAAAACTAGAAAGAAAGCAAGAAATAAAGAGATATAGAAGAGAGTGTGATAGTGAAAGAGAAGTAAAAAGAATAAAGGAGTGAAAAGGGAAGCCCGATTAAGGGTTGCATTTAACCTTCGATGACCAGAGTCAAATGGGTTGATGATTTCTGTGGAAATGTCGCGTGATGACTGACTTTCCACTCCACCCAATGAATACATCATGCGATGGAATCCCTCTCTCACTCTATGATCCTTCCGCCGGCCGCGCTTATGAATTATAGAGGCAATACCTTCTCTTTTTTGTCTCTCTCTTTTTCTCGTTCTCTTTGTCTCTCTATCTCTCTCGCCCTCTCTCTCGCCCTCTCTCGCCTCTCTCTCTCTCTCTCTCTCTCTCTCTCTCTCTCTCTCTCTCTCTCTCTCTCTCTCTCTCTCTCTCTCTCTCTCTCTCTCTCTCTGTTCATGGTCTCTGTCTCTCTATCGTTCCGTCTTTTCTTTCTCTTTCTTTACTTCTAGGCATTTAAGCCCCGTCCGCAACAATTCCGTATGAGTCGGCACGTGTATAGATGAGGATTGAGTGGAAAACCATTTTACGGCCTGCCTTCTCTGCCTAAACCGAAGGCAATATATTCTGCCCGCCTTTCAGAGTGTCCTGCCTGCTAGACACAAGGCGATCTCAGAGACACCGAGCAATACATCTCATCCTTCTGACAACCTTTCCTAGGTTCTCTCTCCCATTCCCGGTTAGCCTCTCTCTCTCTCTCTCTCTCTCTCTCTCTCTCTCTCTCTCTCTCTCTCTCTCTCTCTCTCTCTCTCTCTCTCCCTCTATTTGTATATTTCCCTCCATCTATATTTAGAACTCGTATTCAGCTCCAGTTTTTATTCACTTTTCAACAACAAAGCATTTACAAATTATCGCTATATTCTTACTTCAGTTTTTTTTTTATTTGTCTGTAATTTTACGCCTGTTCCTGACTCTCTGTAATCCACTGTCTTTATTCCTCTCTCCTTTCTATCTCTATCTCTTTTTTGCCCCTCTTTTGTGACAGTCATAAAGTCTCCTATCCATCCGGGACTGTTGCTATTTCTCAAACGACTGGTGGCGCCCGTTTCCAAGAGGTGGAGATGAGAGAGATATGCTCTGATGATGGACAAATTAATGCACAACGAAGACAGCATTGCTCATGGGAGGACCAGAGGAGCAGAGGGTAGCCCATCTAGGTGCTCATGGGAGGACCAGAGGAGCAGAGGGTAGCCCATCTAGGTAAAAGACATGTACTTATATTGAGAGAGACGATCGGGATCCTTGATAATGAGGGAAAACGGATGATGAGTAAGAGAGGAACACAAAGAAGTACAGAGATCTCGACAGAGGATGACAGAAAAGGGCGGGGAAGGGAAAGGGATTCTCGTTAAGTTGGTTATGAGCCTCGGGCCTCTACCCCTCCCTTCGTTTTCTGGGTATATTTTATTCATCCGATATAACTTTATTGCCGATTGCAGCGCGGTGACTTTTGATTTCTTTTGGATTGTGTGTTCGAACCAAGAGATCTTCTTCAAAGGACATCCGACATGTACAACGATTAAATGATTCAATGTGTGAGATTAGAAGATGTGAGAAGAGCAATGTTCCATGTTTTGTGGGTGTCTGTTCCCGTATTCCTTTCCCGAATTCTACCACCACTACATCAACCAATTTCAATCCTGAGGTAAGGTTTTTGCAGCTGTCCGTTATAAGCTTTTCATGTTATTTTTGCTATCTCTTTTCATCCATCCACATTCTCTCTCTTTTTCTTAGTTTCTCATCCTCTCTCTACTTTCTTTTTTCTATCACATTAGATGATTTCGTAACCAATTCTCCAAACAAAGTTAAACAGCGCCTTCCTGTCGCCGGGCTATTTTGCTTTCCTCATCTCGCTTCTTTTCTACTGCGACATCTTTGCCGTTTGGCTTTCCCCCTCCGCCGTTTGGCTTTCCCCCTCCGCCGTTTGGCTTTCCCCCTCCGCCGTTTGGCTTTCCCCCTCCGCCAGACATTCACTGAATTTGATGAGCTTTTGATTAGTTTATATTCAGGGTACTTGATTGGGACGAAAAATTTCATGTATACTTTTCAAAATTGGATTACTGAAGAGTTTTTATAAATCGGGCCTTGCTGTGAATAGTACGGTAGTTTACTTTGTTGATGATGTAATGCAATAAACAGCAAAAACTAGACTCGGAATCGAGAAAGATGCGGTTTTTATTAGATAAAGCTGATGTGTGTAGTAGGTACATAGAGATCGACAGATATGTGCATAATATGTTAGGATAGGGCAGATGGGGTGGGGGGAGTTGAGATGATCCAAAAAGATTGCATCAACTTCTTCAAGATAGCTACTCTTACGCATTGTTTTCTTCACTCTTAACACTTTCATTCTATTCAGAGCGTCTCTCTCTCTCTCTCTCTCTCTCTCTCTCTCTCTCTCTCTCTCTCTCTCTCTCTCTCTTTCTCTCTCTCTCTGAATGTCCTCTTCTATTTCACTCTGTGTTTCTCTCACAGTTTTTACTCGAATGAGTCCAGCGGAGAATCCTCAGCTCATTATTTGCCGATGACATACAGGTCAGGGCTTCTCTTCTCGGGCTTATCAGCAGGAGATCCTCTCTGCATAGCCAAGACTTGTGTAAACACGCACAACAACGTGCCCGAACTTTCTTTTTCCTCTGCGAAAACCAACTGTGTATCTTCTCTCTTTTACTCCCTCGGTGTTTTTTAAAATAAGCATTAGTAATTTTTAATATCAGTGGAACTGTTTTTTTCTTCATAAATCTCCTTGGAACTTGTTTATTTAGACTTGAAGGGCTAATTTGTTTGAAAGGTTTGTACATGATTTGGCGCGCACGATTCCAGTTGATTGTTTTGCAAAAGAAGAATAGACTAGGAGAAGAAATCGTTGATCATCAAGTTGTAGCCACACCGCCTTTGACTAGGTGTGAGCACGTCTCTTGAGGAAATCTGAGACTTAGTCGAGTGGTTCTGCCCTCTCGTTCTTCCTATTTCTCTCACTCTCTATCTTTCTTTCTTTCTCTCTCTCTTTCTTTCTGCCTCTCTCTCTCATACCCAATCAGCATATTGGGTTCAAAAGAGACACCGCTCTTTCGTTCAGGTGCCAAGAGCATCCTTGAACCTACGCTGGTTTGCCAGCTTAGACACATAAGGAAGGGGCAGTTTGGAGAGGTTTTCTTTGTCTCCAACAAGTATTCTTCCTCTCACAGAAGCATTCTCGCAGAGGGCGAGTATTAAGATTCCCATTCAATTGGGAACTTTTAGTTTCTATGTAAATATTTATTGACACCTGTATTACTGTACTGCGTCAGTCCATATGAATGTAATACATACTCGCGTAAGCAGACTCATGGATGAGAAAAGACTTGGAAATCAGGCTTCGAAGTAGCGTTTGACGTTTCGCATAGTTGTCTCTTTCATCTCTTCCCCTCACCGTTTCATTTTCAGTTCGCCAACTTCGTGCACTTCTGCTTTTTTCTTGCACTTGTGTCTTTTCAGAATTTTGTTTTCGTAGTTTACTGAATGATTCAGAGAAAAAGTTATGAGATTTCTGGACAAAGAGGTCAGAAGTAGATAAAGCAAGCTTGTATGAGTTGTAGAAATAAATTGGCATTTTCTGACAAGATGCTAATCCCAACCTCGTAAACATGACCTTTTTCACCTGCGAAGGTAGGATAGGGGAGTGGAGGGGAAGAGGACCACTTGACCAACCCCTGAAGTAGCTTCACATCTTTCTGCATACAACTCAAACTAATTTTTTATTGAGTCAAGCAGATTCTGCGATACTAGCCCTCTAGATAATCTACGAGTCATTCATGTGAAGGAATAGAGGATGTGGTATGGAGATTAGTGCGGCGCTAAGAGATAAGTACATAGTGCATGAGAACGGTGAGAATCAGTTGAGCCAGTCAGTAAGTTGAGAATGAGGTGATTGAAGATGTAGAGAAGGAGTAATACAGTCAGATGAGGCAAACAGAAGACGATTGAGATTAAGAGATATAAAAGTGATAATAAGGAGAGAGAGTCCCAGAGGAATAAATAACCAGTGGTAATCGGTTCTTTAGCTGATTAACTTCAGTTTTAGTCTGTTGAGATAAACCCAAGGGGCATAATGTTATGTTCGTTCAGGGTCATCAGAAGAAGGGGGAGGAAAGGTTGCCTTAGAAAGGATTATTGGAGAGAGGTGGTAATGGGAGGAAGAGTGTGGATAGACCGAAAACAGTATGCATACTATAGGGACGGGATGCTATGAATGACTCTGGGTGAGAAAGCAGCCCCCTGTTCCGTGAAATGAAACACGTGCTCATCTTCCTTCTGCATCTGCAAAACACATGCCTGTTTGTTGCATATCAAACCTCCTGAATACTGTTCGCTTTCGCGCTTTTGCTTTGACCTCAACCTTCATTTCTATTTTTCTTTCTCTTTCTTTTTTCTCTTTCTCTATTTTTTTCCTTTTTCTCTTTCCCTTTTTCTTTCTTTTTCTCTTTTTCCTACTCTTTTTCTTTATCCTTCTTTTTCTTTTTCTTTACCTTTTTCATTTTCTCTTATTCTTTCTCGTTCTCGTTCTCTTTCTCTTAATTCCTTTCTTTTTCCTATACTTCTTTTTCGGGAACCTTATCCCGAGACAGAACGTGATTACCAGATTGCGACGAGATTGCAGGGTTTCTGAATGGTTTCATATTACTGTCACGTTGATGTAAGGAACATCTCTGGAACCCCCAGCTCTTCTTTCTTTACTTTTCACTCATTGTCCCTGCATCTCATGAGCTGCCCCTAGCTCTTTTTCTCTACTCATCAAGTTTCCCCTCACCTCATGAGATCACTAACCTAAAGAGCGATTAATGCCCACCTTATTATTATTGGAACCTGTATGTTCTTCAGGGTTTTGCTCATCAGAAAAAACTTTTCATTGTTTTCGTTTTTGCTGCAAAAAATAGTAATCTCATGATATTTTGGGACAACCCAATACCCCTAATTTTATTTTTTTGTTATTTTTTTCTACATATAACTTTTAACACGTCTTACTCTATCTTTCTCAGCGTTCTGTTTGAGGACCTGTTTTTCTGCCCTTCCTCTTCTTCCTCGCACGAAAAACTTTTCAGACCAAAACTATGTTTTGTTCTTTTCGCCTTTTCTAGCAAGCGAGTCAACCCTTTATGTGTATGTACTGCGAAATCTCTTCTCCTTCGGTAAAAAAATCTTTTTTATCCGACGGTAGAAGGTGTAAAATTTTACCGTTCTACTCTTGGAACAACTTTACTTCTATTCTGTTTCTCCTTCTTCCCTCTCTATCTCTCTTCTTTCCTTCATCTATCTCCAATATTCCTCTCGCTCTCGCTCTATCTCGGTTACAGTATGCCTGCCTTCAGCTCGTTGCCTAGAGCAGACGAACGGCCAGTCGGCTCTTATTGAAAAGAGGCGTGGCTTGAGAAAAGGCGGTACTTCTATACTCCCTTCTTTTCTTTTTTCTTCTAATTAATGGGTACTCTCTATACTTCCCGTTTTGGATAAGCCTTTTGCAACACGGAATAAGGAGGATGGTGCGGAACCTTGTAGAGACCAAGCAATATGTACCACCTGTTTTACTGGTACTGAATAACGCCTTATCTCCCTTCACCCTTTGACTGGTGAGAAATATCAGGAATATCTGTCGTGTTTTTATATTTTTACGAAATCAAATACTGGGTCATTCTTCTCTTACTTTTGAGCTTTAAAAAGTTTTCGGCACTCTTGCGATCTCGTTTTTGTTGAACATTCCCATTTTTGTTTTCAAGCTCACTTCAGATGTAAAATTAAATACATATTTGAAGAACCAATTGATCCTTTTTTGTTGCGGAAATAAATCATTAATTCGTTTGGATGTCTTTTTTTTTAGGTTAAAACTAAATTTTTTTGAAGATCATTTTTGATTAAGTTCAAAATAATCATTTTTGGATGCAAAAAAAGGAGCAAGCTCTTTGATTAAGATACAAGGAAGAATTCAGAAATCGAGTTCAGAAAAAAGAGAAAAAGAGAAAGTGAAAAACAGAAAAAAAGCGACAAAAGGTCAGAAATAAGAAGTGGAAAAACATTAGATTGGAAAAGATGAAGAAGGAGAATAAGAAAGACAGAAAAAAGATATGCTTTTCAATCCAACTTTAGTTCTTTCTTTGTATCTTTTATCGAGAAATTAGAGGATAATTGTTGGTGAAAAAGTGACAAAAAGCTCCTCTTACTCCACATAAAATTTGGAGTTGAAAGAAAGGAGAGATTTTAGGGTTCATAACAGAAAAAAGAAGGGAAATGTAGATGGACAATATGAAATTGCTTCAATCAAGAGACAGGTATAAAGATAGGGGGAAAGGAGAGAGGGAAAAGAAAAAGAAGAGGAGGTATGAGAGATAAGAGACTCGGGGGACACTAAGAGGGAGGTCGGATAGAACCAATCCTGTCAGATGGCTTTTGGTTCGAGAGAGAAGAAGACATGCAAATTGTTGCGAAAGAAAAATTTGAATCCCGATGCAATATCTGGGAATGAAAGTGAGTGTTGGGGAGAAGAGAGATGAATCTTCACAATACATACCCCTCAATCTCCCTCTGTCATTTATTTCATGCTTCTCACGTTATTTCCCACTTTTCTACTCGCAAACATCTTTTTCTTTCCGTTTTCTGTCTTTCAAAAACTCTCTCTTATTTTTCCCTTTTTTAATACCTTATTCTTGTTGATTTTTGCTCTCTTTTCTCTTTTTTTTCTTAGCTCTCCCTTTTTCACGATTTTTGTATCGTATTTCTTAATATCTCAGATTCTCTGTTCTCTCCCCACTATCGAAATCATTCGTAAGAATTTTTGATGAATGGTGGTGACTTCTAATATGCTAATTTCTTGGTTTTTATGAGACTCTTTTTCTCCCCTAAATGCTTCATCAAGATTTGAGTGAAAAAGTAGCTCAACCATCCATGCATTCTCATTTTTCTCATTTAGAGATTCTCATCAAAATAGCTGGAATGATGAACTACTTTGATCCAAAATTTATCTTCACCTATCATTAGAACAAACTTGTGGAAAAGTATCATATTGAACATCTATTTTATATTACTATTTCTATTTCTTTATCGTGGCAGGGGTGAGGTGAGGGCAAATGGAGGTATTGAACTGCTTCATTTGGCGTTGTGTTGTCCATTGCACACTGTTTGAGAGGCGGTCACATAGGACCGCCAATGTCGGAGGTAGGGAGAAAGGTGGTCCCCTCCGTTGGAAGCTGACTTAATAATCTGGGTCTGACCTGTAATACTCCTGTAATACTCCTGATCTGACCTGTAATACTTCCAAAAATAATTTTTTAGCTTGCTGCATAACCTCAAAAGGGGAAAACTAGTTATTAACAAGTTCAAAAATCGGCAAAGAAGCTTACAAGCCAGCCCTCGAGAAGCGATAAAGATCTCGCGTAAAAAGCTCTCCTCACACTATTTTCTTGATCAGGCACGTAAAATTCTCTACCTCCTAACTTCGAAAGAAAAAGTTTCCGTTCTCAATTAGTCCAGTTGAATGCTTTCCTTTTCTTTTTACTGGCATCCGTATTAGCATACCATTCCATGTTATCTTTTTCTTTCATATTTGTAATTCTCTAACCCTTTTTTCATTCTTTCATCTCTCTCTCTCTCTCTCGTTATTTTTATCTTTCTTTCTCTCTCAGTCTATTCTATCTCTTTTCATGGATATGTTTACGGAGATGAGCATGACAGCATGATGCCAGGCTCCATCAGCTTGCGCAACCGCAATTCCGTCACCATTTCCGCGCCTCTGTTTCTCTCTTTCTCCTCAATCAGCGTTTTCTCTTGAGTGCTTCAGACTCTTTCCAATTATACGGTGCTCAAACATCAAGTGTTTCGACGGTATTTGAATGAGAATTCTCTAAAAAGCAGAGGGGCCCTGTCACATCATTTGGCTTCAGTAGAGTCGCTCTTTCTACTGTCCGCATAATCCATCTTCTCGGGGTAGAAGAGGGCCATGAGGAAGACGACTATATGCAAACTCCTTCGAAGCTTCAACAAATTTGAGAAGCTGAATAGAATTTCTCACAATGAAGTAAAGAAGTTCAAGCGAAACAGCTTTGAAGTTTAGTATGGAGGATTGTTAGTCGATGTTTTGATTGAAATGCTTTAGCCTATCTTTGGCCGCTCGAAAGTGTCACCCGAAGTAGACGAGCCACGCATGGCTACATAAGTAGTTCCACGTGGGGAAAGGCAAAGCATAGCGGGCTTTCTCTACTTCAACTGACATCTATTCATTTGTTAACTACTAGGATGTCCACTTAATTCTATTTACCAATAAAAAAACTTCGTTCGAAATACTTAAAAGCCTTTTATAAAAGTTAAAATATTATGTTGTTAAGTTAGTTATTTTACTCAGTTTCGGAACCATCTTTGTAAAGTTTGTTGCACCATTTCCAACTTGATCCACTTTGATCAAAAGTTGTGAAAGCCTATTAACAGTTCAAAAAAGGCTTCCGTTTTCTGTTGCTAAAAAATTCTCCAAAGGTAGGTCTATTTTGATTGTTTCTGGGATTTTGCCTGCTCTAACGACGGCATCAGCCCACTGGATGAACTGCACCCAACGATTCTTCTCTATCTCTTTCTTTCTCTTTCTCACCCCTCTCTCTCTCTTTCTCCCATCTTTTTCTCTCTTCATCTTTCTGCCTCTCTTTGTTTTTCTCTCTCCTCCTCTCGTTTCTGTCTTTTCTCTCTTTCTCTGTCTTACTCTTTTTTATCTTTCTCTCTCCTTTTCTCACTGTCTCATTCTCTCTTTATCTTTATCTCACTCTCTTTATCTTTCTCTCCCTCTTCCTTTCTGACTCTCTCTCTCTCCCTCTCTTTCTCTTTCTCCGTCTTTCTCTCTTTCTTTCTCTTGCCTGCAGAAATGTGCGGCAGGCGTGATAGGAACATCTGCGTACAATTAGTCAAGGATAGAAATGTTCAACACATTTTCTAATCCTCTCTCGTTCAGTGTTCTCTAATCCTCTCTCGCTCAGTGTTGTTTAGAGATCCCATCAGTTGGGGAGTTCACTGTGTTTATCTGGAGACATCTTTTCGTCTGGTTAATTACCGTTTGATGTTGTTTCTTCGAAGGATAAGATGAACGAGATTACAGTAACTGCAGAATATTACAGTAACTGCAGAAGAACTGCTCCTCTGAGTTGAGCGAGGTCCAGAAGGTAACTTTGACTATATCGTCATACTATGATATCTTCCTGAATCTCTTTCTATTTTTTTCTTATCCTTTCTCCCCCTTTCTTCTTTTTCCTTCTCTCTAAGTCTTTCTTTTTTGTAACTCGAGAGAACTAAGAACAGCTTCAATTATTAACCGGAGTTAAGTAAAATAGCATATTACATTACAAACAAACTCAAACTTTTCTCAGCCCTTTTCTAAGTTGTTGTCTCTCCTTCTCTCTTTTCTTTTTAAATTCCTCTTTGTTTTCTTCGTATCCTTCTCTTTTCACTCTCAATTTCTGTCTCTTCCCATTCACTTCTCTCTCTCACTCTCTCCTCTCTCTTCCCCCTCTCTTGCTCTCTCTCTCTATCTCTCTCTCTTCCTCTCTCTCTCTCTTTCTCTCGAAATCAGTCCTTGAAAGCTTCACAGTGAACTAGTTATCGATGACGTGAGGAATTATCTGAGAAGATTCTTTTCCTCTCTTCTCCTGAAACTACATACATATGACTCCTTTCATACAGTCTCTTCTTCGTAATCACTCCCTTCCCTTGCTAGGCATCCCGCAGTCCATTCGCGCTGTGGGACGCCTCTTGTGAGAAAGATTGTGAAGAAGAGAGGGAGGAGCGAGAGAGAGAGAGATAGAGATAGAGAGAGAGAGAGAGAGAGAGAGAGAGAGAGAGAGAGAGAGAGAGAGAGAGAGGGATAGATGGGAAGAGAGACGAGTGATAAAGAGAGAAATGGGGAGAGAGAGACGAAAGAGAGAGAATGAGAGAGTGTGAGATAGATATAGACAGAAGATAAAAAGAAGGAAGAGTGACGATGATAAATCTGTCAGGTCTGTGAGAGGAAGAGCTCGAGTCAGAGTTCGTTGAAATGTGCACTTCTTTCAATCTCGCGCTTCCTCATGCAACTGGCGAAAATATTTGAAAATTCTGAAGTTTTCTTTTAAGTTCAATGTTTTCATCTCTTTCGCTTAATCTTCTTCTTGCATCTCATATGTCTAAGCATTTCTAAGTAAACATAATGGGTTAAAAAGGATTATATTGATTTTTAAAGCTCTATTATCCTATTCGTGAATAACCGAGCATTTCCGGTTGAATCTAAATATATTTTATATATTTTATCTGCATCCGAGAATGCGCATTGGTAATCAAACATCATAGACAATGAATTTGTTTGAAGAAAAAAAAAAGACAATTGCGACCTATGGCATATGAAGGCTAGATACTTCATTAAATGCGAAACACTATTCTATTTACAGACAATTTTTTACGGAAAGCTTTGAGAGACTTTTCTAAAGTTTGTATTCAGACGTTTTTTGTTTCATATCGAAATTTGTCTGAGTAAATGTGCTTGCATGAACTGTAGTCAATTAGAAATATTCTGTTTTGAACGAAAAAAACCAACTGAGCAAAGAATGAGTTTAAAGAAACCTTTGAAAAAATTTTTTCGACAAAGAAACATTTTTTAAGCATCTAACATGATAATATTTGGAAAATTTTTTTTGAAGGGGCCTCTTACAGTAATCTATGAGCGACGAAATTTTCTTACAATTATCCCCACTACGGAAATTTTTTTTTGAGAAATATACTTCAATCATACAACCGTTCCTCAATTTCAGCTAAAAGTGACTCTATGTACATCTTTCATGATGTATCACACTGCGTTATGCGCATTCTCTAATTGATCCCTCTTTCTTTTCTCTGACTCTCTCTTTCTTTAGCTCTTACTTTCACTATTGAGAATTTTTCTGTGCATCTTTTCTCTTTTTCCCATCTAAAGATTGTCGAGTTCCCATTCGAAATTCATTCAGTAACTGCAGGGTACAATTTACAGATTTTAGCATGATGTCATTTGACCTCAGGGGTTGCGAAGTTTCAAAGCAGGTGCTTAGTAATTGTGTTGTGATGGTTGAGACGGAAATAGAGAGTGGGAGTGAAAGAGAAAGCAGAGGAAGGTTAGCTTGTACCGAGCTGTTAGGCTCTCTTTCTCCCTCGCGCTCTCTCTTTCTCTCTAACTCTCTCTCTCTCTCTCTCTCTCTCTCTCTCTCTCTCTCTCTCTCTCTCTCTCTCTCTCTCTCTCTCTCTCTCTCTCTCTCTCTCTCTCTCTCTCTCGGCCCTTTCCTGCTTTAACTGAGAAAGAGAGCAGCTATTGCGCATGCGAACGAGCTGGTTGGAATTGCGCTCTCGAACAGGCTCGCCAGAGATAGAGAGCATATGATTTAGAGAGTGAAAAAAGTTCTTGAAACATAGGATGTGTGAGAGAGAGAGAAAGAGATAGAGAGAGAGAGGTAGAGAGAGATAGAGAGCGAGAGAAAGAGAGTTAGAGAGGGAGATAGATAGAGCTGGGGGAAGTGGTCGAGAGGGAGCAAGGGAGAGTAGTGAATTGCCACTGGGTGTACACTTTCGGAGACCTGCCGGTATGATGTTGAACTGAAAATGACGCCATTGCAAATTTGGAGAAAATCGGTAACTTTCGCCAGTTTGCAAGCGAAATTTCTTTGGTATGAGAGAGAGAGAGATATTGAGAGAGAGGGGAAGAAAGAGAGAGACAGAGTGACTTAGAGAGAAGAAAAGAGGCAAAGACAAAATGATGGGTTGAGGAAGACTGTAAAAAATAGTAAAATGAAGAATGTAAAGGAAATTTTTTGTTGCGAAAGAAAAAGTTTGAAGAAAAGTTAAATGCAAAAAGTGGAAAGATGAGAAGAGTTGTAGAAATAATTCGACCTAGAGCTACGAAAAATAGTGCTACTAGGCAAGTAGAGAAAAACATTAAATAAAGAATTTGAGACATTTGACGAAGTTTTTCTCTCGTGCAAAATTGCATATACATACATATGACCTGAGTAAGAGCTTCATGTTACTGCTCAATAGTTTTCTCTCCCCCTCCCCTCTATGAAATTTTGATATGTTGTAGTCGAGTGAATTTTTGCCAAGGTCATTCTAACAACCAGTTATAGTTTTGTTGAATTTTTTTCCAGTTTTCTTCCTCGAAAATATCAATTTCATCTGAAAAACAAAGGATTACATTGAAAGTGATACCCTTTTGGATAAACATATCTAAGGGTCCTAGTGATAATCTCCTTGTTAATTCTAAGAAAAAAATTTTAAGCTCTCGTGTAAAATTCTCTAAAATATTTCTCATGTTCGACTAACCGTAGAGAACACTCTTAACATGAGCATGAGAATACGACCGGTTTTGTCTCTCTTGCTTTCTCTCTCTCTTAACTTTCTTGCTCTCTCGCTCTTTTTGTCTCTCTCTATCTATCTCTCTCTCTCTCTCTTTCTTTCTTTTTCAGTTGCTCCCTCTTTCTCTTTACTTTTCTCCATATTTCCCTTTCTCTCTCCTTCTTTCGCATCTAACCTTTTACCTTTAACCGTTCTCTTTACTCCTACTCTCGATTTCACTTAACCCATTTCTCGTGTGATACTTATTTTAACTGTTTTTTGTGCCTTGGGGCTCTATTTTTCTATGAAATCTGCTTTTCTACTTCTTATCTTTGCCAACTTTTCGTCCTTCCTAGGCTGTGGTATACTTACTAGTCAGTGAGTAGAGGTTCTGAACTTGAAAACAGAGAGCAATTAGAGTAAACTTTAGAGTGAGACTTTCATAACCTTCTTTAGCTCGAGTTTGCAAAAACGATACCAAACCTTTAGCATCTTTCATAATCATCCTTCATGCTAACTAACAGTAAAAAGATTTTAAACTGACCTTTGCTTAATTTTTGCAAATAAAGGTTTATTGTTATTTTCGATTTTCACCCCAATGACCACATGGAAAAATCGCAGCCCTGCATCCGTTTCCTTTCTGGAAACGGTTTTCCGAAGATCGTCTTGAAAAGTCTCTGCAATAACGCATCTGGAGCTGCTCGCATCTGGACAATCGTCTGCTCCCGTTCTTCTCGAATCCTATCTTCTGATTGGCTAGAAGCTTCCGGCCTATCGGCGATAAGCTCCTCCCACTTTACAGAATTTGAGTTTTATCATTTAAAAACCATAAACTTCCGCGTGTCTCTTCATCTATAAACTTTAACAATATTTCTATTACTTTTTCCATGGTTGTCTCAAATTACTGCTTCTAAGTCGCTTATCCCATGTGTTTAATATGTTCCTATCTTGGATTTTTCAACTGATAAAAAAAAAAGTCCTTCTGAACGCAGAACGCTACTTCTCGAACGTGATTTAATTTTTAGGACTCATTAGGTTATGATAGGGTAGAGGAAAACCTCCGCTTTTGGGTTAAAACAGTAGAATGCTATCCGTTTATCACTTTTTGAACACTCCTTAGTCTTTTGATCGCTCTCCCATCAGCAAAAACAGTTTCATCGGTTTTTCTGTTATTTCAGTTCACATACAAGGTAATTTTGATTAAGTTACCTGCCAATTACGCCCAGGCGAACCGTGGCACAGTTAGACTGGAAAGAGTTTCTTATCCAGCTTTATAGTCATCACGAAATAACCCTGCTCCATCTCTATAAGTTTCTCTCTCTTTTCTTTCTTTTTCTCTCTCTCTCTACACCTCTCTCTTCATCTCACTTTGATTCTCTCTACCTATCAATGAATCTTTGTGCCTCTCCCCCCTTCTTCCGCTAAAAATTTAACGGTCTCTCTCACCATATCATCCATCTCTAACCCTCATTATAGAATTTCTGGACAGATTTACCCGCAATTGTTTTAACGCAGCCGCTCAATCATGCTTTGGTTCCTTCAAACTTGCCAAATCCGAGAGTCGGTCAATGCCGACCACTTCGAACGGGTTCCAACTCTCTCTTCATTTCTCTATCTCCCTCTTTCTCTTCCTTTCTCTATGTCTATCTCCCCGTATCTCTCTCGCTTTTTCACTCTCTTTTTCTCTTTCTCTTTCTCCCTCTCTTTATTTATCTTCCTCTGTGTCTCTCTCGGTTTCTCGCTCTCACTATTGCTCTCTTATTCTCAGTCACTCTATCTCTGTATGTCTTGCTCTCTCTTTCTTTTTCTCTCTCTTTCTTTGATTTTCATCCTTTTTTAAGCTTCTCTTACTCAATCATCGGTTTTTCTTTCTCATTAAGTATAATTTCTTATTTCCCAATATCTCACAGTTCCAGTTCTGCCTTTTTTTCTCTATGGAATTCGCAGGTTTTTCCACGATTATTTCGTCTATAAACTTAAAAATTACCTTAACTTTCATTGGAACTTACGAACTTCTATGCGGAGGAATCTCGTTTTATTCGGTGTAGGGGGGTATGTTGTAAAGGAGTTCATCAAGAACTAGAGTGACGTGATCAATTCATATTAGCAGAACCGGGTTACAACCTCTTGTCTGTAAGGTGTGTTTTATAGACGATAGAGAGGCGGAGGACAGGTTGGGTGCCATGCCTTAAGCAACTCAAGTTGAGGTCGAGAATTGCTCCTGCTATCTCTCCTTTTCTTTCTACCTCTATCTTTACCATCGCCAATTGTCTCTCTCTCCCTCTCTCTTTCTTTTTCTCCCTCTCTTTATTTCTCTCTTTCTCCTTTTCTGTCTTTTCCCTTTTCACCTTTCCCTTGTTCTTTTCTCTTGCTCTACCATGCATATCTCTCTGACTACCTCTTTTCTCTCTACCTCTCCCTTCACATCTTCACACTCTCTTCTCGTCTTCTTACTTTGAGTTTTAGGATGGAACAACTCTTTATAACCAAACTCTGTACAAGGTTAATCATTTCGAGAGTTCGCAAGATGAAGCATAAAAATTGAACACAAGAGGGCGTAACGTTTGCATTTTAATTTACTACATAGCTAGGTTATTCTCATTGGTTTCCTCCTCTCATCATGTTTTCCTTGTTATTTTAATCTCCTTCTCTCTTTTTTCTCCTCATCTTTTTTTCTGCCTTCAAGCCTTCTTCTACTCGAGTGTTACAGTTGTTCTGTTCCCGCCAGTTTCGGTGAACTGGTTGCAAGTTTCAACAGTTCCAATGGGATTTTGTTGACCTGATAACAACTTCTGATTCAGGTAAATCAGTGCCATTTTCGTTTTGTGATAAGTTACCTGGAGGCAATATACATCTAAGTTCAAGAAGAGGCAGTGAAAGTCAAAAAGAGAAACAGGAAGATAAAGAGAAAGGAAACTTAGAAGAGAGTGAAACCAAGACAGATTTGCTCGCGCTGCAGAGTGACCCGCTTTCTATTCCATTCGGTTTAGTCATATTTTTTGATTATCCGTATTCAACATAAGCGCTTTACTACTATTATCTCGTACCTCATTTATTGAAATCACCAATTGTTTCAATCTCTCTTTCTAGTGTCTTCTTTGTTACCTCAAAACCTTGCGAATCAATCCTTTCACTATCTTTGATAAGTTCATAACTTTATTTGCATTTAAATGAGAAGTTTATATTTTGCCTTTTTGTTAATGTTTTGACGCGGAGACCTCGAAAGTGAATTGAAGCAAAGAAAACGCAGGTGTCATTCAGAAAACAATGGATCAGAATAGCTAGGGCTCGATAGAGAGAGAAAAAAGAAGAGATAAAAAGAGAGAAAGAGAGGAAGAAAAAAGAGAGATGAAGAGAGAGAAAGAGAGGAAAGAGAAAGAGAGGAAGAAAAAAAAGAGAGAAAGAGAGGAAAGAGAAAGAGAGGAAGAAAAAAGAGAGATGAAGAGAGATAATAAGATAAAGAAATACAATTGAAATGGAAAAGATAGCGGAATGGCAAAACCTACTCGAACCAGTCAGCGGTTGAGTTACATACGTGAAGCAATGAGTAGATTGATATAGAAAGAAGGCGTTTCGAGAGAATCAGAGCAGCGGTGGTCAGTCTACTGACAGTCAGACCCCCTCAGGTGTTTGAACACTGCCCGAGGCAGTAAGACCTTTCTCGGTGATTAAATTGCTTTACAATCGCATTACTATGTAAAATTTCGCTTGCCGGTTGTTGCACTTGGAAATAATCTTTTTGAATTGTTCCGAGAACTCGCCTGCTAGTCGTAATGCTTTTTTCACATCGTTCAATCATCGCTTTCTTTAATTTTTTCACTCAAAACTCGCTCTCCCCCCTATCTCTTGCTCCCCCCTATCTCTTGCTCCCCCCTATCTCTTGCTCCCCCCTATCTCTTGCTCTTCTTCACTCTTTTTCATTGCTTCTCTCGACTTTATCACTGACCGAAAGCCCTGTCTTCCTCGTTTCGCAGCCACTCGATAGTTGCTTTACCAAAATTCCAATTGAGCTATTTCTCTATGATTCTAGTCTAATGATCTTCCCATTACTCTTTTCTTGTACTCCGATCTTCTCTGCTTCATCAATCACCTCCTTATATCTACTGCTGTTACATTTCTGCGTGTGTTCGTGTTTAAACATGTTCATACATATTTTGCATATTTTTGCTCAATAATCCGTATTTGACTGTACTTCGTCTGTTATCGAGAAATTAACACTCATAGCACCAAGACTGAAAAAAAGTTTAAGGGTACTCGATGGATTACACTATGATGCAAACTTCCCCGTATCCCAACCAGATGGCGATGCGTGAAAACTTCGAGCCGATTTGGGCGAGCACCCAGGCGCCAGAGCTCAACGAACCGGACTTCGAGTCTCTCAAGGTTTGCCTCATAATTTTTGAACCGAAATTTAATCACTTAAAGAACCAAAAGACTTTTTATTAGAGTGACCTCGATATGATTTTTTTCTGGTTCCCATTTACTTAAGCACAAAAATTTCAGTATGGGCCAGCAGAAACATAAAATTATGTAAATATATGAAAATCTTCTAACTCGAGACTATTTTTCTGAGCCTTCCTTTAACCCCTTAGCCACAGAAAAGAGACCAGTACTACGAGACTAAAACGACAGCTCAAAAAAAAACGACAGCTTTAGGTTTCGAAAACTTCCACCACACCGTACAGCGACGCGACCAACTGCAAGAAATCGTCAGCCCATATCAAAAGACCGATGAACGCCTTCATGGTGTGGAGTCAGATGGAGCGTAAGAATATCTGCGAGAAGACTCCAGACATGCACAATGCGCAGATCAGCAAGCAGGTTGGAGATGCTTACGGATCAAGTTTTTTTGGTTCTCTGACCCTAAAATTGTACAATACTAAAACGCGTGTGGTTACTCCAAAAGTTGTTCATTTTGTAACGTGTGTTTATCAGAGTTTAACCCCCTCGAGTTTTTTCTTTTTCTCGAGTGATTACGAAGCCTCACGAATTGCTATATTTTCCTTTCTTTGATACGTTTTCGTCCCTTCATTTCTTATCAATCGACAGCGTTTCAGCTGGGAAAGCAATGGCGGGCGCTCTCAGAGGAGCAGAAGAAGCCCTACGTGGAAAGGGCAGAGCAACTACGATTGCTCCACACGCAGGTTTCCATTTTTCCCACTAATTTTTTTTCTGTTGTAAAGCCATCGGCCACTGAACTGCTCGTTTTTTTAAACAATGGTTCACTGGATGGTTTACAGGAATATCCGGGTTACAAGTACAAGCCACGTAAGAAGCCAAAGAAGAACCCGGATGGGACGCCGATTACTGTGGTGCAGCCGGGGATGGAGCCCCCCTCGGGTTCGGGAGAGCGCAATGCTTCCAACCTCTACGAGCAGCCCAATCTCAGTCAAGGGGCTGCTCCTCGCGGCAAGAAAAGGTCAGCAGTTTACTATGAGTCGTCATGTAGATTGCAAGTACAAGCCATTTAGGAGTAACTTTCATCAGTGATACAGAGCCTTTCTGCTTCAGGCCCCACAACAGTCAGCAAGATGCCACAGGACACGCTCATCAGGAGACTCACACTTACCGTGCCGGGAAAACGTTGAAGGTTTTTCTTTTATTACATCGCAGCTTCATTTGTGATTCATCTTTTTTTAAAATCTACTGTGTCTACTGTCTAAATTGTGATGTTGATATGATAAATACTATTCATTCATTCTTTATTTCGGTTGAACATATTGCATAGTTAAGAGTGTGATAACGGATGACTGATACAAAGTAATTTCAGTGTTTGAAACAAATCTTTGAAGAATTCACAGAAAATTACAGCGAATTCAAAGCGATACTATGTATGTCCTCTCGAAGAAATTTTTTTGGTAATTAGTATGGGTTGCAAACTGTTAGAATATGGTAGAGTCTAAGACGAAATGATTAGGCGAAAGGGCAACCTTTCGTAAACTTGAACTATGAGAATAGAAGAATTTTTAAGGTTGACTATCGTGGTGTGGAAATGAAAGAATGGCAGCAGCCAATGACTACTCCTTCGGCAATTTCAATCGACATGGAAATGAAGAGCCCTCTCCCAGCCGGGGCTCATATTAAGGTTCTTATTGCTTTCTATGGTTCTTTTCAAGTTCATTAATTTATAGGCACTCTTACTACTTTTTAGATCAACTACTGGTTGTATTGATTTCTTTCACTTTCTAATCACCTCTCACTAAAAGGTTTCATTTGAAAAAATAGCAGCAAAAAGATGCCATGGAAAGCTTGTTCAGATAATATTTTCCTTATTGCAGCAAGAGCTTCATCTCATCCAACCGGCCTTCCATTCGCCGAGTGATTTCAACTCCCTAACGCCTGACTCAGGCTACTTCGAAGACCGTCCGTCCTACGCATCCTCAGCCTCCTCATACCCGGGCAAGTCCCCACCCAGTGCCCCTGCCTTACATCCCGCCATGATGAATCCCCATCAGGTTCGTCCTTGTCGGCATCGATGAGTTATGCACACAAAACCAAGATATGAATAAAGGAATATACACACTTCGAATGTATGACGATTCATACTTGCAAAGTATAAAAGTATGAATGTTAATGCATATAAATATGTTAAGTCATAACTTCTAAGATATATGTGTCTATTTTCGGACTTTTTTGTCAGTCGCTAAAAACAGGCTTTTCTATCAAAATTGTTCTTGAGAACTGATTTTATGCCCGCTTCAGCATTCACAGCACGAAGCGATGTACTACCCGTCCGGCGCTCCTATTTACGGACTTCATAATCATTTGCAGCCGTGTTTTATGGAACAGGTTGGCCTCTCAGCATTGAGTTATCAGATAAGTTAAGCCAAATTGACTAGATGGATTTGAGAATCATTGGAGTCATTAGGTCATATATGTAAGTCAACTCAGCCTTCAACATAGAATCTTCCGAGTAACAAGTAAAGAAAGTCCTCCGGGTACCGAGCAATAACGGGCCTTCGAGCACCAGTTCCCCTAAGATTACAAGTATAATCGTATGAATCGTTAGGAATTTCCAACACTTGTTTTCTCAGTAGCAAGTCTTTTAAATTTTGCATTCACTGCTCTACAATAGAAACTGTTGGAGGTATTCCCTGTTCATACGTTAGACAGCTTTTTTTAACCAATTCAAGACAGAGGGAGAAATTTTTTAAAAATTTTTTTTGAATTTTCCTTCTCGGTTTTCAAAAAGTTCAATTGCTTTAATAAGGGTTCAACTAGATCGGAATAAAAAGGCCTCTTCGATCGAATTTGAAATCTTCATAGTCTTGAAACAAAGTTGTGTTCAGGATGTCATTTCGCCTGATGCCTCGAGCATGTACCCCCAGGAAGCTTCTCACCCGAGTGCAATATCGGGGCGACCTTTGAACCATGGTTCCCACCCTCCGCTCTCGCACGGACATCCGGGCACCGCTCTGCAGCCGCTGCCCTCACCGCCTCCACATTGCTACCTTTATCCTCCAAAGCAAAACGACAACAACTGCAATACCATACCTATGGCTCATAACGATGCAACGGTTCGTATTCACCTTTAAACTTCAAAACATGGCCTATGACTTTGAATTAGTTTCGAGTTTTTCAAGTACATACTGGAAAACTTATGTAGAGGAAAACTCTTTAGTTGAAATCATGTATTGTTTCAGCAATGGATAGAGGATGTGAAGCCGATCACAAACTACGACCAGAGTTTGATGGAAGCAAGCCCTTACCAGTTCTGGCCTGAATCCGATAACCATTGTCAATCCTACCGCGAAAATCCAAGTTGATGGACTCGTCTACATCAAACGAGAACCTTCTCCCTGTTCGAGGAATGAGAAACTGGAGTATTTAGCTAGGCGGAACTGACCTCTCACTGGATCTTATTTCTGATATGGCGTTCAGCCAAATGACCAAAAAACTGTTGATGGCTTTTCTAATAGAACATCTTCTTTTGATAGTTTTTGTCTCTCCTTCAGACCGATTTTTTCGAGATACATATTTTTACTCTCTTCTTTTTCGTGACGGGTAATAAAATTTTCTCTCCTCATCTTTTTCTTCAGCTATATTGGGCTCTTGTATTTCTTACTCAACACCTTTTCTGTGGATATTCATCTTATGTACTTCCTCGTACTAACATTCACTTTCCTTGAAATTTTCTAGTTTTTTTTACTTCTTTGTGCAGAAACTGTCTAGATTATACAGTAGGAGAAGGAACGTTTCTGTCTAGGAGGACAGTAGAAGAGGTACTGTACATTGTTTGATTGTGCTCGATCAAGAGAAGGTAGTTAGTAAATATGAGAGAGATCGAATATAGGATGGAGTACATAATGCTTTGTGTTAATGTTGTTATTGATTATTTTTCTTTCTCATTCGAATAATACACTACGCAGTTCCGGAAGATATCCTTCAAAGTTCACAAATAAAACAGATTCTCAAAACTTCTAAAATTTCTTTCAAATTAGCTGAATTTCGTCAATGTTTTAACTGTTTCTGGGCTTTTTTTGCTCTTTTTTTAGAATTGTTGGAAAATCACACGTAAAAAAATCTTTAAGACACAAATTTCGTTTTAATTTGTGACTAATCTGAGAAAATTTGACCCAAACTAATTAGTTTAATTATGCGGAAAGACTGTTAGAACGATTAATTAAAAGAAAAAACTATTATAGTCTTTATTATTATTTGAAGTGATTGAAACCGTATTTGAACAAAATCCTGAATCGTTTCCAACCTATAACTCCCTATACTGAAATAATTCTTACACAAACCAAGGCCTAAGACAACCATGAAACAATTTAACTCTGGTCTCCACAGGCTCCGCCCCATATGTTGCCAGAAACCCCGGTTAGAGTTTGCACTAAAAATTATGTTTAGATTAGAAACATCATGTATTAATTTTGAAACTTGAGTCGTGTTTCCAAATAGTGTCTAATTTTGCACACGTTTATCGTTTCAATGCTGCAGCTTTACTGAATCCATTTTTAATGAATAATAAAAGTTTTCAATTATGATGATGTTATGAGTCGTTTCGAACTAGCAAATTTCTCATTGTTTTAAAATCTGAAGTTGAAGAAACTTCAAGAGAGTAAAAAAATCAACTTTTTAACTGCAATTCCTTTTCGTTTTTGCATTAAAAAAACTTTAGGATGATGATTTTTATTTTGAGCTGCTCATTTGTTCTTCGACTTTTTTAAATGTCACTTTCGTCATTACAAGTAGTCACTCACTCCTTCTACTTTGGCCGAGAATGATCAGAAGTCTTTTGAGACCCTGAGAACGCGACGATTGCGGGAAGAGCGCGGCATTTATATCCACGAGCCTTTTGAAAAAAGTGTTGACGAGCTTGTGCGAGGAGGTAAAGTGGGTGGATTGAAGGGAGAAAGGGAAAATGAATGGGTGGTTGACGAAGGAGAAAGATGGAGAGAGAGAGGCGCCTTCACCGACAACATCGACTTCATCCAAGATTTACGGAGAGATAAAGAGCCATTGGCAACGAGTGCAAACCCTGACAATTTTAGGCGCGCAACGTGATTGATTATTGAAGTTGGTGAGGTCTTATCTTCTTCACCTTTTCCTTCTTTATTTTTACATTTCCTCCTTCTCTTTACCATTTTCCTCTTTTAAATGTTTCTCATGTTTACTCTTCTTAAAAATCTTTTCATTCCATTCTATTTCTTAATAGCTTCAGTGATCTATCTCCTCTCTTTTCGTTTTTAACCGTTCTTTTTCAAGTTCGCTCTGTCGGTCTACAAAATAATTTCTTTCTCTGATAGGCCTCTCTGGCGAGTCTTTGCAATTCTCTCACTTTCCCTACATGCTTCATTATCCTATTTCTTTTGTTCTTTGCTCTCTCTCTCTCTCTCTATCTCTCTCTCTCTCTCTTTCTCTCTCTCCTGACTATAACTTCCTCCAATGGTTTTTCCATTCTCTTTCCCTTTCACTTTCACCTTCTTCCAGTTTCACGCCCTCTCACCTTCTATTTCTCTTCCTGTCACCTTCTTCCTTTCACTCTCATTAATTTCTTCCAATGATGCCATTTTCACTGTTCTCTTCTTGTTTCTTTTCTTTCGTTTCTGATTTAAAAACTTTTTTCAACTTTTTAAGTTTTGTTAAGAAGAAAGGTTTTATAGGAAGTTAATAATTCTTATAATATAATATGTTTGAAGGACTCAACATGTATGAGTCCAAAGGAAATAATGAGATTATGAGAAAAATTAAATGAAAAAAGCAACGCCTGAAATGTTGCTAATCTGTACATCTTTGCTTGTTTCAATATAGGAAGTAGCAATAAGGATAAGAGAGGGGCCATAAAAAGTGTTTCTTTCTCTGAGCAGCAAACGAGGCAGGCATGGCTGAATAGGCAGAGCACGGGTACCTCTCCTTCATCCTTGATCTTATCTCAAAAAGAACATCAAGAAAAAAAGGACACGAGTTCCGAATGGGTGAAAAAACGCGGGCAAAAAAAGATGGTTGGACCACCCGGAACAATGAAATTCATGATGGTTCACTATGGGAGGGTCTATAAAAAAAGGAGAGGCTCTATGTTGAGGGAGTTTTAAAAAAGGTTGAGGATGAGGAGAAAGATAAGAAAAGGTAGTAAGTGAAACAGATAAAGAGAGAAAGAGGAGAGAGAGAGAGAGAGAGAGAGAGAGAGAGAGAGAGAGAGAGAGAGAGAGAGAGAGAGAGAGAGAGAGAGTGAAAAGTATGAGAGCCAGAGAAAGTGGTGAGGAGCTAAGGTTGCGACAGAGACGGAGATAAGAAGTCATTACAATGTTTCAAAAAAGTCATTTCAAAAGTACCGAAGAAAAATTTCAAAAGGTTTACGATCAAAGCAGACAGACAGGTAGGAAGGGCGAGAGACGTCGATGAGGCCACTATTTATGGAAGGTGGGGGGGAACGATTCAGGGGCCACAATTCAAAGAAGATTATGAAGTTTTCAAGGGAAGGATGATTGAGGTTTCAGCATCGAAAAAAAATTTCAAGAACGAGAAAACATGAATTTTTCTTACCATTGTTAACATATTGAAAGAAGTTCGAAGTTCAACGCCCAAAGTTCGACGTTTTCTGTTCAATTTTGGGCTTTATTTTTTGAAGGACTGTCGGAATTTTTGAATAATTTCCGCTTTCTTTTCATAAAAAGGAATGAATTAAGAGAAGATTTGAGCAGGGATTTCGTCTTAATGCGACGTATGAGCTTTTGCACGCACGACCAGCGCTCAGAGAAGTCAAAAACCGACTACCTTCATATGCTACCTATGAAAAATGTCCCGGAAAACAATATCTTACATTATTTTTTTGAAATCATTTCGTAATCTCTGCATCACTCAGCGGTCGTCTCGCTTCTCTCCTTAAACATGACAGTGACATATATGAAATTTGTTGCAACAGCGCATACCTTCACCTTTGCCAAGTTAGCAATCGAAATTAAATTCCCGGTTTTTTTCAGTCGAAGGCGATCATTTTATCACAAATTAAGTTCCTAATTGCTCATAAATCAATTAAAAGATTGCTCAATCAAATCACATATCATACAGTAGCTCTTCTACTCTGTTTTCAAGCTTTAAAATCAGTTTTAAAGCTTGAAAATGCATCAAGTTTGTTAATTTGAAGCGTTGTAATAAACGATAAGATATCAAATGGTGAAAATCCTTCTCCAGACTGGCCTCAAACTAGATGCGTTGCCCTGAATGAGAAGCTTGTTTGTTCTCCGGGAAATGTGTACTGATTTCAAGGTTTTTCACTCGCTATCGGGGGAGCATCGTCAAAATTGTATGGCGTGAGACGCTGCTCTGGCTGTTCTTTTTCAAGACGCTGCTCTGGCTGTTCTTATTCAAGACGCTGCTCTGGCTGTTCTTATTCAAGACGCTGCTCTGGCTGTTCTTATTCAAGACGCTGCTCTGGCTGTTCTTATTCAACTGCATTAGGTTGCTCTGGCTGTTCTTATTCAACTGCATTAGGTTGCTCTGGCTGTTGAATGAATGATTTATTGCACAGTGCGTGTTGCATTTCAGGTAAAAATAGATAAAATTCACATGTAGTCAATTCACAGGCATTTTACTTTTTAATAGAAAAATGTGAGAAATTTTTAAGAAAACTTAACAAAAAGAAATAAATTCAAATTCAAATTCAAATGTAATTAGTAGAAATATGAATTAGTAGAAATAGTAGAAAATCGTACAGGTAGTTAGGATTCAAGCTGATAAGTAGTGAATAATGATTAGTTCAACAAGTTTAACTCCATCCGATCTTTGAATGAACTGAGAGTAGAACATGATCTGGTCTCATTAGACAAACTGTTCCAATAATTAACTACTCTAGATGGTAAGATGTTAGAATGCCAAGCTGATCGAATTAGTGGTTTGATTTGTGCATTCGAGTTAGATCTAGTATTATAAATGTGGTTGTTAAACAAAAACATGGAGCAAGGGTCGATTGACGTAAGCCGATTTAATATTTTGTACGTCATGATTAAATCTGCAGTCTTCCGTCGGGCTTGCAGCTTGGGAAGTTCCAAGAGCTGCAGTCTTTCTTCGTAGGTCAGCTGCAGACCGGCTCTCCTGCAAACTTGTTTTGTGAAATGACGTTGAACTTGTTCAATCATTTCTATGTGTTTTTTTAAGTGAGGAGACCAAATGACGGAGCAGTGTTCCATTATGGGCCTAACGTAGGTAATGAATACTTGTTTGTAAAGTCTTACATTTTTCGACTTGAAGGTTCTCAGAATGTACCCGCTTATTCAACTGCATTAGGTTGCTCTGGCTGTTCTTATTCAACTGCATTAGGTTGCTCTGGCTGTTCTTATTCAACTGCATTAGGTTATATCAATCTCTTCCAATTCTTTTATAACTTTTTCTAATTCGAAACGTTATCCAAATTTCTTAACTGTCTGGCGCTTCAATCCGGTGTTATTTATTTCGAGAACAGTAATTAGTTGCTCCATACGATCTCTTCCTAGAGTCATAAGGCTCCGTTATATTCTTAAAAGCCTTAACAAAAATAATCGGTTAGAGGGAAGATGGTTTGATACTCAAAACAGGACCCTAGTATTTAGAAGGCAAACATTTCTCCGCTTAAAACCCTACAATTATTTGAAATTTTCATAAATTCAGGTTTTTACAACTCGATTTTTCAGCATTTGCTACCGATATTTTCTCTATGGTACAAGTTATCTAACAGCTTTTGAAAAGGTTTCTGCTCATCGTTTTTATTATTTTCGTTTATATTATTTCTCATCGTTTGAATTATTTTTTTCGTATAAGCTTCAGTTAAGAAGACAAATATTCTTATCTGTCCAGGATTTTCTTTTACATCGCGAATAAAGTATGTATATTTTCTCTGGAAGAGAAATTCTGAAATTCATACACAATAACCACAGCTCACAAACAATTTTCAAATTTTTAAACCCAATTGCGGTCTAGAATAATTAGAAGCAAGGGGGCTGAAGGGCCGAGCAAAGATAGATCGATAATTTTGATCCTTCCGCTCGGATGTTAAATCGTTTTTAAAATATTTGACAGATGCTGGTGAGCTATGCCGAAAACACAAGCACTAGAACTAACATCAAAAACAGAGAAAAATATGTCTGAACAAACCAGAGTTAGGATAATGAGAAAATGAAAACTAGGCGACATAACATTGTAACTATAAACAAAAAACGTTGATTATGTATATACAGAACATATTCTTAATAGACATAATTTGCTGGCTATGAAATACGAGATTCGAGCGAATTCATTCTCATAAAACGAAAGAAAGGGCTTCAGAGAAAACTAGTTTTGCAATGAATCATTCCAAAGTATCTCTTTGAAACATACGACACGCAATTGAGTTGGTTTCTGATCAGATGGTGAAGTTTCTGAGCTCAAACACAACAACAACGAGGTCCATTCTCATTTTCGGAGTTTGATTCTTCGTCTCTCACATCACGCAGAAGTTCTTTATTCGATTTCTGACGCTAAATATTAGTCGAACTTTTCACCTATTGCGCTTCAAAACTCCTTTCATTAATGAAGCGCAACATCTCGATTTTTCCTTTTGTTTTCAATAACTTTGCTCATGAGAAGCTTACAGGTGGTGGAAGGTTTTCTCGGAGATTTACTGGCTGGACAATCTCGCTCTTCATATCTCAATTCTGGTGTTTGGAAGATGCCCAGTTGGTTTGAAAATGCAGCCCATCTGCCTGTAAGTTTCAACGTATCCGTGAACCAAAACCTAGTTTTTCAAGTATATTCTCAAATTTTTAATTTTCAAGTTCAAACACGATTAAAATTTCAAACTTCAAACGACTTCATCCTTTTTGGCCTTTCTCGCTCTTCTTCTTTTATTCTGCAAAACACTCAAAATTGTAAACTCTTTGCTAGATATTTTCTTGTTCTTCAGAGTAAAGATTGGAGAGCCCGGGAGTTGATGATGCGCTTGATGAATGCCTTTTTGGTTCTTGTCTTCAGAGATATCAGTGAGCCGGTCCGACGACGATTTCCGACTTATTCTCATCTGGTGACTCATTGGCTTCTCTCTAAAGCTTCAATAGAGAATTCACTTAAACTCATTACGAATTAGAGTTGCATTTTAAGGGAATTTTACAAAAAAGGTTTTTCGTTCTGCTCAAAATATATTCCAAAGTGAACTCTTTTTTCGCAGAACCCTATCTTGCTAACAGATGAGGAACTGAAAGTTTTAATGGAAAGGAAATCTCCTGAGCTCAGGTATTCTTTTTTGTTTCTAGCTTTGAATATCTCCCCTATTCTATAAAAACCAGAATTATTTTACAGGCCAAGAATACAAGGTATTTAGTTTGTCATTTATCTAGAACTATCGCATTTTTCATATAGCAAGCCATGCAACCTCGGTAGCTTTTATGTATGATAAATTTACATATAAGTTTATTAACTTCTATCTAATGTAGAAGTCGTTGCTCTTTCGGGTCAGTGGGGTAGATATTGAAATCGTGCATACACTAACAAAAATGTCTCAACCATACTGGTTTAGGTGGATCTTTAAAGCGCCAGTTGAGGACCTTTCACGCGATAGTCAGCACACACATAATGCAACCCCTAGACAATTCATTACATAAGTTTGCTTTCTCTAAGAGTTCCTTTTTTATTGTGTAAGATCGTTGAAAAGTCAAAGAGAAATCTGAAATACCATGCTTGTCTCGAAAATTCTTCCAAGAAATGTTCATTCCGATAAGCAGTAAAGTGATTGGGAGAGCTTCAGACATTTTTAGACCCGAAATTCTATATCGAAGCAGAAAGCAATATTCTCCGAATTTTTCGTATCAGGCAGTGAACTTGACAACTGCGGCTTTCTTCTTCATTTCACTCTTCTCCAACCAATTTATTCCCAAAAAAGTACGTCAAATCGATTTTTAACTTTCGGAGACGTACATATGTATGTACATAGCTTGAAATCGTCATATTTTCATCTCCATTTATTTTATGTGTAGCATAGCCGATTCGATAGTATTGTCCTATTTGGGAAAAAAGTCTCTTTTTTCTGCTACGTACTTGCAAATCTTAAAAATAAAAAAAAAAGAAAACCGACAATTTTTCGAGCGGGGAGTCTGTAGTTATGAAAAGCAAGCTATAAGGGCAAAGAAAAAGAGAAGTACTTATTGTTCTATGGTCTCCCGCTAAAAAAAGTCGTTTTTTTATAAAATATAAACAGTGCTAGCTAGGTATTTTTGTTGACGGCACTGTCCTCAGCTCTTCTTCTGCAATCATGAGAACGGTTCCTTCTGAATATACAGGGTGCGTAAAAAGTATTGCAACACGGATATTGATACATATCTTGGTTTTCATAAAAGCTATGAAATGGAAATTGACAGGTTTTATTTAAAGCACCGGTATGTACGATGTATATAAAATTCATTCGAATCGGCCTCCATGTTCACGAATGACAGCACGAAGTCTGCCTTGGTACTGGTCGACGCATTCGCGCAAGTACTGCGGAGCGAGAGAGTCCCAGTACTTCTTGAGATCGGCTTTGAGGGAATTCAAACTTCGGTGGGCGGTAGCACACACTTTGGCCTGCATTTCGCCCCAGATCGCGTAATCTAGCGGGTTCAGATCGGGTGACTACGCAGGCCATTCTTCCTTTGCGATGAAGGCGGGTAGCGAGAGTTTGCACCACTCTTGAACGGTTTTGGCAGTGTGTGAAGGGGCTCCGTCTTGCTGGGAGACGTAGTGGCCTCCGTTGAAGTGGGCATCTGCCCAGGGTTTCAGGGTATCTTGGAGGATGGTTTTCAGGTAGACGTGACGGTCGACCTTGACGTGGGGCTCGATGAAGACGAGTGGACTTTTGCCGCTGAAGCAGATCGCTCCCCAGACCATCACCTGCGCTGGATGTTGTGTCCGGTTCACGATTCTGCCTCCAAGGTCTGCCAGCGTAGGTGCCTTAGCCAATACGCGCACATTCTGGTTGTTGAAGGCAGCTTAAACGGTGAAAAGCTTCACGTCGCTGAAGATGGTGCAGTGCATCTCATCCTTGCGCGATCGAGCCAACAATGCGCGCGCTTTCTTCGTTCTCGTAGCTTTATTTTGGTCGCTGACCAGCGCACGCTTCCTGCTCCGATACGACTTCATACCGAGCACGTTTTGAACGATGTTCCTTACTGATCCCTCCGAAATCTGGAGTTCGCGGCCCATTTTTCGCATGTTTCTCTTCCGAACCCGGAAGATGCGGTCTCTGATCTTCTTCACGTTTTTTCGTCGCATGGCGTTATTTCCGATGACGGTCCTCAGTGCCTCCGACCTCCTCGAAACGTGAAATGGCCCAATGAACAGTTGATCGGTGCAGTTTCAGAAGACGAGCGATGTCTGCGGGAGCCCGGTTTTGTGTGTGCATGGCGATGATTGCGGTGCGCATTTTGTTCGCGGCCACCATACCCTTCAAAGTGAACGGATTGTAACGACTTCTGGACACAATACGCAGAAAACATTGGAAAAAGTAAAAACACCTCAACATGAGTTACAACAGTACAGTTGAATTTGAGTATCCGCTTGGTCAAACTTTGTTGCAATACTTTTTACGCACCCTGTAAAGACGAAAGAATTAGAGGATAATCGAATTCCGTCTTAAATATGTCTTCAAAAAGTTTCTTAAAACGCTTGCATATGTCGAAATTTTAACGAAGTTTTTCAGCCTAGTTCCTGATTATTTTGATGTAGGTGTAATAATCTCACTTATGATATATTAATCAGCTGTGACTTACCTACATATGCTTACGAAGTTACACTGCAAGAGTTTCTTAGAACTTTCATCACTGGGAAATGGACACAGTACTTCCAATCTTTAGAGCATTCGAATTCATCAGCATAGTAAGCTGGCTAAAATGTGCTCAGGTCAGCCCTACTAAGCTGTTCTTCTCAATTCAGTCCTATGAGACATTTCAACAATTCATTGAAGTCATACAACGTACATCAATCAGATTGTTAATAAGATCAAGCTGAAACGTTATTATATTGATGATTTAGGGTGAAAAATGAGAGACTGAAAATCACAAATAATGCATTAACAATCTGAGGTGATGATCAATCCCTGGGGAATGGACGATGATGACTTCGAAGCCAACGTTCTTGTCGACAGAAATATATCAGTAACCTTGAAACTTGCGAGAAAAAAATCTTTTTTTTACGAAATTGATCTACTTATAAATGTGTACCAGAAGATATGTGTGCATTTATAGTATATAAAAATCTCTGAAACTATCCATTACTAGTAGTAAGAACATCCATTTTCATGCGATCGCTGAGATAGATCAGTAATTTTACAGTATTTCGAACCCAATTGAAACTGTTCAAATAATTTTTTGGAACCAAGTTTTGTCATTGTAATGCACTAGCAATTATAAGCTGCTCTACCTAGTCGAAATCATTATTTCCATTGCTAACTTCTAGAAGCTTTCCTATCAGTTACATTGTTGTGAACGGCACGTTTTGAAGGGTCTCAAATTTTAAAGGGTCTCAAATCTTCCTTTTTGGATATCTAGGGTTGCAGGCATCTTCAACCATAGTGGAGAGCATCAGTTTCGAGAGAATTCCTTCCCTGCCTCAGTTCGAACCTCCTCGGAAGTTGCCTCGATTCAGTGTACCATGGGTTCATGGGAGAATACTACTATACCATCTCAAGAATTAAGAGAAGTAAATCATCGATCTGAAATAATGACCTTTGTTAGAACTCCCTGAGGATGCTTTTCTATTCATCACAAAAAGTATTCATCACCCAAACGTCTTCTCATGAGGAATTTAGCGCCTTTTAGAGCTTTGAAAAGTAGATTTCAAATACGAATCAGCCGTAGGTTAACCGATAGATGAAGTCGCAGATCCTATACATGTTCTTATTGCATGAAAAGGCTCAGTAGTCACTCTGCTTTAGACTAACAAAAGAAGAAAATCTTCGTAGCCCTGCAAAGCATAGTTTCATGGGTTACCAATGCTTCATCTGTTATGATAGCATACGCCAAAGTTTATGTACATAGTTGATTTCGATGTTAACAGATGGTTTTTCAGGCAATCAAAGACGATGATTTCGATCTTAACAGATGGTTTTTCAGGCAATCAAAGTCATGTATGACTTTGCGGGAAGATGTGCTGAATGACTTTTTGACAGGAGGCGGGCAAAGAAGTGTCATGATGGGTTCAACTGCACAGGTAACCCAGAACCGAGATGTCATTCGATACAGTTTCCTCTAGTCACATCCATTCGGTGTGCGAGTTTAATCGGCGCAGTTGTACAATACACACAAGTTTTAAGGCTTCCAAGAAAATTCACAGATTTAGAGGTTGGGAAAATTTTGAAGCACCGTGGACTTTCAGGCGCAAAGCCGGGAAGGGAACGTCACGAATCTCTCGGTCGAAAAGGTTCGCTTTTTTTGAAGCGTTTTCACGCCGAGAAAACATTTCCAGAGTTCAAATGTTGGTAGGTTTTGGAATGATTATGCTTAGAAGATAAGGTTTTGGAATGCTCATATTCTAATAAAAATGCTATGGAGGTCTCATTATGCAAAGAATAGAATCAACAGTCGAAAAGCCTTGTAATCCTCAAACAGAAAACACAAAGAATCGAAAATTGTGTTTTGTTCAGCCAGCGGTGAGAAGGGTCCTTAACTCAGAGAAGACAAATCCAGTGGTCGAGTCGACTGCTGCATCCGCTACGGTCCTCACACAATTAAACACAATTTGTATCCTTCAATTTGAATATTCGTGAGTTCACTGAAGTGTACGGGGATTCTGTCATGATCCAAGATGTGTTTTACATGACACTGCTTTAATAAAAATTAAATAAATTAGGGTATCCGAAAAACACTGAAGAACCATTGTTTTTCGATGTAGGTCAAGCATCGCAGCAACCTTCAGGAAATAAGCAAAGAAGACGTTACACAAAAGGACAGCACAGGTTAGTGTTCCTATTATTCTCTCTCTTTCTCTCTCTTTATCTCTCTCTCTTACTCTTTCTTTCTTTCTTTCTATCTCTCCCGCTCTCTTCCTTGATTTCTATCTTTCATTCTTTCACGCTTTTTATCTTTCTGTTTATCATGCTCTAATTTTATCACTTTCTAACTTTTTTTCATCTCTATCTAGTATATCTATATTTCCTTTTCTATCTACTTCTCTTTCTTTCTTATTCGATCTCTCTCTATCTTTCTCCCGTTCTCCATTTCTCAACCTCTCTAGTCCCTCTTGTTTAATCTTCCAACTTTTTCACAATCAAAGTCGTGGTTTGAGTTTAGTAATCAAAAAAGTTCAAAAAACGGTGACAAGATGCCATGTACAAATCTATGCAAGCGCAATATACATCCAGAAAACATAAACGACGAATATGTAGTAGATTCGGAAGTACAGATGAGTGTTTTTAAAAAAAATTTATTTGCATTTCTTATCCAAAACTTCCAAAACTAAGTAAATATTTTTGCAGCAGAAGGCAGCAGAAACCTACAAGAAAATCGAGATATAGAATGAGCTTTCTGATTACTTGTTCTTACCTGTGTTATTTCTAGACTTCGTTTTAAATACCTCGAAGTCCGCTAGGAAGGCGGATCTCTTTAATCTCACAAAAAAAACAAATTGCTTGTTTTTTCATTCTCCAGAGACTTTCAACAAAAAGATAATTTTTTGAGCTTCGGGCTTCTCAGTAATATAATGATTGAATAGGAAGGTATAAAGCCATTCCCATTAACCATTGAATAGGAAGGTATAAAGCCATTCCCATTAACCCTTGAATAGGAAGGTATAAAGCCATTCCCATTAACCATTGAATAGGAAGGTATAAAGTCATTCCCATTAACCCTTGAATAGGAAGGTATAAAGCCATTCCCATTAACCATTGAATAGGAAGGTATAAAGTCATTCCCATTAACCCTTGAATAGGAAGGTATAAAGCCATTCCCATTAACCATTGAATAGGAAGGTATAAAGTCATTCCCATTAACCCTTGAATAGGAAGGTATAAAGCCATTCCCATTAACCATTGAATAGGAAGGTATAAAGCCATTCCCATTAACCCTTGAATAGGAAGGTATAAAGCCATTCCCATTAACCATTGAATAGGAAGGTATAAAGTCATTCCCATTAACCATTGAATAGGAAGGTATAAAGCCATTCCCATTAACCATTGAATAGGAAGGTATAAAGCCATTCCCATTAACCCTTGAATAGGAAGGTATAAAGCCATTCCCATTAACCATTGAATAGGAAGGTATAAAGTCATTCCCATTAACCATTGAATAGGAAGGTATAAAGCCATTCCCATTAACCCTTGAATAGGAAGGTATAAAGCCATTCCCATTAACCATTGAATAGGAAGGTATAAAGTCATTCCCATTAACCATTGAATAGGAAGGTATAAAGCCATTCCCATTAACCATTGAATAGGAAGGTATAAAGCCATTCCCATTAACCATTGAATAGGAAGGTATAAAGTCATTCCCATTAACCCTTGAATAGGAAGGTATAAAGTCATTCCTATTAACCATTGAATAGGAAGGTATAAAGCCATTCCCATTAACCATTGAATAGGAAGGTATAAAGCCATTCCCATTAACCATTGAATAGGAAGGTATAAAGTCATTCCCATTAACCATTGAATAGGAAGGTATAAAGCCATTCCCATTAACCATTGAATAGGAAGGTATAAAGCCATTCCCATTAACCATTGAATAGGAAGGTATAAAGTCATTCCCATTAACCATTGAATAGGAAGGTATAAAGCCATTCCCATTAACCATTGAATAGGAAGGTATAAAGCCATTCCCATTAACCATTGAATAGGAAGGTATAAAGTCATTCCTATTAACCATTGGAAAGGAAGGTATAAAGTCATTCCCATTAACCATTGAATAGGAAGGTATAAAGCCATTCCCATTAACCATTGAATAGGAAGGTATAAAGCCATTCCCATTAACCATTGAATAGGAAGGTATAAAGCCATTCCCATTAACCATTGAATAGGAAGGTATAAAGTCATTCCTATTAACCATTGAATAGGAAGGTATAAAGCCATTCCCATTAACCATTGAATAGGAAGGTATAAAGCCATTCCCATTAACCATTGAATAGGAAGGTATAAAGTCATTCCCATTAACCATTGAATAGGAAGGTATAAAGCCATTCCCATTAACCATTGAATAGGAAGGTATAAAGCCATTCCCATTAACCATTGAATAGGAAGGTATAAAGTCATTCCCATTAACCATTGAATAGGAAGGTATAAAGCCATTCCCATTAACCATTGAATAGGAAGGTATAAAGCCATTCCCATTAACCATTGAATAGGAAGGTATAAAGTCATTCCCATTAACCATTGAATAGGAAGGTATAAAGCCATTCCCATTAACCATTGAATAGGAAGGTATAAAGTCATTCCCATCAACCATTAAATAGGAAGGTATAAAGCCATTCCCATTAACCATTGAATAGGAAGGTATAAAGCCATTCCCATTAACCATTGAATAGGAAGGTATAAAGTCATTCCCATTAACCATTGAATAGGAAGGTATAAAGCCATTCCCATTAACCATTGAATAGGAAGGTATAAAGCCATTCCCATTAACCATTGAATAGGAAGGTATAAAGTCATTCCCATTAACCATTAAATAGGAAGGTATAAAGCCATTCCCATTAAACATTGAATAGGAAGGTATAAAGCCATTCCCATTAACCATTGAATAGGAAGGTATAAAGTCATTCCCATTAACCATTGAATAGGAAGGTATAAAGCCATTCCCATTAACCATTGAATAGGAAGGTATAAAGCCATTCACATTAACCATTGAATAGGAAGGTATAAAGCCATTCCCATTAACCATTGAATAGGAAGGTATAAAGCCATTCCCATTAACCATTGAATAGGAAGGTATAAAGCCATTCCCATTAACCATTGAATAGGAAGGTATAAAGTCATTCCCATTAACCATTAAATAGGAAGGTATAAAGCCATTCCCATTAACCATTGAATAGGAAGGTATAAAGCCATTCTCATTAACCATTGAATAGGAAGGTATAAAGTCATTCCCATTAACCATTGAATAGGAAGGTATAAAGCCATTCAGATTAACCATTGAATAGGAAGGTATAAAGCCATTCCCATTAACCATTGAATAGGAAGGTACTATAAAGTCATTCCCATTAACCATTAAATAGGAAGGTATAAAGCCATTCCCATTAACCATTGAATAGGAAGGTATAAAGCCATTCCCATTAACCATTGAATAGGAAGGTATAAAGTCATTCCCATTAACCATTGAATAGGAAGGTATAAAGCCATTCCCATTAACCATTGAATAGGAAGGTATAAAGCCATTCCCATTAACCATTGAATAGGAAGGTATAAAGCCATTCCCATTAACCATTGAATAGGAAGGTATAAAGCCATTCCCATTAACCATTGAATAGGAAGGTATAAAGCCATTCCCATTAACCATTGAATAGGAAGGTATAAAGTCATTCCCATTAACCATTGAATAGGAAGGTATAAAGCCATTCCCATTAACCATTGAATAGGAAGGTATAAAGCCATTCCCATTAACCATTGAATAGGAAGGTATAAAGCCATTCCCATTAACCATTGAATAGGAAGGTATAAAGCCATTCCCATTAACCATTGAATAGGAAGGTATAAAGCCATTCCCATTAACCATTGAATAGGAAGGTATAAAGCCATTCCCATTAACCATTGAATAGGAAGGTATAAAGCCATTCCCATTAACCATTGAATAGGAAGGTATAAAGCCATTCCCATTAACCATTGAATAGGAAGGTATAAAGCCATTCCCATTAACCATTGAATAGGAAGGTATAAAGCCATTCCCATTAACCATTGAATAGGAAGGTATAAAGCCATTCCCATTAACCATTGAATAGGAAGGTATAAAGCCATTCCCATTAACCATTGAATAGGAAGGTATAAAGCCATTCCCATTAACCATTGAATAGGAAGGTATAAAGCCATTCCCATTAACCATTGAATAGGAAGGTATAAAGCCATTCCCATTAACCATTGAATAGGAAGGTATAAAGCCATTCCCATCAACCATTGAATAGGAAGGTATAAAGCCATTCCCATTAACCATTGAATAGGAAGGTATAAAGCCATTCCCATTAACCATTGAATAGGAAGGTATAAAGCCATTCCCATTAACCATTGAATAGGAAGGTATAAAGCCATTCCCATTAACCATGTCCCACACATTAACTAATGAAAACTCCAAGTCTATCAAAATTACATGTTTAAAATTTGAGTATAAACAGACTAGAATCATTGCAAAACTGCCAGAACAGAGAGTAGGAAAACGGTTTTATCTTATGGAAGACACTGAAAGTTGCAACGAAAAGGCCGCAGTTCGGTGATCGATGTTGACATGGTGAACAAACCGAGAGGGATGCGAAATGTGGGGACATCCAGTAATTGATAAACATACCTATGAGCGCATTTAAGTTTTATTCAATGAATTTTTCTTCCCCCTGATTATAATCGAATGTTACAAGATCTTGAATTAGCACTTTAGTGCGGAGCATGAGGCATAAGAATATTTTCATACATAAAAACGGAAGAAGGAGAGGAGACGAAAAGTGTCAAGACATTTCCGAAGGCTTTTTGAAAGCGTAAAAAACCTTTCATTCAGTGTTGTGCATCCATCACAACAGTATCATCTTTGCCCTTACTTCTCGCTCTATTTGGTTGCTGAAAAGGGTTCTACTGGTTTTAGCTGGCTCTTAAAATCGAAACGTTTACTTCAGAAAGAGGTTTCATAATCTCGTGTTCAAAACTAACATTTTTTTCAAACTTAATAAAGTTCGCCTTTCCTAGTTGCCATGGATATTCAATGCTTAGTCTGGACTTGTTAGTCATTTAAATGGTGACCTCTTGCTAATCATTCTAGCTAGTCGCTAAAGAGTCTAGACTATTTATTACTAGTCATCTAATGATTCACCTCTTCCCAATCACTGGGCGCATCATCAAACGTTGGGTAGTCGCCCGGGGCTGTAACAGCGCCTTTCGCAATCTCTTGCTGCAAAGAACGTTGTTCCCGGGAATTCAATATACCATAAACAAAGTAATTTTGCGTCGCAGCGTTTCCGCTTCTACTTCATCAGGAACTTGAATGACATTGTTGAATTGTATGAATTATGGCGCTTTATGTCCAAGGCAAATGAAAAAAGCATAAAAAGTATGGAAAGCAATTGGAAACTGTGTTACTGCTTAGTGAGTGGAGGCGAAACTTTGCTCTTGTTAAAAAACCTGTTTCATTCCCAATTCGGAATGCTGTGGTAAAGGATGGACAGAGTTAACTGCTCCCTCAACTTTCCGGCTCGTGGATCCAGAAGACAACTGAACTCATATTCAAATGACTATACCCCAGCAGCCTATGACATTACCCCTGCCAGTTTGCACTGACTTGTCACTATCAGAAGATAATGACTTACTAAATTATGGAACTGACTGATTACCAGATGAGACTGACTTATAAGCAAATCACACTGAATAACTTGCAGATGACTTTGACATGGAAGATGACAATGTATCTACATTATCAGCAGTTGACACTTTTTTGCTAACAGTTAAATCTAATCAGTTAAGATACTTTCTTACCAGCGAAATACCAATTCTAATTATTTACATACAGTAGTGACCAATGATTTTTAAAATTCTATGTTTTTTATCCTTACTTTTTTTCCGAGCAATTCGCTTCAAATTTTCGGAGCAGCTAGCTTGTATTTTTGCATTCAGTTTTTGAACTCGTGGATATCGGTAATCATCGACTAGTGGAAGTGGAAGCTATAATTTTCATAAAAATACTGAACTTTTAAGCTTTCATTTGCTGTAAATTGACGCATTTTTTAAAGGTTTTGCTTAATACTTTTGTGTGAATTAATGGGAAGTTTTGCAGAATTTGTAACTGCTAGGCTTGTTAAATGAAATCTTACCGAAACTTAATTGAAGGTTTTTGTAAATGGAGGGAGGGACGGAAGGTCTCCAGCAGAACTTTCCAGGCAGTTTTCGAATGCAAAGTCTAGTGTGTATAACACAGCTTATGAAGCGTTACTGTGTTCGATGAAGTGTTGTAAAGAAGAAACAGCCAGTTGGACCTCTCTCCACCACTTCAGTTTACGACCGCAACGTTTTACGCTTTACTCGAGAAGGCCCTCGAATCACTGCTACTATTATTCTTCGTCTTGTATCGTCTCCATTGAAGCCCTAACCTTCTCTGCGGACTATCAGACGTCGTTACAGTATGAGGGCTACGTGGGCGGAGGCCTTTGAGAAAGTCATTCATCTCTGCGAGGAACAGACGGGCCCGAGTTGCATGGGCACATACTAACCTTAGCTGGACGCCTCAGATGTGGTGTATAGTAGTTCAGATGAATCGAAGTATATGCTGTTTGAAACCGACGGCAAAAGCTATGTAAAACGTCCCAAATGAAAAAGATTCAACCCGGAGTACCGAAATTCTAACCGGGAAGCCCTTGGGAGATATGCCATTGTCTGGGGATGCTTTGGACCTCACGGTCCTGTTCCTATCATCCGCATAAAAGGTACTACGGACGCGAAAAAGTATCGAGACATTATGTGAAACACAATGTGACCTTATACGCTTTCATTTATCAACAGGACTAAGACGCAAAGCAAGTCGACTTGTTGAAGAGTAGTTTGTTCGACGTATGGTCGAAGTTCTGGACTGGCCCAGCAGTCTCCTCACCTCAAAATTGTCGAAACGCTCTTGAATGGAGCTGAAAGAAAACTTAGGAATACCCACGCCTTCAGTCTCTACGAAAAGTTCTCCCAGATCGAGGTCGCTGGGAAGGCAACACCTCAAGCGCTTATTGAACTCATCGAGTCAATAACACGACGATCTCAGGCTGTAATTGACTCGCATGGCTTTGCCATAAAGTAATGAATTCTACTTGCTAATTGTTGGTTGTTTGCTACATTTTGAACAAAGTTACATTTATCACAAGTTATTGTGCCAAAATTTATTTCACGCGTGTTTGAATAAAATTTTTTTCAAACATTCAGTGTTGCTGTAAAAACTAGGTTCAGTTATCAAAAACTAGGTTCAGTTATCAAGCGATGTATATTTCCTACTCGCAAAAACTTTGCAACTTTGACTCAGATTGCTCGAAGAAAAACACATTTTGTTGAAAAACATTGAATTTCACAAATCATTGGCCTCTTCTAAAAATACTTTGAAACGGACAAACAGTTAAAGACTTCTGAAGTGGCGGAGCTTTCTCAGCTTCCTTCTTTCGCTCGTTTTGACGTCTTCCGAAATCGTAGACCAGTGGCTTGAAAAGTTATTATCTTGAAGTGAACTATCAATTACGTTCTTAAATGTGCCTAATCAAGTATCAGATACTAAAGCTACCTTGGTTATAAACTTCTCACGAACACATTTTTGAAAAAAGTTCATTGTAATTCGTATTTTTGACTATCAAATAATTTTTATATAGTTCTATAGAAAAAAAAGGTTGAAGCGGTAGAAAAACGTTTGAAAGTTTGAAAAAAATGTTCGAAAGTGTTAAAAAAATTATGCCAACCCCCAAAAACTTATCGTAGAGGTTTTCATTGGAACTCAGACAAGACGGTATTCAACTCGCAATGAATACTTTGATTTTTCTACGAGCTCCGAATCTGCACATTTGCTAATTCAGAAAATTTGAAGAAAAAATCATTCACTTTTTAACTATTGATTTTATAGAAGATTATTTAACTTTATTGAGGGTCATATCATTGTTGCACACAAATCTCGTTGAGACTCAACCTTTTCCCGCGGTCGCTTATCTTTCCAGCAGCCTGCCAGAGTCCAGATGAACGGATAAAAGAGGAGTAAGTAGAGAGCTGCATGCAGCAAGGATTCGATGAAACTGTGAAGAGTGATTAGTACCCGGAGCATTGACAGTAATGCAGCCACTCACTGCGGAAGATGCTTACAGAAATGAGACACAACCTTCGCTACTCCAATCAGTTTATTCCAATTGAAGCCATTTTTTCTGGGTGTTTATAGTAGCAAGTTTTTTTAAAATTGAAGTCCAGTGCTCCTCTGAAAAAAATTAACTGTCTTATAGTATGAGAAGCTGATTACTTCGGCAGCTCCGTAAAAGTTACTCTGCATTATATCCAGACGTTTACTCTAAAAGTTACTCTACATTATATCCAGAAGTTTCAAGGTTTCGAGGGTAATACCCCTTGTGGCATTTCTTCAACCTCCTACGGATTCAAACTTTCCGTAGACTGCCAATTTGTACAGAGAAGCACAAAGTTGATTTCAACGCAGATGTCCTCTGAGTCTTTCTTTCTTCTTAATACGACGGAAAACTTGTCATTTGAAAGGTAGTTTTTGCTATTGTCAATGGAGATTTTTAGTAGGAGTGAAGAGGGCGATAGTGAGTATGAGACGGAGAGGGCTGCTTGCGAATAGCCTCCTCGTATTGCTTTCCTTTTTTTAATTCTGCGAATCTTTGCTGGTTCGTTGGTCTCCAGTATTACTTCCCGAAGTCGTAGCTCTTGGGCCTCGAAATATGCGATGGATTCTCATAGTAAAATCAGCTACATATTACTTACAGTTGTGAAAGTGTTTCTGCTATCTATAGTAGGTTCAAACTTTGAAATATCTTCTTTTCCCATTGCCGACTTGAATCTCCATCTTTTTCGGGCATTGTGAAGTCCATTGAAAAAGTCCAGCACTCTTACATGAAAAGAGTCCTAGAAAGAGCTATACAATCTAAATCAAGTCTTTAGACTTCTTGTCTTCTTCGAAAACTCGTAATTCCAGGAACTTTCACTACAACTCTTGAATGCCGCTAAGTCGGATGTATTTTCATGCTTTTTTTGTAGTTCATGCATTTCCCTAGCCCTTCTCATTCCTGAAGCCTCAATCCGGGAATGAGTCTTCTCTTTTACACGAGCGTTTTTCCCGCATCGTCTTCTGACCCTCACTGAAAGTTATAATGTATCGATTCTTCACGTGCTAATCATTTGTGTTAATGAAAAGGATCAAGCATTAGCTGTAGAACAGATATTTTTTCTTGGGTTTGGCCTTTGTAGCCTTTTAGTGCAACTTTTGCAAATTTTTTTTATTTCGATGAAACTCGGTAAAACTCACTCCAAAAGACGTTAGCATCTCCGCTTCTTCTGTCTCGCGCCTGCTATAAATGAGATGGCTATCTAATAATACTTCTTCTTCCTCGCGCCTATTCCCGCCTCGCAGCAGGGTACGCGCTCCCCTGAGATGCAGGACAAACCTATCCTGGTAGAACCAGTGGCTGCCTGCTAGATCACTAGCAGCAGTGGGGAGAGTCAGATTCGTGCATGAGCACTACCAACATTTCTTAACCCCCTTGGTTTGGGTGGATCTGTCCGGGGTGGGAGTCGAACTCGGGACTCTTCGCACAATGGTCTATCACAATACCACTATGCCACGCCCGGACTAATACTATCCAGGTAAAAATTTTGAATATTCGGGAACATTTAGTAAAAATACAAAGATATTCTTCTCAAAACGTCTAGAAGCAAAATCAAGAGGGCGGCACTTGTCTCTTTGAATCTATGTACATGAAATTAACTTGATTGCTGAAAGTTTACAGGGGTGTTTCATTAGGACCAGGGTATGGTTGAATAACAGCAGGACCGGGGTAATGCAAGCTTTCGTGAGACCTGAAATTTTCACTTATTGGGCATATTGATATAATGCTTTATTTTCGTGTAGTATTTTCTTGAGACCGAAGTACGGGGGGGGGGGAAGGGTGCGTAAAAAAATGTGGAAAATTATTAGACGTTACACCGCTTAGCCTGTCTGTCCCACTTTAAAAAAAAAAGAAATCTTACTAAACAAGATGTGATTATGATTTTATTGAACCGTTCAAAAGTTGAGCTACTTAAGTCAGTGACATTGAGAAAATTCGTAAAACTTGTACTGATAAATAAAAGCAATCTTTGATCGTAAAATTTATATAACTCGTTTAGGGAATTAGTGATCCAGAGAAAAACAAAGAGATTAAAATACGATTTTTTTATAATAGTGTTGATTTTATCAAAATTTAAAATTCAAGTTTTGAAAACATACGCTAACGAGGCCGTACGGCTTTTGCTAACGAGACCGCATAAGAAAAGTTCTCATATTATTAATTTTTCGTCAATTTAATGATTAAATTTGTCAAAAAAATGAAAAAAGCCCCCTCCCCCTCAGTAAAGTGTAACCCCCCAAGTAAAGTGCGCCCCTCCCAAGTAAAGTGCGCCCCCTCCCAAGTAAAGTGCGCCCCCCAAGTAAAGTGCGCCCCCCCCCAAGTGAAGTGCGCCCCCCCCCCAAGTAAAGTGCGCCCCCCCCAAGTGAAGTGCGCCCCACAAGTAAAGTGCGCCCCCTCCCAAGTAAAGTGCGCACTACTTGGAGGCGCTTTTCACTGGGGGCGCCTTCACTTGAGGGGGCGCACTCGACTTGGGGCGCACTTTACTTGTGGGGGGCGCACTTTACTGTGGGGCACACTTCACTTTGGGGGGGGGCGCAATTTACTTGGGAGGGGGCGCCCTTCACTTGGGAGGGGGCGCACTTCACTTGGGAGGGAGCGCACTTTACTTGGGGGCCGCACTTTACTGGGGGGCACACTTCACTTTGGGGGGGGGCGCACTTCACTTGAGGGAGCGCACTTGACTTGGGGGGGCGCACTTTACTTGGATCGTTATTCGATAAAAGACGTATAAAGCCCTTTCACCGAAAAAAGTGTTAAAGTGACTCAAAACTTTGAAATAAAAAAAGAAAAAATTGTTCATGAAGCGAACTGAAACTAACAAAAGATGTTAAACTGGTTTGAAAAATGAGGCATTCAGAGCTTTTCAGAAAACATGAAACCTGTTCGTATCGAGAAAAAAACATCGGATTTTGGGGATCTCTAGTCCCACGTCCATGGTTAAATATGTCTTGATTTTCAATAGATCGACTGCCCTAATATGATGAAAAGTTTCAATTTTGACTAAAAAAAATGATTTTAAAAATTTGCTTTAGTGTGCGTAATTTAACAAAAGAAATTTTACACTTTATCTTCAATGTTATTTTCTTATAATTTGTGTAATATTTACGTTTTATTTTCTTATGTTTTTTATGCTTTAATAATCACTGGTTAGGACAATTGTGCGCTTTTATGTTTCTAACGTCTATATTTAATTTGTTCTCTCTGATAATAATGAAGTATTTTAAATAAACTTGTTTTTTTTCTCTTCACTTTCTAATTTACACAGTTTCAAGGCAGTGACGCCGGGTTAATATTACTACAATGCAAAAACAAAACCGCCCAGCCAAGACTCGTAGGTGAATTTCCAATTATTCGATTATTTATAGAAAGCTTTCTTCAGAATGCTCTTCTCACACTAGCTCTTACTCGTCATAACAATAATACAGTGTAAAACTGCTCTGTTGAAAGTCTTCAGCTCGTTGCATTCGTTTTGCTCTCAAGGCAACCGACAAGAAGAATCTGCAAATTGAACCACGTGTTGAGTGCTGGAACCAAAGGAGAGCGTCTTCGTTATACTTTATTTTCGGACACAAGGACACTAACGAGAAGGTTTTTCAGGGAGAGCAAATGGTCCGCAGAAACGCTTTTAGTACAAAACTTGAAGGGGCTAGTAATGAAGTTCCAAGCAATGATATGGACTCTTCCGTTTTAGTTCGGAACGGGTAACACACGCTCCCGGTTCGAGATGAGATGGCTGGGTTCGATCCCGCCCGATTGAATAGCTATTTCCTGTGCGATAGTACAATCACGATACAGTATCTAAAATGGTACGCTATTTAAAAAAAACAACAAAAACTTTCGGTCAAACGAGTTAAATTAAAATTCAAATGAATTATGCAAAAAAAAGAAAGTCAAAACAATGATAAGATTGTATTTTATCGTTCAGTTCTTCATCCATGTAATTTAAATTGGACAAGAAACAATGAATCATGATCAACTATCTTTTGTTTTAGAGTGGACCCGATTTAATATCATCACATAGAGAAATCATATCAGTTAATTCTAATCATAAAGTCAGTTTCTTAATCAAATGAAGTTATATGCTTCAGTAAATCCATCACATTACCTCTCAATATTAACAATTTAGTTAAAGAAATTTTGGATTAAAGTGAGGAGTAAATTAAAAATAGAAATGGACGACCTAGAAGCGCAGAAAGTTTAAAGTTTAAGTTTGAAGATTGAAGTTTTTAGAAACGTTCTGAATAGTGATTAAAAAATACTTTTAAAAAACCGAAGAATATGAAAATTTAGTTGAACGACTAAAAAAAATTATGATAAAACACAAAATATATTGTGACAAAAATATTCAGGGAAAAAACTAATTTTTAATCGGTTCTTTTGAAGTGGGGTGAACAGGTAAAGGAGGTAAGTATGCTTAACAGGCACTTTGTTACTGGGGGAGCGGCTCAGGTATAATATAGTGAACTGCCACTCCTATGCGGCGGATACGTACATGCATAGGTAAATTTCTCGTTAGGTCGAAAGAAAATGTCAATAAAAAGAATGTTACTGGAAGCAGGAGCAGAAGAGATAGCAGCGATCACCACCGAGAGGAAAATCTCGAGTTCAATTTTTTTCGGGTTGAGTGGCGGATACGTACATACACCCACTTGGAACGCCACATAATATCCCTGCCTAGGCTTAGGTAAAATGTATGCTAAAGAAGCCGTACGACTTAGGAAAATGGCCGTATAGAACAATTAGCCACAATATTTTAGTTTTATCTAGTCAATTTGAGTAATTTGGCCAGGGATATTATATGTCGTTCCAATTGGGTGTATGTACGTATCCGCCACTCAACCCGAAAAAAAAATTGAACTCGATATTGAACTAAAACCGAATTTTTTAGTAACACTTTTTTCGACCTAACGAGAAATCAAGACAGTTTACATATGCATGTAAGTATCCGCCGCATAGTTGTGGCAGGTCACTATATTATACCTGAATTTGGCTTAGCTGTTCTCAGCTATTATTAACTGTTTTTTTTTCGCTGAGGCTTAGGTAAAGGTTACGCTAACAAGGCCGTACGGCTTAGGATAGCGAGACCACATGAGAAAATTTCTCATATTAATTTTTGTCAACTCAATGACTAAATTTGTCAAAAAATAAGTAAAATGCCCCCCCCCCCCCAAGTAAAGTGCGCTACCCCCCTCAGTAACATTGAGCCGCATACTAATATGTGTAAAACCATCGGACAGTCCCGATTTAAGATAAGAAAAAAAATTAAAACTCACTGCAATAAAAATGTAATAACGCTTTTATCGAAGCTTGAATATTTTTTTAGATTCTATTAAAAAGAATTTTTTAAAATTCTGTTTTCCATTAGTGAAATATTGGAAATTTTTTAGTAGCATCATATGAAATGGGAAGCTTTTGTTGATGGTAATAAAGCAAAAACTTAACACAGATTGACCGGAAAATTGATTCGATCATATAAAAACTCATATAAAATCGAAAAATAACGGAGCTGGAAAATGAAAATGATTTCAAATCGGGTGAAAATTATCGAAAATACTATTCAAATTTTGATACTTGAACACATGCATTAGACTCCTACGTCACCTCTGCCTCTCTTTTAAAATCAACCTCAGCATTTGAAGAGAAAAACAACTCTTATAGGGTGAGCAATGCCCAGAACAAAGTTTGAGTGAACATGAAAATCGATTGTTAGTGCTTCTGAATGGGAAAGATTTTCTCAGTGAAAAAAGTCGAACTATCTGAAAATAAAACAAACTGTGAAAAATGAACAGATTATAAATACGAATTGAGATGCGAGAAAAATCATTTGAACCATGAAACTTTAAAAATTAATTCAAGTTAACTTTTTGATATAAATAACAGATGCGATCAAGAGTTTTATAATATGTCTGTAAGAGTTACAGAGGTCTGTCACAAGCAAAAATTTGCGTAAACAGAGACCCGTTAATCTTTTGTTCTTTAAAGTATGGGTTCTCTTCCGAAAGAGAATCACAGGGGGTTCAAAACAGAGGCCTGCCAAGAGAGGGTAGGACTCGACCATTTAACACCTAGAAGTGATTCCATGACTATTTGAGGTCGATCACCGTGAAAAGAGCGAATTATGAGAAAAAAAAATTCCTTTCGTTAAACTTTAAATTTTGTGATAGCCGCCTGAATTTTTGGCAAGTTTCCAAAAACTGAACCCGCTCTTAGTTGGTAGTTGAGTAGGTACTTGTTATAAAATTCAGGGTTTCAGGTATCGCTTCTCGGCCTTTTGGCTAAGATCAAAGTGTAGTATCTGTTCTTATCGGCTTAATCTCCGGTACGTGATCAACTGATCACATCGAGATTAACTGATTTTTGAAAACTGGTGGGGTTGCAGGGGCTTGCTCCTCTCCCACCACGGGTCGGCCTGGTATTGCACTGCCTCCAGGAACGGCCCTCTCCTCCGGGAGAAATGAATGACTTGAGTGAACCGATCTGGAGGGAATAATGGTTAATGAAAGCTAGGTTTCGGGGTTTAGCAACATTGAGAAGGTTTCATCTTTGACTTTCGGGGCGGTATCACGACTATTCACTCCCGGACAATTCACTCCGGAGCGAGCGTGCACACAACTTCACCGCTTGGATATCTTTCACGAAGCTAGTTTTTGAAAAGAAAAACTTTACATTTTATTTTTGATAAACATTGAGCTTCACAAAAATTTTATTTTGTGAAAGTGTCCGTCGTCGGGAGTCGGGAGTGAATTGTCCGGGAGTGAATAGTCATGGAACCTTCGGGGCAGTAGTTTAGCTATATCGCGGATTGCTATAATACTCGTCACAGCAGGAACAGAAGTGGTTGAATTGAAAAACCAGGTTTTCACCTTGTAACCAATAACCACTCTAATTGTTGCCAATAAAGGCAGGTATTTTTTATAACCAAAAACGAATCCAGATTTTCACCAATTTACCGAAGTTTTTGAACCCGTTTGTTCTACGTTGCTGAAAATGAACCTTGTCACCGTTTCTTATAGCAGGTATCGTGTGTGTGTGTGTGTGTGTTTCTATCAACTTGATCTCTTTTAGTATTCTACGGAATATTTTGAGATCAAATTAATTTTTTGAAAACCGGTGTGTAGCAGGGGCTTGCTCCTCTCCCACCACGGGTCGGCCTGGTTTTGCACTTCCACCAGGAACGGCCCTCTCCTTAGGGAGAATTATTGGCTGAAATACAATCCTATTTTGGTGCGGGTCTTGAAAAGTGTGTGTTGGAGGGATCCTAGTCACCTAGTGACAACATGTCTGTGTTTGTCTCTGATTTTACTTATTCTTACTATTATTTAAGATTCATCAATTGTTATAAACCATTGGGATTATTGTTCATTTCTATGTTGTCATTAAAAACTTTGTTTATGCATATGTTTGTTCACTTTTTAAGTCATTTGGTATTGGGAGAAAATTTTTTCGTCCTCTGAAATAATAAAAAATAAGTTTCTGATCGGTAAAATACTCCATGGAATTACAAAGAAAATCTTGAAACTTCACAATGCTGAATTCACTCGGATATAAGTCTAAATAATACATGCAGTGTGCATTTTCTAAAGTTAATTTTCTCGAAGTTCGGTTTTTTTTTGTTGGCTACACGGTCGAAAAACATTTTCTAGTTTTTTAATCATAAAAGAGACCATACGAAATATGCTAATGAATCTCCCCGAGATCAGCGGGAAAATTCACTCCGAAAGACGGGGGCATTACAAAGGACACTCCTATTTTATGCTAGCTTCAGTTGAGAGAAATTCAATTGTCGTAAACTTTAAGTTTGAGAAAACCTTTGTGCTATAGACGTTTTGAGAGAAAAATAAAGTAAGCAAGGCAATTCTTTTATATTTCAATCAATTTATCCTGACTAGATTGACTATCGTGACTAGATTCCAGGCGACAAAAATCGCAAGTTTGAGACTACAATCCACAAATCTTCCAACAAAAGTTCCGATACATTCCAGTTTTTTTTATCTCAACAGTTTTTGATGAGCATCGATATGTGAATACTGACAACTTAATTTTCAACTTGAAAGTAAGGAAAGCACTCTTGATGAAACTTAACCATTTTCTACTACAACAGCTTGGTAAGAGAATTATTTGTTATTTTGCCGCTCGAATACATCAGTGTCCGAGGATAAATCCAGAACGAAATACAATGTCGCACTCGACGTGCTTATCACAGTGGTAGGAGTTGGCCTATGAACGATACAGTACCATCATTCGTTGATAGCTCGCTGGAATATTCCTCTCGATAGCAGCTCAGTTCTCCATTCACGTAAAAAAGCTAAGGACTTATGTTTTTCCTCAGGAACGTTCTTTGCAATACCAACGATATAGTACTATCAGTCGGAAAAATTTATACTGTCCCTTAACTCTGTTGAAAAACATCAGTCCCGAAAAGCCTAAACTTTTATTCCTAGAGGTTGTTCATGAATTGCATCATTCACATTCGGTGGAACATCCTTCGGGAAGGCGGGCATTGCTTGGTTGCTAAATTGCTCAGCCAGTTTTGTCACCAGTTCCTTGATGACAGCTTAATATATCTAAAATAACCACATTCGTCCGCAAGTTGTGTATGAACAACATAAACTGTAACGGAGGGTAACATTTATTTCTTGGAAATTGTTTCACATTAGAAGGTGTTTTTCCTGCGAAAAGACAGTGAAATAATTATCATACAACAAATGTACAGGTTGACAAATATTCCTAGAAGTAAAATATTTTTTAAAAGAAATGTTCGTTCATTATCGAAATAATCAAACATAGTTCTTAGTTTTGTCTACTTTTCATGAAAAATTCCAACAAATTTCTCCTTTTTAGCATAATATACAAATTAAAATGCATATAATCTTAAATCTAATGAATATCTCATCTTGAAAAAATGAAATTTGGTCTTTAGCATCTATATTTTTCTCAGATGAAAATCAACTGAGTTCATTGCATAGATTCGGTCATTGACTGAATTACTAGACATTTCCATATCACAACATATTACTTTGAAATGGAAATATTCAAAAGAAAGATGAATTTTCCAACAAAAAAACGATCGACGCTCTTCATCAGAAACAATAAATAATTATATTAAACTTGATAAGAAAAATACGCTATATAAACTGAATTTTTAAAAAATCTGAAACAAAATTCAAATTGTAGAACTAAGAGAGTGAGGTATTTAGTAGAAACTTTGAGCATATTAGCGATTATTAAGCGAAGACAATTCAATGATGATAATATCACACAAATTTATTTAGTTGAATGAGCGTAAATAAATGCAAGCAAGTAGAGCACTTGAGATAATCTCGTCGCTTCATCATCCGAGACTCCCTCAATTATCCACAGAGCACCACAAAAGCTTCATCCGACTAAACCTCCCACGACTGAAACAGAGAGTTCTCGTTAGATAAATTGAACTTTGTTACTGTTTTTAAGTGAAAGTTTGATTTTGCCTGGAACGCAAAAAAATCAATAGAGACTAACCAGACTCTCAGTTAGAAGAAATTCTGCTTGAGATCATGTACAAAATCGGTAAGTACCGGCATCTTGGCAGATATCGATTGGTCAATCAACGCCATCACATATTGATGTCTGAAGAACTCTATCAGAAATTTTTTTGACAAGATTTGCTTCCTCGTAGAAGTTAGATGAAAATCGTCTTTTTAAACTTTTTACATAATAATTTTTTAAAATAAATTTGAAAAGCGGAACCTTTCTTCATCTTCGTGAAGATTCAGCTTAAACTTTTCTTCTATCTGCAATAAGAACATTTTAAGTTAGCTTTCATTAATACTGTTTACTTGGAAAAAGAATAAAAGGTAGAACGAAATCAGTCGATACATTATGACAGTTCAAACTTTCAAATCCACACTTTCTCTAAGTAATATATAACTTCTCTTATCATAAGTTTGATTAGAAAGTATAACTCTATCTATACGGGTTGTTAATTATAAGACACCTTGCTGACTGCCTTGTCTCTCTCCACAGCCACATCCGGAATGCCAGCGTCGAGCATGAGAGAAAACAAGTTCAGGATGATGTTCGAATTCCGCCGAAGAATCTCGAAGCAGGAGAAGCACAAAGAACGAAACGACTCAAAGTGTTTCCTGCATCATTCGGACCCAGAGATTAATTCAGTCTGACAGAAAATTTACTTTTATAATAATAGACAAAATATGAATGCGGCGATCAAGCATAATGAAAATTGTAAATGGGGCGACGAAAGATTGGGAAAAAGCAGAACGCAAAGCGTTTGAGAGCAATTGAACAGAAAACTATAGAGAGAGGCTGATGATGATGATGATGATGATGATGATGAACTCGAAACACACTGGCAACAGTGGCCATTCGTGACTCTACAGCCTTAAGAGCCTGTCACGGATGGAGCCGGATCATCCAGTCCAGAATCGAGCGCGACCTCAGGTGGCGGATAGAGGGACGCCTCCCTACGAAGATTTCGTGCTGGGAGGTAGCGGGAGAAATCCCGCTGCGGACCGGCCTGGGCATGCCACCGGACAAAACATCAGCCGATACTCCGCTATACTTTCAATGGCGAGTCGAGGCGCCAGTGAAATAACCTCTTGCCCTTCTCCGGTTAACGAATGGGTCTCGCCAAGTGGATCGCCGACTGCGGTGCGAGTGTAGACGGAGAAAATCTCTCCGGACTCAAAAGGATCCTCACCAACCTATCCCAAAAGGACTCCTCTCGACAGGACCTATGGGCAAAACAACAACAATGATGATGATTGTTGCCCGTACGGTTCCTTTGACGTTGAAAGGGGGTCCACGAGTTCACGGTAAAAGCTCAAGCACACAGTCACACTCACTCACTTCTCTCTTTCTCTCTCTCATTCACTTTTTTGCCTCTTTTCTTTTCGCCTTTTTTTTTGGTTTTGGGCTCTGGCAGAGAGAGAGGCTCATCCTCTTCGTACCTTATTAGCAATGGAAATATCACCTTCGATGGTGCTAAAGAACACAAGGTCACACCATCGCAAGGGACCGGTTCATCCTCACCGGTATCGAGGGCGTCCTCAGGTGGCGGATAGAGATTTATCTCTTTGCACTTTTACATTGGAGATAGCGGGCTTGCCCATCGCGGACCAAAATTGGACAGTATAGTTCGTCAAAGAAGGGCGATGCCGGACTGGCCTGGGCATGCCACCGGATAAAACATCAGCCGATACTCCCCTATACTTTGTAATGGCGAGTCGAGGCGCCAGTAAAATAACCTCTTGCTCTTCTCCGGTTAACGAATGGGTCTCGCGAAGAGGATCGCCGACTGCGGTGCGAGTGTAGACGGAGAAAAAAAAACAAAAGGATCCTCACCAAACTATATCAAAGGACTCCTCTCGATAGGACCTATGGGCAAACAACAACAGCAATGCTCTACAATATAATCTTTTGGAAGCAAATACTGACCCGCTTTGACCGCCCATGGCTTGAACCATCTCGGTTGTCAACTTCATAGGAGGTGGCATTGGCTTTGGATCTCGGCCTAGAATGTAGCCAAAGTCGACGTGGAACATTCGGCCGTTCTCGCAAAGCAACAGGTTATCCTGGTGACGGTCACCAACCTCAATAAATAATTAGGTTATCCTGGTGACGGTCACCAACCTCAATAAATAATTAGGTTATCCTGGTGACGGTCACCAACCTCAATAAATAATTAGGTTATCCTGGTGACGGTCACCAACCTCAATAAATAATTAGGTTATCCTGGTGACGGTCACCAACCTCAATAAATAATTAGGTTATCCTGGTGACGGTCACCAACCTCAATAAATAATTAGGTTATCCTGGTGACGGTCACCAACCTCAATAAATAATTAGGTTATCCTGGTGACGGTCACCAACCTCAATAAATAATTAGGTTATCCTGGTGACGGTCACCAACCTCAATAAATAATTAATGTTTTAATACTCGATTCATACCGTATGTTTCGGTTTCCAGCTTTGAATTATTCTTCATTAAATTAAGACCCTTACATAAAAGCCACCTTATCTATTAACATAATTGATCTCGTCACCGAGGAGTTTGAGTTTACACTCTTTGCGAGCCTCTGTAACCTTCCAGACAACCCTAGTGAAACTTGATGGATAGCTTCGTATGAATCTTGATCTGTTTCCATTCATAAAACTGCTATGTGATACTCAAGCCCAACTAATTCCAGCAAGAGAAGAAGGAAAGGACATTGCCGTAGATGTTGTGACTTACAGTGCGAATAAAATCCATGCGCTCTAAGTTAAAACTAGTGATATTTGTATAGAATTTTCTTTTTAGCTTTCATGGAATTCACTCTTTTTGATCACACTCACTCGATCTCTCTATGCATGCCGTTCTCTCATGACTGATTTTTGATCTAAAAGTTCTGAAAAAGGTTAAAGCGTGTTGAGAATGGAACTCGAGTACGATGGGACTGACTCCGAGGATGTTACAGATGACCGAGTAGCCGGCGAGTGAGCGGATGTAGTTGTCGATCACTTCTTCTTCTATCCCGAACATCGATGAGCTGCTGGGACGGTAGGCCCTCATGGCGTCCTAAAACGCAAATCTTCATTCTTCTAGTATCTTCTTCTCAAAAATTTCCGGTTATTCAATAACAAACAAGTTTGTATCATCCAAAAGTTTCCAACGAGACATAGAGAACATTTGACCGAGACATAGAGAACATTTGACCGAGACATAGAGAACATTTGACCGAGACATAGAGAACATTTGACCGATGCACTGAACTGATAAGAATAAGTGCGATCGAGAGTGCTCTTAATCTTTTGAAATATTTAATAAAGTAAGTACATCATATTGACTCATAGCATTGCTTCAGTCTGTTCCTCACAACACACAAAAAAGGGGCAATCAGTAAGATTGTAACAAGGGGCTCTTATATACTCATGGGCATATGTACATACTGTAACGCTCAAAATATTATCATATAAAGATTATTGAACATAACTTTTTTCAAAGATAACATTCAAAGCTCAAATTTTCACAGAAATTTTTTTGGGCGTCTGTACCGTACCGGACATTTTTTGGAGAAATTTATTAATTATCTCCAGGAAAAATTTTTTTGGTATACATTCTATTTTTCAGTTTTTTATCTATGATTTCTTTGTTGAGTTTTTTTTTAAACTTAGTTCATACAATTTTTTCGAGTCGTGGTTAGAACTGTTGGAAATCGGAATACAAGTGAAAGATTCTGAAAATTTGAGCTTCATTCGGTTAAAAAAAAAGTTATGTTCAATAATTCAATATATCATGACATTTTGAGCGGTACTGTAGTACAGGGTGGCACCAGACAGTGAAGAGAGGCAGTTTTTTATACGGCCTAGATAGCGTAAACTTTTGCCTAAGGGTAAGCGTTTTTTTTAAGATAAAAATAATTTTTTTGTAAAAAGACTCGGAGTCTCTTCTGATGATCACCTATCGGCACCTATGAAGCGGCATGATAACCTATTAAGAAAATTTTCGAAACCGTAGCGTTTAAAGCCCTTTTTTCGTTTAGTATTTCAATGTCTGCAAGAAAAGACGCAGAGTATGCCAAAATACGGGGGGGTATGGCTACAGGGAAAAAAGGGTACGCAGGGTATGCCTACAGGGAAAAAGAGCCAAAAAAGGAAATGACATGCTTATTGAATTCAGCCAGAACGTGAGGGAATAAAATACAAAAATTCATGGACAAATCTCTTATCAGAAGCTCGTTTTGAAAAATTCAATGGCACTGCAGTCCTAAATCAGTCCACAAGTATTGCAGGTAAGACGATCATCCTGGTTGGGCTAGGTTTAATACCTGTATACTGCCGTGCTTCTGGAGAACGTCTCGGAGAGGAGTCGCCTTGATGAATTGCACGAAACCCTCGTCTGATCCAGTGGCAAGCACCGCGTACGGCGTCAATCTGATGCATCATAGCCATGAAGATTTTTTTTCTTACAAAGCTCCACTCTTCTTTCTGCTGAGTATTTTCAAGTTTATAAATTTTACTAATTGAAAAGTTATGCCTCTATTTGAAATACTTAAATATCAACGATACATCTAATGACAACTATTGTGTCTTATCTTGCATTGAGACAAAGGAAATAATTGTCTTCTGCGAACAAATCTTTAAGAAGAGCTTGAAGACATTGAATATGTGAATAACTAACTTGAGATCCAGTTGGCTCTCTTTCAGAAGTGTATCCATTAAACGAATCATCTGCATCACCAGTTGATCTTGTCTGCAGTAAACACAAATATGTAGTTCTTCGGAAAAAAGGCTGATCAACTGCTCTTTTTCTTCTGAGTTTGTTTTTTCAACGCAGAAATCGAAAAGTCTTTTGAAAAAATTTCAAAAAATTTTCATTCAAACCTCTCGTTTCAGGTTTTCAAGCAACGCCGTCAAGTGTAAGGAATAAGAAAAAAATTGTAAACGTGCTTCTAAAATGCATAACACACCTCATATCATCACCTTGCTTGTAGATCACCGTGTAGGTCTCATTTACGAAATTTCTCTCTTCAGCTGATTTACCCTGAAAAGATGAGAAGTGAGTAAGCAGCGGTTTTTTAGTGTGCAAAAAACACTACTGTAAGAATTTAACTCTAACCTTGAAAACAGCTGGAGACCAAGTATGAGAAAATCAAGTTAAGCTAACCTTAAAGGTTAACCGTGCGGGCATCATGGCACTCTTGAAGAGCGTCGTCCTCTCTGCGACGATTCCCGTCATCCTGCACAAATATTCTCATTTCCCGCACGCACAAGATACCCTTTTCTGCTATTCAGAATCTGAGAATCTAATTCTCGATAACTGGTATAAGCTTCACCTACTAATGGAATGAAAATGATTTTTTCTCGGAGTCTTGGGTTTTCAGCTGATCTAATTTTTAACCGATAAGAGGAACGCTTAGATATCAGGAAAATGTTTTGATAAACTAAGAATTTAGGATAAAATAGATAGGAGAAAATACCTTGCAGTAAAGTCTCACATGGAACGAATTTGATGAAATGCAGAGGTAAAAACTGATAGTTTCTTCTGTTATGAAAATCCCTTTTCTGACGAAATGAGCCGTGGACCAACCTAAAGTTGGGTTCTAAGGGCAGCACGAGATTTTCCATCTTGTTGAACTTCTTGTTCTTAACCAAAGCTTCTCTCAGCGCAGCTTCCCTCATTTCTCTCGAACCTGCGGCAGATTTGGCTGCAGTCGCCATACTTCGCAGCTGAGCGACGAACTCCTCAACAGGTCACTTCTAAGGCTCTTTTTCAACCAATGTTTTCTTAGTCATCAATAACTACTTTTTTGTTTTGACATAACTTTTTTTGTTGTTAATTCATTGGAAAGCTAATTCCGAAAGTTTCCTCTTTCAATAAAACCATTTCGAAACCTCTAGGAACCTCTAGGGAACAGGAGTAGAACATTCTTTTCCTTCTTCTCCTAGAACAAGAATAATATTTCAAAATTGACTCTAATCAATCTATAACCTTGGTTTCTTCCCTAGGCTCGTGGAACTCTTTATACCCTTCCCCCCTGGCCCCTCCCCCTTTAGCCTGGATACCTCCTGATCTTCCAAGCTCCTCGCTCTCTGTTGTGCCTCGAAAGTGTTCGACTTCTCCAGGGCTCCTACCAATTGTTTCCGCAGCAATTTGTACATCTGCTTTCAGAAACATTCACAATCTTTTTTATAATGTATCTTCTTCAAAAGTGCACTCAGGAAAACTTCAAAGGGTTCAACATGAGCACTGATTTTTAGATAAGCCAACTTTTCTTCAAATTTTAGTCTAGAGCCCATAGGCTTTTGAAAAATTCGTAATGATTTCGTAACACAATCTTCAAGACATCCGAGTAAGCAGGGGTTTTTTAGTGTGCAAGAAAAAGGTACAGACGCCCGCCAAAAGCGGAAAAAAACTTCTCACATAAGGGTCCCCCCTTATGATTGAAAAAAGAGGCCCGCGAAAATTTTTTTGTTTCACATAAGGGTCCATCCTTATGATTTGGAAAAGCAGAGACCCACCAACAGAAGGTCTGACATTACTATTTAACCCCTGCGAGTAAGCGCCTCTCCAACTGTTTACACAAGAAAATAATAATTTTTCAGCTTTGAGTATGAAAGTTGGAAGTCTTTCACACACACATTGGAAGTCACACATAGGTCACCTCTACTGTCGAATTCAGAAGAAGAAGTGCTCTGCGACCATAGAGGCGTACATTGATAATAAGCGAGCAAGTATTCACAGTCTTGACGTCGCATATTGCCCAATCTCTCTTCTTTCTAGGACCTTCCCCTCAAGCTCGCTTCTCATTATTCTAGACCGGTCTCCACTCGTAGGGCAGTTGTTCTTCGATGTTTTACATCTACATTGACCCATGCTGAACTATGTACGATACCACTAAAGAAAAAAAGAGGATGAAGTAAAGTGTGAGTATAACCTGTTTATGTTCTGCCGTCGTGCTGGCCGCTTCTTCCTCCACCTTCAGATGCCAGAATAGCGAGTTGGCGAACTGGAGATAAGAAGTGGCGTATTGGATGAGGAAGGAGGCCAAGTCATCACTCGTCTGCAATCAGAAGCTTCTCTATTCTCCTCCCTTTCTTTTAGAGTCCTTGTCTATTTTTTTTCATTAATTCTCTTAGCTAAAAGTTTCAGCAAGTGTTTTATAGAATGAAAAAAATTTCAATAAAAAAACAGCAACAAAAAGCGGGAGAATCCGTTGAATTTTAAAAGTTTTCTTGATACAAGATTTTTCAAACAAAACACAAAATTACAAGAATTGATTTTATTCTTGCCACTTGACGCTACAAGAATAGACTACGATGGCGTACCGTACGCTTCGCTGTCACTTCTACGAGGTCACTGTTCTCCTGTGTGGTTGATGTTTCGACAGCCTGAATACACTTCATGTTCCGCGTGTAATTTTCCTTGAACCGCCTATCAAGCTCAACGTTCTCAGCAAACACAGCAATTTCTGGATTACTGCATAGAAGTAATAGGTTGGCCAGCTGAATTTGACCAGCTTGTTCCCAACTTCCCATTCCATTCCTCATTCACTGGCCCTCGCTTCGTCAATGCGCCCTTCTCTGCATTCTCTCTATTTTCCCTTTCTCAATATTATGATCCCCTTCTCAATATTATGATCCCCTGCCGAAAAAAACATTTCGATCTATGATGCAATAACTCGAAACAATATCAAAACTCCAGTTCTATTCCTGCTTTCAATCAATCAATAATGTATATCGAGAAAGATAACTCACTGCCACGTCGTAGTCCACCGTGAGAAGGTGCGGCTCATACTTCAGAGCCTGCAAGTGGAGGTTGGTGCTCTTAGGTTAGATTTTGTTAGTCCTTGGGTTTCTCTCAAGTCTTTCTTCAACCAATAAAAAATCAATTAATAGAAGGGAATCGATAAATCTCAAAATACCTGAACGAATTGAGGGAGGAACAGCTGAAGCTTTTCCGGGGCAGCGGATAGCAATCGATGCACTGCATATTGACGAACCTGAATTGTTTATATTCTATCACTAGTTTACCTCAAATTGCCCGTACATTTCAGATTATATTTCTAGATACTTCTAGGGAGAAAACATCCTTGAAAAGAACTTCCGCTTACTTTAGGATGAGTGAAGTCTGGTGAGAGAAGCTCTAGAGCGTCCTCTGGGTAGATGGGCACCCAGTCCCTGAAAGCAGAAAGAGATGCTCAATCAGTTTCTAGCTTTCGAGATATACAGTTCAAGTAGATACTCAATCACCTGATAGTTTTTAAGCTATACAAATTGAGTAGATACTCAATCAGCTGCTAGTATACAAGCTAAACAAGTCAAGTAGATACCCAATCAGCTGCTAGTCTACAAGCTAAACAAGTCAAGTATATACTCGATCAGCAGCTAGTCTACAAGCTAAACAAGTCAAGTAGATACTCAATCAGCTGCAGAGCTTCCTCTACTTCCGAGTTAGTCTCCCACGACACGGAGCGGATGAACTTCGTCAAGGCATTTCTGTCCGTCTGGAGGTAGAAGCGAAACCTCCACAGCAGATCTCGCTGCTCGACGCTGAGGGGACGAGATGGAGGCATCTAGAAAGACGAGTCTTAACCCACAACAAGATCATTTCCAAGCCCTGTATTAATCCTATCCCTAAATTTTGTCGATAATAAATATAATTTAGGTAACGGTTTGACGTGTTCTATTTATGAGGCGAAGAGATTCCCCGAAATTGAGTGAGCTTTTTTGGCATTTCACTCAAACCTATTATTTTCAGCTACCTTTCCCTCTCTTAACCCTTTCTCTCTATGCTCGAATTTTGTTTCCATCTCTGTCCTCGAACCCTTCCTTCACCAAGCTCATTAAAAAGACGAAAGATGGGAAAATTGGGTGAAATACTCCTTTCCTCATCTTAGTTAAGTGTTTCCATCGTTGAAAAAAAGGGTTTTACCTGGAGAATGGCATCGAGCTTGTCTTTGGTCTGCTTATTCGGCTTGGCATTTTTGTCGAGTGCACCCGGCCGCGAGGTTCTTGCCATGAAATGATGCATTGCCTCGCATGGATTGTCCATCCCAAGCTCGTTGTCATCCGTTACTCCCACCGTGTTGAATCGGCGGCTCACCTTAGGAAGACCACTTTTTTTTAAAAAATGGAGTGCGCTTCTTTCTCTTATTTCAGAATTCTCAAAAAACTTCTTTCTCACAAAAAAAAATAGTATAAAAAACTTTTCGAGAACTCAAGACAAAGTGGGTATTTTTTGACAATTGAAAAGCCAAGTTTTCAAAAACAATTTTTTAAAATGATTTTGATAACTTTGCGAAAGTTCAAGAAGCTATTATCAAAATCAAAAAGCGAAATGATTTCTTGCGGCATGTTAGAGGTAAGGCTGTCAACAACTTTTTTTAGAATTAAACAATGAAAAATTAGCAAACGAAGTTTTTCTCAGACAAACTGGACAGGTTCTAGATTGCCTTACCATGGGAAGCTCCTTCTCCTGATAGATGATATCATATCGATGGGCGCTTTTATGCGGCTGAGCTATTGGAAGTTGCAGCACCAAGAAGACAGAGCGCTGCGATCTTTTACGCTGCAACTGCACAAGTTATGCCTTGAAGGTGATCTGCGACCGAGTTCCATTTTTACTCACTTGAATCTGCAACACCTACATCCTAATTCTCTATCTCTCTTTCTCTCAGGAGGCATTTAGCCATCATAATACTGAAAGGCAGTTTTAGTTCCTTCCCCGACAGACCGCCTTTTTTAGAAAGGAGACTTGATGGTTGAGAGATCCTGTCGTACTAGTCTCTAAAATGTATTATAAAATACATGTTTTCTCTCGTTTTGCCTCTCTCTCTCTTGCTTAATCTTCGGTTCTTTTCTATTATTATAGCTCGAGCCATTCTTCAAAGGTGAAGGTCGCTCAGCTGCGCACACAGAGAATATTGTTCCAATAGAGACGGCCAACCTCATTCTTGAGTTTCTCCATCGAGGACACAGTGAAACGCGTGAGAAACATTGAGTCAGCCTCCAATCTCTCGCGGCTACTTTCGTATTCACTGCAACATAACAGCTATGCACTTTAACGCCATGAGTTATAGCTCTAGAACATTCTTCAAAGACCTATGTTCGATAGACATTAACGATTGATCCGAGAATTTATTTTTGTGATCCGAGAAACAAATCTTTTTTTAAGAGAGAGAGAGAGAGAGAGAGAGAGAGAGAGAGAGAGAGAGAGAGAGAGAGAGAGAGAGAGAGAGAGAGAGAGAGAGAGAGAGAGAGAGAGAGAAATAATGAGAGTGAAACCGAGAGAGAGAGAGAGAATGAGAACAAATACTTGAGCTGTTAACCAGACGAGGTTCATATATTAGTTAACAATCATCAAGAAATATAAGGCAAGAGAAGGAACCGAATGAGTAGGTCGATGTCTTCGGAGGCTTCTTCCGAGCGGAACTGCCACGGCTCGCAGGGAGGCCGGCGCGGATTTGGGTCATCCGCTAGCTTAAGCTGAAAACATTCACACGTTTTCATATTGACGATACAAAACTCATCGAGCAAAAAAACTTTTCGAAAAAAAGTTCTGTTCAAGATTGGTTCAGTCGAGAACAATTTTATGAAGTTACCATTATGATTGATAAAGGAGCGAAAAACTAAACACATAGAGTGCCCACAACAAAAACTTTTATATATAATAACTTTGTCACCTAACTTTTTCAAGCTCAGCTTTTGATATTGAAAGCTTTTTTGAGGATTGAAATTTGACCATAAGTTTTTTTTTAGATCATTGAGTTTCACTTACAAAAAGGGGTAAAACAATCGATTCCTACCGTCTTTGACACAACCTCTGTTATGAACTTCTGCGGTTCTTCATTCGCATTTCAAGAGCAGAAACTTGCGTAAGTGCCCATTTTCTATTGATAAAACTACCTACCTTCTATTGCAACACGCTGGTCTCTTTTCGAGCTAATTCACGCTCTCGACGGGGCGCATCATAGAACTAATGAAAGAAGGTGATAATTATACCTGCAGATCAACCACTCCGTTCCTCATAACTCCGTTTGGGCAGAAGAGGTTCATTGTGGACTCAGCAATGAGTCGGCAGCCTTTCTTATCTGCAACTCTCTCCATTCTTTTTCTTACATCGAATCGATGACTCTTCTATCTAATGACTTCGCAAATTCTTGAGTCAGCCGACTGAAAAAAGCTACAATCATTGACTTCATAAAAAATATATGTTCTATGTTGTCTACATGAATGAAACCTAAATAAAATCTTCAAAAAAGAGAAACAAGTAATCCACGTTGAAAAAATTGTGTTTTAGAGGGCAATATCTGTAACTCTCCATAGGTCACAAGCCATGTTTAAAATCTGAAAATAATTCCCACTTTTTGACCGAAGGACGATTTAAAATAAGGAAAAGCGAGTTATAGGATGATGACATGAAAAGGAGAAAGATTGAGCAATCAGAGGTCCAAACTGTGATAGCTCGTTCGCTTCTTATCATTATAGCCCCCCCCCCCCTCTCTCAGAGCGGTCGCTTTTTCTGCGCTCCGAGTACCCTTCCAATTACTTCTCTCCTAGCCCTGTTATTATTCCTTACATTTCTTGAAGCCTCCAAAAAACTGTTCTGCAAAACTTGACTGACTGCTTCTCATAACTGAAGGATTTCCCTTGCACACGTCTTTTCCCATCAGAGAAGGGAAATCGCTGAAGCTTCTGGAAGGGACGGAGCCTGGCCACTCCAATTCGTCGCCGAATTCATCTAGCACCCGCTCTTTCTCGATTTCGCTTTCCTGCAAACAATGCGAGGGAACATTTATTCCGATTTTAATGACCAGGAGGAAACAAATTCACTTCGCCAACCCCTGAACTGTCTTTATTTACTCGCTTGACTTGTCTTAACTTTCTCTCTTTTCACTTAATCTTCATCTTTCTTCCCTCTCCACACTTCAACCCTTCACTCGCCTAGTGATTTAATTGTTTTAGATAAACTTACCAAATATGATAACAACAACTGAAGGTTACAAAGGAATCACTACGGGCCTATGATTTGGAGACCAGGCGGAACGACAGGCGTCGAGTGAGGAGAAGAGAGGAATCACTACGGGCCTATGATTTGGAGACCAGGCGGAACGACAGGCGTCGAGTGAGGAGAAGAGAGGAATCACTACGGGCCTTTGATTTGTAGACCAGGCGGAACGACAGGCGTCGAGTGAGGAGAAGAGAGGAATCATTACGGGCCTTTGATTTGTAGACCAGGCGGAACGACAGGCGTCGAGTGAGGAGAAGAGAGGAATCACTACGGGCCTATGATTTGGAGACCAGTCGGAACGACAGGCGTCGAGTGAGGAGAAGAGAGGAATCACTACGGGCCTATGATTTGGAGACCAGGCGGAACGACAGGCGTCGAGTGAGGAGAAGAGAGGAATCACTACGGGCCTTTGATTTGTAGACCAGGCGGAACGACAGGCGTCGAGTGAGGAGAAGAGAGGAATCACTACGGGCCTATGATTTGGAGACCAGGCGGAACGACAGGCGTCGAGTGAGGAGAAGAGAGGAATC
>OZ057407.1:21232307-21356411 GCA_964056735.1 Allodiplogaster pararmata | reverse complement strand
GTTTCATATCACGTAAATCTTTGTCGATATATGCATTCGAGTCCTCATATAATCTCCGAGGATAAGATAGTCTTCTTGATGTAATAATCGATTCCAGTAGGGTATGTGATCGGATGGTCAGCTGCTTCCAGAAGGAATCTACCAGCAATTCAGGGGTTAAAGAGAGACAAAACGATACATTCAAGACTAAAAAGAGACGATTTGACGGCAAAAAGAGGAAAAGTGAGCGAGAATGAGAGTTCTGGGTGGGGATGGGATTTCAACGGGATTTTGTGATTTCCTGGCGACCTTTGCAAGAACCCCAACAGTTTTTATAGGACCGTAACATGTTCGAATGATTCTAGCTGATATCTAAAAGAAAAGGGCACCTGTGTACGAATATTGTTGGTTAGCTCTTCAATGTGTTCGCGGATGAATGGATCCGCCAGCAAGGTTTCCTGAATCACCCAGCTTTTTAACTTGCATAAATTTATCCGGGCTGGGTAAAAACTCCCGTGAAAGAAACTTGTAGATCAAAGTGACCAATAGTGACAGTACAACACCACCGAAAGACAAATTACGATAGGTGCTGTGTAAAAAAAGAAAGCAATATAATCGAAAAATTTCTGATGTACAGTACCGCCCGAAATGTAATCATATATAGATTATTGAACATTAATTTTTTTCAAAGATAACATTCAGAGCTCAAATTTTCACAGAAGTTTTTTTGGGCATTTGTACCGTACCGGACAACTTTTGGAGAAATTTATTGATTATCTCCAGGAGATACATCGAAATTGGTATACCTTCTATTTTTCAGTTTTTTTCTCCATGATTTTTTTGTTGTTTTTTGAACTTAGTTCATACGATTTCTGTTTCAAGTCATTCTTCGAACTTTTGGACATCGAAATACAAGTAAAATCATGCAAGAAGCTGTTTTTTCTCCATGATTTTTATTATAATTTGTTGTTTGTTTTGCGAACTTAATTCATACAACTTTTGTTTCAAGTCATGGTTCGAACTTTTGGACATCGGAATACAAGTAAAAGAATCTGAAAATTCGAGCTGCATTCGTTTTTTTAAAAAAAGTTATGTTCAATAATCTATATATGATAACATTTCGGGCGGTACTGTATAGGTTTCTATAGACTTCTTCGGGATCGCGGGTAACAGGAACCCGTTGCATTAAACAAACTTGGAAAACAAGTTTAACTTTCTCTAAAACAATTTTACATGCGAAATATCATGATAAGATGTTTCTCTGCAAGCGCTTCATCACAAGGAACCTTGTTGTCGTTGAGGATTCAGCTCAAACTCCTCCACGTCGTTCTTCTGATACGCAGCCACCATATTCGTCATCGCCACAACTTCTGGCTCATTCTGTAGGAAAACTTTCTCTTCACCAGACATATCATTCACTCACCGAATTTCTTTTTTTTCACTGAATTTCCATTTTCTTTCTTTGGTTGTCTATGCCAGACAGCAAGTATTGGATGGTTAACTCAAATTCCCTTCCATTAATAAAATCTAAGTTAAAATTTGTTTTCGTAAGGTTTCACACGAGAATGGAGGGTTGATGACCGGATCTGAACAGAAAACAGAAAAGGAGAAATAATGCTCACAAAATGACACATTATGAATATTAATAGAGCGTACCTTGAAGGGTTTGGCCTCTTGACTGTCGAAGGGGTTGATGTCACTTTTGGTGAGCATGTTGGCCAGTACCAAGTAGTTCAGACACACCGATCGACGCGTACTACCGCTCTCGTCGTAGTTCTCAATACAATCTACGCTCATTTCGCGATCCGCTTTATAGAAATGCATGCGGCTCAAACGTAAGACCCTCAAGAGTCCGTGTCTCACCGGTAGATCTTTGTGCCCTCTGCTGTATTAGTTACCAATTATTGCTGCTCTATCATACAGGGTCTACTAATGAACTTGTAAGAAACTATAAAAAAAATAGTGGTTTTAAAGAATACCTTGAAAGCCTCGAAGAAGTCCGTGTGAGCTCTCTCGAAATTTCCCTCGCGGAGATGCATTTTCCCGCCGCATTCTGAACTCATTTGAATCAAAATGTTGCACATCACACCCTGCACCTCGTTTTCAATTGTATTAAAATATACAAAGAACTACTGTGTATGTATTAAATCATTGTCTCCTACTGAACTATCTGTTGTATCTTCAGAATGTGCCAAGGAATAATTCAAATGAATACATGACTGGAAAGCTAAGCTGGGAAGGACAAACCTCTGATAACTCCCATGATGACCGGATGTGGAATGGCACTCTTGACATGAATTGCTTGCTCGTAAAGAGCCTTTAGAGCCTGAAGGCAGTTTTCCTTGCACATCTAATTTCTTCTGCTCACCCTCCCCTGCCACTTTATTTCTGCTCACCCTCCCCTGCCACTTTATTACTTCTGCTCACCCTCCCCCTGCCACTTTATTTCATCTGCTCACCCTCCCCTGCCACTTTATTTCTTCTGCTCACCCTCCCCTGCCACTTTATTTCTTCTGCTCACCCTCCCCTGCCACTTTATTTCTTCTGCTCACCCTCCCCTGCCACTTTATTTCTTCTGCTCACCCTCCCCTGCCACTTTATTACTTCTGCTCACCCTCCCCTGCCACTTTATTTCATCTGCACACCCTCCCCTGCCACTTTATTACTTCTGCTCACCCTCCCCTGCCACTTTATTTCATCTGCTCACCCTCCCCTGCCACTTTATTTCTTCTGCTCACCCTCCCCTGCCACTTTATTTCTTCTGCTCACCCTCCCCTGCCACTTTATTTCTTCTGCTCACCCTCCCCTGCCACTTTATTTCTTCTGCTCACCCTCCCCTGCCACTTTATTTCTTCTGCTCACCCTCCCCTGCCACTTTATTTCTTCTGCTCACCCTCCCCTGCCACTTTATTTCTTCTGCTCACCCTCCCCTGCCACTTTATTACTTCTGCTCACCCTCCCCTGCCACTTTATTTCATCTGCACACCCTCACCTGCCACTTTATTACTTCTGCTCACCCTCCCCTGCCACTTTATTTCATCTGCTCACCCTCCCCTGCCACTTTATTTCTTCTGCTCACCCTCCCCTGCCACTTTATTTCTTCTGTTCACCCTCCCCTGCCACTTTATTTCTTCTGCTCACCCTCCCCTGCAACTTTATTTCTTCTGCTCACCCTCCCCTGCCACTTTATTTCTTCTGCTCACCCTCCCCTGCCACTTTATTTCTTGCTCACCCTCCCCTGCCACTTTATTTCTTCTGCTCACCCTCCCCTGCCACTTTATTTCTTCTGCTCACCCTCCCCTGCCACTTTATTTCTTCTGCTCACCCTCCCCTGCCACTTTATTTCTTCTGCTCACCCTCCCCTGCCACTTTATTTCTTGCTCACCCTCCCCTGCCACTTTATTTCTTCTGCTCACCCTCCCCTGCCACTTTATTTCTTCTGCTCACCCTCCCCTGCCACTTTATTTCTTCTGCTCACCCTCCCCTGCCACTTTATTTCTTCTGCTCACCCTCCCCTGCCACTTTATTTCTTCTGCTCACCCTCCCCTGCCACTTTATTTCTTCTGCTCACCCTCCCCTGCCACTTTATTTCTTCTGCTCACCCTTTCCTGCCACTTTATTACTTCTGCTCACCCTCCCCTGCCACTTTATTTCTTCTGCTCACCCTCCCCTGCCACTTTATTTCTTCTGCTCACCCTCCCCTGCCACTTTATTTCTTCTGCTCACCCTCCCCTGCCACTTTATTTCTTCTGCTCACCCTCCCCTGCCACTTTATTTCTTCTGCTCACCCTCCCCTGCCACTTTATTTCTTCTGCTCACCCTCCCCTGCCACTTTATTTCTTCTGCTCACCCTCCCCTGCCACTTTATTACTTCTGCTCACCCTCCCCTGCCACTTTATTTCATCTGCACACCCTCCCCTGCCACTTTATTACTTCTGCTCACCCTCCCCTGCCACTTTATTTCATCTGCTCACCCTCCCCTGCCACTTTATTACTTCTGCTCACCCTCCCCTGCCACTTTATTTCATCTGCTCACCCTCCCCTGCCACTTTATTTCTTCTGCTCACCCTCCCCTGCCACTTTATTTCTTCTGCTCACCCTCCCCTGCCACTTTATTTCTTCTGCTCACCCTCCCCTGCCACTTTATTTCTTCTGCTCACCCTCCCCTGCCACTTTATTTCTTCTGCTCACCCTCCCCTGCCACTTTATTTCTTCTGCTCACCCTCCCCTGCCACTTTATTTCTTCTGCTCACCCTTTCCTGCCACTTTATTACTTCTGCTCACCCTCCCCTGCCACTTTATTTCATCTGCACACCCTCCCCTGCCACTTTATTACTTCTGCTCACCCTCCCCTGCCACTTTATTTCATCTGTTCACCCTCCCCTGCCACTTTATTTCTTCTGCTCACCCTCCCCTGCCACTTTATTTCTTCTGCTCACCCTCCCCTGCCACTTTATTTCTTCTGCTCACCCTCCCCTGCCACTTTATTTCTTCTGCTCACCCTCCCCTGCCACTTTATTTCTTCTGCTCACCCTCCCCTGCCACTTTCTTTCTTCTGCTCACCCTCCCCTGCCACTTTATTTCTTCTGCTCACCCTCCCCTGCCACTTTATTTCTTCTGCTCACCCTCCCCTGCCACTTTATTTCTTCTGCTCACCCTCCCCTGCCACTTTATTTCTTCTGCTCACCCTTTCCTGCCACTTTATTACTTCTGCTCACCCTCCCCTGCCACTTTATTTCATCTGCACACCCTCCCCTGCCACTTTATTACTTCTGCTCACCCTCCCCTGCCACTTTATTTCATCTGTTCACCCTCCCCTGCCACTTTATTTCTTCTGCTCACCCTCCCCTGCCACTTTATTTCTTCTGCTCACCCTCCCCTGCCACTTTATTTCTTCTGCTCACCCTCCCCTGCCACTTTATTTCTTCTGCTCACCCTCCCCTGCCACTTTATTTCTTCTGCTCACCCTCCCCTGCCACTTTCTTTCTTCTGCTCACCCTCCCCTGCCACTTTATTTCTTCTGCTCACCCTTTCCTGCCACTTTATTACTTCTGCTCACCCTCCCCTGCCACTTTATTACTTCTGCTCACCCTCCCCTGCCACTTTATTTCTTCTGCTCACCCTCCCCTGCCACTTTATTTCTTCTGCTCACCCTCCCCTGCCACTTTATTTCTTCTGCTCACCCTCCCCTGCCACTTTATTTCTTCTGCTCACCCTCCCCTGCCACTTTATTTCTTCTGCTCACCCTCCCCTGCCACTTTATTTCTTCTGCTCACCCTTTCCTGCCACTTTATTACTTCTGCTCACCCTCCCCTGCCACTTTATTTCATCTGCACACCCTCCCCTGCCACTTTATTACTTCTGCTCACCCTCCCCTGCCACTTTATTTCATCTGTTCACCCTCCCCTGCCACTTTATTTCTTCTGCTCACCCTCCCCTGCCACTTTATTTCTTCTGCTCACCCTCCCCTGCCACTTTATTTCTTCTGCTCACCCTCCCCTGCCACTTTATTACTTCTGCTCACCCTCCCCTGCCACTTTATTTCATCTGCACACCCTCCCCTGCCACTTTATTACTTCTGCTCACCCTCCCCTGCCACTTTATTTCATCTGCTCACCCTCCCCTGCCACTTTATTACTTCTGCTCACCCTCCCCTGCCACTTTATTTCTTCTGCTCACCCTCCCCTGCCACTTTATTTCTTCTGCTCACCCTCCCCTGCCACTTTATTTCTTCTGCTCACCCTCCCCTGCCACTTTATTACTTCTGCTCACCCTCCCCTGCCACTTTATTTCATCTGCACACCCTCCCCTGCCACTTTATTACTTCTGCTCACCCTCCCCTGCCACTTTATTTCATCTGCTCACCCTTTCCTGCCACTTTATTACTTCTGCTCACCCTCCCCTGCCACTTTATTTCTTCTGCTCACCCTCCCCTGCCACTTTATTTCTTCTGCTCACCCTCCCCTGCCACTTTATTTCTTCTGCTCACCCTCCCCTGCCACTTTATTTCTTCTGCTCACCCTCCCCTGCCACTTTATTTCTTCTGCTCACCCTCCCCTGCCACTTTATTACTTCTGCTCACCCTCCCCTGCCACTTTATTTCATCTGCACACCCTCCCCTGCCACTTTATTTCATCTGCACACCCTCCCCTGCCACTTTATTACTTCTGCTCACCCTCCCCTGCCACTTTATTTCATCTGCTCACCCTCCCCTGCCACTTTATTTCTTCTGCTCACCCTCCCCTGCCACTTTATTTCTTCTGCTCACCCTCCCCTGCCACTTTATTACTTCTGCTCACCCTCCCCTGCCACTTTATTTCATCTGCACACCCTCCCCTGCCACTTTATTACTTCTGCTCACCCTCCCCTGCCACTTTATTTCATCTGCTCACCCTCCCCTGCCACTTTATTTCTTCTGCTCACCCTCCCCTGCCACTTTATTTCTTCTGCTCACCCTCCCCTGCCACTTTATTTCTTCTGCTCACCCTCCCCTGCCACTTTATTTCTTCTGCTCACCCTCCCCTGCCACTTTATTTCTTCTGCTCACCCTCCCCTGCCACTTTATTTCTTCTGCTCACCCTCCCCTGCCACTTTATTTCTTCTGCTCACCCTCCCCTGCCACTTTATTTCTTCTGCTCACCCTCCCCTGCCACTTTATTTCTTCTGCTCACCCTCCCCTGCCACTTTATTTCTTCTGCTCACCCTCCCCTGCCACTTTATTTCTTCTGCTCACCCTCCCCTGCCACTTTCTTTCTTCTGCTCACCCTCCCCTGCCACTTTATTTCTTCTGCTCACCCTCCCCTGCCACTTTATTTCTTCTGCTCACCCTCCCCTGCCACTTTATTTCTTCTGCTCACCCTCCCCTGCCACTTTATTTCTTCTGCTCACCCTACCCTGCCACTTTATTTCTTCTGCTCACCCTCCCCTGCCACTTTATTTCTTCTGCTCACCCTCCCCTGCCACTTTATTTCTTCTGCTCACCCTTTCCTGCCACTTTATTACTTCTGCTCACCCTCCCCTGCCACTTTATTTCATCTGCACACCCTCCCCTGCCACTTTATTACTTCTGCTCACCCTCCCCTGCCACTTTATTTCATCTGTTCACCCTCCCCTGCCACTTTATTTCTTCTGCTCACCCTCCCCTGCCACTTTATTTCTTCTGCTCACCCTCCCCTGCCACTTTATTTCTTCTGCTCACCCTCCCCTGCCACTTTATTTCTTCTGCTCACCCTCCCCTGCCACTTTATTTCTTCTGCTCACCCTCCCCTGCCACTTTATTACTTCTGCTCACCCTCCCCTGCCACTTTATTACTTCTGCTCACCCTCCCCTGCCACTTTATTTCTTCTGCTCACCCTTTCCTGCCACTTTATTACTTCTGCTCACCCTCCCCTGCCACTTTATTTCATCTGCACACCCTCCCCTGCCACTTTATTACTTCTGCTCACCCTCCCCTGCCACTTTATTTCTTCTGCTCACCCTCCCCTGCCACTTTATTTCTTCTGCTCACCCTCCCCTGCCACTTTATTTCTTCTGCTCACCCTCCCCTGCCACTTTATTTCTTCTGCTCACCCTCCCCTGCCACTTTATTTCTTCTGCTCACCCTCCCCTGCCACTTTATTTCTTCTGCTCACCCTCCCCTGCCACTTTATTTCTTCTGCTCACCCTCCCCTGCCACTTTATTTCTTCTGCTCACCCTCCCCTGCCACTTTATTTCTTCTGCTCACCCTCCCCTGCCACTTTATTTCTTCTGCTCACCCTCCCCTGCCACTTTATTACTTCTGCTCACCCTCCCCTGCCACTTTATTTCATCTGCACACCCTCCCCTGCCACTTTATTTCATCTGCACACCCTCCCCTGCCACTTTATTACTTCTGCTCACCCTCCCCTGCCACTTTATTTCATCTGCTCACCCTCCCCTGCCACTTTATTTCTTCTGCTCACCCTCCCCTGCCACTTTATTTCTTCTGCTCACCCTCCCCTGCCACTTTATTACTTCTGCTCACCCTCCCCTGCCACTTTATTTCATCTGCACACCCTCCCCTGCCACTTTATTACTTCTGCTCACCCTCCCCTGCCACTTTATTTCATCTGCTCACCCTCCCCTGCCACTTTATTTCTTCTGCTCACCCTCCCCTGCCACTTTATTTCTTCTGCTCACCCTCCCCTGCCACTTTATTTCTTCTGCTCACCCTCCCCTGCCACTTTATTTCTTCTGCTCACCCTCCCCTGCCACTTTATTTCTTCTGCTCACCCTCCCCTGCCACTTTATTTCTTCTGCTCACCCTCCCCTGCCACTTTATTTCTTCTGCTCACCCTCCCCTGCCACTTTATTTCTTCTGCTCACCCTCCCCTGCCACTTTATTTCTTCTGCTCACCCTCCCCTGCCACTTTATTTCTTCTGCTCACCCTCCCCTGCCACTTTATTTCTTCTGCTCACCCTCCCCTGCCACTTTCTTTCTTCTGCTCACCCTCCCCTGCCACTTTATTTCTTCTGCTCACCCTCCCCTGCCACTTTATTTCTTCTGCTCACCCTCCCCTGCCACTTTATTTCTTCTGCTCACCCTCCCCTGCCACTTTATTTCTTCTGCTCACCCTACCCTGCCACTTTATTTCTTCTGCTCACCCTCCCCTGCCACTTTATTTCTTCTGCTCACCCTCCCCTGCCACTTTATTTCTTCTGCTCACCCTTTCCTGCCACTTTATTACTTCTGCTCACCCTCCCCTGCCACTTTATTTCATCTGCACACCCTCCCCTGCCACTTTATTACTTCTGCTCACCCTCCCCTGCCACTTTATTTCATCTGTTCACCCTCCCCTGCCACTTTATTTCTTCTGCTCACCCTCCCCTGCCACTTTATTTCTTCTGCTCACCCTCCCCTGCCACTTTATTTCTTCTGCTCACCCTCCCCTGCCACTTTATTTCTTCTGCTCACCCTCCCCTGCCACTTTATTTCTTCTGCTCACCCTCCCCTGCCACTTTATTACTTCTGCTCACCCTCCCCTGCCACTTTATTACTTCTGCTCACCCTCCCCTGCCACTTTATTTCTTCTGCTCACCCTTTCCTGCCACTTTATTACTTCTGCTCACCCTCCCCTGCCACTTTATTTCATCTGCACACCCTCCCCTGCCACTTTATTACTTCTGCTCACCCTCCCCTGCCACTTTATTTCTTCTGCTCACCCTCCCCTGCCACTTTATTTCTTCTGCTCACCCTCCCCTGCCACTTTATTTCTTCTGCTCACCCTCCCCTGCCACTTTATTTCTTCTGCTCACCCTCCCCTGCCACTTTATTTCTTCTGCTCACCCTCCCCTGCCACTTTATTTCTTCTGCTCACCCTCCCCTGCCACTTTATTTCTTCTGCTCACCCTCCCCTGCCACTTTATTACTTCTGCTCACCCTCCCCCACTTTATTTCATCTGCTCACCCTCCCCTGCCACTTTATTTCTTCTGCTCACCCTCCCCTGCCACTTTATTTCTTCTGCTCACCCTCCTTTGCCACTTTATTTCTTCTGCTCACCCTTTCCTGCCACTTTATTACTTCTGCTCACCCTCCCCTGCCACTTTATTTCTTCTGCTCACCCTCCCCTGCCACTTTATTTCTTCTGCTCACCCTCCCCTGCCACTTTATTTCTTCTGCTCACCCTCCCCTGCCACTTTATTTCTTCTGCTCACCCTCCCCTGCCACTTTATTTCTTCTGCTCACCCTCCCCTGCCACTTTATTTCTTCTGCTCACCCTCCCCTGCCACTTTATTTCTTCTGCTCACCCTCCCCTGCCACTTTATTACTTCTGCTCACCCTCCCCTGCCACTTTATTTCATCTGCACACCCTCCCCTGCCACTTTATTACTTCTGCTCACCCTCCCCTGCCACTTTATTTCATCTGCTCACCCTCCCCTGCCCATGAGCTCTCCCTTCTATAAATCAAATACGTTGGAATTAATATTATTCTTATGAATACGGGTAAACTTGCCCAAAAGTAATCAATAATTTCATCTTATGAACTGAGAAAATTATTCAGAATTAAAGGCAAAAACAAGCGTATCCTAACTATTGTTCGATGGACGTTGGTAGAAATTAATCGGTCTAGATTATTACCTTAGATTTTTTTTCCATATGATTTTCCTGGAGTGAGCTGTTCAACAAAGCACCTCGCCCTCCCCTCCAACTCACTTTATTGTTCTTCATCTCAGTGTACATCTGTATTTCGAGAGCGTAAATCTCAAGCAGCTGAGTTCCTTTTTTCTGATCCGCGTCACCCGTGTCAGTCTGCAACACACTCAAAATGTCAGCGAGACTACTTGCTTCTCTACAACACTCCTTCACCTAGATACTGTAGTTACCGTACCACCGTTTGAATTCGGCATAAGTCCATGTTATAACGGAGGGATTCTAGCGAGAAAAGAGCTGCTAAAACTCCTCAAACTATGGATACCCTTTTCTTTATCAGCGCAAATTCTCTCGGCGAAGAGGAACAATGTGAAAAAAGTAAGAATTAGATGTGCACATTGACTAATAATCCTTTCAAAGAAGAACCTTGCACGAAGCCCTGAGTTGTTTGATAATTTTCTCGAGTTTGCCGAGGTCTCTCATGTCGAAGTAGAGTTTACCAAGCTTGCAATTTGTCTTGAACCAGAGCCGCTCGTTCTTTGCATCCTGAATCAAGCTCTTTTATGATCGATAAATTAAGATTCTTGAAGAGAAAAACACTTTTCCACCATCAGTGAGACGATTCGGGCAGGAGAATACACCAGGTCATAAAATGTATTCTTTGCTCGCATGCCCTCTACCTTTTTGTATTTTCAAAATCTCTCATTTCTATTTGAGTACTGACCCTCCTCTCCTTCATCTTTCTTGCGCCTACCGCCTCACGGCAAAATACACATTTCCCGAGAAGCGGTACAATCCTATTCTGGTAGAAGAAGTGACTGGCTGCTCGATCACTCCTGGTATGTGTAGAAGCAGCGTGAGAGAATACAATAATTTTGTAAACCCTTTTGGTTCGGGTGGATCTTTCTGGGGTGATTGTCAAACTCATGAATCTTTCCGGGGTGATTGTCAAACTCATGAATCTTTCCGGGGTGATTGTCAAACTCATGAATCTTTCCGGGTGATTGTCAAACTCATGAATTTTCGCACAACAGTCGCGCCCGCTGTCATTATGCCACACCCGGAAAGATAAAATCATCCTCTATTCATTGATCCCATAATTATAGGTTCCTATCATTATAGATAACCATCACTGTTAGAAATGAAAAATACTCTTTTTTTCAGAGGATTCTTAAATAATGAAAAATTATCCTTACTCTGCCCTGTAACTTTAGCTCGTTTATCATTATTCTGGACTCGTTTGTCATTATTCTGGACTCGTTTCTCATTATTCTGGACTAGTTTCTCATTATTCTGGACTCGTTTCTCATTATTCTAAACTCCTTTCTTATTATTATGGACTCGTTTCGCATTATTCTGGACTCGTTCGTTTCTCATTATTCTGGACTCGTTTCTCACTATTCTGGACTCGTTTCTCATTATTCTGGACTTAGTTCTCATTATTCTGGACTTAGTTCTGACAATTCTGGAATCGTTTCTCACTATTCTGGATTCGTTTCTCATTATTCTGGACTCGTTTCTCACTATTCTGGACTCCCCTCCTCGAAGAGTGGTTGTTTTTCTGTGATCCTTCTTGAGCTATGACTCTCATGCCGTTGCGAAATCTCGAATGACCAAGGCTCTAATAAGATGTGGATGTTAAAAGAAGAACTCACTTTGAGAGCATCCAGTGTTGTCTCATAGAACTGCTGCAGCAAATCTATCCGCTTGCTCGTGCTGATGTACTCCAAAATGGAGTTGATCGACTTCTCCGATGTGTTCTTTGTCACCTCAATGTATCTCATTGTATTTATAATAACAACATTAAAATCTCAATTTCTACAAAAATAACATTAAATATAACAAAAAATAGTTGATAAGCATCAAAAAACCAAAAAAATCACTCACTGCAGTCTTGATGTAACCGAGCAGTTGCGTGTAGCGATGAAGCATCTCTGAGAACGCACCCTAAACTTCCCGTAATGTGTTTGCCAAGATTTTGAAATATTCACCTACTGCTGATAATTGTTTGTTTATAATTGTTTATGTTGATTTTTTTGTTTTTTTCAAGATAAAGTTTTTTTAAATGTAAGTATATTTGTAGAGACACTTTTAGACATCGAAAACAAAAAAAAAACTAAAAAAATTTATAAAGATTGAATTTCTTTCAAGTTTTATTATAAAAAGCTCTTGATGAGAGCCTTCTGAACAAAAAATATAAAACAACTATCAAATCGGTTCATTTCGAGGAGATTTATGCTTGCCCGAATAAACTGCAGAATAGCAAAAATTTAAATAAAGAACACAAAATTTTGAACACGATAATTTCAGAAACTCTTTTCAAAATACGCTTTTAAAAAATTGCAGGAAGAAAAGTTTATTTAAGGGAATTTGAAGAATGAACCAACCATTTTGAAAGAAATTTTGACCATCTGCTTCAATGCTCTGAATCCCCACTCTCCTTTTTCCGTCTCCATCTCCACAACCTGCAAAAGGTTCAGTAAGGGCTAACCTTGCGATCCATCGTCAATACGTTAATCAGCGAGATCGAAGAAAGAAAAACGTCTTTTCATAAACTCAAAAAAGCGTTCCGTTTCAACTTTCTTGGTTTAGTTACATATCCCAATCTTTCAGTTACTCTTTCGTTTCAATCTCATAGAGGGCAGATTACTTAATTGAACCTCTGAGTAATAATTTTCCTCGCGCTTGTTCCCGCCTCGCGGAAGGGTACGCGCGGAAAAAACCTATCCTGGTAGAACGAGTGGCTGCCCGCTAGATCACTGATAGTGCGAATAGCAGCAGTGGGGAGAGTCAGATCCGCACTACCAACATTTTTTAACCCCCTTGGTTTGGGTCAGGCTTGCTCGAGAAAAAAAAGTCGAAAAACGAAAAAAAACAAGGAAAAAAGTCGAAAAAAATAACAAAAAAAGGCAACAAAAAAAGTCGAAAAAACGGGGAAAATTTTTGAGCAAAAAAAGTCGGAAAAAACTTTTTTCGAATTTTTCGACTTTGTTTTTTCGACTAAATCGAAAAACTTTTTTTCGAAAAATAAAGAAAAACCGGAAAAACCAAAAACGAAAAATGTGCAACCCTGGTTTGGATGGACTTGTCCGGGGTGGGAGTCGAACTTTGGACTCTTCGCACAATAGTCGAACACAATATCATTATGCCACGCCCAGAATAATTGAACCTCTAAGTATCCTTATATTAGCCATGAATTCAGTGAATGTGAGCTGTCTTTTGAATGTGAGCTGGCTTGTGAAAATTTTCTACGACTGTTTCTAAAAGTTTTGATTGAGAAGAAACAATCATCCTAAAAAGATTGTCCGGGCGACTATTTCGCAAAGGGTTCTAAATTTGACCCAGGGGTAAAATAGTCATGTAAGACCTTTTGTCGGCGAGCCTCTGTTTTTTCAAATCATAAGGGGGAACCTTATGTAAAACAATTTTTTTCGCGGGTTTTTGTTTTTTTATAATATAAGGGGGGACCCTTAAATGAAAATTTTCCGCTTTTCGCGGGCCTCTTCAACTGTTTCTCGCCTAATAAAAAACCCCTGGTTTGACCCCTTTCTGATCTACCTAAAACCGAAACTTTGGTAGTACTGGTCCGATTTTTATTCTACATACACTAGCAGTGAGATAGCGCATTCACTGCTTCTACTAGGAGACCTTTTACCGCATCTCAGGGAGTCGCGTATTTTGCTATTAGGCGGGTACTAGCGCGAGGAAAATTTATCCCTATTTAACGGCTTCAAGACCTAGAAGATCAAAATCCGTCCCACTCATTCTTATGATTGTAGATGAGACTTGAATGTTCAGCTGCTGCACGATCAATCCGAACGGTGCATTAAAAAAATCAAGAGTTCGAGCCAGGCGTAAAATGAGACCGGTCTAAGGCATGTTTGTACGCGCCGAGCGAGTGGAAAAAGGAATGGGGAAAGACAAAAAGAGTGAAAAGAGTAGTAGAGAAAAAGTCAAACAGAACGGAAGGAGAAGATAAAGTAGATCATTCTCGGCGCGAACTTGTATGCGCCAACATAGGTGGTCCGGTAACCATTCAACTCCTGGTTCGAGCAGCCGTAACTAATCAATAGAAGTCGAAAAACTGCACAAAAAAACTCAACCGGGCGGTATCGAACCTATCCATCTCTCATATCTTCAAAAACATAGAAGCGGGACCTTTTCGAAAGCAGTGAGAGCGTCGTTCAACTTCCCCTCACATTTCATCGCCTTCGCGGAGTAGTACTGATTCTCCAGGTTCACGTCGGGTTCACTTCCGGAATCATCCGAATACTCCTATAAAAACCGATGAATAAAATACTGACTCTTCTTCCATTTCAGAGGGAGGGGGGTTTCGAACTGAATAAGCTGTCTTCTGAAACACTTCCTCTGAAACCAAGAAGCGAAAGAAATTAGCTTGACAATACTGCATAGGTCACCTAAATTTATCAGAAAAATTTTCGCGGGCGGGGGGCCGGGCGGGGTTTTGTGTATCAATTTATTTCTTATTGTATTTTCTTAGATTTACATTCAAGTAATGAAGAATTCTGAAATTCCCAGCAGAGTTTTATTGTAATTGATTTCTCAATTGAGTTTTTGACCGTAACTTCTTCAACTTAAATAAAATGGTAAATGGACTGCTACATACTTTATCAAACACCACAAACACCATAATAAAACATAAGGAAATAAATCTGCATCTGATAAAAGCTTATGAACGTGAGAAACAAAATTTCCTTCGTGAGCGGGGGGCCGGGAGGTTTTTTTTACCCCTTGATAACCTATGCAATACTGCGTCTCTGATTTATTCTTAGAGTGCTTTTCAGTGCGTGTATGCTTATATGTAATCGAAACATCTTAGTGAAAAGTATCAGCAAACATCGAAAAATATTATTCATTTTCGTATCCAATATATATATATATATATATATATATATATATATATATATATATATATATATATATATATATATATATATGTATATATATATAGAAGACAATAATGAACGTTCAGCATAAAAATGGTATTTCTTCTGAATGGTGGTGTTAGAGAGGTCTTTGTTTCTGAAAAAGGAAAAGGGGATAGTAAGAGAGTGGCGGGGTTTACCTAAGCAGAGAAGCGAGAACCCAAAATAGTAATAAAAGGGGCTCTTCATAAGCTAAAGGGTAAGTGGGTTAAGTAAAATATGGATCTTGAGAGAGCAGATGGTTCTACATTAGCTGGGGAGCCCTATACTGAGGAAAAAGGAGAAAGATATGCAGGGTGTTCCTTTCACCCGCACTGCGGGTGAAAAAAGTCTATGCGTTCTTTAAAAAGTCCGAAAAAAACATTCAAATCTATGCACTCGAAAGAAGAAATTTTCGATTTTTACCTAGGAAAATTCCTAATCTTCGAAGAGAAAAATTCGACACTCTTTGAAATTCTGGAAATCTATGCGCTCGAGAAAAAGTATGCGGTTGGTAAGAAACACCCTGAAGATATGAAGAAACCTTTTTATTATTATAAGTAACAGCAAATATCCTTATTATAAGGGAAAAACAGTCTTTGAAGCCTGCTTATTTGGTATGTTAAAAGCATGAATAAATAATTTACATGTATAAAACCATTCTCGAACAAATGTAAACTTGTTTTCAATAAAATTCGAATTCTTTTGAAAAGAGTGAGCTTAGTAACTCAAACCAAGCAAAATGTAGAAGCCCAGTGATATACTGCGAGTAGGGGGCCACGACAAAAGTGAAAAAATAAAAGTAACTTGCAAACGCTTCAAATTCAAAACATACTGGAAAAATACTTTTCTAAATCTAGTTTTCATGAACAAAAAGTGGAACAATTTTACTCAGGGGGGCGTGCTTCCCTTAGGGGGGGGGCTTTTCTTTTAAGTTTGTTTAAACAACTGTATGTATTTGATAAACCATTTTCTCCATTTTTGACAAATTTAAGTCATCGAATCGAAGAAATCCTAAGCCGTACGGCCTCGTTATCGTAAACTTTTTCCTAAGCTTGAGCGTTTTTAATGTGAAAATAAATTTTTAAAAGTTATTTTTAAACCCCCCCCCCCCTCCAAGTTAAAAAGAGACAATTTACACAATTATAACGGAGAACATGCGGTTAATAATGAAATTTAGCCATTTTGTACAAACTTTTGGCTTTTTGATGGAAAACTTATTGAAACAATCAAAACAATATTAAGCTTTATATTAATTGAGGTATTCAAAAACTAACAAATCCATAGTCCTCATCATCTTCCATGCAGTCGTCACTCATCTCTTTTTTCGTTACCTCAACGGGAGTCATTTTTCTTGACGTCTTGAGCAAAACTGAGAAGTTTTTTTAAGAATTACGCTCTTCAAAAAGTGTTCTCTAGGTTTCATAAGAGAACGAAAGAAAATTAAACAACATACAATTAAAAAGTTTGAACGATAAAAACACTGTACATGAGATCAAAAATGTTGTAACTCGTGATCAGAACCTCATCTACTCAAAAGTTTGTGAAAAAGGATGTAATTTGCACTACACACTCAATACATAGAAGACACATCCTTTTGAGAGGCAGCACTACTTTAATTGTTTTGTCAATTTTTTTTTAGGACTTTCTCAATTTTCCCATCATTTATCGTATCTCGACAAGTCCAGTCAATCAAACCGGCAAGAAATTGATAATGTGATGGATTTTCCCATGCGGTTTCGTTCCGAAGCCTCCGAAGAGCTAGAATTCCAGATATCACTGGAATTATAGCTAGATTGTCAAATTTTGAAGAATTCGGAGAAAGTGTGTTATTAGGCTGCCCACTGTTTTGCTCACCAACCGTTTTTCACCGTAAAAATTATGTGAGCAAGTTTTTAAATGTATGTGAGCAAATTAGTTTTACTTTTTAAGGTTAAAAACGATTGGTCAGCAAAACAGTGCGCAGCCTTTTAAATGTGAGCAGAAACAGTTATGTATGGTGCATGGTGTGCATTTTACAATACCCGCTTTCAGGCAGTTTCCGCGTCTTCATGAAGTTGATTGGTTGTTCATAACCTCGAGATGTCTTTTTCACTGGCTCAGCCATTTGCCACTGAAGCTTTGAGTAAGGTCAGTTTAACATGGTGAAAAGGTAAACCTTCAAAGAATGCTGCGGGATCGCTTCAAGAGCTGCGTTGGAACGGAGTTACTGGGAGAGCAACTAAGTCGAAAGGGAACATATTTCTGGAAGTTCAAACACTTCGACTCCTAGGCTCACACCATTAACATCTCGCAATCAGCGACTTTCAGCATTCCCGAAATCGAGCCATTATCAAGTCATAACATGCCCTTTTTTAATTTAGCTCCTTTACTCAAGATTTAGAGCCCCTTTACTCACGTTATACACTCTTCTAAGGTAAGCCCTTTCCACCCCTCCGTTTCCTGCTTCGGTAAGCCCATTTATCCCGCTTTCCTCTCTGAAGTGACAAAGTTAATTGAATACAAATATCTGAGTTTCCCTTATGGAACTTTGAATCGTGCATGATGAAAGTTTTGTCTAACAAAATAGAAAAAGATGGAAGGTAGCCAGGATTTGAGTAAAGCTTTAAATTCATATATTTGGATACTTACTAAAAGTAATATGCAAGGTAATTTTAAAAAGATGACAAGTACAACTGCAAAACAAGTGATGAGCTTTATGTTTTGTGTTTCATTTTAGAAAAAAGTGCAAGAATCTCTTGTTTAATGAAAGAAACTGACAGGGAGCTAAGTCTATCATGGAAGAATTTGAGAGGGAAGTGCAATGGGCCGCTCCGAATGACTATCCTATTTCGCTGCATGACAGAAACGTCCCGTGCGGGTTGAGTGAATCTATTGCTTCTCGTACAATTTTCGCTCTTTAACATCCTTTGTGTAATTATAAGCCGGCACTTTTGCAGTTTAGCCCCCTTCCCTCTTCCTAGAGCTTCCATGGGTCATACTTCTGAATTTCTACATTAAAAACGCCTAGGCTTAGGAAAAAGTTTATGTTAACGAGGCCGTATGGCTTAGGCGAACGATACCGTATCAAGAAAATGCCACTCTCATCTGACCCAATTGAACCTCTAGGAAGGGGGGGGGGGGGCTTAACTGCAAAAATGCCATTAAGCCTATAGAAACACTTTCTGAGAGTCGGTAACTTCTCAAAATGAAAGAAAAGGGCCGCAATTTTTAGCACTTTAACTCGAGATCTACATTAAACATCTTTAGCAAGCTTGGCTAACTTATTATATGGTTCCGGAATATTCGATGTATAATAGTTCATATGTGTAACATAGTTCGCCATATTTCACGCGTAATATTAAAAAAACTGAAGAAGTAACCAAACTACAAGCGTTTAAAGTAGATTGACTGTGACAAGGATGAGAAGCGATCAAGAGATGGGGTAGAGATAACAGAGCGTAATAGAAATTAGTGTTGTCCATAAAGTCGAAGTTTCTCTTACGATCTGAGAAGTAGTGAAATAGTTGAAAGATCTGTAAGAAAGTTGTCTTGAGAGTTATTTAAAGGGGGGTTTGGCAGACTTTTTTTCTTACAGTAAGTTTTCTTGCAATCAGCTTAGTTGTGTTTGATTTTTCAAATAAGTGTTGATTCTTCAATAATGTTGCAAAGCATATCCGGTCTTTCGAATGAGTTGAATCGATTGTACCCTGAATAAAGCCCGTTTTGAAGGCATCCGGACCTTTTCTGTACACCCCAAACGCGAGTAGTACTGAAGGACTACGCTCACGAGTTCTATCACGCCAACAGAATCCAGTGCTTGGACGATCCTTCTTGGCAGTTCATCGCAGCTCAAGTTGACTCTCTTGGTTTCGTTCTCTCTCACTCCCCCTTGCTCTACCCGCTCAACCGATGCACTGAAAAAACCTATACGAGACAGGGGTTAAACAGTTCGCGGCCCATCCATGAAGACGCATACATGTTCGTGCCGAATCTCTTCTCCTTCCGTTCTTTTTTACTTTTCCTCTACTTTTTTCACTCTTTTTGCCTTCCCTTATCCAACTTGCTTGGCGCGTACAAACATACCTTGGACCGGTCTCATTTAACGCCTGATATGAGATGGTTTTGTACGAGCTGACCAAGCTGTTTCTCAACGCCCCCCAATAAACCGAGCTGACCAAGCTGTTTCTCAACGCCCCCAATAAACCGAGCTGACCAAGCTGTTTCTCAACGCCCCCCAATAAACCGAGCTGACCAAGCTGTTTCTCAACGCCCCCCAATAAACCGAGCTGACCAAGCTGTTTCTCAACGCCCCCCAATAAACCGAGCTGACCAAGCTGTTTCTCAACGCCCCCCAATAAACCGAGCTGACCAAGCTGTTTCTCAACGCCCCCAATAAACCGAGCTGACCAAGCTGTTTCTCAACGCCCCCCAATAAACCGAGCTGACCAAGCTGTTTCTCAACGCCCCCCAATAAACCGAGCTGACCAAGCTGTTTCTCAACGCCCCCCAATAAACCGAGCTGACCAAGCTGTTTCTCAACGCCCCCCAATAAACCGAGCTGACCAAGCTGTTTCTCAACGCCCCCCAATAAACCGAGCTGACCAAGCTGTTTCTCAACGCCCCCCAATAAACCGAGCTGACCAAGCTGTTTCTCAACGCCCCCCAATAAACCGAGCTGACCAAGCTGTTTCTCAACGCCCCCCAATAAACCGAGCTGACCAAGCTGTTTCTCAACGCCCCCCAATAAACCGAGCTGACCAAGCTGTTTCTCAACGCCCCCCAATAAACCGAGCTGACCAAGCTGTTTCTCAACGCCCCCCAATAAACCGAGCTGACCAAGCTGTTTCTCAACGCCCCCCAATAAACCGAGCTGACCAAGCTGTTTCTCAACGCCCCCCAATAAACCGAGCTGACCAAGCTGTTTCTCAACGCCCCCCAATAAACCGAGCTGACCAAGCTGTTTCTCAACGCCCCCCAATAAACCGAGCTGACCAAGCTGTTTCTCAACGCCCCCCAATAAACAGTGTAGATCAGAGATACCAAACATGAGAGAGCAAAAAATAAAAAAACAGGTTTTTTTAGTTGGTCCGAAAATCCTACAGACGCCCGCCGTAGCCGAAAATTTTTGTAAACAGACACTTGCCTTGAATCTGGAAAAAATTTTCAAGTTCCAATTTTATGAGATGAAAAGTTTTTGAAAATTTTTCACCCTTTTGAGATAAAAAAATTTCCCATAAGGGTTTTCCATAGTAATTTCCCATAACAAACGCCCGCCGATAGGCGACTGGACATGAATAAATAACCCCTGATATATAAGGGCCCGAGAAAGTGCGTAGAAACATAGAAACAGAAAATTTGTATAACTAGCCTTTTTTTAATAGCGGAAAGATTTTACCCACAGTGCGGCTTAAAGAAGCTCACTTCGGTATAGGGGCTTAAAGAAGCTCACTTTGGTATAGGGGCTTAAAGAAGCTCACTTCGGTATAGGGGCTTAAAGAAGCTCACTTCGGTATAGGGGCTTAAAGAAGCTTACTTCGGTATAGGGGCTTAAAGAAGCTCACTTCGGTATAGGGGCTTAAAGAAGCTCACTTCGGTATAGGGGCTTAAAGAAGCTCACTTCGGTATAGGGGCTTAAAGAAGCTCACTTCGGTATAGGGGCCTAAAGAAGCTCACTTCGGTATAGGGGCTTAAAGAAGCTCACTTCGGTATAGGGGCTTAAAGAAGCTCACTTCGGTATAGGGGCTTAAAGAAGCTCACTTCGGTATAGGGGCTTAAAGAAGCTCACTTCGGTATAGGGGCTTAAAGAAGCTCACTTCGGTATAGGGGCTTAAAGAAGCTCACTTCGGTATAGGGGCTTAAAGAAGCTCACTTCGGTATAGGGGCTTAAAGAAGCTCACTTCGGTATAGGGGCCTAAAGAAGCTCACTTCGGTATAGGGGCTTAAAGAAGCTCACTTCGGTATAGGGGCTTAAAGAAGCTCACTTCGGTATAGGGGCTTAAAGAAGCTCACTTCGGTATAGGGGCCTAAAGAAGCTCACTTCGGTATAGGGGCTTAAAGAAGCTCACTTCGGTATATTGGCTTAAAGAAGCTCACTTCGGTATAGGGGCTTAAAGAAGCTCATTTCGGTATAGGGGCTTAAAGAAGCTCACTTCGGTATAGGGGCTTAAAGAAGCTCACTTCGGTATAGGGGCTTAAAGAAGCTCACTTCGGTATAGGGGCTTAAAGAAGCTCACTTCGGTATAGGGGCTTGAAGAAGCTCACTTCGGTATAGGGGCTTAAAGAAGCTCACTTCGGTATAGGGGCTTAAAGAAGCTCACTTCGGTATAGGGGCTTAAAGAAGCTCACTTCGGTATAGGGGCTTAAAGAAGCTCACTTCGGTATAGGGGCTTAAAGAAGCTCACTTCGGTATAGGGGCTTAAAGAAGCTCACTTCGGTATAGGGGCTTAAAGAAGCTCACTTCGGTATAGGGGCTTAAAGAAGCTCACTTCGGTATAGGGGCTTAAAGAAGCTCACTTCGGTATAGGGGCTTAAAGAAGCTCACTTCGGTATAGGGCATCGCTGTAACTATGCACTCAGTTCGGTAGATTTTTAGAATTGCAAAACAGAAAGCTTGACCGGAAGAGTATATTTGAAAGCTGGATGATAATGTCTACGTCTCTGTTGAGGGACCAGTCCGTGATACAGTGGAAGACCTGTGGCATTTGATTATGCAAGAAAAGTGCTCTTGCATAATTCAACTCTGCCCGAGCCGAGTTTAGTTCCGCTTTTGTTGTTCGCAAATCTTTTGCTTGTTTTCTACTATGATTTTGGTCCGAAAATTTTCCAATATTAGAAGAAATAAGTTTCATCGAATAAAAGTCAAAGAAAATGTGCCCGATGTTAAAAAAAATTTTTTTTTTTTAGAAATTATGCTTTTCTTTATATACTTTTTAGCTTGTTCCCACTCCTTTCTCAATTCGTTTGGCGCGTCTGAACATCCTTTTGACCAGTCTCATTTAACGCCTGACTGAGAGACAAAAAAAATTGTCGAGGAAGTTTTTTTTTCGAACATGAAAATTTTGTCTGAATTCCAGAATTTTTCAGATGTTCTGAAAGATGATCACATTCATAGAGGCTGTGCAGAATATTATCCGGCGGGTAAAAATAAATCGAAGCTATTCGGTTCGACAATCGTGCGAAACAAAATAATACATGAGAGAATCACAGAACGAGTCGAGTGGAGGACGCTGAGAGTTTCTTCCGGAAGGTCACATCTTCTCCTTTCTCTCTCTCTCTCGCTCTCTTCCTCTTTCTCTCTCTCTCTCTCTCTCTCTCTCTCTCTCTCTCTCTCTCTCTCTCTCTCTCTCTCTCTTTCTCTTTCTCTCTCTCTCTCTCTCTCTCTCGCTCTCTTCCTCTCTTTCTCTCTCTCGCTCTCTTCCTCTCTCTCTGCATCTTTCTAATTCTTTTCCCCTTTCTCTTTCTTTTCACTCTGTTTTTTTTCCTTTCTACTTCTTTCTGTCTCTTGTTTTTTCTCTCGCTCTTTCTCTCAACATCCCATGATTATCTATCTGTTGGTAGCAGCGATCCACAGGAAGACCACGAATGACGGTCTCACGTTCTCATAAATATTTCGAATCTAAAAAAATTTTTAGTTCTAAAACTTTCATCTACTTTTAGTTCGAAAAAGGAGCCTGAACCGGAAATATCTAAAACAATGAACGATAGGCTAACTTCTTCATCGAACAACGGTTTTCTTTGAGAATTGAAGTTCAACGAAGGAATTCTGATGTCAAATTACAGCCGGAATTCTCAAGTGCAGCATATTTTTGTGAAAGACTGGTCTGAATTCTCGATTCCAAGCTCAACCAAGTCAATCGTTCTTGTCATGAGGTGGCTGTTCGCCAGAAAGGTCATCTTCTTACATAAATTCTGTTCTAATTCATTTGAAACATTCCAGCCAGACTTGTCAAGTGAGAGAGTTGATATTTTTTAACACGCTCACTTTAAATCACGCATACTCTTTCTAGACAATGACTTTAATTACTTTTTAAACCAATTTCTGATTGAAAAAATCAATATGGGGGAAAATCATCTCGATATTGACTTTTTTCTCAGCATATTTATGTTTTTTTAAGGAATTAATGAAAGGACCCATCTTGGTTCACTGTCGGAACGGTTTGGGGAAAGCTCCAACGTTCATCGGTCCGTATCCTTTCGAATCTTTCCTTGGGAAAAGTGGTTTCGAAGCATAGCTCGCTTGTAATTTCCAAAAAAAATTTTTTAACCGTTCATGCGAACGGGAGACCTATATTATCTATGTCAGTCTTGTTCGACATATGGTTGAAGATTCTATGTAGAGGGAAATTTTAATGCTCTCGGAAAATATCTTACTGGAAGAAGCATTGGATCGTTTGTCTTCTGAGAGTATTTGGAAGTTGTAATTGATGAACGAATCTGTGGGCCATCCAATGAAGTTGAAGATACGAATTCTTTTATATGACTTTTTGGCTTCTCATTGTTTATATTGTCCGGGCGTGGCATAATGGTAGTGTGTTCGACTATTGTGCGAAGAGTCCCGAGTTCGACTCCCGCCCCGGACAGATCCACCCAAACCAAGGGGGTTAAGTTTGGTAGTGCTCATACACGAATCTGACTCTCCCCACTGCTGCTAATCACACTAGCAGTGATCTAGCAGGCAGTCACTGGTTCTACCAGTATAGGTCTGTCCTGCATCTCAGGGGAGCGCGTACCCTGCCGCGAGGCGGTAACAAGCGCGAGGAAGATTATTATTATTTGATCAAACCACCGCACGGAAAAAAAGCTAGTCACCGGGGGGACTCGAACCCATGCAACCATCTCTCCTCTATCCGGGAGCGAGCGTGTTAACCATTACACCACGGTGACACATTGCTATTCCGTGCGATAGTGCATATTAAAGGCTCAATTGCCTCGTTCTCTTAGTCACGAATGCTCATGAAGCGAAAGCGTCGTGAATGGAGCATAACTCCAGATTTCACAATTAAGACAGAAGAGAGGTCGAAGATGGATGATAAATCTTCAAATGCTCAGTTACACAGTTTTAAGGCAGTGACGCCTGTTAGAGAAGACAAATTGATCAAACCACCGCACGGAAAAAAAGCTAGTCACCGGGGGGACTCGAACCCATGCAACCATCTCTCCTCTATCCGGGAGCGAGCGTGTTAACCATTACACCACGGTGACACATTGCTATTCCGTGCGATAGTGCATATTAAAGGCTCAATTGCCTCGTTTTCTTAGTCACGCATGCTCATGAAGCGAAAGCGTCGTGAATGGAGCATAACTCCAGATTTCACAATTAAGACAGAAGAGAGGTCGAAGATGGATGATAAATCTTCAAATGCTCAGTTACACAGTTTTAAGGCAGTGACGCCTGTTAGAGAAGACAAATTGATCAAACCACCGCACGGAAAAAAAGCTAGTCACCGGGGGGACTCGAACCCATGCAACCATCTCTCCTCTATCCGGGAGCGAGCGTGTTAACCATTACACCACGGTGACACATTGCTATTCCGTGCGATAGTGCATATTAAAGGCTCAATTGCCTCGTTCTCTTAGTCACGCATGCTCATGAAGCGAAAGCGTCGTGAATGGAGCATAACTCCAGATTTCACAATTAAGACAGAAGAGAGGTCGAAGACGGATGATAAATCTTCAAATGCTCAGTTACACAGTTTTAAGGCAGTGACGCCTGGTAGAGAAGACAAATTGATCAAACCACCGCACGGAAAAAAGCTAGTCACCGGGGGGACTCGAACCCATGCAACCATCTCTCCTCTATCCGGGAGCGAGCGTGTTAACCATTACACCACGGTGACACATTGCTATTCCGTGCGATAGTGCTTATTAAAGGCTCTATTGCCTCGTTCTCTTAGTCACGCATGCTCATGAAGCGAAAGCGTCGTGAATGGAGCATAACTCCAGATTTCACAATTAAGACAGAAGAGAGGTCGAAGATGGATGATAAATCTTCAAATGCTCAGTTACACAGTTTTAAGGCAGTGACGCCTGGTAGAGAAGACAAATTGATCAAACCACCGCACGGAAAAAAGCTAGTCACCGGGGGGACTCGAACCCATGCAACCATCTCTCCTCTATCCGGGAGCGAGCGTGTTAACCATTACACCTTGGTGACACATTGCTATTCCGTGCGATAGTGCTTATTAAAGGCTCAATTGCCTCGTTCTCTTAGTCACGCATGCTCGTTCTCTTAGTCACGCATGCTCGTTCTCTTAGTCACGCATGCTCAGGCAATTGAGCCTTTAATAAGCACTATCGCACGGAATAGCAATGTGTCACCGTGGTGTAATGGTTAACACGCTCGCTCCCGGATAGAGGAGAGATGGTTGCATGGGTTCGAGTCCCCCCGGTGACTAGCTTTTTTCCGTGCGGTGGTTTGATCAATTTGTCTTCTCTACCAGGCGTCACTGCCTTAAAACTGTGTAACTGAGCATTTGAAGAATTATTATTATTATTTATATGGCTTCTCATTGCAAGTTACGTTGCTCTTCAAGGCCTGCCGCTTCCTCATTATTATAAAGTTTGATTGATCTACAACCTTGTTTTGCGGATGGTAAGAAAGAGTATGAATATTGATTGCAGCTGCGATGCATGCTTTGATTGGCATTCAGTCCACATGGGGATATCGTGAAGAGGATGAGGAACACCTGCCTCTCATGATGAAAGTCGTCTTTAATATAAAGAACCAGCGAATATTCGCCATCGATTCAAAAGAGCAATATCTCTTCGCCCACTCATGTGTTCTTTCTATCCTCGCCGAGGTCCATTTTACCATTTCGAGCCCTCTTGGTTACAAAAACTACCCATTTTCCTGAATCGAGCAAGTGATTTGTCACATTCTAAACTTTCAGATTCCAGTACGAAAGCAAAATTTTCAAGTTTTTTTTCGAAAGTATATTTTTAAAATAATTTTTAATTAGAGAAGTTTTTAACTTGAGCGTTTATTCTACTTTGAGGTTTTTTTTAACCTAAAGATGCATTCAGCAAACTTGTTTAGAAGACTATTTACTAGGTAAAAAAACATGCTAAAGAAAGTTTCATGAGAGAGAGAAAGAGAGAGAGAGAGAGATAAAGTCATTGCAGGATGGGCAGATTGATGCACATGAAGTGCAGCAGTTCCGATACTGCGACACTCGTCCTAGAGTTCCATTAGAAGGAGAACTCGTCCCTGAATCAATATACAAAGGAGAATAAAGGAGAAAAACCAATATACAAAGGAGAAAAGAGCAATACATATCTCTTCGCCCACTCGTGTGTTCTTTCTATCCTCGCCGAGGTCCATTTTACCATTTTGAGCCCTCTTGGTTACAAAAACTACCCCTTTTCCTGAATCGAGCAAGGCTCTTTTTACTAGAATTTTTTTAGGAATAATAGAATCTCACATCATTGCAGGTACATTTACTTTGTTTTGGCTAATTTGTTTTGTATTTTCTTCTAGCATTTTTTTGTTGTTGGGTAGATCAAAGTTTTTCCTACGGGTTTGAAGTAATAACCCTTTTTTGTGATAATAATTAGACAATTAAAGGCAAAAAAAGATACATTTTAAAATACTTTTAGTAATGAAATTTACACACTGTGGCCTTGAATTGCATGGATTGGGTTCCGGTATTTGTTTTCAGGTGCTATAATGCATTAGATCTTCTATGAATATGATGAATCTTTTATTCGCATTCATTAACATGCTATTGATTAATATGTGGTTCATTATTGAATTATTCATTAGCATTGAATTGGTTATTAATCAGAACCTTTCAAAATAATTACTGTAATTAAATTGGATAGTCCTGTGGAAAGCTCTATTACATGTAAGAAGCCGATTCAGTAAGTCTTGATATCCGCGAACTTTGAACTGGAGTATTTTCGCTTTCGTGCTTGCCATGACCTGGAAAAAACTTGTATTACGATTTATGTAGGACATTTTAAAGAAGCTTGGATTCGGGGTAAAACTTCGAGAATGGATGAACATTGGTATGGTAGAATGTTGAATTGAATAGACAAAAAGAAGAGGGTATGAAAGTGGAGGACTCCGTAGAGAATGGATGAACATTGGTAATGGTAGAATGTTGAATTGAATAGACAAAAAAGAGGGTATGAAAGTGGAGGTCTCCGTGTAGACGCTAAATAGCTTGAGAAAAAGCACACTTCTGGCGGAGAGCCTTCTCAACGGTAGATTCAGTCCTTCGCGGGCTAATGGTTTCGTCTCTGATGCTGCTCATGTTGAATGGCGAGATCGGATTGAAGGCGTGACCATGGGCGTACGCGAAGGGAGATGTGCCCTGCAGTTGAAGATGATGTCTCTCAACTTGCAAACACCTACTTCCCTTATGTGTGATTGAACTATCGTCGAAATGGATTTGATTTATGTACTCACACGAAATAAATTAACAATGGTTTCAGGAAATTGTTAAAGAAAACTTTTGTGGTCTTAGCATCGGGTTATCTTTTCTTATCCAAGTCTTAGCATCGGGTTATCTTTTCTTATCCAAGTCTTAGCATTGGGTTATCTTTTCTTATCCAAGTTTTAGCATCGGGTTATCTTTTCCTATCCAAGTCTTAGCATCGGGTTATCTTTTCTTATCCAAGTCTTAGCATTGGGTTATCTTTTCTTATCCAAGTCTTAGCATCGGGTTATCTTTTCTTATCCAAGTCTTAGAATCGGGTTATCTTTTCTTATCCAAGTCTTAGCATCAGGTTATCTTTTCTTATCCAAGTCTGGCCCATAATGTTACAGATAACACAGTAAGGGTGAATAGATCGAACGATAAATAACAACAGTAAAAATAAAGTGAAAGGGATGGCTAAGGTGAACGAAACCTGTTCCACTGCACCCGAAAGGGGCAAGCGGACGCCGGACCCATCTGCTCCGAGTGGGAACGGAAAATCGATGCCCCCGATGAAAAAGCTGTCGTCACCTGGAAGCTTCTTTAACTTAACGGTGTGCAGTAAAAATGTAAAGAGAACATCTTTTTTTTTTCAGAAAACCAATGTATAACGTGTTGTGATACTTTTTTGGTACAATTTGCGAGCCAAGTTCTATAACCAGAGTGAACAGCTGTGGCCAACTACTTCCCCCGTTTACCAATACTCAGCCTGCTTCGATAAAGTATCTTGTACACATATATATATATATGAACTACACATAATTTACAAGAGGAAGAAGAGAAACCTGGCTCAACTTCGACTGCTACGGCGCTGTGGTGAACAAATGGATTGCAGAAGGGCGGCTTGCACTTGATGGGCTCATACCCATAAGGAACTCTGCCCACGACTACTTCTTTCACTTTCCCTTCAAACTTATCTTTAAACTGCAAATTGAAGGCCTGTCATGCATATTTTCGAAGCTAGTTACACAAAAGTGAAAAGTAAAACTTGAATCCTTTTGGAAAAAAGTACTTCTGGCTTCTCGAAAAGCTGGATTCTGGCCCAAAAGAGCGAGAGTTTCGGGTTTGATGTTGAGATGGTTGGTCGGAGCGAATTGGTAGCCGATCTGGAGATAGCTGGTGTCAGCCAGACTTTAATGCTATCAGTTTCACTAAAAACAGTTTTAAACAGCCAATGCGTTTATAAGGTCATTTTGCAAGTTATATCAAACACGTTTCGTTTTCAAAAAAAGTTAAAATTTGGAGCAGGGCGTCAACGCTTTCGAATTTGGTGCTACGTATGGGGAAAAGCGTGAAAATCTCGGATAATTCTTGTCGCTCAACGAACTTTGGTATCAGTATTGATACGGCCGAAGTAAACGTTACCGTCCACATCGAAGTTGCCCCAACCAGGTACGGGGATGTTGATATCTCCTGCCAGTGACTGCAAAAAGAATATTTACATGACACTTTCCGTCCTTTTGACCACTCACCACTTTGTTGGCTGGATTCAATTCCAATCCGGTGTTCAGTTGGTCAGTGAAGGGGAAAAGAGGGAAGTTGTCAGCTGTGATCAGGTTGGGAAAAGTCGCTTCGAGACCCGTTTTAGGGATTACGATAGGTTCGTTGTCACCGTATTTTTGGGCTTTTCCTGAATCGAACCAGTTATTGTTGCTTAAATAAGTAAGAAAGAACAGTTTTCTTATCATAAAAGGTTGAGCTAAGAACTATCCTGTCGGTTACAGAGAGATTTCATCATCATCATTCTTTATTCCTTCATACATAAAGTACAATGTATACCTGTCACAGTGTGATTTCAGATTCGATTGTAACAGTTATGAAAATGAACTGACCGATGGAAAGTAGTAATAAAAAGAAAAAGAAAGTGGTCATCTCTTCTTTGTTGAAAGTAAGAGTCGCGACTGAGCGTTTGCTATGAACTGTGAGTAGCTTTCTTTTCTCTTTGTGGATTTGGGACAAATAAGCAGCGAGATTGCTCACTTTATTCGCATAGCAACAAAAACACACAAAAAAATATATCAATTTGAATCACCCGTTAACATCTTGCGTTATATTTATATACGTACATGTATGCGACAAGAGGAATATTAAATATCTACATATATCACCGTTGTTTTGATTAGCTCTCTCCCTCTTTATATTCCTTTCTTTCTCTCTCTCTCTCTCTCTCTCTCTCTCTCTCTCTCTCTCTCTCTCTCTCTCTCTCTCTCTCTCTCTCTCTCTCTCTCTCTCACCTCTCTGTAACCTTCTCTTTCTCTACCTTTCTTTCTTCCAATCTCTTTATTTTTTATTATTATTTAATTCAATTTTATTATTCGAAACTACGTACAAATTCAAGAAAACTTGCTATGTAGCTGAAAAGTTATGAAACAATAAGTTGCATTCTTATTAAACTTTCTGAGCTATAATGTGACACAATGATTCGATTCTCATAAAGTCCTGAAGTCCATGATTTCGTTAGTTCCTCCTCTTCTGAAAAGGATTCTTCACTGCAAGTTGTGACTCTTCTTCCAATGTCTTGAGGCTGTGAAAGTTTCTTCTTCCTGTGCTGCTGCTGTGAGACTTGGCTGCCAGTATTCTCGAGCTGTGCTCCTTGAATCCAGGTGGTTCGACGGGACCCATTCCGTGACCATACGTAATAAGAAGAGGATCTGTTCCGACGTTGACGGCACCTCAAGCAGTTTTTGATCAACATATTATGTGAAATCCATAGGTAAATCTTTGCTGATTCACTACAGAACTTTTTCAGGGTTTGTGGGAGCTCTTTTTCCAGGCACAGTAACCTTGTAAAAACTAGATTATTTGGCAAGTTAAACTCGGAAACCGAAAGTTTCATTCTTATGTGAATGTCGGCCAATATTCCCTCTCTCGTTACGGTTTCATGTTTTTTTTAAAAAGTTTGTGAGATTTTCCTTGAACAAACCGAAACCGATTTGAGCTGATTGCCTATGTGAAAGTAGACAGCTCACCTGACAACGGCATCCGAACCCCAACCCCTGCAGGTCCCAAAGGAACGGGGAAGTCCATGCCAAGGTCAACCAGGGCATCGTCTCCGGGTTCTACGTCAACACCGAAGGCCAAGTTGTGCAAGAATGGGTTGCAGAAGGGAGGCTTGCAGCGGAGAGGAACGAAGTTTCCGGGAAGCACAGCAACGGGCAGTGAGGGAACTCCTTCTGAACACACGCAAACTGGTAAGAAGTCTTTCTGAAGACAGTATAGTTTTGAAGGAATGTTTTTATTTTTAGCGAGGAAACTTTTTGAAGGATTTGTTGAATTTTTTTTAAAAAACCGAACACTCCTCAGGATGAGCTTCACTGTAATGTTCGGTTGTAACGTGTGATTTAAGCCAACCGAATATACTAAATAATAAAACAATAATCTCTATTTGTTTTCTGTAGTTATTCTGTACATTTGTGAAAGACGTATCAAAATTTTATGATTTTCTGAGAACCTCATCAGTGCATTATGTATAAGTAATTCTTTTTTATCGGAAACTAGTCAAATGGAATTCAGTTAACACCATTGATGCATAGCAATTGAAAGATTCGAGTATGAATACAAACCTCTGGCTTCATTGAACATTTTGTCATTGCCAAGAATAGCGATGGTCTCAGGAGAAATGCCGAGAACATTCGTTGGCCTGTTGAGACTTCCGAATCCGATGCGAGTATTCGGCCTTCCAGCCTTGACTCCTCCTTCAAAAAACTCTTTGATATCTCTTACAAAACATTTGAACCTTTTATTTAATGTCTTACTGGACTCAGAATGTCCCATTCACTCCATTCTTATATTCGTCAAGGCTCTCTGGAATAGCTAAGAGCGAAGAAATAGGTTATATAGACGAGGGAAATTCATGATAAGTTTTCACCTTTGTAATCCCAGATTCCCCATCCAAGAATGGGAACATTCAAGTTTCCATCGACCGTCACACGAGTTCCTGGGTTGATGTCCAGACCATTATTGAAAGTCGAAGAGAAAGGGAAGAGAGGAGTAAGAGATGAAGCATCTCTTCCAGGATGTGGCTGCAAGTAATCCATCCTGGCTGCAGCCACTATTATCACAAAACCCTGCAGCGAAATAGCAGCTAGAAAGATACTAAATCTAGCTGCATGAGGCAGCGCATCTCACTATACCAAATATCGCTGCTATCACATTAATTATAAGGGAAAGGGAGTAGTAATATCTACGGTATCAAATTTGAGGTAAGTACTAGACTATTATTTCATTACAAGCCTAGATGCTACTTTTGAACACTAACTTGATAGAAAGGTGGTAAGTTGTAATCCTCTTTACGCTCTTGATATGGCGCGGGGTTCGGTGGAAAAGCCTGTCGCTTTACTCGAAATTCAACGAAGGATGTTCCTGCCGAAATTCCTCTGACGTTCAAAAAGATGCAAACTAGAACAGTTGATCCTCCAGAAAATTCACAGACATTATAAATAACTGCTAATAATACATACTTTATGAATGAAGCACTAATATTAGGAAGTTACGATTCAAAGCTCGTTTCCAAAAGTTCATGTCAACAGTCTAATTTTCCATTTCGCGGATGAAAAGTTGCGTTGGAGAGTATTGAAACTTTCAGGTAGTTTTGTGGTGTCTTCGTATTTTAAAAAAATTAACAGACTATAGAGAAGCATTGAGTCGAAGAGGCACAAGCTCAAAAGCTGACTATACCTTTCACTCAAAAGCTGACTATACCTTTCACTCAAAAGCTGACTATACCTTTCACTCAAAAGCTGACTATACCTTTCACTCAAAAGCTGACTATACCTTTCACTCAAAAGCTGACTATACCTTTCACTCAAAAGCTGACTATACCTTTCACTCAAAAGCTGACTATACCTTTCACTCAAAAGCTGACTATACCTTTCACTCAAAAGCTGACTATACCTTTCACTCAAAAGCTGACTATACCTTTCACTCAAAAGCTGACTATACCTTTCACTCAAAAGCTGACTATACCTTTCACTCAAAAGCTGACTATACCTTTCACTCAAAAGCTGACTATACCTTTCACTCAAAAGCTGACTATACCTTTCACTCAAAAGCTGACTATACCTTTCACTCAAAAGCTGACTATACCTTTCACTCAAAAGCTGACTATACCTTTCACTCAAAAGCTGACTATACCTTTCACTCAAAAGCTGACTATACCTTTCACTCAAAAGCTGACTATACCTTTCACCAAAAGTGTGAATAAGTCCATTCCCAATTGAATGAAGTTTCAATTGAAAAAACCTCAATTCAACCAAATCGTTATAGCAACAAAAAAAACGCGCGTGAAACCAACTTGCCCAGAAAACATCGTATACTGTATGAATGAATGAGGCTTGGTTAACTTATAATCATATATGTATATACCTTTCACCACATCTTCGAGCATCGATCTCGCTCTCCTGTCATTATTTTTCAAACCATACCTAAGTTCTACTGCTAAGAAACTCTATTTTTTCAAAAACAAAGTAATAAAATTAATAGAAGGTGAACATTCTAGCCTGAAATGATGTTGATGAGTATAACAAAGCTTCTTCTCGCCATCCTTTTAATCCACCATGGAGAGACAGATCTCGATCCTTTTCAATCCCATTGGCCAAAGCACGTTTTGACCTCATAACTGGTTATTTCTCACTCTTCCCCGGTTCTCTCGATTACTCGTTTTACGAGAATGTACTAAATGTTTGCTTATACTTTCACGCATATATCGAACACCCATAACGGTTTAACCACTATCGTGCATGATTTTCACCATTGTTCCAATAGTCTTTTGAATTTCTTTTTTGATTGTTTTTTTTTTCATAACTCAACCTTCTTAACGGTAAGAACTTCAGGGTCGTAAGACGTTTGCGTTCACATAAACAATCCATCATTCAAGAGTATAAGTACAATTCTCCAGAACTAATGAGACGGTGAGAACAGATGAGACGAGAATGCATTGTTTTAAAAGAAGAAGGAAGATTTGCCGTCAATCGAAAAACTGAGCTCCGAAGAATGGTCTGAATAACTAAATGCGATATTCACCGAACCATTTTCTGTTCTTTTCTTCTCTTCTTGTACCCTTAAGCCTACTAAGGTTTCCTTCACACGACTTCATGTGAAACTTCATTCCAAAAAATCAAAAAACAATTAATTTTGAATTTGTTTCAGATAAACAGCTTAGTCTTTTTTAAATTTTAATATTCGAAGCGAGATCAAATACAAACATTTGAAAAATTTAATAGCTGAATTCGGCGGACTGAGCAGGTTGAAAAGCAAAAAAAAACAATCAAGGATAATGGAATCTGAAGAATTTTCCTACGATTCGGAGTAATCGAAAAGAAAAAGAAGCGAATGCAATGCTATAATTGATGCCAATGGCCATCGGAAGCTCACTTGGGACTCTTCTTCTCGAGTACAATCGTACCCTTTTCTTGTTTTTCCCCTTCAATCCCTTTTCTTCATTTACCCTCCACATCATCATTTGATATTAATTCACTTACAGATGCAGCTTTTTCCCATTAAAAAGTGTGCCAACACCACCGATGAGGACGGTGCCCCTATCGACTACCAAGGCCAGTTATTAGTTACATTCACTTGGGAATACCGTTCACAAGTCAGAAGTTGTATAATGTTGCAGGTGGAGTGCTTAATTCGGTATTCGGACTAGTCATCGCTGGTGCTTTCATTTCTGCTTTCATTCTCTGTGGATACTTGGTCAAGTTCTTCGCCAAACTCTGCAATCAACGAAGTCGGGCGGCGAGAGTCGGTTTTTAGTTCTCAGGGGCACCTTTTTTCTTCGGAGCTTTATGATATTTAGAGATGTAGTAGTCAAGAAGTACAGTTAGTCATTTATGTTAAAACTTAACGTTTTCGCATTTAAGCAACGCCTAAAATGAATGAGAAGTCTCTAAGACTGCTGGGTAAACATTTAATAAATGAATGAGAAGTCTCTAAGACTGCTGGGTAAACATTTAATAAATGAATGAGAAGTCTCTAAGACTGCTGGGTAAACATTTAATAAATGAATGAGAAGTCTCTAAGACTGCTGGGTAAACATTTAATAAATGAATGAGAAGTCTCTAAGACTGCTGGGTAAACATTTAATAAATGAATGAGAAGTCTCTAAGACTGCTGGGTAAACATTTAATAAATGAATGAGAAGTCTCTAAGACTGCTGGGTAAACATTTAATAAATGAATGAGAAGTCTCTAAGACTGCTGGGTAAACATTTAATAAATGAATGAGAAGTCTCTAAGACTGCTGGGTAAACATTTAATAAATGAATGAGAAGTCTCTAAGACTGCTGGGTAAACATTTAATAAATGAATGAGAAGTCTCTAAGACTGCTGGGTAAACATTTAATAAATGAATGAGAAGTCTCTAAGACTGCTGGGTAAACATTTAATAAATGAATGAGAAGTCTCTAAGACTGCTGGGTAAACATTTAATAAATGAATGAGAAGTCTCTAAGACTGCTGGGTAAACATTTAATAAATGAATGAGAAGTCTCTAAGACTGCTGGGTAAACATTTAATAAATGAATGAGAAGTCTCTAAGACTGCTGGGTAAACATTTAATAAATGAATGAGAAGTCTCTAAGACTGCTGGGTAAACATTTAATAAATGAATGAGAAGTCTCTAAGACTGCTGGGTAAACATTTAATAAATGAATGAGAAGTCTCTAAGACTGCTGGGTAAACATTTAATAAATGAATGAGAAGTCTCTAAGACTGCTGGGTAAACATTTAATAAATGAATGAGAAGTCTCTAAGACTGCTGGGTAAACATTTAATAAATGAATGAGAAGTCTCTAAGACTGCTGGGTAAACATTTAATAAATGAATGAGAAGTCTCTAAGACTGCTGGGTAAACATTTAATAAATGAATGAGAAGTCTCTAAGACTGCTGGGTAAACATTTAATAACTGAGGAGAAGATGAAATAATTAAAATAGATTTAATTTTAAATAAGAAGCACTTAAGTCCTGCCTTTATCAACCGCTTTCATGTACATAGAACTTGGACTTCATCTTCACATAAAACACTTGTGCATTAAGAATCGGGAAAGAAGCACTTTTTTCCTTCAAAACCAGCACTTGTTATAATTGTTTTCAATGAACACTTTAAAAAATTATCTGCTGAATATGAAGTTTATCAAAAAGTAAATTTCCTTAAAGATAAACATGGCTCGAACAGACGCACTCAGAGCGAGGCAAGCTCGAGGGCATCAATCACCCAGGACACGCATCTATTCTGATGTCTCCTCAGAATTATCCACGCCCAGAATTGAACAAACAGAGAATTTGTGAGATCGAAGAGATCAACGAGGCCGAGGAAGATGAGCGAACCGGGCAGGAAGAGCTTAATAAGGCAGAGTAAGAAACGGAGCATAGAAAGAGGCAAGGCAAATGAAAAGACGAGGCAGAGTAAGAGACGAGACAAAGTAGGAAACATGGGAAAGGAAAGGACAGGGCGAAAGAGAAGAAGCGACAAAAGACGGGTTGAGACATTTTGGGAGACATCCGAGAAGAAAGCAAGCGAGTGTTTTTTTAGGAAAAGATAGAGAGCTTCTGGGCTGAAGAATTATCTACGAACCGATGCAAGACATGTCAATATGTTCTTTAATTAGGCTTCGGTTCCGTTGAAAATGTGCTCATTACTAATCCCTACAGAGCATACGCCTTTCACGATGTCAACGTTACTGGAATAGAATTCTAATGCTCTTGAAACAGTTCACATATTTATGTTTCATTATTGTTTCAAAAGTTAATGTTTATCCTCAATTTCGAAATTGAAAAATATGTTTGACAAACCCTTAGTTTTTTTTATTTTTTAATGCTTATCGAAGATTTTTTTAATGTTGGAAACTTGATTTCAATTCAATCTTTATTCCTTGAGCATACATGATTATGGTACATGGATTCGTTTAATTTACATGTATAAGATAAAAATAGTTTAAAAACAGCGTAAGCTAGAATTGGAGATGATAGTCTCCCGAGGAAGCGCTAGTAGTGCATTTTTGAAAGCGAGGGAGGAGGGCAACAATGCAACTTGATTGATTTAATGTTGTTTTGAAGTTTTTCCACTTTGATCAAATTTTTGATTGTGATAGGTTTCTTCAATTTGAACTATTCTTCTTCGCAGGAAGTAAAGATTGTTTTCTAACAACAAGCCATTGAAAGAATAAACGCATGCTTCATATTGAGTTTTGTTTTCAAATTCAATTTACTTTGTCCACCAAAAGATAAGTTGTCAAATCAAGACTCATCTGCTAACATGGGGGGAAGGTCACGTCAAAATAATGTTCAAATTCAAATAACACTGTCGATCATTTCTTCAATATTTGTCGTATTGAGCAAGTAACAGACGAGTATGAGATGAGTCCTCCAGACGGACTGCATGGCGACAAGACTGATTGTAACTATTGGATCTGTAATTTAGGCAGAAGAAACGACCATCTTTGAAGAGTGAAAATGAGAAGAATGAGAAATTGAAAAGAATGATGAAAATTAGAAGAATGGTTTTAGCAAGTAAAGTAAGTTATGCACTTCACTCCGACGGAAACGCGTGATTTAAACCTTTTTTTGAATTGACGGCGATGATGAATTAAAAAATCAGTACATTTATCGTTCATACATTTCGCTGCTGGCTTTTATCATGGCTTTCAAAGTTGGTCTGGATTTGAGATCGGAAGGGGATAGAACCTGAACTTTTAAAAGAGTTCAGTTCTTTATCACAATCTTAAGCGTAGAATTCTAAGTCTTTTTTCTTCTTCATAGCAAACATACGCATGACGAACTTGTAACTAATTCAAAAATTGTTTCCGCTGAGTTTCACATGGGATAGGCCACTGATTTTTAGAGGTTCTCTCATAAACAACAGCCTAGGCAGAGGAACTTTTGACATACGATATTTGTGAAATGAAAATAATTTTTGACCAACTACACTTTTTGACCAACTTGACCAACTACACTTTTTGACCAACTTTTTGACCAACTGTATATTTGTGAAATTGGAAACGACAACCCGCAATTCGCCTTTGCACCTCCCCTCTTTGCCAAGCACCAATAGTGATACTGAATAAACAGTTTTGGTCTGTTTCTTTACCATTTGAACTTCATTTACATAACCATTTGACTGTACGATTCGTGATCATAACAGTTTCCTCCCGATTGCGCAGTAAATTTTTTTCTTAATTCTTTTCCCAACTTTCGAAGGTTTACTGGTTTTGAGTATCAAATCGACGTAAATGAGCGACATGCCATCATAATATTAGATGACTGATGTACAGGCCAAGTTCATTCATGTTCAGCCCACGATTTACTTTGAAAACCTCGTCGAAAAGCTTTAAAGACCAGCAGCCTTCTTGTTTTACCCCACTCCTGACTTCAATTTCGAATAATCTCTCATTGACAATCTCACATTGCAGCCGCCGACCTAACAAGCTGAGCGCAGATGTATACATATGTGACCCACACTCGCTACCCAATGCTATTCTAAACTATTTGAATAAAAATTGATGAAAATTTTGATTGATTTGCTGCATCAGTTGAGTTTTTATCGGAAAAATACTATACATCTAGCTTTTTTCCACACCCTTTACAAATCAGAAGTAATCACAAACCCTCTTGTGAAAAAACTATTTATTAGCTTGGTTAATTTTTACTTTAGCCCCTTCCCCCAGCACTTTTAGTCCCCCAGTGATACAATAGCCCCCACACAGTTGAAAAGGTTTTTGTGGGGGGGGGGGGGGCGAAAGTAAAATATATAAATTTGTGAAGTAGGGGAGAAAGTACATTGTCAAAATTTTACAATAGCTTCTCACCACATAGAATGGTTGGCTAAAGTCCAAACCCGGTCATCTTTTACATTAGCTCCTCACCGAGCACGATTTCTGAAGAAAATAAAGTGTGTACTACAAGAGCCCCCCCCACCCCACAGAATTTTATTTTAACCCTTCACACATTCTAGAAAAGCCCACCGCAGAATTTTACATTAACAACACCCTTTCTAAAATCCAATCAACTTTTAAAAAAATTTCCTAAGCCTAAGCAATCATTTCATAGAAATATCAATTAAAACAAGGTACAATTCCATCACAAATTGAAAAAATGGTTCATGGAAACATATAACAACCCACAATATATGGTCCTATAACCCAGCATCCTATAACGTCCTATAACGCCCGCGTTTAAGAGAGTGGGGGCTAGATTATCACAGAACTTTCCCTGTGCATTGTGTCCCGTGTGGAGGCTAAAGTAAAATTTAACCCTCAGCTTTATCCAGCACCGGTCAAGGAGGAGTAGGGTCTGCGGTACGGCTTATAGCTTTACAGCCAGTAGATAGTATTCATAGAACTTAATTCCGTGGTTCCCATTATTGCAATCAGCCTTCTGAGGGGATTGGTAATCAATCCTGACATCGCTAAAAGCATTTTTCTGGAGTTTTTCAAGAGCTATTCTCTGACAGTGAGAAAGGCAAAAAAATACAACTGTCAGAAAAGAGCATGGTGTGTTATAATTTGATATGAATGCAATTTTTCACGTTGTCTCCACTCTTTTGAAAGACTGTTGTTCTTTGTCTCCACTCTTTTGAAAGACTGTTGTTCTTTTTCTTGCTTGTGCTGTGCGGAGTTCCTTAAATCGACACTTGATGTTTCTTTCTTGCTTGTGCTGTGCGGAGTTCCTTAAATCGACACTTGATGTTTCTTTCTTGCTTGTGCTGTGCGGAGTTCCTTAAATCGACACTTGATGTTTCTTTCTTGCTTGTGCTGTGCGGAGTTCCTTAAATCGACACTTGATGTTTCTTCATCTCTTCCTTCCCTTTCTTTTTCTCTCCTTCACTTATCTTCGTCTTCCTTATAAACTCTCTTTTACTTCCTTGCCCTTTCTCGCTCTCTCCTACTTCTTCCTTCTCTCTCTCTCTTTCTATTTTTTCTGTCAGCCTAACTCTTTGTCTTCCCTTTCGGATTTATTATTCACTATGCATTTCTCTGATTTCCCATAGTTTCTCCCAACTACTAACTCTTTTCTGGCGCTGCTTCATAGTCAAGTTGTTCAATGCAGTGTCTCATAGTGAGCACTTCCTTCACGTGTTATTTTTTTCATGAAGAATTTGCAGCTTAAGCATTCTCAGGCTCAAAGTAACAATGATGAGTTTTCCAGCTCTAGCTGATTTTCCAACTAACTCGAACGTGTAATTTCAAGTTTATGATAACAATTTGAAACAATCATGTTGAGAAAGTGTAAAACGAGTTTTTTTTCTAATGAAAACTCGTAAATAAGTAATTTAAAAAATTGATTTTATTGACATTTATTAAAGACATTTTTTGTTTTGTTACGCTTTAATTATCCATTTTCGATTCGTTAATTGCCAGTTGGAAATCTTGACAATACTTGTGGACCTTTACCATGAACACCAAATTTTACTTAATTGCTTATGCTAAACTTATTTGCTGCACTTCGAACTTTTTGTCAAATTACCCTTCTCATCAAAGTTGTCTTTTTTCCTTTTCACTTTTCGGTTCTACTACCTTTAAAAAAAAGTAAAAAGAAGAAATTTTCTTTTCCTGTAAAGAAAATAAATGAAATTTTTTGCGGAGCTCTGGATGATTATACTGGTATCACGACATTTCGCACCAAGAGTACTAACACCCTTTCATTTCACAATCGAAATATTACATATATTTTTTTAATTGGAATTTGTCAGATAAAGCTCAGGTAAATATTACGCTAACGAGGCCGAACGGCTTAGTACGATGTTGTATGTTCTATACCAGCCACAAAATTAGAGCTTTGGAGAAAAATATTATGGAATTCGGATGCGAAATTTCGCGGTGCGAAAAGTCCTGATACGAAAAGTCGTGGAACTGACAGATTAGAATTACCGACACTTTGTACCGCGTCACTTTGTACACGACACTTTGTACCCGACACTTTGTACCCCGTCACTTTGTACCGCGACACTTTGTACCGCGACACTTTGTACCGCGTACGGCCTCGTTAGCTAAGCCGTACGGCCTCGTTATCGTAAACTTTTACTAAGCCTAAGCGTTTTTTAATGTAAAAAATGTTTTAATGTAAAAATAAAACGCGCGGCCTCACTCAAGTCGCGGTACAAAGTGTCGCGGTACAAAGTGACGGGGTACAAAGTGTCGGGTACAAAGTGTCGTATACAAAGTGACGCGGTACAAAGTGTCGTGATACGGACAGATTATACACCCGTTAATAATCCTGACCACACCTAGCCCAACACTTAAGCCAACACTGAAAATAAATTATCTGTGATTTACTAATTTGCATTAGCAAACCTGACAACATTTATTCTCGGTGTTGGCTCAAGTGTCGAGTCAAATCAGGCCAGGTGAGGTCAGGTTTGTAGAAAGCGGATTTTACTACATATTTCGCTAATTTACGGCTGCGGTGAATTCAGAAAATAATACAAATGAATGAGGTTCAAGAATTTTTGTCGTCGAAACCTTGTTTTTGTTGTTGCAGCGGAGTAAATTATAATATGACTTAGTTTTTTAAGACGGAGTTCTGTTTATAACATGCTTCAAGAACTTAGCCGAAAGCTGTTTGATTTTAATGAACTTGACGAGTTGAACTTACCGTTTAGTACAGTTATACAGTTGTATTTACTAAGGCGTTATTCAACCGTGCTTTTTAAATATAGTCTGCCTTGGATTTTCTATCAAAGAACACTGTTTGCAGTGGATGCACAAGACGGCAGAGGCGGGTATACCGTAAATCTTCTCTCAACCGACCTTTTTTTTCTACTCCGGTTTGAGCCCTCGGAACAATTCCTCTTTTCTACCGATGGCGGGTAACGGTGGAAAGGTTCCTGGTGTCAACTACCCAACCTCACGATCTACCGATTTCACGCAGCCAATTCTACCCGTCCCAATGTGGCCGCCTAATCTCACAGTCAGTACAATCTGAGTTCAATACACAGTAGCAAGAAAATTCGCTGTAATACGGGAGTACTCCAAGTTCCAGCACCTTGACCTACGGTTTATTTCATTTTATTTTCATGAGATAACTTTTGAAGGCAGATGCAAATTTAAAAAGAGAAGTTAAAATAGATATTCAATAAGACGCCTCAAAATTAAAAAGACGCTTTTCTCAGTAAAAACTTTTACTAAAAGACCCACCAAGGTGAAGATGAATGTGTTTGACAATTTTCAACAATAATGGGTTTTTTTCCAAAACTGGGTAGTATAGCTCGTCAAAGGAGGGCGATGCCGGACCGGCCTGGGCATGCCACCGGACAAAACATCAGCCGATACTCCGCTATACTTTTCAATGGCGGGTCGAGGCGCCAGTAAAATAACCTCTTGCCCTTCTCCGGTTAACGAATGGGTCTCGCCAAGAGGATCGCCGACTGCGGTGCGAGTGTAGACGGAGAAAATCTCTCCGGACTCAAAAAGATCCTCACCACCAACCTATCCCAAAAGTACTCCCCTCGACAGGACCTATGGGCAAGACAACAACAACAAAAACATAATGGGTTTCTCTTTTTAGGTCTGCCAGTGCAAAAGAAAACAGATACCCTCGAATTTTCTAAACAGGGGCTTGCGAAGAGAAACCCTAAGACTTGAGTATTGAATGTATGAGTTGTTCACGGAGATAAAAAAGGTAGGTCATTAATACTTTTGAGAAAAAATTCTTAATTTTTCTGATTTTATCAAACCCGAATTGAGTTTTTCTGCCCCTAATGTTTTGTATCCCTAATCATATTACATAATGTTTACTTATTATACATAGTCATTATATTGTGCAAATATTATATGGACATTTTATAGAAAAAGCTCTTCATGTGAGTTTACTCTTATGAACTTAAAATATTTCTCGAAGTGATCATCAATCATGTGTCCATCTGCAGTCTCTGCTGTACCGTGCGGGAAGTTCCTCCTTGCACCGGTCGGAAGCGTCAACCTCCTCTTCCGTTTCTCGGCCGAGTGCCTCTCCCCTCTGCTGCAGCCACACCCCCTTGGAAGATTGCCCTCTCTTCTCCCCCGACCCTTGCTCACCCACACTCGACAACCTCGAGTGTCATATCCACCCGCGCCCCCAACTCCACAGCGTCTACCACCACTTTCCCCAATTCCAGCCCCAAGTCGTTATAGCTCCCCACACTGCTCATCCCCAACTCCCCATTGTCAATCTACCGCCCTCGGCTCTCTCTCAATGGCTTTCAATCAGTAAAAGTCCCCTCCAACGTACCGGGGGAGTCATTCGAGTGCCCGCCTCTCTGCCATCTTCCGCCGAGGTGAAAAGACCCTCTCTCCTAGTTCAAACCACTCCGTCTACCTTCGCCCATATCCAGGAATCCACTCAACCTCAAACTCCGATCACCCACATCAGCCAAGTAAGTTCGCGAGTTTTATCGGCAAGAAACTTTATGTTTTCAAGAGTTGTTCTGAGGTTAGTTAAGAATTATACAAAAACTTGCTCTATCTTATATTTACTTCATTTCGATTTTAGTGAAGTTTTTTTACTCGAAAATTAGTCAAGTGTATCGGTGAAAATAGACTTGTTAGGTAGAGCTATACCGTCCGCAGGAACAGTCATTCTATTCGGATGAGGTGGGTGTAAAGATGGTGTGCAATCTCATAAAAGGTAGAGCTATACCGTCCGCAGGAACAGTCATTCTATTCGGATGAGGTGGGTGTAAAGATGGTGTGCAATCTCATAAAAGGCATAGCTATACCGTCCGCAGGAACAGTCATTCTATTCGGATTAGGTGGGTGTAAAGATGGTGTGCAATCTCATAAAAGGTAGAGCTATACCGTCCGCAGGAACAGTCATTCTATTCGGATGAGGTGGGTGTAAAGATGGTGTGCAATCTCATAAAAGGTAGAGCTATACCGTCCGCAGGAACAGTCATTCTATTCGGATGAGGTGGGTGTAAAGATGGTGTGCAATCTCATAAAAGGTAGAGCTATGCCGTCCGCAGGAACAGTCATTATATTCGGATGAGGTGGGTGTAAAGATGGTGTGCAATCTCATAAAAGGTAGAGCTATACCGTCCGCTGGAACAGTCATTCAATTCGGATGAGGTGGGTGTAAAGATGGTGTGCAATCTCATAAAAGGTAGAGCTATACCGTCCGCAGGAACAGTCATTATATTCGGATGAGGTGGGTGTAAAGATGGTGTGCAATCTCATAAAAGGTAGAGCTATACCGTCCGCAGGAACAGTCATTCTATTCGGATGAGGTGGGTGTAAAGATGGTGTGCAATCTCATAAAAGGTAGAGCTATACCGTCCGCAGGAACAGTCATTATATTCGGATGAGGTGGGTGTAGAGATGGTGTGCAATCTCATAAAAGGTAGAGCTATACCGTCCGCAGGAACAGTCATTCTATTCGGATGAGGTGGGTGTAAAGATGGTGTGCAATCTCATAAAAGGTATAGCTATACCGTCCGCAGGAACAGTCATTCTATTCGGATGAGGTGGGTGTAAAGATGGTGTGCAATCTCATAAAAGGTAGAGCTATACCGTCCGCAGGAACAGTCATTCTATTCGGATGAGGTGGGTGTAAAGATGGTGTGCAATCTCATAAAAGGTAGAGCTATACCGTCCGCAGGAACAGTCATTATATTCGGATGAGGTGGGTGTAGAGATGGTGTGCAATCTCATAAAAGGTAGAGCTATACCGTCCGCAGGAACAGTCATTCTATTCGGATGAGGTGGGTGTAGAGATGGTGTGCAATCTCATAAAAGGTAGAGCTATACCGTCCGCTGGAACAGTCATTCAATTCGGATGAGGTGGGTGTAAAGATGGTGTGCAATCTCATAAAAGGTAGAGCTATACCGTCCGCAGGAACAGTCATTATATTCGGATGAGGTGGGTGTAAAGATGGTGTGCAATCTCATAAAAGGTAGAGCTATACCGTCCGCAGGAACAGTCATTCTATTCGGATGAGGTGGGTGTAAAGATGGTGTGCAATCTCATAAAAGGTAGAGCTATACCGTCCGCAGGAACAGTCATTCTATTCGGATGAGGTGGGTGTAAAGATGGTGTGCAATCTCATAAAAGGTAGAGCTATACCGTCCGCAGGAACAGTCATTATATTCGGATGAGGTGGGTGTAGAGATGGTGTGCAATCTCATAAAAGGTAGAGCTATACCGTCCGCAGGAACAGTCATTCTATTCGGATGATGTGGGTGTAAAGATGGTGTGCAATCTCATAAAAGGTATAGCTATACCGTCCGCAGGAACAGTCATTCTATTCGGATGAGGTGGGTGTAAAGATGGTGTGCAATCTCATAAAAGGTAGAGCTATACCGTCCGCTGGAACAGTCATTCAATTCGGAAGAGGTGGGTGTAAAGATGGTGTGCAATCTCATAAAAGGTAGAGCTATACCGTCCGCAGGAACAGTCATTATATTCGGATGAGGTGGGTGTAAAGATGGTGTGCAATCTCATAAAAGGTAGAGCTATACCGTCCGCAGGAACAGTCATTCTATTCGGATGAGGTGGGTGTAAAGATGGTGTGCAATCTCATAAAAGGTAGAGCTATACCGTCCGCAGGAACAGTCATTCTATTCGGATGAGGTGGGTGTAAAGATGGTGTTCTATCTCATAAAAGGTAGAGCTATACCGTCCGCAGGAACAGTCATTCTATTCGGATGAGGTGGGTGTAAAGATGGTGTGCAATCTCATAAAAGGTAGAGCTATACCGTCCGCAGGAACAGTCATTCTATTCGGATGAGGTGGGTGTAAAGATGGTGTGCAATCTCATAAAAGGTAGAGCTATACCGTCCGCAGGAACAGTCATTATATTCGGATGAGGTGGGTGTAAAGATGGTGTGCAATCTCATAAAAGGTAGAGCTATACCGTCCGCAGGAACAGTCATTCTATTCGGATGAGGTGGGTGTAAAGATGGTGTGCAATCTCATAAGATGTAGAGCTATACCGTCCGCAGGAACAGTCATTCTATTCGGATGAGGTGGGTGTAAAGATGTTGTGCAATCTCATAAAAGGTAGAGCTATACCGTCCGCAGGAACAGTCATTCTATTCGGATGAGGTGGGTGTAAAGATGGTGTGCAATCTCATAAAAGGTAGAGCTATACCGTCCGCAGGAACAGTCATTATATTCGGATGAGGTGGGTGTAAAGATGGTGTGCAATCTCATAAAAGGTAGAGCTATACCGTCCGCAGGAACAGTCATTCTATTCGGATGAGGTGGGTGTAAAGATGGTGTGCAATCTCATAAAAGGTAGAGCTATACCGTCCGCAGGAACAGTCATTCTATTCGGATGAGGTGGGTGTAAAGATGGTGTGCAATCTCATAAAAGGTAGAGCTATACCGTCCGCAGGAACAGTCATTCTATTCGGATGAGGTGGGTGTAAAGATGGTGTGCAATCTCATAAAAGGTAGAGCTATACCGTCCGCAGGAACAGTCATTCTATTCGGATGAGGTGGGTGTAAAGATGGTGTGCAATCTCATAAAAGGTAGAGCTATACCGTCCGCAGGAACAGTCATTATATTCGGATGAGGTGGGTGTAAAGATGGTGTACAATCTCATAAAACACACACTATTTCTCTCTGCTCTGATTGTTGAAAATAAATATGCCAATATAATTTTCTGAATGAGATTTTTCCAGGTAAAACCGAAGAATGCTACTGCGAGAAATGATGAATCGCCAAGCCCGCAGCTTCGGCCAACCACAAAAAGAAGATCCCAGGCAGCCTCATCGACCCAGTCTCTTTGCTTCCAGATGGCAGCCTCGACTTTCCAGTGTTCTCCTCGCCAGGAACCCTCCCCGTTGGTCACTGCGGAGTACTCCCGAGTTTCCCACGGTTCATTCTTTTTTCTTTTTGGAACGTCATAGCTCACCAGATTTTTCCGAAAAATTCAAAAAACTACCGTTCACTCGAGCGGGGGCCTAAAATGATTAAAACTGTCATTTCTCTGCCCTTGACCTTCCACTTGCTTCTCATTGTTCTAGCCCCTCTCCGCAGAGATAAACGGTGTTTTTAAACATTTCTGTAATTTTGTATTGAGCTGTGTTTATCGTAGGCCTCAAAAAGATGGAAGATTGCTGGTTGAAAATGGAGGAAAGTGGTGTGGTCAACCGTACTTTAAAAAATTCCGCTAGCTCAAGATAGGTCTGATATAGCTCACTGTTGATCAGTTATTATGTTCATTGAAGGGAATGTTCTATATCATGAGACGCTCGTTTCGTCTACTTTGTTCAACTAAAGTTTAACGCCAGTTTTAAGAAGAAAAAAAGTGGATAACTTCTGTAGGAAGTGCGTTCAGGGATTTCATCAATCCCTGCGGAAGACTCAGTGAGCGTCGTCGCTTCTTCTTCATCATCTTCGAAAAGCTCAACGACGATTCCAGCCCGGCAGAACCTCTTCGACCATTCCCTTATCGAAAATTATCCTAACAACGAGATCGGCTGCCAAACTGGTCCAGTTCCCATCTTAGAAGATCCTTTTGGCCCCGGACCCCCGACACCACCGGATCTTGGCAAACTGCCAATTTCCGATTATATCCCATCCCATTTCCATGCGGGAACTTCTATCAGATTGGCAGATGGTGCTACAAAAACGGTAGGATCATCAATAACTATCTCTCGAGCTTTAAATTGTTTTCATGCTAGGAAGCTTGAATTAGTTATCTCAACATTTATTATTATTAGTTTTTTTGCATATCCATAACGTTTGAAAAGATGTTGTAAAATTTTAATATCATTGTGGGAAATTTAAAATTGTTAATGAGACAATACCGTGTCCATAAAGCAAATGAAGACGGTTGTTTCACTATGCATGCGCTGTTTTAGAAAGCTGGGGTTAAAAAAAGCTCTCTTTGTACTGCATCTTTTCCTATCGCGAGCTCTCTTTCTCTCTCCAAAGTCTGACATTTCCTCATGATAAAATCTTGATCTACACGTTATCTTCATACTTCTACGGGCGGTAAGAAACAGTCTTTAGTGTAGCAACTCATGAAAAATAGGAGAACCAGTTTTTCTATTTTTATATGAGTTAAACTTTTCTAATCATTTCTTCTAAATGTGAATAGAATTGTTCTGATAGTAAATGAACTGCAGATAGAAGAGATAACATTGAGTGACTTCGAGCCATTCTCACGACCTTCTCAGGAGCTGAAAATGGTCGCCAGTGAGGTTCTTTTTCACTCGATTCCGCATTTAACTTCAAATTTAATAACAATCACACCCAAAAAATCGGTAAATAACCAGCTCATAATTATTCTGTTCATTATCACTCATTTGGTCTCAGCTCCGCATTTACCGATCGATGTCTTCAAAAATCTTTTTGTAAACGAAGTCGATGCAAAATTCTTATGACTATTCATAAAAACAAGACTTTAAGATTGTTGAAAATCTTCAGAAAAATTTGAATTAAACCACGCAATTTTTTCCGTTGGAAACTATGAAAGGCAATATTTTCATATCCCAGTTTTTCATTTTCTTTCTAAACTTGATAATTTAGTGAAGAAAGATTTCCAAATGTATGTTTCTTGTGTTTTCAAGATGGTAATGTCAATTTCAGGTTCGCTTGATAGAGAAGAACGACATTGTTTATAGAGTGACTCTTGGTATAAACGAGGACAAAGAGGTTACTTTTATTGATTGAGATTTTTAATCAAAAACTTTCTTGCTGAAACTTTCACTTTTAAAAAATACGACAATCAATGTAAATTAATGTTTTCTGAAACAAAATGGTTTCGTTGATTTTGTTGAACATTTCGGTAGTTACTTCATATTATTGCTTGTTTCATTCAGATCCCTCTGGAGATTCGTCCAGAGTATCCATTCTTCGTACCCGAACACGGCTGGTCGTCCTGTGATCCGAATTCTTCACTTAGAGTATTCGGCATCTGCACTCGCCTTCTCAAGGTAGATCTTTTTCACCGACTCCATCAAACCGTCTGAGTTCTTAAGATACAAACTAAGTTTTCTGCTTGGAATCGCCCATTAGAGAAATGCAATTTTGATAGAGATTGATAATCTAGGCATCACACACTTTGTCTGCCGCTCAATTTGCCCGATTGAGTTCAAAGGTCACCAGGAAGTAAGACAAACCTCGCGCTCTTTCTTTTTTTGCTCGTCCGACTTCACCGTTCCGCCTTTTTCTTAATCCACTAGTGTTTATTTTTCGCATCTCTTTCCTTCACTTATCAGCTCGTTTTTTCAGGCTTTTTACCCTTGATAATTTTTGGTACATTGTGGTTTTACTATGATATAGTCGCAATGATAAGTGGATGAGCTGTGCGTGGAGAGGTGAATCTGATAGGCGGTCTCGAAAAAAAGGTAAGGAATGATGGGTTGAGGTTGGTGACTGGTGTCTCTCCCTCACCGATTCGGGTGCGGGGTCGGACGCCGTTCTCGAATCCATCGCGTCCTTCTCGGAGACTAATCGAGAGGCTCGCAATGAGGCGAGCCTCTACAAGTTGTATGCAGATTTTGAGAAGAAGCATCTTTCCATTATTCCAGAAAAGGTAAGACATTGTAATACAGTTGATGGTTGCTCTTATTTCAAAAGAAGGAAGAGTTGGGTTATGCATATTATGGTACATTCATACCTCAACAAACGTCACTTAAAATGTTTGTTTTTTTTAAACTATGGCTCTTTGAGCGGGGAAGTCTTCGAGGCGAGTTAGAGATGAAGAACAGAGAGAGGAGAGCTTCTTATTAATCTAGACTTACTCGTTCTGAGAACGATCGTTTCTCAAAATACTTAACAGGGCTCGTGCCCTACGGAAAAACCATGGTAACTATTCACGAAGAACTGAACAAGTCGAAAAATCTGATCAATAGTAGGTAATGAAAGCCTCATCTATAGCCATGGTGTTTGACATTTGATGGAAATTTGACACTAGCATTTTCATCGTTTTAGTAGTTGATTTGTTTTAAGGGAAGAAAGAGGCGAAGAAGTGCAACGCCAACTGTGAATGACAAGGCTCCACCACTCAAGCGAGAGAGTGCATCCGAGAATGACATTGAAGCTCTTCTTATATAGTCCTTACCGTGCATCAACGGGTATTCTATCTAATAATCATGAAAGATCTAAAGAACACATTTTTTTCTGTGTTTCCAAGTTGACATATCCTAGGCGAAATTTTCTATGACAAAGTATTTTCACTTAAGAGTAGATTGTCAGTAACATGAGTAGATTGTCAGTAACATGATTTTGTTGTCAACGCAATTCCAGTTGGATGATTCCGAAGAGGCTTTCTAATGAATATTGATACTTATCAGCCATTCAAGTGACGCTTTTCATTCTAGGCCAGGACTTTCGCTGACTTCATTCTCTTTTTTTTGTTGATAGAGAAATCAATCAGTTCGATGATATGACAGTTTTTACTTGAGGGGGGGCGGACTTTACTTAGGGGGGGGGGCAGGTTACTTTTCACTGATTTTTTCGCTAAGGCTCAAGTAAAATGTATGCTAAAGAGGCCGTACGGCTTAGGAAAGAGGTCGTATAGAACAATTAGCCACAATATTTCAGTTTTATCCAGTCTAATTGAGAAGATTTACTTAACTGCTTTCATCTATTATTCACTATTATATCTTTGTTATTCGTTTTAAGCAACGATGGGCTTAGACTATAATGAATGAAATCCATCGCACGGGCAAAAATTGACACTCGGCTGGCACCGAACCTCTGCTGCCTAACCGGGGCTTGCAGAGAGTTAACCAATACACCAAGACTTTTCATTCATTGCACTTGTTCATACAAAAACCAATACTATTTACAAGGTAAATGAGACAGCTTCTTATCGAATCGCATAATTACTCATTCAAAATGTAATTCGACTTGGAAAGAGGTACGTACGTCAGCACGGTCGACGAGAAAGCGGAGTTGGGTTCCTATTGAACATGGACCCAAATATATATGTGAATAAGTTTTTGCTAAAATGTTTCTGGTGCTAAAATGCCATTTTTGAGATAAATTTTCCTTTGCCATATTTGTGTCTCCCCCTGTAGACCTTTCCAAACAGATAAATCAAGAATGATTCTGCTAGTCATATTCAGTCTAATTCCCAGCTCTCATCCGAAGTGCCTCTTCCTCTCTGGATTGCATCTCTCTTCCAGGACTCTCTCGACCTCTTTGAACTACCTCGTTTTCCCTAACTGCACCTTCTCTTTTTGTATTGACTCTTTTTCTCTTATGAGCACTTTTCTGCCATGGTAAATGATTTGAACGAGTTGATTGCGGTAACGACAAGCTATGAACTAAGCCAGACTCAGGGAAAGGTAAGCCTTTGAGTGTTTCGGAAAAATGGGGGTGCACAGGTAGTGCGGAATACTGGGGTACGGTAGTTCAAGAAGAACGCTAGGCTAAGGGGTAGAGAAGGTAGAAGAGTACGGTGGGCTCTGAAGTACGATAGGCACAGAATTATGTTAAGTACCCGGTTGCAGTATGCACAGGGGTACAGTAGACATGGGGATTCGGTGGACACAGAGATACGGTAGACACAGTGGTATGTAGGCAAAGGTGCGTAATACACATAAGGTAGGATAAGCAAAAATGTAGGCTCAAGTCTACGTTAGAAATGAATCACGTTGGAGTCAGTAGGAACGGGTTACGGTAGCACCGATTCAAGTACTAAATTACGGTAGGTCCGGTACGGGTTACATCACGGTATTGTTTACATTACGTACAGAGGAAAAAAATGAGCATGGGGTTATGTGGTATGCTCAGGATATCGTTCGGAACTAATTACGGTATGACCGAGCTACGGAAGGCTCAGAAATACACGCCGTCACCTTGAACCCGGCTCAAGGTAGGACAGGGGGAAGATGCGCAAGGGAATCGGTAGTATCAAAACCCAATATTACTGTAACCCAATCCTACCGTAACCAAGTCCTACCGTAAACCGATCAAAACGTGACCCGATACAGCCATGACCCAATCCTACGGTAACCCGATCCTTCCGTAACTTACTGAACGGGCCCTAACGTAACACAGTCCTAACGTTACACAGTTACCGTAACCCAGCCCTAACGTGATCCAGTCCTACCGTAACCCAGTTCTACCTTAACCCGGCCATAGCGTGACCTGTCGTTCTACTTCAATTCAAATGTCTTGCACTCTGTTCTCAAGTGTTATTTCAAAAAGTGATCCAATTCTTTTCTCTGACATAATAATAAAAATGCATGCATGCGTAAATAAACTGCCTTCATTGCTCACCCTGGCCATTCCAAATGTCTCCCTTCCTTTCGTTGAAATTCTTCTCCAGAAGATTGTTGAGGCTGCTATTCTACCGCTTCAGAATGCTATCACCGTACAAGCTGCCTAAATATCGTCTCTATGCCGTGCTCTCAAAGGAGCAGACAAACCTGTTCCTTTAATTCGTCACGTCGTGAACTTTACTCTATGGTTGTCAAGTCTAACTGTCCATGTGCAAACATCCCTAGCTGCAGCCCAAACCTCAGACAACATCTTCGACCCTCTGTTAACTTCAACTCTCTACACCCAACTCACTTCATCGTTATTTCTTGTTATTTCTCGTACAAAAATATGATTTCTTTTTTGTAGTTTTCTTGAATTAATTCTAACATGGCTTTTCTCTTTTACACCTTTTTTCAGAAAAAAAATATTTATTTTAGTAAGATATGAATCGAGAAATTCGTGACTTTTGGATCGGAAGAGGCTTCCACTTGTCGAAATTTGTCTTTCTGTCAAAATTTGTCGTTTTGCCGAAAAGCTAAGGTAGTTTAATTTTAAAAGAAATATGACTTTCGGTTAACACAAAACAAAACACTGTTTTCTGAAAAATAATCGCGTCACACTGATGATGGGCCCCCTCAACCTTTCTCGTGTTCAACAATTTATTAAGAACTTTTATTCAAAAAATAAAGGTTAATAATCAATGAGATGGCCATTATTCGCGATAACGTCGGATATTCTTGTTCTAACAAAATTTTATTGTTCAAGAAAAATCTAAATCACAACTTTAACTTTCAAATGCAAAGAAATTGTGTGTGTGTATGTTTCGAAAACGCGGTACTTTTTCTAACGAGCACTCGATTTTTGTTGTTCGAATGTAATCTATAAGAGTCACACATTATAAATGAAGCTGCCATCTCCTGTTAGTTGAAGTTTTTGGAAAAAAATACGAATAAAAATATTTATAATAGAAAAAGCTTTTCCACAAGGTGCGCTAAAATTCACGTGTACAGTTTTTCCGATAAGGATGAAACTGATAGAAATATCTTACATAATCAATTTTTTGCATGTACTCCTCCCATGGTTACCTTTTGTTTGTACAAAAACTTGTTTTTGTAACTTACCAATCCCATAACGATTTATATTCTAAAAAAACGATTTAGTTTTGAAAGAGAAAGAAAGAAGAATGTTTTTGTTTTTCCTTAAATTAAATTTGCTTGAAAAGTAATGATTTCAGCAAGCAGCTACAGACAAAGGACACCCACTGGAGACGGTTACACATCTTGTTTTAACAAAATTTGATTGCTCAAGAAAAATCTAAATCCCAACTTATAACGCCCGCGTTAAAGAGGTCTGGAAAGTGATATGTCTAGAAAAACAACAAGCAAGTGAGACGATTTGATAGGTCAAGTCTGAAAAGACTCACTCTCTTTGAATCTATCTAGGCTCATCCGCTGGAAAAGTATCAAGTTTTTTTTAAAAAAAAGTTTTTTTTCAATTCTCACCACGAAAAAAGTTGTTGAGAGTGCAGAAGACATATGCTCTTCAGCATACTTACATGTCGACCGACAAACAGTTTTAAACTGAGAAGGCTCCTAATTTACTTTCAACTAGTTGATTTTTTTCTCTTCCATTCTCGGGCAGATTCAACCGAATAGAGGGGTGATAAAAATCTGGTTGTTCCCCTACCGCCCCTTCCACCTCCTCTGCTGATGCTGAACGTACAAGCAGTGAACCAGGAATCAGCGGTTGGTTCTTCCAGGATAGAACTGTATCCCATCTTAGCGAGTCCCGTATTCTGCCGCAACGCGGAAAGAAACGTGCGGAAGATGATGGTTGAGTGGTCACGAGTTGAAGAAAGGGGTTAATTGAAACTTTTTGGATTCAACGCGGAGAGTTCGGATCAATGTTGACGAGTTTAAGATTTTTCTAGAAACTGGGATTGAATTGGGAACTTTTTTGTGATGGTCCCGTTCACCCTTCTGCTTCGGAAGTTCAAATAATACTCGGTTGCGTATCAGGTTGTGCAAGGACAGAAGCGGTGATTGTGAGAGGAAGAGAGCGGACTTCTACGAAGATAAAAGCAGCCCGCACGAGCTGTGAAAGTGAACGCCGTGAATCCTCTACCACCAGAAAGACGCCCTATACGAGGGTCTCGAAGAGCCGCTTGTTGAGGAGAAGAAGGAGAACGGCGGGAGAGAGATGTACAATATCTGTAGAGGATAAACCTCAAGAAGCAACCAACCAAGGTCTTTTTTACTTGTATTCAGGGATTAAATGAAGCCGCCTTATTCAGATTTACATGTATCCGCCGCTCAAAGTTTGGAGGAAAAAGAAGAGGGGGTGAAGGAAAAGGGTGTGACAAGAGAGGGAGTTTTATGTCAATAGTGTGTGTACATGTATCCGCCGACGCGACCGATCCGGTCACTATTTAACCCCTGAAATCGACATATTATGGTACAGGAATTACAAAATTTTCTCTCTTTTTTGTTGTTGCTTATTTTGCTTGTAGTTTTTCTATGCTTAAACTAAATTATTTCAGATGGGAAAGCGTACTCGATTCGTATTCCCTTGCCAAAGAAAATACCAAAATGGAAGGTAACTTTCCCAGTATTCTACGAAGTGTGGGTTTTCCATTCTCAGAAAATGATTAAACTACTGGAATAAACAGCTGAAATTTAATATTACATAGCAAGAAAAAGTTTTTTTTCGAGAAAAATGGCCATCACTAAAGCACGCCATTCACGCAAGTTCATTACTAATGCACGCGACGCACTATTATGTTAATTTTTTTCTGAAACGGTCTCGTTAGCCTAAGCCTCACGGCCTCGTTAGCGTAAACTTTGCCTAAGCCTAAGCAGCAAAAAACATCAAAAACTTGAAAAAACCAAATAAAGCGCATGGGGCGAAGTCAAGAACTTTACCGCGCAGTTGCGTGCATTAGTAAAAAACTGGCGTGCGTGGCGTGCTTTAGTGATAGCCGCAAAAAGGCTGTATTCATCTTGTGATGCGAGATATGAATTTTGTGAGAGTGTGTGAGATTGGCTCATTTGCAGACTCTGTCGAAGAGTGCCGGTCCGAAATTGTTTCCTGCAAGCTGTAATCCTTCGACTTATATCGTTTCAATGGAGGTTCTGTACATTATATTGTGTATTTCATTGCAGAAAGCTCTAGTGAAGAATTCACTCTTCTCGTTTGAAAAAAATTTTTTTTTGAAGGAACTCCTACAGTCCGCTGCGGAGGGAAACATGGAAGAAGTTGCGCGATCCTGCACAAATCTCAGGCACAACCTAGACTTCGGAAGTCTCGTTGATGGAAGGACAAACTTTTTCCATGAGGTTCTCGCTTTTGTCGACTACTCAGTTTGTCTTCACAACACCTTGAAGGAGTCTAAAATGTTTTGACTGCGTTAATGCTACCCTAATTCCACAGTGGTTTCCGCTGTATGGTGAGAAGGAAGGGTGTAGTAAGGAGAACAAAAAACAATAGTATGAAAAAAGAAGACCGTATCGACTTGGTCGGTTGCTGCTGCAGTTCATTAGCGTCCGCTGGAAGGGCTCAGAGGGGAGCTGCATTGGCTGCCTCAAGCTTCTTCTCAATTTCGACTTCCGTTGCGGACCGAGTCCAAAGGAAGATCTTCACAAAACCTTGGACTTTGTCAGATTTATCAGCTGTTTAAACTTGTAGAAGTCATTTTTTTGCGTTGAATTGTATATTGACTTCAATTGTTTTCTACTTTCCAACAGAAAGTTAGATTCTTAAAAGTTAAAATGCTTGAATTGTAGTTTGTAACCGGCGTCTATAGTACTTTCTTTTTCTTGCTTGCGAAATACAGATTTTTTTCTTGCAGGTGGACGAAGAGGGAAACACTCCGCTGCACATAGCAGCGCGTAAAAAGAATCTGACCGCCGTGCGAGCTCTGCTGCAACTCGGCGCAGCTCCAGAACTATTCAACAAGCGGAATGAGTCTCCCATGCTGATAGCCATGTACTATATTTGCTGCTACTCACTTTTTAATCTGAATCATTGATGAAATACGTTGCAGGAGAGAGAATGAGCGCAGCATAATGAAGGAACTCTACAATCACGGAGCCAATCTTCCCCCTCTTTTCCGAGACAAAGTAATTTGTTAACAATTCTTTAGAGAACGGATTCTTGATGAATTTTAACCTAAAGTTTCCCAGTTTTTTGCTTCAAAAATTTCATTTTACCTTAAAAAACCTTATCATCAAGCTTATCTTATTCAAGGTATTCGCCGATAAACTTGGGAGCAGATTTAAGAAGAGATTCGCCGAAGCGAGAAACCGACTTAACAGGTGATCTTTGGCTCTTTCGGATTGGCGTTGGTTTATGGAAACTCAAGGTGTGAGAGGAGACTAATGAAGTACGCGATTGAAGTGGAGTAACGGAGCTGAAGCCACTGGAAGCGCTCTTTCACATGAAGGGAAAGGCTCAGCATGTCTTACACATTTGGAATCAACAGGGAGCATTGGAGTCCTTGAAGGGGAATGGCGTGTTCTTCGTTCTCTATTGCTGCGAAGTCATCGTCAACATCAAAGTTTGCGTTTTCTTAAAATTATGTGCAATGGTGGAAGGATCTTCGGCGGTTTCACGAAGGAACTAGCTTTGTTTTACGGGCTCATAGAACGATTTCTCCTTTTTTTAAAAACATGCGCTCCCGGTTTGAGTCAGAGATGGTTGGGTTCGATCCTGCCCGGTAAACTAGTTTTTTCTGCGATAGTTCAATCATTTGTCATCTTAACCAGGCGTCACTGCCTTAAACTGTGTAACTTAGCATTTGAAGATTTATCTTCCATCTCTCTTCTGTCTTAATCGTGAATTCCGGAGCTCCATTCATGACGCAATCGATTGATAAGCATGCGTAACTAAGAGAACAAGGCATATGAGCCTTTCATATAACACTATCGCACGGTATAGCAATGTGTCCCCTTGGTTCAATGGTAACACGTGCTACCGGTTTGAGTCAGAGATGGTTGGGTTCAATCCTGCCCGGTAAACTAGTTTTTTCTGTGCGATAGTTCAATCATTTGTCATCTTAACCAGGCATCACTGCCTTTAAACTGTGTAACTTAGCATTTGAAGATTGATATTCTCCTTATTTTGCTTTGACTTTTCATGACATGAAATGAATTTTGTTGAGAATCCGAGCTCTTTCCTATTCACGTGTCAAGACGCTTCGCCCTTCTCGGAAATTCCCTTCATCACGACAGGCCATGATGATACTCAACAGGTTCACTCCCAGTCTCAAATTTTTTACCACAGAAGGTTGAAGAATTCTCAAAAACGAAAAAGGTCTCATAAATATGTTATAATTATTCTCAAATATGATCATTCGAAAAAGATTGTGAAAACTTAGTACAGTTTGCCTGAGGAAATTAGATGAGCGTCAGTAGAGCTGGGTCTATCTATTACTTCCAGGAATAAAGTTTGTATACAAGAAGGCTGATTTGAGCTACCATAATCGCGTCAAAAAAGATGGAACAGAGGAAGTTGTTGCAACCATGGGAATATACGGATGTGTTGTAATGTATAACGATTGTTCAGCACCCACTGGTTGCATATCGGAAGAATGATAAGCCAGAGTTGTCAATGGCCTACTTCATTCCGACCGAGCTCATGGTCAGAGGGGCGTTCAAACTCAACTTCCGCCTATGTGAAAACGAGATCAGGAGACATATCCTGGCACAGGTTGGTTAATTTCCCCGTTCGCATCGTTCTCCAATGAGTGATTATGCCAGACTTTTTGTTTTGTTGCAGATATGGCTCGTAAAGGCGAAGGAATGAGATGTGGCCGCCTTCTGAAGTTTTTTTGATTGTTCTGTTATTTTGTTTGTTTATTTGATTTTTTATTTTTGTTAGTGATGTTTTGTTTGTTTGTTTGATTAAAAACGAGTAAAAATTAGAAAACTTTTTTGAAGGTTTTTTTTGGCAGGCCAGTCAAAACGAATGTTATTTGCTGCCATTTATCATGACGCATTTTCTGTTTATTGCCATGGAAAAGCTTGGAATCTCAAACAAAATCTGCCCGAGGAACAACATTATGGTAGACGTGAGCATTTTTTTTGGTGAACGTGAGCACTTTGTTTGGTGGGCGTTTGATATTTCCCCTAAAATATACGTTCTCAGAATTTCTGATCAGAATGAGAGTTAAGATTCAATGATTATTTTTTTGCAGTTTTGTTCGCAAAAACACTTGAAGAATGAGTTTGAGAAAGAAAACAAAAATTTTCTCTTGAGTTCTTCCCGATTCCACATGTAGACAGGTTCGATTGTTAGATAAATACACTCGTCCGCATGGACGTTCATCATCACTCACCTGTAATTATAAAGAACTTAAAGCCGTATTTCAGTACTTTCTAAGTTTTTCAAGCCCTGTTTTGTGAATTAGGTGAAATGCACCTAGAGATGTCTCCAGAATGCATATCCTGTTTGCATCTTGAATTTTCAAATAAAAAATCAAACTTCGTAATAAGGAGAACTGTGCATTTTTGGCAAAAATCACATGAGGGGGTGCAGCTTCCCTTGGGGAAGGGATGAGGCCTACTGTATTTCGACAAATTCAGTCAATTAAACCCGCAAAATTTGATAATGGGCTAAATTTATTCATGTGGTCATTTTTCGTATGGCTACCTAAAGCTGCGCTAACGAAGCCGTACGTCCTTGTTAGCGAAACCTTTATAAAGGGTAAATGAGAAAAATACATGAAAAAGTACCTTACCCATTACCCCTCAAGTGAAGTGCGGCTCTTCTCCCGAGTCAAAAAGACCTTATTTTTAAAACTACAATTTTTACGATAAAAAACTGCTCGAAATCCTTTTTTTCATGAAATTCAATTGAATAAAAACAAGTTGTTTAATGCTGTCGGCAATCAAATGAAAGGATTCCATTTGATGCTGCTTTGAATCGAATAAAAGAATACATCAGAAGCTGCCAATGAGGCCTCGCCCTCTTCTGCGAAGCAAACGCCCTGTTGAGAGTCTCTTATTCTGTCTCTTGCTCTCTCTCTCTCTCTCTCTCTCTCCTTCGCCCCTTTCTCTTATTCTCTCTCTCTCTCTTGCATAAATCACATTCTGTCTCCCTTCCAATTTGCTTCGCGTTCTTTTCCATCCCAGTGCTTATGCTTATAAGAAGAATGTTTTGGAAGAAGAGGATGAAGGAATCTGTTTAAAAAAAGTGATGAAGAGAGAAAATTTAGATATTTAGAAGTAAATAAAATATAGAGAGGAGAAATAGAGTTGAAAAGAGAGTGAGGGGAAGAAAAAAAAGAGGTCAGAACAAAATTAGGAAGGGAACGAAGGAGGTGGGTGGGACGTCGAGATCGATGGGCTCCTCCGCCCGTTTTCATTCTATCAGAGAGTAAGAAGTAGAGGGCGGGATCGAGAAAGAGAAATAATGAAATGAGAGATGGAGAAAGAAGAGGCATTAGCGATAGTGTGGTCTTGAATTGGTAGTCTGCCGAGGTTGTCTTCGAGTGATGTTACCCGAGGAAGAAGAGCAGCATCTTGCACTCTCCATAGCGATGTGATGAGGTCACGATCCTCCGCGATATTCTTCTCGCATAGCTCTTTTAGGATCTGCTCCCAACTCCTGCTCTTCGGCTTCCTCTTTCATATCAATGACTCCACTCGCTCATTCACCCTCACTTGTCCCTGTGTTTACTTTAACTCCTCCTCCCTCTTCCACTCACCCAACTTCCCTGCTCCTTTTGATGCAACTCCCTGTCTTCTCTACCATTTCATTGCTCCTCCGAAACACAGAGTTCTACTCTCATTCGATGTTTTCTCGCTCCCACCTCGGACTACACAGTAAGGAGCTAGAAAATGGGGTTTAAGAGAGGGGAGAAGGAAAAGAGAAAGAGACAGAGATGAAGATAGGGGAAGGGAGAGAGAGAAACGGAGAGAAAGAGAGAGAGAGAGGGACAATAGGAGCATGATTCACGTCTCTCATTCAGATGCGATTCCTTCGTGCAACTGTTCGATGATTCGGAAGACGGCGAAGTTTCTCTGGGGGATTCTCCCAACGGTGAATGGTGTGGCTCGGAGATGGAAATCTCGACACCCCTGCCCTCGCTGCACAGACACCTCCTATTGTATACTTCGACGGTGACCTCCTCCCGGGGCTTCTCAGGGCACTACTCGTTTATCCCTAATGGTATATTATCGAAAAAAATCTGATTAACCTTTTTTATTCATAATTTTGAAGATTTGCGACAAAAAGACAGTGCTTTTAATTTTGAGAGGAACGGGAAAATTTTTCCAATCTGCTGAAGGCTTTTCGATAGTTATAAAGTAATTCGAAGAAATATACTTCAGTACAACGATTTGAAGGGAATGACTTTAGTACGACCCCTAGCTTTTCTTGGTTTTTCATAATAAGGATTATGAAACGTAGAAACCAACTTGTTTTGCTTTTTTTCTTCCTTATCGTATAAGAGCAATCGAGTTCCCGAAGTATTTTGCTTTCTCGAATCAGCTGCAATCTGTTTTTGACCAAGAGATTTCTCGAAATAATAGAGCCAGGAAGAGAACCAAAGAGTTGAACACAAGATTTTCGAAGCGAGTAAAACTGCAGAAACAAAAACAAAACAAAAAAGCTCTTCAGTATTGAAATGATTGAATAGGATGAGTGTTTGTAACGAGTTGGTATACGCAATCTATAACTATCATCGAAAGATTAGCTTCATGTTATTCTGAGCTGGCGGCAATCTATAACTATCATCGAAAGATTAGCTTCATGTTATTCTGAGCTGGCGGCATTTTGATCAACCACTTTAGATTAGGAAATAATACCAAAAAAAGGTGTTTTGGATAAGCATCCTGAGCGTTTCGCATTTAGAAAAAAGCATATGAAAAATAATTTTTTCATATTCTGTTTATTTTTTATTGAAAGACCATTTTGAGGGAAGTACACGTCAGACGCGCTGCAGCTGGCGGAGTGTTCCTTCTCGGTTACTGGAATGCGGGGCATCATCTACTCTCCCCGCTACCCTTATTTTGCCCCACAACTTGACAATTGCTCCTGGCTGTTCCCACAAGTCTGCACGTTTAAGAATTATTATGCCAATCAGATAAAGGACTGCAGAAGAAACCTCTGAACCCAAATTTTTGACTTTTTGAATTCAAATGCGTAGGGTCTGCTTTTTCCGCATTGCGTCATCTCTTTTTTGATGGGTTGATTATTAAGACCTTTTCTAAAAATATTCTGAATTTTTAACAACAAAAAAACTTGAGAAAAAAATAACCTTTTGATATTCCAAGGTGAAATCCCATCGACTAGTGCTGACTTCTGTTTTCCTGGAGCTTGACGAGGGATCCTTCCTGAAAGGCTACGAAAAGACGCCGCAGGTTCTGCTTCTTCAAATTTGAAATCTTCGAAATGAAAACTCTGTCTAATTCATAAACTTTATATAAAAACATATCTCTCAAGCGACTGCAGAAGTCGAATGTAAAAAAAAACTAAAGACAATAGTTCGCTTGCGCTTTCTTCCCGTATTTTTGGGAGAGCTCCGGGAAAGTTATGTGTTGTTGGACATCCGTTTCGTTATAAATTACAATGATTTTTCACTGTTTGTTCAATAGTGGTGAAATGGCGTGGTGCAGTCTACAAAGCGGACCCTGCCCGGCGGCGGGATAAACGCTAGGAAGAAGAAGAAGAAGTTCAATAGTGATCTGGATTTAAAAAATTTTTATTCACAACGAAAATAACTATGTTTAAGTGAATAAAAGTGCTTCGATGTTCTTCTTTTGAACCTTTTTCCATTGCATTTTCACATTGACTCATGTTCCAAAGCAAAATAAAAAGAAAATTAGTTGTTTCACTCTTGGATTTTGAAATTATTGGTCTTCTTTTCGGCTGAAATGAACTTTAGAGAGAAATTTTTCTTCCGCTCAACACTTTACACCTGAGAACTATGAGAAAAGGAAAGCGAGAAAAAAATCTGTAATTGAATCTTTTCCATCTGAAAGTCCATCTTAAGGGAGAGGTATCAAGTGGTGCGAAATACACTACACTATTGTTTAAAGAGATTTTTTCGACGTTTTAAGTTTCTTCGTGTTATTCACAAACACAAAAGCAACATATTCATCGTCCTCAATTTTATCATAACCTGGTGTGGATGCCTTCAAGCTGTGTAACTAAGCATTTGGAGAACCTTAATCTAATTTAGCGCTTTCACAAACTAATGATTTTTTTGTTTTTACCCACCTTCAGTGAATTGATTTCTTGAAATGATAGACACATAGTGACCGAATATAAACAATTTAAACAAGTTTTTAAGGAACGTTCTAGCTTTATGGTTGATTTTTTTAAACTGGGATTAATTTGTGCGGTCAACTTCTAAAGCAGATATTGACTGGTTGAAGCATCGACTGGCGAGTTCGGCAGACGCGGCTTCTTCCTCTTTCTACCTCTCCTCTACAAATTCTGTCCTGCTGCTGTTACAGACCGCCAAGAGAGTCGAACGGGTTACTGTTCTACCTCGCTTTCACCCTCTCTCATTATTTATCTCTTAGTTTATTTCTTTTCTTTTTCTCTTACTATTTCTCTTTCTCTTTTTATTTTTTTTTTAATTTTCATTAAATGTATTTTTCTCTTTCTTCCTTTCTTTCTTTCTTTTCCACGTTTTCCCTAACGTAACTTTTTCTCAAACTTTTTATCTTCACATCTTTCTTTTTCTCATGTTTCTTTTCATTTTTGCTTCTCTTCCCTCATATCTCTGTATTTCTCTAATTTCTTTTGGTTCTGTTCCCCTCTCTGTATTCTGTATAAATCTCTTATATTCATCTTCTTTTTTCGTCCACATTTCTGACCTTTATTATTCTTTTTTTGAAACATTGTATAGAATATGTATGTTCATTTGATGTCTCTCGAGTGGTGAAGCAAAAGCTAAAGAATTGGCTAATTCTGCCTTGCATCATCTCGTTTTCTACTCTATGTAGTTTTATTCCTTCATTTTTACTCTTCGTTATACAATATTTTTTCTTTCTATCACTTCACCTCTCTCTTTCTCTGCTCAATTCTCTGTTCACTCCTACTATCTTACTCTATTTTTCTTTCTCTGCTCAATTCTCTGTTCACTCCTACTATCTTACTCTATTTTTCTTTCTCTGCTCAATTCTCTGTTCACTCCTACTATCTTACTCTATTTTTCTTTCTCTGCTCAATTCTCTGTTCACTCCTACTATCTTACTCTATTTTTCTTTCTCTGCTCAATTCTCTGTTCACTCCTACTATCTTACTCTATTTTTCTTTCTCTGCTCAATTCTCTGTTCACTCCTACTATCTTACTCTATTTTTCTTTCTCTGCTCAATTCTCTGTTCACTCCTACTATCTTACTCTATTTTTCTTTCTCTGCTCAATTCTCTGTTCACTCCTACTATCTTACTCTCTTCATGACTCTTTTTCATAACGACTCATCACATTCCAGTCCTTAGCTCTTTTTCTTTTTTTATTATTGTGTATTATACCACATGAAACACCGTGAAGTAAGCCATTCTCGGTCGTTTTAACGAGTTTGGATGTATTCTCCAAAGTCAAACTTCTTCCCTTTTACATTATCTCTTCCCTCGTCTCTCTTTCTCTTTACCTCTCTTTCTCTTTATCGCTCTCTCTATTTCTCTCTCTCTCCCTCTCCCTCTTTCTCTCTCTCTCCCTCTCCCTCTTTCTAAGACTGTTTCTTGTCCTTCAATCTTTTAATCTCTCTGAGTCGTGAAAGTTCATCAGCGTAGAGAGCAAAAAACAACATTGTTTGGGTCTTATTTTCTTTGCTGCTAGAATCTCAAGTTGAAAGCTCGAAGAGAAATGAATTTCTGAAATGAAAGATGTACATAGATTACTGCAACAAAAAAAAACGCAGCAAAAATGAGAGAACTGCAAAGCAATCCTACCAGCCAAAAAAGGAAAGAATGTTTTATTGCTAAGAAAAACAAGATGATTTTTTTCTCTGAGCAAGTGAAATTGAAGAATTTAGGGTTTTTCTAGACTCTTTTCTCTCTCTCTCTATGTCTCTCCCTCTTTATCTTTCTTTCTATCTTTCTCTCCCTCTTCCTATCTCTCTCTCTCTCTCTCTCTCTCTCTCTCTCTCTCTCTCTCTCTCTCTCTCTCTCTCTCTCTCTCTCTCTCTCTCTCTCTCTCTCTCTCTCTCTCTCTCTCTCCTCCCTCCCTCTCCCTCTCCCTAAACACCTCATCGTGCTCTTTCACATCTGAAAAGCTTTCTCTAGATGAGATTCTCCCCCCCCCAGGTTGAAGATGAGCACAAACATGTTAAGTAGTAGTTTCTTGTGCGTCAAAGACAAAAAGGTTCAAGGGCTGAAGGCATGTTAGGGAGGAAAAAAGAGAGGAATAAATCAAGTTAGTACTCGAGAGAGTGAGAAAAAGGTTAGAGAGGTGCAAATAGTTACTGGAGTAAGTAGGGAGAAAGATACAGAGAAATTAGGGAGAAAAGAGACACTCGGACGGACAAAGATAAGTATGAAAGGCGGAAAAGAAGCCTCGAATTTAATGAGAAGGTGATACGAATCTTGTGTGCCCCTGTATTTTCTGAATATGAGAACGACAGGATAAAATAGGAATGACAAAAGGGTGTGAAAATGAATATTGGGAAAAAAGATGAGTGTAATTGAAAAAGAGTTTTTAGGTAGGGAGTTTGGCAAAATGAAGTAGAAGAAAATAAAACTGACTGTCAAAATGTTGTTTCCGGAAGTTAATCAAAAAGTCATGATGAACTGATAAGGACGGAACGAGAGCTGATATACAATGTATAGCTATCTCCTTGACTTATTTCTAATCTCCCGAAAATTTTGCGCGAAATTTTATACATAGAACTGATTTCATTTTCACAAAGGTTCATTTTCAGCGACGAACTGATACTCAAATATATTACTGGGTAGGTCATAAAGAACGCAATACATACAAAGGTTCTAATAAATATGTATAATATCAGACATCACTCGAATTGAGTTCAATTTGTTCACAACCAATCCATTCTACACGAAGTAAGGCAGGTTGTACTCAAATAACCCTTTAATTAATCTCAATATGTATAGTATCTTCTAGCCGATTATTTGTACATGTTCGACAATAAAACATTTTGTAGTGTATAAATTACAGATACCCGACAATTTTTTACGCAAATAGTTTTATCCGCAATTCGAAACTGAGAAAAAACCCTTTAATGCTCCAAGTGAAAAATCGTTTATAGATTTCCGGAACTGTCAACACTGATTGTAGAGAGAGAGAAAGTTGTTGGTATTGAATAACTCCGAACAAAATATGTTCCAGCAGATGTGTCGTTCATTCGTTTTCGTCTCGCTTTCGGATTTTTTACTTCTTTAAGAAGCATTTTTGCGTGATTATTTCGAACATCCTCCAGTTCTTGCTTCGAAAGATCTGTTCTGAGGTTTCGAACAGGGAAGGCTTTTTGGTTTTCGATTTTTTCGAAAAAGTAAGCCTCGAAATTTTTTCTTCGTAGCTCATTGGTCTCGAAAAGGTAGTGTTTGATACACACAACTCAGTAAAAAAACTGTGCATTAATTTGTGCGAGTATTCAGCTTCTGTGAAAACAACAAATAAATCTCCACCGCTGCACGATACTCCGCTAGGAAGACAGGAGAAAAGAAGCAGTTAGCAAAAATTATAACTTCGTCGGTCTCTTTTCGATATGAAGCTCTTAATTTGTTTCAATTTTTAACCTTGAGGTTCTAATTATTAGTTTTAGAATTATCAGTATAAAAATTTCATGTCAGCCTGTTTTCTAATGCCTTTTTAATGTGAGAAGCTAAGAAAGATAGAATTCAAGTAGAAGACGCCTAGGAGTGGAAGTTGAAGTAGTGTGTCTTTGAATTGGCGCATTCGATTTCTGTAGCTTTTTTCTCTCCAAAAACTTTTTAAGCTTGCACTGAACAATAAGGTCCACTTGGAATGGCAAAGTATGTATTTGGATTGAATCGAGAATATGAGTCAGATAAGCGGAAGTCAGCTTCATGGAAAAAAAAAGATTGAGGCTGATATGATCAATAATGCTGGAATTTTTTCGTTTATTAGAAAACTTATGGAGCGTTAGAATTCAACTTTTCACTTTGAAAAGTAATCTCTGCAAAGTGACCCCGTTAAACGCTCTAGGCCGCATCCCGGCCGCATCCCGTCAAGCGTTTAACCGGATCACTTTGCAGAGATTACTTTGCAAAATGAAAAGTTGAATTCTAACGCTCCATTAATCCCTTTATTTATTTTCTTTTCTTCTCACTAACGCTTTCGTTGCCCCAGTCTTTTCTCATTATTTTGTGTTTAATTTTTTTCTCTACAAACAAAAATTTGCTAAGCAATCAAGTCGCAGAAATCGAGAGTGAAAATGGATGATGCGGTAGGTGACCTAAAAAGAACAAAAAAACTGATTCGTTCAAGCGCAAGCATCTACAAAAATGATTAAACTAGAAGAGTGAACTGGTAAGGAATGACTCCTAGAAAGGGCCGTGTTGGAAGTATTAGAAGATTTATTATATCAGCCACTGGCCAATCAGAAAAATATAATTAAACTATATCATCAAGTATTACTGAAGTTGCCACGACTCAGCTATCATTACAAAAGAATGCGGAACAATTTTTGCTACTTTGAAAAAAAACACTCTTTATTGAGCTTGTAATGTCTTGATTCACAATTATGTCGCTTTTCGCACTTCTAAAGGTCTTTTTTGTCCTTTCCAAAAGACTATGGCTAACTTGCATAAAAGCAATCTCGGAGAAACCTCTTGGTCGAAAAAGTAACATAACTAGTTACTCTAAATGTTCTTCCCGTAGCAATGTTTAAAAACAAAAAGGGGCCAACCTGCATAAGGATTGGCTATTTGAGCGCTGAATGCATATATGTAAATTATCTTTCTCTTGGACAGTATCTGTTTTGTAGACAATTCTCAAAATTGAGCAGTTTTTAAATGAAAATTCGGCGGAAAGAAGCTCAACCATAAACCTCAAACGATTACACTCAGAGATGCGTGATATAAAAAGCGTGATCCTAACCCGGTCGAAAAAGGATGCTGCATCATCATATACCGGGTTGTTTTATACATTTTGCACCGCGACATTTCGCACCATGACAATTCACACTCTAAATTTTACAATCGAAATATTCCATGTATTTTTTCATCGGAATTCATGCTTAGGCTCAGGCGAAGATTACTCTAACGAGGTCGGAGGGCTTAGTACGAGACCGTTTACAGCGATCAGTCACTTAATTAGAGCTTTGGAGAATAAAGTATTGCGAAACACGTGTGCGAGTTGTCGCGGTGCGAAAAGTCATGAACCCTAAACCACCGACCGTTCTGTTGAAAACCCAAACATTGAAAATGATTTCTTGAATAGTTTAATGAGAAATATACATTAAATAACTTGCGTTGTGTACATACAATTGTGAGTAATAAAACATACATACTTGTACATACTTGTCCGATTATGAACTGCGAAATGTCATGGAACATCCACGTGCTACTTTTTTCTTTAATTTGTGATTGAATTGTATAATACTTTTTCCGGAAGCTGTTTTTTTTAATAAGATGGTAGCTTAGGCTTAGGCGGAAAATATCAAAATTAATTGAAAGTGTGGGGTCAAAACAAAATTCTTGTAAATTGGGTGGAGAGTTGAAATACAATTCTTCGGGGGGTTTTTGTTGTAAAAACTTTTTTCTTCGAAATCGTGCTCGGTGGGGGGCTAATGTAAAATATGCCCGGGTGTGGACTTTATTCACCCATTTTCTGTTGTGGGAGGCAATTGTAAAATCTTGACATAGTACATTCTCCTCCCATTTACTTTCTCCTCAAATTTGTATTCTTCACTTCAACCGCTAATTAAAAAAAATTCCGTAGCGTCATTGGCGGACTAAACGTTAAGGATGTGGGGGAGGGCTAGAGTAAAATTTAACCAAATACTTTATTGGATCATTGTTAACACCTTGATTTCTTCGACTCGTCTTGGAGTATTTCTTGACTGCTGTTGCATTTTTTCACTTTCTCCTATTCTGTTTTTCTGATAGTTTTTTGCCTTTCTTTATTCTGCATATCTCTATCTTCCTCTTCCTTTATCTTCCTTTTCATATTTTTAACTAGATTTTCGCTTCACCCAGTAACTCTTTTTGAACTCCTATCTCTTTTTTCTCTTTCCTTTCTTGTTCTATTTTCTACATCTCTGACTTCCTCTCTTCTCCTTTTCTGTTTTCCCCTCTTTCACATATCTATCACATCTTATACGTCTTATCATCCCACCTCTTTTCTTTTCTTCACTTCCTTCTTTATTTCTTCCTGCCCTATTCTAAGTTCCCAGCTTGTAAAAGTGCTTCATCATCTTCTTTTTTGCAGAGAGGGCGCTTCCAAATCGACTTTGCCTTCGAAGCTTCTGTGGTTAGGGACGAAGAAGGTAATCTAAGTGAGTGTTTTCCTACTACTTTTCCCGCTCTTCTTCTCTTTTCTTTTTCTTTCTGTTCTTTTATCTGTATGAATGTTGTATTTCTTTTCCCCTCCTCTCCCATTGATTCTACCCTCTATTTCTTCGCTTCGAATGGTCGGCTCCATTTTCGAACTCCTGCTGATTCTGATCCATTTCCTCACACTTCTTGCATACGGTTTCATTTCTTGACTTATGCTTGAGCAACCCTCTGTGAAAAAAATTAACTGTCTTGACTCAAAAATAAACATTGAGTACTTGACTATTTAACTCCTGAAAACATTGGAACTCTTTTCGAAAGTCTGCCGAGAGAATGAATTATATTCACCCTCTGTTGTCCTTTTGTTGAAAAAAGCGAAGATTTTTTCGCAGTCAAGTATTTTTTATAGGGACACACCACATCAAGTAATTTTCCACCCAAAAAACTCTCTGAATAGCCCACTGGGCTTCATTTTGACATTCCTGCCATTACTAAGTATTTGAATTTTTCCGGAGAGAATAATAGTTATTTTATTATTTCCCTTCACTCACCTAAAAATCTATGCTTTTTTTAACTCAATTTTTTCCTCTTTTTCATTCATCAATCTTTTTTTATAAAAAAAACTTCTTTGAGCATACTGTAAATTTAGGTTCTGGTTGCTCGTTGGAAATTCGGTCAACGACATCGAAATCGGGTTCGACGTCGTCCTCTCAACTCTCAGCGAAGAGCTCTTCGGGGCAACCTCTCCGCTGTCTCATCTCCTTCCAAGGAGAGCCAAATGAAAAAGTTTGTACATGAGATACAGTTACCTTTTTCTGATTCTCCGTACACCTTTTTGCACCTCATTTCAATTAAAAAAGTTTCTTTTCTATTTAAAAATTGTTCGATCTGATCTTCTAAGAATACTTTGGTTTAGAAATTATTTTTATTCACAATAATTACCATTGAGTTAAGGTTTCAATCCGTTTCACTTACTTCAAGCTGTATGTTCCACCGGAGAAAGCAATGAATTCAAGTTGGAGCCGCAGGTTTAGTGAATATTTTCTAGTCCAAAAAGTTTCAACTACATTTTCATTTGAAAAATAGAAAATTCAATTCAAAACACTTCGAATTCTTCAATTCAATACTGTGTTCTATAACCGAGTACTTTTCCACGATGAAAGCCATATGAAGCTGCGCATAAGTAAACTGCATGTTGTACATACACATGTATATAGGAGTGAAATTAATATTTTATAAAAAAAAAATTTTTTGGTTGAAAAAGATGGAGGGTACTTGTGAGCAGGTTATCATGAGAAAAGTTTTTTTTTAGCTACAGTAATACAGTAGTGGACAATGATTCATGAATTTCAATGTTTTTGTCATAATTCTTTCTTCTTCTGGCATTCTACACACTTCAATTTTCCTGAGCAGGTAGTTCATAGTGTTGCCTTTAGTTTTCAGAAGTTCGTAGATAATTTCCAATATACAAAACACTGAAACTTTGACTAAGATTGCTAAAAGGAAAATAAAGTGAAGATGACAAATAATGAATTTCACACATCAATCGCCACTACTGTATGTAAACGTTTGTACGCAAGTGCATACTTTTCTGTAAATTAAGAGTTTTTGGTAACTTTAATGAATGAATTCATTATGTAAGTAATGCTCCGTTAAACTTAAATATAAGCATTCAGTCGCTTTAACTTCCAGAAGTTGTTTGTGAGAGGTACATTTAACTGATTAATATTACACTGGAACATCTTCCCGTTAAAAAAAATGTTGTGAAACATTAAAAAACTTTTAAAAACCAAAAAAGTTTAATATACTAGTGATCGCTTCACAAGTCTACCAGTTGAGTTGCACGGAAAGCGACGACCACGTGAGTGTGGATGTCCGACTCAACTCGCGACTTTCCCGCATCGACCAGTGGTGCGGGGAAGAGATGCCGCCCCAGTTGATGGCCCCAGGAAATCTTCTCCATTTAAAGTACACTACCAAGGTCGTTCATTGAAGCAGCCGCTTCCGCTATCCATCAGACGGATTCATAGCCAAAATTGGGAATCCATCTAGTTTACCGGTCTTTTTGTATAGATGCCTCCCGATTGGTTTGACTAAATGTTTCACAACATTCCTTTCCATATCTTTAGCAATCAGCAAGGATTAATCGCGTTTATTAATATATATTTCTCCGAGGTTATTTTTTGGGTTGAGTTCGAAGTTCGAAGTTCAACAAACGGAGAATAATTCTAGTCTCACTAACTTTTAAGGTAACGCAATTCATGAGGTTAGAGTAATCATACAACCTACTCATCCGAAAAAATCTTCTATTCAAACAGTGAGAAAATAACTCAATAGTTTCTATGAAATATTATTACTTACATAAGGTTAAAATGAGGTAGTAAGCATTTCGATGAAGAGTGAAATACTTAAATTTATTGTTTCATTTTCAAACTTTAACTTTTTGTATGATTTCTAAGTTTTGCCATGCAATTTATTTCGTTTTTAAGTCTGCAAGGATGCTGAGAGAGAGCGCCGCGGTAGACTTGGGTTTCCGTCTGGAGTACAGCTTCCACTCCGACTGGCGCATGCACAACATGAAGGCCAAGTGGGACACCTCCAAGCGTGAGTTCTTAATTGAATTCGGATATATCATAGATTGCGATGAGGCTGATTCTAGCTCGTTAGTAAATACTCATAGCTCAACCGGGCTCGTTGAGCTCTTTCTTACATATAATGGAAAAACTTCGAATGAATACTTCGACTAGAATTATGATGCTGAAACTAACTGTCGGTTACTCAGCTGTTGTGCAATGTCAAAATTCATGAAAGTTATGTAAAATATCAAACACCTTCTATATTTAAATAGGGTAGTATCGTGAAATGATTGCTGTTCTAGCTTGTCGTTTCCTGTTCAACTCCTCGCAGCACTCATCTGGTGAGCTTTGGTCGGTGAACTACCCCGGCCTCTACCCCCGGGGAACCGTCTGCGAGTACGTATTCTATGGAGACGATGAGCAGATCGTCCACATACACTTTGACTACTTTGACATGGAAGGATTCAATCAGTTTCTTTTTCTGTATAACCTTTGAAAAAGTTTCTTAATAAATACATATAATCTGTACTTACATAGAATCTTTTAAGAAGTTTTTTTTACACATATCAATGATGAGAAAAATTCCATGTTTCGGATGCAAGAACTAGTTGAACTTCATTAGCTTGATTGAATGAGCTGCGCACATCCAGGTACTTATACATACTTGGTACATACTACTTGTCTTGCACTATATACATATTCGTTTAAAAACTTTGACGAAAAAAATTTTAAAGTTTGGATGAGCTACTATAATTATTTCAATTAATTGCAAAGCAATGAGCTAAATTGAGGTGTGATGAGAGCACTCAGAGCGATTACGTCTTGTTCAGCAACTACCAGACTCATGACAGAACGAACCGACGGTTTTGTGGCAAAGTTTGTCAATTCATATCTTCATTACTCACTGCAAGAACAGAACCATTCAGCCAATTCAATCAGCCAATACCAGGAGGCTTCAAAAATGTATCATAGTGCCAAGGGTTTTCAAGAGTTTTGAAGTATCAGCAAAACAAATTTTATTTTGCAAACTCATGTGGTATGAGAAATTGGCGTAACCTGCAAGGCCACTTCTTGCTTTAGATAACTCCACGGAATCCAATCATTTCGGAGTCGAACTATTTCCGACTCATCTTCTCGACGAATGACGTCTTCGACGGCACCGGCTTCCATGCTCGCTACCAATTCCTAACCCCAAGTTAGAACTTATCATTCAGAAGCAAGTAATACTCGAAGTTCTAAACAAAAAATAACAACTCGTTTTTTTAGTTGGCTGATAAAAATTACTCAGTCGCAAATAACATGAATTATGAAAATCTATAGCCTATTCATATGCTCTGGCTCGAGTTCATGTAAAGCAAATTCGATTGCAGTTGGGGTCAACTTACTTTCTTTGCCAAAAAACATCATATTTTTGACCGTCCATTGCTGTAATCGGTCTTATATAATTTCACGCTGATACACACTGACCATTTAAAAACAAAAACTCAGTTCTTTATTGTTAATTGAGCCACAAAACATCAATGATTTAATATTAAAAATATTGAAAACATTTTGCTTCATTCAGATCTTCTGCTTCGTTTTTTTTATAACAAATAAACGAAATATCGAATGTATAATTTTTTTAAATTCCAATTGATGTGAAAGTCCACAGAATAAGTATTTGAAAAAGGTTACCAGTAATCACAACGCACAATAAGTTTTTGTGAAATCTCGATAGTAAACAGGAGATCACATATCGTTTAATAAAAACAGAAGTTTTTATATATGTTAAAACTAACTGTTGACGAATATAATAAACCACACATCTATTTGTGAAATTTCTTGCTGAGGCGAAAAACTCACAAGTAATTATTTACTGCCACATGTGAAAAAAAATTTGAGGTTGAGAATTATCAATACTTTCATTCGAACTAATCAATAATTGGGTTAAGGTTACGACAAATTGCTGGTAATCAATATAATGAAATAAATAGAGTTCATATAAGTTTTGCAGCGAAATCTTCCCTGTCCCGAGTGAAGCTACTCCAAGCAGCTCGAATCGAAAGCTATTTCGGTGTAAATACAGTAATCCTCTCATCAGCTCTCTATGCTGCGTGGATGGAATTCTAGTGATCTTTTTCCATGGCAAATGTAGTATGTATATGCGCCAAAAATAGACAAGGGTTATTAATTGTTGAAGAATATTCCTCTTCAAGTTTCAATCTATATCTTCGGAAAAATTTAAGACGCCTTTGAAACGCATAAATTTTTTTTCATCTCAGAGAAATTGATATTGCTAAGAAAAGTGTCTTATTTCTTTCGAAATCAGTGAGCATTCTTTTCTGTATCATTATTTCTATAATTCGTGTTCTTCTCCAACTTTTTGAAACTTTTCTTCTGTCGTACTTTCGTTTAAAAATGATTGATGATTTATATTAAAATTCATTATTATGCAATATTCTTTTACCTCCATGATATCAATTATCCGAGCTCCCTATCGATCTATCTCCGATCAATGCAGCTGTGAAAGTCTCAACACAGCGATTCCGCTCGCAAGTGTAGCCATAGGCGCAGTCGCGCATCGCTGAGATGCAGAAGCGCTCGGCGATCTTGACACAGCGACCATCCTCGCACGCGTGCTCTAAGGGACACAGGCGGCCTCGGCAGCCTCAACACACCACCATCACGCACTGACACAGCGACCATCCTCGCACGCGTGCGCGTGCTCTGGGCGCCTTGAGCTTCTCGCTTGAGGTACCCAATAGTTTGAGACGGGGATCTCTTTCAATGTTTCTGATTTGTTTCAATCGATAGAATTTGCCTCTGCTGCACGTATCACATCAATCCTAACGAAAACGAGCTTTTTCAAATGTGAAATTCATATTGAATTGTCAATCGCTCTCGAGGAGCTTTTTTTAGATGATGATCAACGAATAGTTAGAAATTTCGAATTTTGAATCATTTGATTCGACAGGAAATTGAAGACTGATGCTGAATTTGTTCTTAGTTTCATGAAATCTTTCTCTGTAGTTTTGAAGTTGTAATACGGTTACACGCTTTCACTTATTTGCTCCTAAATTTGATTCTTTTGGCTTAGTCATTTTTCGCAATAAAATATATTCAATGATACAATCCTTGAAAGCATTAAGTTTCAAAAAAAGTAGCCTGGCAAGCTGGTAATTTTTTCTGTTCAATAAACCACAAGATGACCTGAAATTTATGCCATTGGGAACTTAAGACAACTTAAGATCTGCTTCGGCAGAATTTTAAGGACCTAAAAGGATCACTGGAAAACATCTTTTAGTTTGGGGAGATTCCAAACTTGAAAAAAATACCAACCATTTTTGACGCAGCGTCCATTGAGACAATCAAAGGGAAAGGGGCACTCGCCGATGCAAGGGAGGCCAAGGAGGAGGCGGCATTGCCCCTGCCGGCAGTCTTGTTCCCCTTCGCATCTGCAGGCCGGAGTATAAGGCGAGTATTGAGATAATATTTGATCAGAATTACATTTTTGGAATGAAGTCATGATAAAATACCAATGATATCTTTCACTCAATCACCAGGCTGAATTGGGGATGAGGTGAGATTGGTTTTAGTTTGAAAACAGGAATGTAAATAAAACAGTATTTCATTCTTACTTTTCAGATGGGATCAACATAGGCTCTTCAGCTTTTTGAACTCCACTTATTCCCTCAATTTCGCCCACTATTGATTCGTCATTATTTGTGGTCAAAATATACCTGATTTCCACAAAGAAATGCTCTACTGTGATATGCTATTTTGATTAAAAGTTTTTGCCTTAATTTTCTCCGATGTATAAAAAATAATATTTGAAATTTAATGAAGTTTTGCTGACTTCCCGAGGCAGGGATCGATCTGACACACGCCGTTGACACAAGCAGTTCCTCCTCTGCATACATCCAGACCACACGCCTGGCCCACCGCTAAAATCACCTAATCGCTTACTTGGATTCCATAAACTTTCTGAATAAATTTGTGTGCCCATTTCCTCAGTTTCTACTTCTTTAACAGACAATTAAAATTTATTCGATTCACTTCAAATCAATTTTTGGATTTTTTTCTTCGTCGATGTTTAAATTTAGGTCTCATAGAAATACAAAAGGCATAAGAGATTATATAAGAGAAGGGACTCTGTCGAATCTGCCTAATTGGTTTTAGTGGAATTAAAAACTAAACATGAAAATTTTCATTCAATTTCTTCGAGGTTAGCCATAGCTAAGTTGATTATCCAGCTTCATTATGTGTACTGTTCTACACATTTCTATACCACAAAATGTTTTTTGAGGAGCCTTCAAAAAATTACCGGGAACGCAGCTGCCATGCAGGCAAAAAAGACCCGGAGGACAGCGTACAGTAGAACAACCTCAAAAATTTCACCATCATGATCAAGAAGCAAAAACGTAGTCGACTTTTGCGAGAGAACGACAGTGAGAGAAAGGGATAGATAGAAAGAAAAAGAGATAAATGTAAAGAAAGAGATAAAGTGAGATTGGAAGAGAGAAGGAGACAGAGAGAGGGAGAGCGACGAAGATATAAAAAGAGGAGAAGATTCATACGGGAGTTGGGGATGCAGAATCCATTTCGACATATCTCCATGGGGGAGCAGTTACAGAGTGGAGGGAATGCGCGGAGAGAACATCGGTTAGCTATGCAGTCCAGGCGGGGCCCGCAGTCTGCGTGGCCGAGGCAGAACGAACCCGCCACCTGGAACCCTTTACCAGTTACCATACGGCGCTTCTTGCAGTTGCAGAAGCATAAAAAACTCATGGCGCGATTTCTTGCTTCCAGGAGATTGTGAAAAAGTTAAAAGTTTTACAGAATAAAAACCTAATTTGGTTCGATGTCTAATTTGCCGAAAACGATACATGTTGAATGTAAAAATTGCCAAGAGGTACTTCGTTTCTCATGGATTAACTCTCTGAATAATACTCAAAAAGAAGAAAAATTTTCCTAACAAGAAGGGAAAAGAAACAGAAAGAGAGAGAGAAAATGTTAATGAATGAAAGTTTTTTGCTATAGAGGCCTTATCATTGGATTCAAGCCCGACTTTTAATTAGAACACATTAATCTCTTTCGACTCGCTCCACTAAGAAACCTTGAATTTTGTTTAGTGTAAATCTGAAAACAGCAAAAAGTTTTATCTTCTGAAGAAGGGAACAACGGCAAAGAATTAATGACCTGAATGCAGGCACCATCACGACACATTTCACCCTCACCGCAGTAGACGCCCATGCAACCTAAGAAATTAAAGAATTTTATGAGCTTTTGAAAATTATCAGAGACAAACTGAGAAATTCAGAAACTGAAAGTTAGAATTGTATTTTTGTCTTCGGAGATTATCGATAAGGATTACTGATCGCAATGAAGTCAAGAACTTTTATATGGAGTTGCCCCGCTTGACTGCATCCTGTGTATAAAAAGTGTCTATGAAGTTTGCAGAAACTCGAGCAAAAATTTATCTTTAAGTGGGTACCGAATCCTTTTTGCTCTTAACTAGTGGAGCAACCAATGAACACAACCTTGCCAACGTTTCAAGGCCCTTTGATATGGGAAACTAATTTACCAGAATGGGTCGCTCTACTGTTAATTTTTTGTTGAGAAAATTAGTTATCAAGAAACTATGTATATGAAAATCAATGATATCGAAGTTTTTTTTTAAATGATTGGTGTTTTGGAGGTCGAAATCTTTCGAAACTTTGGTTACCAGATTCCACCAATTTATAGTCCGGTCCAAGAACTCTAATCACACGTTCGTGTTTCAGTAAGGTTATTCAAATAAAGTGGCAAGGAATCGTGATAATCTCATTTTGAGGCATCGCTTCAACAGTTAATTCTCGAGATGATAGTTTTCGAAATCACAATAACGGACTTTCTGATTTATCAACTCCGAGCTCACGAATAACATGTTTGTTTTGATCTTCAGTGCTATAAATTTAGAGTTTTACAGAGATAATTGAGAGAAAAAACCAAGAGAGAAAGAGAAAGAAAAAGGATGAAAAAAGAGGAACTTGACACGTGAATTGTCTCTTACTGTTTTGTTCGATAAACAAAATGGCAAAGTGTTTATGATTCGGTGAACAGTAAGAAGAACTAGAGGTATGTAGAATGTAAGAGTTCATGAAATATTTCAAAGTTTTCAGATATCCGAAAAGAAATCAAGAGTTTTTTTAGAATGTTCAGAAAGTTACAATTAATCATCATATTAGCGGCAGAACATTAAGCAATGCGAATAGATACATATAAGTAGAACATTACCGGTATAACATTTTTATTAAGGTACTTTTAAGATTTATTTCGATTACAGAAATCAGTTTAGCAAATTTGAGCTAATCTGACTGACGATCTAGTTGACATCTGCCGTTGATGCATTTCCCGTTCCTACCACAGGTAGTGATGACCGAATGAGCTTTGTCAGTTCCTACCAGCACATGCCTGGAGCTCCCAGCACATTATATTCTAGAGCCAGTGTCTATCAAATTTCATCGAATGCTGTATTTCTTGTAATGAAATTATTTTTTGTTTTGTTTACAATCGGGTAAGTAAGTGCTATAGCAGTGAATAGTCCTGAGAAGATTATACATATTGTATACATTTATTGTATCCTTAAACATTATTTATAGTGTGAAGCAATACCTGTTACACTTCAATGACTCAACAGGGTAGCACATTCCGAAGCGACATGCAGTTCCGAGTCTGCAGTCCACCTTAATTATCTTTTTAGATATCGCACAAATATCTGCCTCTAGAAATCCATTAGCTAATCAGATCTTCTGTACCGTAAAATGTACTTCTGTACCGTAATATGTAAAATGTTTTTTCAAAAAAAAATAAATTCATCGTACACTTGAAAGGGTTCAAACCAACTCAACAAAAGTTATATCCACATATCAGTAACCATTGGTTATATCCACATATCAGTAACCATTGGTTATATCCACATATCAGTAACCATTGGTTATATCCACATATCAGTAACCATTGGTTATATCCATATATCAGTAACCATTGCATCAAGAATCATATTAAAAGATTTCCAAACCATTGCTCAGTTGAAAATCTATCTTAGTTGAGATCTCATAACATCTTTCATCATTTCTCTTCCCTTATTCTGAGTTGTGAAATTGAGATTTATTCGCTTTATGAGCTTACTTAACGAGAACAATGTCTTCAAGTCTTAAATATAGCAATTTTATAGAAACTAGAAATGTGTCATCGTTTGTGTAATATGTAGGGAAGGCGCACTTGCGGTACACAAATAAAAAAGACTCGGCTTGATACCGCACCGTAGAAAACCTTTACCATATGGTCGATCGATAACACCTCTTTATATCGTTTTTCATATTTGTTTCGCTGTCCACGCAATAAAAAAACCGACCATAATGTTAATTCTCAAATAAAACCATGATCAAAAAGTTGAGCGGTAAATGGAGCAGTGAAGATCGAACTCCTCAAGGCTCAAACCCAAAACCCTGAGTTGAATACTGACGTTGGAGCAGAAAGAAGAAGGCTGTAGCTGCAACAGAGACGCGTAGCAGCCCTTGTCTTTACAGAAGTGATTAAGGGGGCATTCTGCCTCCCCGACGATTGGAGGGCATCTCTCCTGGCCAGCTGCCTCCCAGCACATCAGCAATACCAGCACCAGGCCTGCCCGCATCCTGTCAGAAACCATCTCCAGTCAACTCACCATCTCCGGTCAACTCATCTTCATTCTTGCCCAATGGAACGTATTTACAACCCAACCCCTCTTACACGTTGAAAAATCGCACTAACAAAAATCATGACTCACATGTATGACTAACGGCATATCAAGATCAACGTAAAGTGTTCTCGTGAAAAAAGGTCTAATATCAATGAAATACATATCCTAATCCGAGATTTAGAGGCAAACCGAGAGAGAGAAATTAAATAAACTCACAATCAAAACGCGTTCAGTAAACATGAGAGAAAAAGTGAGCAAAAAGCTGAGTGGTGTAAAATGTGGAAGCCAAGCATAGAAAAAGACTCTTTGGTTTGATCACAGCTTTTTCGAGAACAAAATTCGGCAGAGACTTAAATGAGGACTCAAGTGTCTACGGGATATCATTGCCATATGAAAATCTTGACTGCAGCAAAAAAATGAATTTTCAGTCAATTTGAACAAGTTGAACTTTGTTTTGAATAAAACTTCTAGTTTCTGAGAAGTAAACTACATAGGAAACATTTTTGAAAAACTGAAATCGTAAGCGAAGTTTGCAGAGTAAAAAGTCAGTGTTCGAAGGATCGACACAACATCGGAACTTATGGTATTGAGTGAATTATCACGATAGAATGAGTGAGAGAAGGAAGTTATTGAGAAAAGAATTGAAGTACGGATAAAACTTTATTCGGGAGTCACCGGGAGTCACCTCGATCATCTTCAACATATTCGGGAGTCACCGGGAGTCACCTCCATCATCTTCAACATGTATTGTACGTAGATAGAAAGCGTGTTAAGAGTCTTTAAACACTTCCCCATCTCCAACTCTCTATCTCTCTTTCTCTCTCTCTCTCACTCACTCACTCACTTGCTCTGCTTTTCTCAATCTTTTTTCTGTTTTTCTCAATCTCTTAAAACTTCATACTTGAACAACAAGAGCTCTCCCTTTCACATCTTGTAGATTTTAAAGAGACATCGGCAAAGCGAAGACGAAAAAGAAGTTGGAGGAGCAAGAAAAAGATGGTGAATGAGAGAAATAGGAAGATGAATAAAAACAAAAAGCGAGAAGGATCAGAGAAGAGACGATAGAAAAGAAAGGAAGACAAATTAAGTGACGAAATGTTATATAGGCGGTTGAAGAAAGTTTTACAGCCAAGAAAGTTTTTTGGTTGATAAAATTTCCGTTTTCCCATGAAAAATTTCCCGAAAGCAGCACAATTTACACTGTGAAGATCCCATCGGATAATGAGTTGGCAAGCCCGAGAACCTATCCGGTTTTCTCTTCTCTCAGCAGGCGATGCAACGACGCCCTTGCTCACAACTGATGTTTACAGTCACAAGGGCTTGAGCTTGCGTGCTTCCATATTTAGACCCATCTCTTTTCTCATTTCCAGTGCTCTTTGCTTTACCAGCCTAATCCCATGTTGTCCCTATAAAAACAACTTGCTTAAGTTAAGGCAAACATGTGTCGCTTCTGCACCGTTCATTAATAACTCCTGCCATAATCTGTGGAGAAAAATAGAGCTTAAAGAGAGTGAGAGGGAGAGAGAAAGAGAGAAGGAGAAAGAGAAGAGGGAGAGCAGGATAGAGAAAAAAGAAAGAAAAAGGTGTGTAAAAGCAACAAAATTGCAGGAATTCTAAAGTTCGCGCCATTAACATTTTCACGCGGCATCAAAGAGAGTAGGGCCTGGAACGCGGCATCAAAAAGAGTAGGGCCTGGATATGATAAGTCTATCAAAATGGGTCTTGGTTGCTTTCTGAATCAATTTGTACACTACGGTGTTTCACAAGAAATTGGCTGTGCTATTTCAAATTGTAACCGGCTTCGAGCCTCATCGAACTTTTCTTGTTGAAGAAATTTTTTCGACTCATTTTAGGTTTTGTTTGTAAGCGGGGTCTTTATCTTTACCGTAATTCTACCGAACACTTCCCCTTCCCCTATGGCTCAACTCAAGACAACTTACTGACGATGAGATAGGGTATTACGATCATGACTGGACTTTGTTATTTGACGGTTTTTTCTGCGATTTTCTAAAAAAAATTTGCCTCAAAAAATCAACAAAAAAATTTTTTCAAAGATTTTTTCGCTCCATCTTTTGAAATTGTCAGGGTTCATTTTGGGTTTTTTGAGATTCTGCTTGCTGTTATTTCATCAACTCGTTTTTCTCCTAAAATGTCAATAAACATTTTCTTCATGTTTTACCAGATGAAACATAACAACATTAATCAATAAAAAGGTGGTCAAAATTTTATTGGAAGAAAGCAACTTTTTAAAAAAATTGTTGCTCCAAAAATTCTATTTTTTGAGAACCTTTTTTTGCCCAGCCTGATTACGATAACGTTTTTTTCCAAATTCATTTTATTTATTTTTTTCTGAAATTCGATTCAAGATGATCCTGTCTCATGCTCCACTGCTGTTCCGTAACCACCACAGCAACTTTATACCGCTTTTCAATTTCATTTTCAAAAACGTTCATACCCTTCTTGTAAGCATTATTTAGAGACGCTGAGACCGCCACCCCTCTCATCTCAACATCTCCCCAAGAAAATGTTATTCAGAAAGGAAAAGGTTGAGTAAATTTAATCAAATCAATGCTGCTTTATTTCTTGCAACACCCACGAAAGCTCTTTCGAAATGTGCTTCAATGGTCTTTCAACAATTCTTCAATCATTTATCCGCTTCTAACAAATTTAATGAATACAAATAAAACAAAGTTCATTAAATTGACTTGTCTATAAAAATTCTCACATTTATCGCATCAACTCATCAAACTTTCAAAGACAAAAAGGTGAAGAAGCACTGGAGTGACAACTTATTTCAATTGGATGTCCACTAGAACACAGGTATCGTGATAAGACCTAATCGAAAGAAGTGGACGTGGCCTGTTCAGGGAATACATCTGTAACTACTCTCTAAATACTCTAGTTGCACTCCGAGTCTCCGCCTTCCTGCCCCGCCCTGCACTCAAGCCTTGAACCCAGCCAAGAATGAGACGACGAGCTCTTTCAACTTGGCGTCCGTTGCAGGAGTAATCTGTCCTTCCTCACGGATCGCTTTCAGCAGATCCTACAAAATAAATACATCATTCCATAACAACCATATCAGATGCTACACAGTTACATCTCATTTCGCACCCGAATATCGCAAAACTTTCCTAAAAGTGTATTTGGGCAGCTGATTATTTCCATACGGTCTCATACTAATTTGTATGACTTTGATAGAGCTAACTTAACAAAGCTTAAGCGGGAAATCAAATGAAAAACGATTGTGAAATTTTGGGTGCAAACTGCCTCGTTGCGAGATGTCTTAATACCACTAAATAATATCATTCCCATGATACCGAACACTCGATAATCAAGTGTTTTCGCACCGATAACGAGTCACGTTTAGGCCAGAGACATTTGTCTAAAGAAAGAATCTTGTTGTTAAAACTGATAAATTTTATTCATCTACTTTATCTAAATTTCTGAATGCAATATATTTAACAGCTAAGAAATCAACAATAATTATTGACTAACAAAAAAAAATTGGCTAGAATTGAGCGAGAAACTAACAACCGATTGAAGAGCAAGTGACGATCATTCTAGCTCGTTAATTTTATAACCAACCTAGATTTTTCTTCAAATTTCTCTAGTCTTGCTCTTTCTAATGATCAATTACTTCTTCAAAAATGTAATCTGTTCCTTTATTTTGCCTATTCCGAGAGTGATGAGTGGAGAGTATTCACCTGAGCAGATGCCCTTATGTGAGCGAGGAACTCTCTCTCAAACTTGGTGATGGCAGATGGCTCCAGCTTGTCCAGATGTCCCTTCACGCCTGCATAGATCACTGTCACCTGCTCCTCAATCGCCATCGGCACATATTGTCCCTGCTTCAGCAACTCTGTCAGACGCACTCCTCTGCAATCCATAGTTTGACAGAATCACCTCAATGTCATTTAATCTCTTAAATGTCTGACATTCGGATTAAAGCTTCCATATCATGTTATCGTCAACCATGAACATCATCCCACTCCAAATTCTCATCTGAACCTCACTACTTATTTTTTTAACGAAAAAAAGAAAAACAGCTTCCGCCCATTTTAACATCAGTTTCATCTCATCCTAATTCGAGTCGCAGCAGGGGTTAAATAGTCATGTCAGACCTTCTGTCAGCAAGGCTCTGTTTTTCCAAAAAATAAGGGGGACCTTAATGTAAAACTAAAGAAAATTCTTCGCGGCTCTCTGTTTTTTCATCATAAGGGCGTCTGTGACTTTTCATTGCACACTAAGAAAAACCCTGAGTTGAAGTGAATTCTACCATACAAGGGTAACAAATAACGAGTGTGTGACGGACCTGTTCAGCAGTTGCTGAGTCGATGCATCGAGATCAGATCCGAATTGAGCGAAAGCAGCGACTTCTCTGTACTGCGCCAACTCAAGCTTCATTGAACCCGCAACCTCAACATCAAAAATTCATACAACAATGAAATTTCGTTACTTCAAAGGCGACCATTATATAAACGATTGTCATCAAATAACAGGTTAACAGTCACTTCTTATATGATATGTTTCTTATAAAATATTAAAGTTAAATTTTGGTTTCATGTTTTTCCACTTGATGAAAAAGCCTTCGCTTTTGAATAACCAAATGATAAATATCTGAATCCTTTCATAAATAAATTCTCCCAATCAATAACTTATCGATTGCATGCAAATGAGAGCTGCTTGCTCACTTGTTTCATGGCCTTCGTCTGGGCGGCAGATCCGACACGGGAGACAGACAAACCCACGTTGATGGCCGGGCGAACTCCCTGTAAACAAGGATCTTCTTCATCATTTTCTTTCGTCACACACATAAATAAATTAGCAAAAACTTTTCAAGTTGACCGACCTTGCGACCCCTTCTTTAACCTTGCGACCCCTTCTTTAACCTTGCGACCCCTTCTTTAACTGACCTCCGAAATAAAATTCCTAGTTTTTCAAAAGCTGGAAATCAATGAGAGGTTTATTTCTTTTTCTAAAAGAATTTTTTCATCTGCCTGTAACTCAGTTTGAAGGAGTTCTGTCAATTTGAAAGTGGAAACTTTAAACCTAGTCGGGCGGGGCGACACACCTATTGAAAAAAACAAGATGTATTTTACCTATACAGGGTGTTTCTTAGCATCCGCAAAACTTTTTTAGGTGCATAGATTTTCAAAAACTCATAGTTCAAAATTCCTTTTTCTCCAATGATCTGGACTTCCCTACGAATTTTTTTCCAAGATTTAAATGTTTTTCGGGGTTTTTGGAGAGCGCAGATTATTTTAACCCGTAGTGCGGGTGAGAGAAACATCCTGTACCTATAGTCAGAGAAACATCCTGTACCTATAGTCAGAGAAACATCCTGTACCTATAGTCAGAGAAACATCCTGTACCTATAGTCAGAGAAACATCCTGTACCTATAGTCAGAGAAACATCCTGTACCTATAGTCAGAGAAACATCCTGTACCTATAGTCAGAGAAACATCCTGTACCTATAGTCAGAGAAACATCCTGTACCTATAGTCAGAGAAACATCCTGTACCTATAGTCAGAGAAACATCCTGTACCTATAGTCAGAGAAACATCCTGTACCTATAGTCAGAGAAACATCCTGTACCTATAGTTAGAGAAACATCCTGTACCTATAGTCAGAGAAACATCCTGTACCTATAGTCAGAGAAACATCATGTACCTATAGTCAGAGAAACATCCTGTACCTATAGTCAGAGAAACATCCTGTACCTATAGTCAGAGAAACATCCTGTACCTATAGTCAGAGAAACATCCTGTACCTATAGTCAGAGAAACATCCTGTACCTATAGTCAGAGAAACATCCTGTACCTATAGTCAGAGAAACATCCTGTACCTATAGTCAGAGAAACATCCTGTACCTATAGTCAGAGAAACATCCTGTACCTATAGTCAGAGAAACATCCTGTACCTATAGTCAGAGAAACATCCTGTACCTATAGTCAGAGAAACATCCTGTACCTATAGTCAGAGAAACATCCTGTACCTATAGTCAGAGAAACATCCTGTACCTATAGTCAGAGAAACATCCTGTACCTATAGTTAGAGAAACATCCTGTACCTATAGTCAGAGAAACATCCTGTACCTATAGTCAGAGAAACATCCTGTACCTATAGTCAGAGAAACATCCTGTACCTATAGTCAGAGAAACATCCTGTACCTATAGTCAGAGAAACATCCTGTACCTATAGTCAGAGAAACATCCTGTACCTATAGTCAGAGAAACATCCTGTACCTATAGTCAGAGAAACATCCTGTACCTATAGTCAGAGAAAAATTCTGTACCTATAGTCAGAGAAACATCCTGTACCTATAGTCAGAGAAACATCCTGTAACTATAGTCAGAGAAACATCCTGTACCTATAGTCAGAGAAACATCCTGTACCTATAGTCAGAGAAACATCCTGTACCTATAGTCAGAGAAACATCCTGTACCTATAGTCAGAGAAACATCCTGTACCTATAGTCAGAGAAACATCCTGTACCTATAGTCAGAGAAACATCCTGTACCTATAGTCAGAGAAACATCCTGTACCTATAGTCAGAGAAACATCCTGTACCTATAGTCAGAGAAACATCCTGTACCTATAGTCAGAGAAACATCCTGTACCTATAGTCAGAGAAACATCCTGTACCTATAGTCAGAGAAACATCCTGTACCTATAGTCAGAGAAACATCCTGTACCTATAGTTAGAGAAACATCCTGTACCTATAGTCAGAGAAACATCCTGTACCTATAGTCAGAGAAACATCCTGTACCTATAGTCAGAGAAACATCCTGTACCTATAGTCAGAGAAACATCCTGTACCTATAGTCAGAGAAACATCCTGTACCTATAGTCAGAGAAACATCCTGTACCTATAGTCAGAGAAACATCCTGTACCTATAGTCAGAGAAACATCCTGTACCTATAGTCAGAGAAACATCCTGTACCTATAGTCAGAGAAACATCCTGTACCTATAGTCAGAGAAACATCCTGTACCTATAGTCAGAGAAACATCCTGTACCTATAGTCAGAGAAACATCCTGTACCTATAGTCAGAGAAACATCCTGTAACTATAGTCAGAGAAACATCCTGTACCTATAGTCAGAGAAACATCCTGTACCTATAGTCAGAGAAACATCCTGTACCTATAGTCAGAGAAACATCCTGTACCTATAATCAGAGAAACATCCTGTACCTATAGTCAGACAAGGATTTCTAGTTACCACCACAAGTTCAAGAGTTGTGAATAAAGTTGATCTTAAATAGTGCCTGCACTTGTTAAAAAAATTTTGAAAAAAAAAACCACCGCTTCAAGGCCACGCGCCGGGACGATTTTCCAAATTTTCTAGACATGGTTGATATACTCACGAATCAGGCTTTCGAATTATTCAATACACGCCACCCTCCTCCAGAGGCCGTATGCATGGAGCAATCCAAAAGGATTATGAGCTTGGATTAGCAGTTATCCAAATACATTTCACTAATCCGGTATGCATGGAAGCTATAATACTTTTGGATTAGAGATAATCCGACAAATTTTTTTAAAAACTTTTTTGGATTTTGTAATCCTTGGATTTGAATAATCCAGATTGTTATACTCTGTTTTCCATGCATACGGCCTCAGGGGTTAAATAATAACCGGATCGGTCCCGTCGGCGGATACATGTACACACACTATTGACAAAAAATTCCCCCTCTTTTCTTACCCTTTTCCTTCATCCCCTCTTCTTTTTTCCTCCAAACTTTGAGCGGCGGATACATGTAAACCCAAATTGGGCGGCTCCATTTAACCCCTGCCCTCCTCCTGATATTGGAAAAAAACAAGGCAAAAGGTGCGATTTAAAATGCACACCTTGTAGAAGAGCTCAGTCTCCAAGAATATTTGACCATCAGTGATGGAGATTACATTGGTTGGAATGTATGCGGACACGTCTCCTGCCTGTAGTTTAGACACACAATTCAAATTCAATTTCAATTAGTTCTATTTTCCAAAAAACTCTTTTCTAGGTTCAAAAATTTCTTTCTTTCTATTACTATTCCAAGACTGAACAAATCCTAAAAAATCATCAGCCTTTCGTAAGATACAATGGAATTTATCCGTATACAAAAATTAGCAAAATTGTGTGGAGGCTAAAAGAAAGAGAGAGATGGAGTACAAAGGAGAAAATAAATAAATGAACCTGAGTCTCAATGACTGGGAGGGCGGTGAGGGAGCCTCCACCAAGGGACTCGTTCATCTTGGCTGCTCTCTCAAGGAGACGCGAGTGGAGGTAGAAGACATCTCCCGGGTACGCCTCACGACCAGGGGGACGACGCAGCAGAAGTGACATCTCAACCAACACAATTACACTTCCGAGACCAAATATTACAAAATGAACCCGTACGTCATTCTTCAGTTTTCAAAACAGCGTTTTAGTCTCTCTCTCTCCAGACTACCACACCCCCCTTGTTATACCCAGTTCTTTCTCTTATGCGCAATCTGTTTCACCTGACGATAGGCGACGGCCTGCTTGGAAAGATCGTCATAAATGATGAGGGCGTGTTTTCCGTTGTCTCTGTAAACAGTTATAAATGTAGGCCGTCAAAGGTTTCTAATCCTTGCTACCTCGGGAACTAGTACACTTTACAAATTAGTGCATTGAACTGAGAGCCCAAGTAGTTTGGTTAATCCTGCTTACACAAAGATTAAACGTAAATTTGAAAGATCCCGTTTGTGAATACCATATTATCACTTCTCTGGCAAAGTTGAGGTCAGGAACCTGAGGGGGAGGGCGCGATTCAGCCTCAACACCACATAAGTTATCCTCAGATTTCAATATGACCCATGAGGCCAGAATTAAAGATTAGACGGTTTGGGAGAGTTTTTTCGCCCATAGGATCACCTATAAGAATTGCACACCACACGAGTTACATATCCGTGGCCGGGTTCATAGTAGAGAAGCTGACCTAAAGAATTCTCCCATGGCACATCCCGAGTAGGGCGCGAGGTATTGTAGAGGGGCAGCATCCGAAGCCGTCGCAGACACGATGATAGTGTATTTCATTGCGCCAGAGTCAGTCAGACGCTGCAACATTCTGATAATTTAGCAATACTCCAACTTTCCCTTCGTATTCGAAATTAAAATTTAAAAAATTAAAACAAACCTTACCGGTCCAAAAAATTTTTTCATTTAAAAATGAGGTGTTCACTGTGGGCCGAACCTTGACAATCTGGGCGACGGTAGATCGCTTCTGGCCGACAGCGACGTAGATGCAGTAGAGCTTCTTCTTCTCGTCTCCCAACTCATTGAATCTCTTCTGGTTTATGATAGTGTCGATGGCAATCGCCGTCTTCCTGCAAAACTTGACAAATCTTAAAAACTTAAATGATTAGGTCTCATTGTTCTTCAACAGTCCTCGGCAACGAATTTATGTGGCTCTCTCTCTTTATTTTGAAGTAAACTCTTCATGTGCAAACCTATATCTCATATCTCTTGGATAAAAAAAACTATTTTTTATTGACACCTGCGGATCTTTAAAAAAATTATTTCAGCTTAAAACGGTCCTTCGTGTACTTTCGTGGAGAGAGTACACGATCAGGAACTTTTTTTCACTTATACAAAAATTATGATCAGGAACTTTTTCAACTTTTCAGATTCTAGATAAAAAGTCAAGAACATCAAAAAAGTTCTAAATTTTTACTAACAACCAGGGGTTTTTTAGTGTGCAAGAAAAACTACGCCGGCAACAGGCGAAAAATTATTTCACATGAGGGTCCCCCTTTTAATTTTTAAAACAGAGACCAGCGGTTGAAGAAAAAAATTTTTTTTGCAACATTAACCTGTCTGTTTGTTGATGCAGGTTCGTTACTCGGGTCCCTCCTAATGTTTTTCAAGAAAACAGACATCCGCGAAAATTTTTCTTTTTACATAAGGTTCCCCCCTTTTAACCCGCCGACAGAGGGTCTTACATAAGGTTCCCCCCTTTTAACCCGCCGACAGAGGGTCTTACATAAGGTTCCCCCCTTTTAACCCGCCGACAGAGGGTCTTACATGACAATTTAACTCCTGCTTACAACGAATATTCTCCCAAACTAACTATAAGCAAAGCAATTTCTCACCCAGTCTGACGATCTCCAATGATGAGTTCTCGCTGGCCTCGCCCGATGGGCACAAGAGAGTCAACGGCCTTGACTCCCGTGAGCATGGGCTCACGCACTCCGAGACGGGGAATGATTCCGGGAGCCTTGACTCCGACTCGCGAGCGCTGCTTCGACGCGATCGGTCCCTTGCCATCGATGGGATTTCCGAGGGCATCGACGACTCTGCCAAGGAGACCTTCACCAACGGGCACATCCACGATGGCTCCGGTTCTCTTGACGATGTCGCCTTCTCGGATGACTTTGTCGTTTCCGAATACGACAACTCCCACGTTGTCTGCATCCAAGTTCAGCGCCATTCCCTGAGGATAAATTTATCTCAATCGAATTATCTTAATACAAATATTAACTTTTTCTCAAAAAATCCTTTTCACTCTCGACAACCTTGATTATTTTGGCCGTTACAGAATTACACCGTGCGCACTGTACACCGTACAAATGTACACTGTATAGTTACAGAATTACACCGTGCACACTTAAATTTGCATGAGTGTTTGACGCACTATATTGTTTCACACTATAATTAATTTCCTCCAAAAAATATGAATTTTCTTCAATAATATCATGCCATATCAAGCAGCAAACGTGCGAAAGTTTAATAAACCATTGACGAAGTATAAATTTTCGGTTTAGAATTAGTTTCAATAATTGAAATATATCTAGTTTTGAGTAAATCAGTAAGTTATTCGCATCATCGTAATTTTTCAGGTCTGATGGAACAGTTCCGAGAAGGTCCAGAAGGGTTCTTTTACCAGTTCAGAGAGAAAAACATCGACTTAGCAGACGCTTTTTTTTTGCACGGTGTAATTCTGTAACGGCCATTATTTTGATACCAGCGGTCACCGTATGAATCTATCTTGACACTTTCAACAGCATGTCTTTCTCAGACGATGCGTTTTGACCACACACTTCTCCCATAGAGTTTTCAGATCTATAGAAATTCGATTCAACTTGTCGACAAATTTCGAGAAAAAAACCATAAATCATTTGAAGGAGGGGCCTAGAATAATCAGAAGCAAATGAATCTTCTGAGTCGCCATCTTTTTCGCTGTCGAACCTCTTCCTGTTTTTATCATTCCTTCAGCTCTAACTTGCTTTGCGACAATCTTAGTCTCCACTTAAATAGGGAATTAATTCTGTTTTGACAAGTAAAGGCGAGGCATAATATATGCCTCAACAGTTGATTAAATAGCTTTTGAATGAGAATATGAGACCTTCATTCCGGAGTCAAATTCCACCATTTCCTCCGCCTGGATATTCTTCAGTCCATAGACGCGAGCGATACCGTCTCCGATTGACAGTACCTTTACACATTATTCATTCACAATCGTCCATTTTAATAATATTAGAGGTCAACTGCATTCTATATTCGGATTTTCAAGTTGAAAAAATTCACTGTACTTGAATAAAAAACACAACTTTTTTTGTGAAAAGGAATGTTTGCAATAAACATGTGAAAGTTTTGAAATTTAGCGAATCGGCCGCGTTGACTGCTGGCTTTCTTACCGCTGTATTTCCATCAAGAATAAATACTTTCTATCATTTATTAAATTCCCTGCTATGACTCTGAAAACCAACTACAAAACGACACAAAAATTCAACTTTTCGGTGATTTACAGCCTTCAGCGGCGCGGTCTCCCTGTCTCCAGGTCTCTTTAAAAACACCGAAAGTAATCACTTTCTCAGATTTACTGATTTCCCTGCTACCGTGCCTGGAAAAAACCTACTTTCAAATGGAACCGAAAGTCAACTTTTCTGCGATTTATCAAATTGAGAAGCCAGGAGGCACTGAGACCACGCCACTGACAGGGGTTTTTTAGTGTGAAAGAAAAAGGGACAGACGAATTTTTTATTTTCACATAAGGGTCCCCCTTCCTGATTTTTCAAACAAAACCCGCCGAAAAAAAATTTACATAAGGGTCCCCCCTTACGATTTTTCAAATAAAAAATTATTTTTTGTCATAAGGGTCCCCCCTTATGAAAAAAACAGAGGCCCGCCGAAAGCTACAAATTTTTTTTTCACATAAGGGTCCCCCCTTAGGGTGTAAAATTTTTTTTTCACATAAGGGTCCCCCTTACCTTTTTTTCACATAAGGGTCCCACCTAAAGATTTGGAACACAGAGGCCCGCCGACAAAAGATCTGTCATGACTAAATAACGCCTGGCCACTGATGCCCAGTTATACTGCAGACTTTTTAGCGATCAACTAATTTGAGAGGCAGAGAGACCGGCAGAAAGAGCGGCTGATTTGCTCGAGGCTCAATGTTTCCAAACAACAAATTAATCAACTTAGTACATCTAAATATTTTACCAAAAAGCTCGGTATTGACTTCAAATGAAGCAAGATTATGTAGTTCCATTCCAATTGAAATGACCATTAACGCGCAGTTGACCCTGTCTCTCAATTTTTGTACCCTATAAACAACCGTAAGAAAGCACCTTTTTTTCAGCGATTTACTGGCGAAGGTGGTAGGTTTTGACTCAGGATGGCAGGAAAATAGTTATTCATATGAAGTAGTTATTTTCGGTGTTTTTATAGGAGACATAAAATTGAGAGAACACCCCATTTGAGGCCATTCAAACTCAAACTAATAACGGCATTTAGCGGCGCTTCTTCCTGTGATTCGAAAATCAAGAGACATGGTCACCGCGCCGTTCATGGCCCAAAATAAACAGTCGATCGCTTTCAACATATTCCATGAGAGTAAATTGACTTTTTGAGAACGTTGAGGGTTCAAATCTCAGTATTAATTGATATAAATGAAAGAGTGACCTTGCCAGTTTCTTCAAGGTTGATGCTGCTCTCCTGTCCGAGAATGCGCTCTTCGAGGATCTTGGAGACTTCTGCACTGGCAGACGAAGCTGCGAGAGCTTTCGATGATGTTGCCAAACCATTCTGTGGCACCTCAACCCATCAACATTAGATTACAAGACCTGATCACAATTTTGATACACGTCTCAAGGTTTAAAAAAACAGAGAATGTATCTGAAAAAAATCAAATGTAGTTTTTTACGTAGAAGCAAAGGCACATTTTCAATATTTAAAAAAAAAAAATAATTAAAAAAATTCATGTTATGCTTGTTCAATCATTGGAATTCTCGAAAAAAATAATTTACGGTGAATTTGGGGAGATCATGATCTATTAAAAAAGTGTTCTGGTTGTCAAGACTTCAAACCGGTTTATAATAAGTCCGTATTGAGCTTCAAATGAGACTTGGCATTCAAACTAGTTGAAAAAAGGTTAAAATATGAACTCAAGTATTTTAGCAACCCTTGACTCAGAAAAGTAGCTCATTTGACAACAGCACTGTGAGCATTTATAGGATCAGAATTTGTCCAGCAATCATCCTAGCTGTTCACACAACTATAAATGAGAATCGGAAACTATTAGTTATCGCAAAACAATATTTTAAGAGCTTTTCGTGTTCAGATGTGATGGTTCAATTTCATACCTTTACAGTGCTGACGAGAGCATTCAATAGCCTTCTGGACAGCATCTTATCTTCAGACTGTGGCAAGGCAGACGAAGTGAATCTAGAAGTCGCAGACTTGTACAACACACAGAAATTCTTATCCCACCATGAAACAGGTAGAAGTTATAATGTTCTTGACACGAAAATTTTTACGGTGGTTTTTAGCCTATCAGAAATGTAGTTTGAAGTTTATAGTTTGTCAAAAATCTATCTGAGCTGAGCTCAGCGCTAGAGTTTGATTTTAAACTTTTTTAAAAGAAATACTACTCAGTGTTGAGTAGTTCTAAATACTGAATACAATATTGAGGCGATGGTAACGTTTTCTCACCCGTTTTCGATCTTTTCTCGTCGAATAAAGGTTTTTCGAATCCTTGTGATCTGAGTAAGACTATCGAGGTACTTTTTCGGTTCATCGGGTTTTCGCGTCGCGGTCGCGTCGCGGCCTTCTTCACGCCGTACGGCCTCGTTAGCTAAGCCGTACGGCCTCGTTATCGTAAACTTTTACTAAGCCTAAGCGTTCTTTAATGTAAAAATAACTTTTTGATGTAAAAATAAAACGCGAAGGGATTCGCGACGCGAAAACCCGATGAACCGAAAAAGTGCCACTATCGACAGGAAGTTGGAACGTGTTCGGTTTAAAACAGCTTTTTCTCTTATTGGTTGTATTTTGACAAATTCATTCATTCAAACCAGCAATAATTCCATAATGAAAGTGAAATTTCTGAATCAGTCTCGTTCCTAATTCGTACGGCCTCGTTAGCGTAATCTTAACCTAAGCCTGAGCAACAAAAAAAAAACAGTAAAAAATAACTGAAAGCCTGTCATACCTGTCAAAATGTGACCCACACAATCTAGTTGTGTCTAGCGCCGGCTCTAACTCGTTGTCATTTGCTCTTTCGCTTTTTAAAAACATTTTTAGCTGGTTTAGATTGATATAACGGTTTTTATTTGGGGAAAAATTGGAGTCCACCAAAATGCTCACGTCCACCAAATTAAATGCTCACGTCCACATAAAAAAAATTCGTGGAGATGTCCACCAAAAAAATTGTGGAGAGTTCAACCAAATGAAAAAAATTCTGTGGAGAGTTGCCGGGAGTGAATTGTCGTAGTAGTGATTTTTCGGGAGTGAAGCTTACTCAAAAAAGTCGAAAATTTATTTTCGACATCTTACGGAAAATGTCGAAAAAAACGGAAAACCCTAAAAAAACGAAAAAGATTTTTCGAATTCTTTCAAAAAAGGTCGAAAAAACAGTAAAAACCTTGAAAAAAGAAAATCAGAAAATGTGCAACTTTGGTCGGGAGTGAACTGTTGAGATACCGTGGCTTCCGGTCGACGTATCGCCGCAAATCACGAAAAAAAATTTATTTGGTGGAGGGCTTCACAATATTTGGTGGACGTGAGTCAACATTTCATTTGATTGACGTCAGAATTTTATTTGGGGACGTTTCTTTTTATTTGGTGGACGTCTAATTCACATCCTTTTTATTTCCGCTCATAAATGTGTAATTAGCAATTCTAAACTTTATCCGTATGTATTGAGCGAAAAATGACACTTTCAATTTTTTAAAGAAAAAAAAAGTTGTTTTAAACCGAGTCTTGTTTTCGATATAACTTTTAATGCTTCATCAGAAGTTGTCATGAACATTCGGAAAAAAACATTGATTCGACGAGAAAAATGAGCGGGAACACTCTGCGTTACTATCAGGGCGTTTCTTACTACCCGCACAAATTTTTTCGAGCGCATAGATATTATAAAATTCCAAAAGTTTGAAAAAATTTTTTGCAATGACTTATGAAATTACCCCAGTAAGAATCTAAAAAAGGTTTCCGAGTGCATAGATTTGATGGGTTTTCCGGATTTTTTTGAAGAGCGCATAGATTTTTTTACCCGCAATGCGGGTGAGAGAAACACCCTGGTTACTATCGCTCAATATTGATAAATATTTTGAATGAATGAGCCTTTTTGTGTTTGTTTGAAGATTTACAAACATTTTCTGGATGGAGGCAGACCTGAGCGAAGCAGCAACTTCTTCACAAGAAAGGATCCACAAGCAACGGGAGGACAGTGTTACGTAAGATTCTGTTGTTATAAAATTTTTCATTTCTAGAGTTTATGCGTTCTGTTTTGCGTTTTTGATTCTGCTTGATCCTTGCTGGTTGTCGAACCTTTTCCTTATTATGAAAATTGATTGAGAAGATTATGTTAATCTGCGTTGTTGTTGAGGCTAGGTTCATGCTCACCAGATCACACGGCTCAGGAACGAGACCGTATAATACAACCAGTCTTAAATTATTCTTTTTGAGAGAATTGTTACCCAGAAAGTTAGTTTGCTAAACAGGCAAGAGCACAGTCATAGGCGTAGAACGAGGGTGTGGGACTCAAGGTTTCTTCCGCATGTGAATGAGCCAGCCTAGTAAAGCAAAAAACTTTGAAGTTTAAAAAGTGGAAAGCTACTTGTGATTACTCATTCCTTTTGCAGAAATGCTAAAGAAAAGCTAAAAAAAATTCTCGATAGTTATAGGTCTAATGATGACGCGGAGAGGAATCTTCGCCGCTCTTCTCGAGATCATAGACGGCCCAAGTTTGACGATGAAATGGTTGAAAGCTCGCAGCTGTTCAAGGCATCTTTGTCCAAGAGGAGAACGAGTTTAGAGAGCACCAACACACCGTACTCAAATCGTTCGTTGCAAAACCCTTTTCCGGCTCAAAAAAAATCACATTTTTTACTAGAGACTTAGGTAAAATGCCAACTGGTAAAAAAATTTCTAGGGCGAATGACCTACCGACCTTCTCCCTCACTCGAAATGAATGTATCAGAGTTTTCAGAGCTAAAATTGAAAGAAAAAACTTCATTCCTCTGCATAAGTAGAGCGTTTCATTAGCCATAACTCAGACTCAACCGGTTTGGTATAGTTGAAAGTGATACTTTTAACCTACTTCAGCGACCGACCTATCGAAAAATCTAGACACATTTTACCTATGACAAGGAGTGCTTTAAAGATCTAAAAAATTTCACTGAAATTTTTTAGTAGTTTAAATTTAAAAAAAAGGATTCAGTTCTTAAAAGTGTCTTGAAGGTACACAAATTATGTATTCAAGTCATTTCTGGACAAGATCCGGAGCAACCACGTGGATTCCCGAACCTTTCTGAGATGGGGGGGACTAATGATGAAATCGCTGGAAAAGGCAAAGGCGCTTGGGGAAAAGAGGGTGAGCAGAGGAATTTGACTGGCAAAGACGCGGAATACGAGGAGCGTCTAGCAGGTTTTTTTTTCTCAAATAGTGTGAATCCATTCCTGTTGTTGTTGTCTTGCCCAACGGGTAGATCTTCCTTCGCGAGACACTGGAGGAAGTCGTTGAAGCTCTCGACCCTCCAGCATTATAAGCCCACACTCTCTTTCCTCTCTCTCTTATTATTATTTTATTTATTTATTTATTTTTTTAACTCTCCTTTTTTTTCTTTTTTCTTTGGAGAGATTTAATTGAACAAGAAATCAACAACCGAGTGCGACCTATTCCAAAGGTCGATAGGGCTAAGTGAAGTGAATCCATTCCTCATCAGAACTTGTCACTTAAATTTGAAAACGACCCATCATCCGAACGGGAAGGACCCGTAATATTGAGGAACAAGCGAGAGGTTAGGGGGGAACTCATAATATTGAGGAGCAAGCGAGAGGTTAGGGAGGACTCATAATATTGAGGAGCAAGCGAGAGGTTAGGGGGGACTCATAATATTGAGGAGCAAGCGAGAGGTTAGGGGGCGGGACTCATAATATTGAGGAGCAAGCGAAAGGTTAGGGGGCGGGACTCATAATATTGAGGAGCAAGCGAGAGGTTAGGGAGGGGACTCATAATATTGAGGAGCAAGCGAGAGGTTACGGGGGGTACTCATAATATTGAGGAGCAAGCGAGAGGTTAGGGGGCGGGACTCATAATATTGAGGAGCAAGCGAGAGGTTAGGGGGGACTCATAATATTGAGGAGCAAGCGAGAGGTTAGGCACAAAGTAAGAAGAGATTAATTTTTTTCAAGTCTTGCGCTCGGATGAACAGTAATTTTTAAATTTTTTTTGTGCTCAACTGCTGAGCTATCCAGATATATCGTGAGTCTTCGCAGAAGAAAGATGGAAGATAAATCTTCAAATTCTAAGTTACCCAGTTTAAAGGCAGTGACGCCTGGTTGAAATGACAAATGATTGAACTATCGCACAGAAAAAAAGCTAGTCCACCGGGCGGGATCGAACCCAGACCATCTTAAAACCGTGAGCGCGTGGAGTTACGCTCCATTCGTAACGCAATCGCTTGATAAGCATGCGTGACTAAGAGAACAAGGTATAGGAGCCTTTCATAGAACACTTTCGCACGGAATAGCAATCTGTCCCCGTCGTGTAATGGTAACACGCGCTCATGGTTAGAGTCGAGATGGTCTGGGTTCGATCCCGCCCGGCGGACTAGCTTTTTTCTGTGCGATAGTTCAATTATTTGTCATCTCAACCAGGCGTCACTGCCTTTAAACTGTGTAACTTAGAATTTGAAGATTTATCTTCGCGGAAGCAATAGTGTTTGTATCCGTCACTTTGTACAAAAATCATTGTTTCAAGTACTGAAATAGCTTTGATGGGTCAGTTGGGTCAGACAACCCGAATAAGCACTCAAATTTGAAAACCGGAATATAGAACGTTTGAATTTATGCAAAATGTTGCTAGTTTTCGAGAGCATAACCAGTGATTTTGAAGAAGTAGAAGTTACCAAAGCCATGTATTTGACCTTATTCTCTGATTACACGATTAATTTTAAAAAGTTATATGCCGGTTGTGCACAAATGCTTACGATATTGGTTGGTACTGCATAAATCGAGAATGAATGAAAACTTCTCTAGTTCTTTTTTCACATCAAGTGGAAAAATTCTTTCAGCGTTTGTCTCTTTTCATTAACTTTTTTTGAAGAAATAAATTTTTTTGTTTTTTCAAAAGATGAAGTGAGGAGACAAGATTTGAAGGCGCCTTGTAAAGACATGAAGTACAAAGAACTCACTGCTTCAGCAGAGGTCAGTCAATTCATTAACAACCAAGAAAACTCGCTTTCGAACTACAATTGTTTTTATTTCTTCTCGAGATGACCCATCACAGTGATTGTGTACAGACATCACCAGCAATGTTTGAGCGACTGAGTCTTGAATAATGACTATCTCTCCCTTTTCCGCTTCCTCCCGAAGAGTGGTCCTTTAAGTTTTCATCAGTTACACTAGACCTTTGGTGAACTATGAGTCATCGTTTGAAAAGGTTTGGAGGGATGATCTTATCACAAGTAATAACAGTCCGAATGTCAGAGTCTTCCGTTGAGGAGTACGACCCCGTCGCTCTAGAGACTCTCAAGAAATGGCCTGTGCGAGACGACGTCCTCTTGATGTACAGTACCCAGCACACGTGTGATCTACTGATGGTGACCCACCGCGTGCCCTTCTCATTGTCATACAGTCTCGAGGAGGTCACTCTTCAAATATCTCTATCGAAATCGCAGCTAATTCTGAGGACCGAAAAATTATTTTGATGGAAAAATGTGTCATATAACAAACATTCTCAACAAAAATAATGTGAGCAAAATCTATTTTTCCAATAGGTCTGAAATTAGATTTTTTTTCCAAATGGCTCAATAAGGGATGAAACGTGCTTAAAAGGGAAAATTTTCACTCTTGTGAGACGTGAATTTAAAGCGCTTTGATAAAGTGAAAAAAATGATAGAAATGTTTCATGAATGCTTCAAAATTTCGTTTAAGGTATGTGATCGCTGGTACGTTCTGCTGTACGATAACAATGTGAGTCGGCTTGCGAACAAGAGATATGCAGAGTTATCAATAAGCGAGATGGAAGATCTGCAAGTAGGTCAAATACCCTTTTTTTTATTCGTGTGAAATGAAACATAGGAAAGAAAAGTACTGTAAGTACGTTTTAAGACAATGTCTGGATCAATTTTTAAATCACTACTGATATTCCAGTTTAACTATGATTGAAATTGATGTGCAGGCGCAGACGATCTACACGCAGGCGGAGGAAGAGATTCTCATGACTTTCAACCAAGAAACCCCCACACTGGAACAGTTGGAGAAGGCGCTAGAGTGCGAGGAGAACGTCTTTCATTTCTCGAGAACTGCTTCTGGACTACTCAACCATTGGCTGCATCTCCGCATGTATGCATTCGCTCCTCTTTTGTCAATTGCTTCCTTTTTCCATTTCAATTCCGAAATGAAGGACTTCATCATACCAACACATATAAATACACTCATTTTGATAACTCTCCGATCGTAATACGAAGTATGACAAAGGCAACGAGAATAAGGAGAGGGGCGGCCAATTACCTGGCAGCGATAGAGTTCGCAGGGCAAACTTCCCTCCCTTAACAAGCAAGACTCACATCAGAATACCTCCTTCAGCCAGTAGCAGAACTTGCTGCTGGCCTCAATCAGACCGAATGACTGGCCTACTACCAATCACTTGGGAACTCTCTTTTACCAATCAATATCTGGCGAAGCAATCATGAACAGATAGCAACACAGAAAAAGCTATCCAAAGAATGTATTCAATAGATTGAGTTTACATATTACAGTTAATAACAACATGTCATGAGTAAACATTTTGACATTGCATTTGACAATTTTTGAGAACGACGTTATAATATATAACAGAAATAAAACAATTAAAAGTATGCAGTGAGTATAAATTCAGCGCATAAACTAGTAGTGAAAGAAGTATCTTGCAAGCAGTTATCTAAATTCTTACAAGGCTACAACGGTTGCTTCTTGAAATGGCCGATTAAACTGCCTTTTGAAGCATGCAGAGAACAAATGACTAAAGCAATTCTGGATTCTATCTCTAGCTGGTAAAATGATTGTATTGAGGTACGGTCTGATACAAGTAGGCCCTGGAAGAGCGCGGCCTCCCTTGCTCCCCTTGGAACACGTTCTGGTGGAGAGGCAGGCCCTCTACGCCCATGAGGCCACCATGCACGAGGCACGATTCATTCGGGGAACGGAAGAAGTCGAGAGGAGAGCTCGCACGATCCCTATTGCAGGCATTTCTATCGATAGAATTGAGCCGGATATCCGGGCTATTCTGAGGGGGCGTCTCATGAAATACATGATAAGAGCCGACCAAATTGTCATCGGTAGAAGCACTTCTGCTATAAAGGTACGTAAACTTCCTCTCTTATTCTCAAACCACTTCCAATCCCTTGTTATCTAATTACAAGCCAGAAGTGTTCCAGGTAGATATTGATTTGTCTCTAGAAGGGCCGGCTCTCAAGATCTCTCGGAAGCAGGCTACGCTCGTGCGAGACCCTTCGACAGGCGTCTTTACTATCGCTAACCTCGCATACAGACCAATGTTTGTGGATGGTAGAACACTCTTGAAGGGAAACACCACCGAGATAAGAACAAATAGCATCATTGAGATAGCTCTGATAAGACTCGTATTTAAAAGCGCCTAGCGAAGGGAGTAGTCGCTCAGTCACAGCTCACAAACAGAAAGACGTGACGTTTGATTGTTGCACGAGAGCGATCCTCCAATTCCTTATTCTGCTACTATTTCGCCGGTTCTGAAACCAAGATGTACAAAAAATTTGCTGAGTTTTTAGTTTTTAATGAATAAAAGTTTATTTTTATATGTTGACTATGGTCTGCAGAACCAGGGGTTAAATGCGACGGGACAAATTGATGTTAACATGTATCCACCGAAAAAATTGATTTAAAAAAAACTTGTTGGAACTGCATACTGAATTGCTTCTTTGACATTTGTATGACATGTGAATTTTACATTTTTATTACATGTGGACTTGAACTTCAACATAACTTATTATAAAGGAATATTGCGAAGTATCGTTATAATAAAAAAAACACAATTGTCAATGTGGAGCAGTGACACAGATTACAATTATATGGAAAAATTCATTTCGTATTATTCATGTTCTTCATTCATGTCGACATGTCATACAAAAGGTCGAGTTATGACCGATTTCGGCGCGGACATTCATTTGAAGCGCAGAAATATTTTCGAATAAGTTTTTACGTTTGTATAAACAGATTAATGTTTACCAGACCTGGACGAATAGCACGTTTGAACGGATTTTTTAACTCTTTTAAAAGATCATTAAAACTAAGTCACCAAAAATTTTTCTTTTTCTTTCTCGTGACCGGTCACCGGCATGTGGAGTAGAGGAATTTATTCAACTTTTTTCTAATGTTCGTATCGCTTGATCAACTCTTAAGGAAGGCATAGCACGTTTGAGCTGCATTTAGAACTTTGTCAAGATTCCTCTTCTCTTGGGGTACAACTTTTAGTGGGCTACTGTGCCTTTAACCTTCAAACTACGCTACCGTGCCTTCAAACAGAGTACAGCGCAGACTTGAAAGCCAATTCTCCATTTTTCTAGAGTAACTGCTGAAAATGAAGAAAAAAATCTTTAAAAAAAGTTATAAAACTTTTGCTATATTTTTTTCTGTCTGCAGTTTTATGATTCAGTCATGTATACATGTATCCGCCGCGAAGGCCGATCCGGTCACTATTTAACCCCTGTTTAGAACTATCTTTTTAAAATAATGAATTAAATATATTTGAATGGCTCACTTATGATTATGAGGAGAAGAGGCTCCAGAAGTTGTAGCCGTTCGGACTGGCAGAGAATCAGAAGACAGTTGCTTGGGGAGCGATGTGTGCGAAGTGTCCTCCCTGCCGCAATAACAATTTCATGAGTCATTCATTCATCATCATATAAACAAATATGGCGTCAACATTTTTCTAACCATCATTAGAAAGAGGATAAATTTATTTTTGCAATTTGGAATTTTTGAATTTTGTTTTTTTGCAATTTGCAATTTTTTGGAATTTTTTTTGTTTTGTTTTTTGGAATGCAACAAGAATTTTTGCAATTTGGAATACGTTTCATCCGCAGTGCGGTTTAGAGAAACATTCTCATCTTTTTTTCTTTTCCAAAAATGATCATTAGGGATGAATTCCCTCTAGTGCTTTCCATAGGTCACCAGCACTGTTGAGACTTTTGGAGAAAAAAAACGAAGCGATGGAGTGAAGAATAATGATTAGATCTTGACTCTTCTCTACTCTCCGCCTTTAGCTCGTCTCTCATAAATCCAGACTATCCCACTCAAAGAGAGCTGATATTTTTGAATTTTAACAGTTACAGTAGTCCTTTGGTGAACTATGGTGCTCTTAGCAGCTTTTTGTTATAACACTAATGAGAAAGATGCAATTTTCACCTCGCAAGTTTGTTGGTTTTGCTGCTGCCCATGGGCATTTTCTTAGTTGCTCCCATGTTGAAGACAAAGTTTCGCCAGCCGAGCCTCCGCGATCCTTGTTGCTGCGCAGCCGACAGCACTCCCTGTAGAACTCCTCTTGGTTAACAATCTTTTTTTTCTCGAAACGTACCCATTTCGGACTTTCAGAGGGGTACTAGTTCTCAGCAGCCGATACTTCTCAATGTGAAAACAAATAGAAATATGATCGGCACTGCAGATGATAACATTGACTTGGCGACCATTTTACATAGTATTGCTTCCTGGCAGTATATTATTTCTTTTTTCTTTCCTTTCTAGACTCTAGAGCTTTAGCACAACTTAGACGAAGATGAAAAAGCACTATGAAAAATCACTTTTTGAGCTAACCTTGTAGATGTTGGAACGGACAAATCTGGGATAAGAGTCCTTGCTCATAAGGGTGAAGACATGGTCCTCTGCATGGGTGAAGGCATGTCTCCGGTTGGTGTTCCCCGTCAGACACTCCATCGTCTTCTCCAGTGTCCTCGAGTCAACGTTAACCTTAAACATAAACAAGTATCAACTTGACTGAACAAGAACGAACACCAACAAACAGCCTTCTTTATCCTAAAGCTCCTTGGATTAACGATTGTTATCAGGGGTTTTTTAGTGTGCAAGAAAAAGGTACAGGCGCCCGCCGAATCGGAAAAAAATTTTTCACCTAAGGGTCCTTCCCGACGATTTTTCAAACAGAGGCCCTCGAATTTTTTTGTTGTTTGTTTCATAAAATGGTTCCCCCCTTATGATTTGGTAAAACAGAGGCCCGCCGACAGAAGGTCTGACATGACTATTTAACCCCTGATTGTTATCCTAAAGCTCCTTGGATTAACGATTGTTATCCTAAAGCTCCTTGGATTAACGATTGTTATCCTAAAGCTCCTTGGATTAACGATTGTTATCCTAAAGCTCCTTGGATTAACGATTGTTATCCTAAAGCTCCTTGGATTAACGATTGTTATCCTAAAGCTCCTTGGATTAACGATTGTTATCCTAAAGCTCCTTGGATTAACGATTGTTAGCGTTTCTTTGAAACAACTCAAAAACCTTCTCAAAGAGTTCTTCATAGTCAATTGATGATGTTTTTTTTTTAAAAAAATTGAGAACATATATGGATGATGGCTGATTAGTTTACCTTCTATGAAATTGGTGAATTCGATCAAACGAGATGAATAATACGAAGTCAGCATGTTCATCTACTCTAAAGTTCACCATTACCTTCGATGAGTTCGGTGTTAGCTGACCAAGAGCCAGCTAATGCTTTCACCCCGTTCAGTCGCGAATTCAAGTCTACTCTGGACATATCAATCTGCGGATCACCCGTCCCCACCGTCAACCAGGCCAAGCTACTCGGCGTCACGTACGACTCGATGTTCACATTCAGCCATCATGCCAAAGACATCGCGAGACGGATGTCGCAGCGCAATAACGTACTGAAAGCCCTTGCCGGAAGCACCTGGGGCAACCAAAAAGAAACCCTCCGCCTCACGTTCAAAGCCATCTCGCAAGCGATCTGCAACTACGCCGCACCCGCCTGGTCCACCTTCCTCTCGGACTCCGCTCACGCCAAAATCCAACGTTCTCAGAACTCCGGACTCCGCGTCGTGACAGGGAATCATCAAATGGCCGACACTGACCATATTCATCGCGAATCAAAGGTCATGCGCACCAAATCCCATCTGAACATGCTCGCCGCGCAGTACCTCGCGAGATCGTTGGACCCAGAACACATCCACCACGGCCTCCTCGACTGCCCGGCGCCCCCTCGCGCAATGAAGAACAACCTCGTGTTGAGCTGCAAGAAGACTGTCGAAGCCGCGAAACAGATGTCAAAGTATCCGAACAATGGGAAATCAGTCGCTAACACTGTACACTCGATGATGGTCTCGAACGAACTCCAATCGTTGAAGGGTGCCGTCATCCTGGGAGGCAGACCTCCGCCCCTTATCCAGGAAGAAGAGAAGGAGTTACCCCGCAAGACTAGATGCACGCTCAGCCAGCTCCGCTCGGGATTCAGCAGATTCATCAACAACTACCTCCACCGCATTGACGAATCCATCCCCGACGTGTGTCACGATTGCTCTTCCGGACCTCACGACGTTGCGCATCTCTTCAACTGCCCATGCCACCCGAACGCGCTGTCTCCAATCGACCTCTGGACCAAGCCGCTGGAGGTCGCAGCGTTCTTGAAGATATAAAAAAAAGAACAAGAAACGAAGAACACAGACGTTCTTCGAAGCCGGCTGCATCCGGCAACAACAACATGAGTTCGGTGTATTTGGATGAGTTTGGGCCTTGTATAATCGTTGAGTTTGAAATAACCTGGCAAGGCGCTCCCGGAGCCAAAAACTCCTCGTATATCCGCTCGGCTTTTGTCTCGATGTGTTCATTCGGTGAATACTTCAAGTCTTGAATGGCGATCCAGAATCGGATATTTTCTGACGAAAACTCACTCTCCAGAAAAGTTTCTAAAACCTGCAAATAAGCTTTCAATAATAAAAGCTTCTAACCAAGATGAATGAAAAAATTCAACTTTTTTCAATATTTACATTAAAAACAAATAAATCAATTCTAACTTGTCGGCCGATTCCATCTTTGACCAATTCATTGACAGAGAGACCCCATCTCTTCACCCTTCTTTCTGTTGGCACTTCTACGCTGAATGAATGTTAATCAAAATACAATTTCAAAAGCAAAATTTTCATTAAAAAATAGACACTACAAAAAAGTTTAAAGGTGCTTATTCGAATTGCATTCCGACCCATGCGTTCTTTTATTACTCGCATCTTAAGTAAAATCTATGCATTCTACCAAGACAGGCTGGAAATAAAAACTCTGTAACTGACTTTTTTGATTGCTTTCTACATGGCTCTCTTCGAAGAAAAAAAACCGTTCATCACAATTACTTCTGTTTCGCTGGTGTAAGCAATGAATGAAGGATAAAGAAGCACTAGACTGACGTGTCGGTATTCAGCGTCCACAGATTGATGTCATCAGTGATCCAGGGATTCGATGGTTGGCAAGCGGTGAGGAAAGGATCGTAGTCTTGCAAGCTTTCCACCCATTGTACCATCCTTCAAATAACATCTCACTGTGCTCTTCTAAGCTTCTTTTAGTCAAGAAATTCAATGTCGGCATTCTAAAGTAAGGTCACCAGAAGATTAGATTAGACTAGGCCAGGGGTTAAATGGAGCCGCCCAATTTAAGTTTCCATGTATCCGCCGCTCAAAGTTTGGAGAAGAAAAAAAAGAGGGGATGAAGGAAAAGGGTAAGAAAAGAGAGGGAGTTTTTTTATCAATAGTGTGTGTACATGTATCCGCCGACGGGACCGATCCGGTTATTATTTAACTCCTGGACTAGGACTCCTTGTTCCCTAATCAGATTGAATTAGACTAGGCCTCCTTGTACCCTAATCAGATTAGATTAGACTAGGCCTCCTTGTACCCTAATCAGATTGAATTAGACTAGGCCTCCTTGTACCCTAATCAGATTAGATTAGATTAGGCCTCCTTGTACCCTAATCAGATCAGATTACACTGGGTCTCCTTGTACCCTAATCAGACTAGATTAGATTAGGCCTCCTTGTACCCTAATCAGATCAGATTACACTGGGCCTCCTTGTACCCTAATCAGATTAGATTAGACTAGGCCTCCTTGTACCCTAATCAGATTAGATTAGACTAGGCCTCCTTGTACCCTAATCAGAATGAATAAGACTAGGCCTCCTTGTACCCTAATCAGATTAGATTAGACTAGGCCTCCTTGTACCCTAATCAGATTGAATTAGACTAGGCCTCCTTGTACTCTAATCAGATCAGATTAGATTAGGCCTCCTTGTACCCTAATCAGATTAGATTAGACTAGGCCTCCTTGTACCCTAATCAGATTAGATTAGATTAGGCCTCCTTGTACCCTAATCAGATTAGATTAGGCCTCCTTGTACCCTAATCAGATTAGATTAGATTAGGCCTCCTTGTACCCTAATCAGATTGAATTAGACTAGGCCTCCTTGTACCCTAATTAGATTAGATTAGATTAGGCCTCCTTGTACCCTAATCAGATTAGATTAGACTAGGCCTCCTTGTACCCTAATCAGATTGAATTAGACTAGGCCTCCTTGTACCCTAATCAGATTAGATTAGATTAGGCCTCCTTGTACCCTAATCAGATTAGATTAGATTAGGCCTCCTTGTACCCTAATCAGATTAGATTAGAATAGGCCTCCTTGTACCCTAATCAGATTAGATTAGATTAGGCCTCCTTGTACCCTAATCAGATTAGATTAGATTAGGCCTCCTTGTACCCTGATCACCGTCCAACCGCCTCTTCATTCCCACTCTTTTGCTCCTCTTTGTTACCCTAAACCTCGTCTGTTCTTCTCTCCAGAACCCTTTTGCTTGGGAGGACAAAATACTTTTTTCGCACAAGCCTTTGTTCTTAGCTGAGAGAAGTGTGTTTCAGAGGTTGTGAAATTGAAAACTTTTCGACAGTAAATCCCAATACATATAACCTAATCTTCTGCTATCTCATTTCTATGTATTATTTCTTCCTCATACATAGAAAAGCAAATGATAAAAAACTAACGAATCTGAAGCCTTGATGTTCTTGAGCCAAGGCTTCGTGCGCAGGGCATTCTTCAGTCGCTCTATCGTCGTCTTGTAACCTACAACACTTCTACTCAACACTCACTCTATCTTGTTCGCCATGACTGGAGTGGTCGACTTTCCATCAGGGTGTTTCTCAGCACCCGCACAACTTTTTTCGAGCGCATAGATTTTTTTTAAATTTCAGTGTTCAACATTCAATTTCTATAATGATTTGGACCTTTCCTAAGAAAATCCGAGAAAAAAAATTTCCCAAGCGCATAGATTCAAATGTTTTTCGGAGTTTTTGAAGAGCGCATAGATTTTTTTCAACCCGCAGTGCGGGTCAGAGAAACATCCTGCTTTCCATCCGCTCTCTGCTCTATTCATTTCGTCTAGTGGACAAGATACAATCCGGCTTCAACGAGGAATTAGACACCTTGAAGCTGTATCGTCCTAGTCCCTCACCGCCCTCCCACACAATGCTACCACCGGAGTAGGACCGACCAATCACTCGAAAGTTCTTTCCGAAATCAATGTGGAACCTTTCAACCTCATATGTTATCAACTCCTTCAACCTCATGTTTTCGCTCACATGAAGACCCCCTTTCTTATATCTTACCGCGCATTTTACATGCGTAATAAACTCAAACTCATTTTTTCACAGAAGAAATCGATCAATAATAATGAAATGAACAAGAGTTACAGAGGGTTTGATCTACCTCAAACCAATCCAAATAATAATAACTTCTCTGATTACGATTGAAAAATTCTCCTCACCCATGGCTGTCTCCCTCCTCAACCTCCGCTCAATCTTCTGTACATGTTCTTCCAAGCAGTTCGCTGCACCCGGTCGGCGAGTTCTCCAGAATGCTCTCTCTTCAGAGTCATACACCACCTTCAAGTCATACACCCCCCTCTTCAGAGTCATACACCACCTTCAAGTACCGCCGTACTTCACATTTTATTGACTATTTGAGAAAAAAACGTTTCAAGAACTTATAGGATGCATAATAAAAAAACATTCAAAAACAAAAACTTTGCATGGAACTTCAGAATATCGCTATGATTAATGTGAACGTATAATGAACTCTTAGACACACGATAATCATGAAATCGATGCCTAAAAAGGATAAGAGAGTGCAAAATACATATTCTGGAATGCTATTTATTTTTTTCAAAGTTTCCTGTCAACACTTAACCGCGTATGTCTCAATTAGAACCGGAAACGTTCCACTACTGAAAGTGGCAGCATTATTCAATTTGTAACTTGTGTGAATATGTACATACTGGTGGGGGTATACGCAGTGAGGGTTTCAGTACTGGTGGGGGTATACGCAGTGAGGGTTTCAGTACTGGTGGGAGTATACGCAGTGAGGGTTTCAGTACTGGTGGGGGTATACGCAGTGAGGGTTTCAGTACTGGTGGGGGTATACGCAGTGAGGGTTTCAGTACTGGTGGGGGTATACGCAGTGAGGGTTTCAGTACTGGTGGGGGTATACGCAGTGAGGGTTTCAGTACTGGTGGGAGTATACGCAGTGAGGGTTTCAGTACTGGTGGGGGTATACGCAGTGAGGGTTTCAGTACTGGTGGGGGTATACGCAGTGAGGGTTTCAGTACTGGTGGGGGTATACGCAGTGAGGGTTTCAGTACTGGTGGGGGTATACGCAGTGAGGGTTTCAGTTTCTCCTTGAATAATAATAATATTTTACTTTGATGAATCTTCTGCGGCAGCATGCAAAATTCATAATTTTTCGAGAAAAACTTTGAATAAACAGCGTTTTCCTTGAACATGTTTGGAATAGGTTTCATCGCATCACCCAGTATTACAGGAATAGGTTTCATCGCATCACCCAGTATTACAGGAAAACTGTTTCAAGGGTATACGCTGCTTGTCCTGCGTGTACTTGCATGCGTCCTCCGAGCTCATCTCTGGTTCTAACTGATTGTTCTGAGGCGCACAAATAACACTCATTCTACTAGGCAAAGGTTAAATAGTTATCGGACCAGCTATTTTCGCGCATATATGTTCGCACCAAAAATATCTACATTCTTTTCTCTGCGTTCTACTTCACGTTTCCTCTACTTTTTTGACTTTTCTTCTACTTCTCTCCCATTCCTTTTTCAACTCGCTCGGCGCGTACAACCATGCCTTGGAGCGGTCTCATTCAACACCTACTCCTGGATCAGCCCTGGTCTGACATTGTGGCCATTACTAAAGCACGCCAGTGCGCGGAAAAAAGAGAAAAAGTGTTTGATGCACTATTATGTTAATTTGTTGATACGGTCTCGTTAGCCTAAGCCGTACGGTCTCGTTAGCCTAAGCCGTACGGCCTCGTTAGCGTAAACTTTTGCTTAAGCCTAAGCAGAAAAAACATCAAAAACTTGGAAAAACCAAATAAAGCGCATGGGGCGAAGTTAAGAACTTCTTCGCGCAGTGGCGTGCATTAGTTATGATTTGGCGTTCATGGCGTGCTTTAGTAATAGCCGACCTTGTCGACTTTCTTCTTCTCCTTCATCTGCTTCAGTTGCATCTCTGCCTGGATGGTGATGAATTCCCAGATGTGGGAGAGGAGTTCGGCCAGTTTGTTGTAAGCTTGCGCTTCGTCTTCTTCCAAGCCGTGTCTTTGTTCGTTTCGCATTAGTCGTTTATTGAGGTAGATCGCTTAAAAAATAATTAAACTAAACTCTAAATTTTAAACAGTCGAGAACATTTTGAACTATGTTAGATTTTTCCCGAATTTAATCTCAAAGAATTCCGAAAGAAATGTTTATCGAACAATTTTCCACACAAGTAACTTTTTGAGGTTACTTTGTTAGAATTCATCATTATTTTTTGCTTTGACCTTCCATAAAAAAGTGCAGTCCTAAAAAGAATTGAATAATCAGTTCGTTCACAAGTTATATAGTAGAAATTTACCACTTAAAATAAACTTCATAACTTAATTGATACGTCGGTTCTGATGTCTAAGATAAGCGGATATGTACACGTTTCGTTGTATTTGTCTCTGAAAGTGGGGTACTAACCGTATTCTACATTATCAGCCAATTGCGCATGGCTGGGCCAGAAATAAGGCCGCTGCAGTCGATACAGAGTGCCGTCCTCCCTCACTATCAAGACGTGCTCTATGACGGGGAAGAGATAGCCATACTGCAGGAGGAGGGTCGCCAAATGCGCTGCTTCGACCTTAAAGACCAATTGAGACCGCGCAAAACTGTCGCAGAGACTCAATCACCCTCTCTAACGAGTATTACTCGAGTAAGTCTCGTTACATATTTACCAAGTATCACTATCAAATAATCTGAAAATTATGAGTTATTGTTGTCGGATACACCAAATTTTGGAAAACTTGAAAAGATGATTGATTACTGTTTCAAGAAAGACTCAATAATAAAACTTTAGTTCGAGTAACTATCCAAAACGAGCTCAAATTGTTAAGAATAACCTCGTTTTGATGGTATCATGAAAATGGTAAGTTTCGAAAAACCTCGTCTTCAGCCGCGCCAGCCTCAGCCACAACTGTCACTAAACTTGCGCCAGTCAACGCTCCCGGAACTGCCACGCGGAAGTATTTGTGAGTTCGCAGTTGTGCTTTGTCAACTACCTTCCGAGAGAGTCGGTCGAGCTGGAATACGGTACTATTGACATACACGATTAAGAAATTGGAAAACTTACATAGGTTACCTAAACTTGTGAAAAAAGTTTTCGTGGGCGGGGGGCCGAGCGGTAAAAAGGTCTTGTTTGGTTTTTTTAAAAATTGATTTCTCTATCAATTTTTTAAAGATTTAGATTTGAGGTGAAAAAATTCAGTTTGCAGTGGAGCTTTATTGAAAGGAATTTCTTTAGCAAGCTTTTGACTCTTTTTCTCTGTAAATTGAATGCAATGATAAATACTAGGTTTTTTTCCTTTTGAGGCGGGGGGCCGGGAGGTTTTCCGTACCCCTTGGTGACCTATGTACCGTAATCAGCTCACCGAAATCCTGTTTATTAGTTTCTACGCTCTTTTTCTTCGCGCTTTTCTCAAACTTCGTAAGTTGTTGAATTCATATTATTTGTTGTTTTTACATCGAAACATACTTAGGCTTAGTAATACTTTACGCTAACGTGGCCGTACGGTTTAGGCTGAAGAGGCCGTATCAAACAATTACTGACGGGGCTAGTAAACAGGATTTCGGTGAGGAAATTACGGTAAGAAAAGTTTGACGCAAGAGCCTAATAAAGAAGCGTAGAAACTTCCGGTAAGAAAAATTCCGGTAAACAGGATTCCGGTAAGAAAAATTTGAAGAAAGAGCGTAGAGCGTAAGCGCGGAGGGTGAAGTATGTTAAATTCCATAGGTTCTTCGTAATCTTGGCTTAGGCTTAGGTCAAGTTTACGCTAAAGAGACCGCAAGGCTTGGAAACGGAGCCGAATGAAAATATGCAAGTAGTGCAATTCTCAAACATGATTTTCGAAATAAAGCTTTTCGGCAATTCCCATTTATAAAGTTTGCAAACAGTGACGCTTGTTTAAGAAAACAAATGATTACAAGGAAAAAGACTAGTCCACCGGGCGGGATTAGACCCGAATTTTCATCCTGCCCGGTGGACTAGTTTTTTTCGTGCGATGGTTCATTTTTTCCATTCTCTTAGGTAATAACAAGCCTTTTCTTTTCATGAAAAAGGCCGAATTGAACCGCAAACTTCTTTAAAAAATCCTGAAAATAAGATGACAACATGAGCTACTGAATAGAGCTTCAATCTTGAAAGTAAATTGGGTACTTGTTCAGATCGAAGCACGCTCCGCTCCTCCTTCACGTGGGGGCGGAGTCAAGACTTTATAACTAATTTTTTTTATACGGTCTCGTTAGCCTAAGCCGTACGGCCAGTACACTAAGATATTTTTAGCGTAAACTATTACTAAGCCTAAGCGTAGTTTAATGTAAAAATTACAGGGAGATGGAATAGAAAGAGAGGAAAATTAGAGAGAGAGCAACATCGTACAGGAAAACGCAGGGCAGAGGAGCCTACGTCAAACAAGACAGGTGCCGGAATCTGGTACAACCTTGGCAAGAGTGGTGGCAGCCATAACACCAATGAGAAGTACCCGCGGGAGACCCCGTTGAGAAAGTGCTGGTCAGCTCGAACCAGTTATTACTGGCACGGTCGTGACCTGGCTTGACCTTTTTTAAACCACAGGCGACTTCCCAGCCTCTGCAATGATTTCCAATAATTGAACGGCAGACACATGGATACGATTGCTAGAGAAATGGATGAGAAGAATGGGAATAGAGAGGGGAAGGGGAGAGAGAGTGGATGGAGCTGCGTCTCTGTCTACTCTACATGCCTGCACTCTGTCAGAAGCTTCCACCACCATCTCGCATAAAAATTACGCTATCTCTCGTATCCGACTCAAATTCTGCAGATCTTTTTTATATGAAAAAAATCTGTAGTTTAATCTACTGATATTGCATCGATCTTTTAAACCATGCATAAACTATATTTTGTTACTCAGAAGGGTTTTCTTCAAAATTATCTCATTACTCGTCAATAACCTAATATTGAACGTGATTCTATAATATTGGGGTTTGGCTGATGTGATATACTGTACCGAATATTCGATCGCCATGTTTTCATAATTTAAATCGGATAGATCACGAAGAATATTCTCTGATTTTGTGAAACAACTCGCGCATTTTTTTGAATTCAAAATAGTCTTCACACGAAAACATCAGCTCAATATGTCTTCACTATCGACTTTCAAATTTCTCTCGAACTGCTATATATTTTTGAAAACACGGTACCTTGCAGAGCGACGCTGTGTAAATTATGGAACGGTTTGATTTTTTTTCTAGCGTTCTTTTGGTAGTTTACGTTTTGGCCGACTATTGTGTCCGATATTACTGCAGATTCCTTTTCCAGTCAAATTGAGAGAAAAAAATAATTTTGGAGTAAGACGACAATATGGCCAGCCTTCCGACTCAAGACTTCGTTGTTCGTCTGAGAGGGCTTCCCTTCAACTGCACTCACGAAGAAATTCGCAGCTTTTTCTCCCCTCTTCAAGTGGTTCCCGATGGAGTTGTTAGTCTTTTGGGCCATTAACGCCCAGTTCACCCTATCTCTCAATATAAAAAACACCGAAAGTAACCAATTTACTTCGATTTACTTATTTTTTTCTGCGATTTACAATGAAAGGTATGTTTTCGATTGGTTACTTTTGGCCATTACTAAAGCACGCTGTTCACGCACGCTGCACGCTAAATCATTACTAATGCACGCCAACGCGCGGGAAAATTCTTAACTCCACCCTATGCGCTTTATATAGTTTTTTTTTCTTTTTTTTTCTGCTTAGGCTTAGGCAAAAGTTCACGCTAACGAGGCCGTACGGCTTAGGCTAACGAGACCGTATCAAAAATTAACATAATAGTACGTCAAACACTCCCTCTTTTCCGCGTGCATTAGTAATGATTCAGCCTGCGTGCACGGCGTGCGCAGCGTGCTTTAGTAACGGCCTTACTTTTGGTTTTTTTTATAGTGAAAGAAAAGTTGAGAGATAGTGTGAACAGGGGTTATTTAGTCATGACAGATCTTCTGCCGGCGATCCTCTGTGTTCCAAATCTTTAGGGGGGACCCTTATGTGAAAAAAAGGTAAGGGGGACCTTTATGTGAGAAAAAAAATTTCAACCCTAAGGAGGGACCTTTATGTGAAAAAATTTTTTTCCGCCTTTGGCGGGCCTCTGTTTTTCCAAATCTGAAGGGGAGACCCTTATGTGAAAATAAAACTTTTTTGTTTGAAAAATCGTAAGGGGGACCCTTATGTGAATTTTTTTCGGCGGGTTTCTGTTTGAAAAATCATAAGGGGGGACCTTTATGTGGAAAAAATTTTCCGGCTTCGGCGGGCGTCTGTCCCTTTTTCTTTCACACTAAAAACCCCTGAGTGTGAATGTGGTTACTTTCGGTTTTTTGTATTTTGAAAGAAAGTGAGAGAATGTGTTAACACGCCGTCAAAGTTATGTTAAAAATAGGCTATTACAGAAGCACACTGTGCGCACTGTACACCGTACACCGTACAAATGCACGCTGCACACTGTATAATTACAAATGCACGCTGAGGCGCGGGAAAATTCTTAACTCAAACACTCTTACTATCTTTCCCGCGCCTCAGCGTGCATTTGTAATTATACAGTGTGCAGCGTGCATTTGTACGGTGTACAGTGCGCACGGTGTGCTTCTGTAATGGCCTAAAAATAGAGAAGTTTTCTTAATTAGAGAGAAGTTTTGTAAATTAGAAGACCTTTTGGTTTTCATTTGACAATCGCAAACGCAAGCAGCGGAAAATTCAGATCTTGCCACATGAACGAAAAGGTGGCCGCGCGACTGGAGAAGCTTACGTTGTGTTTGAAGATGCTGCATCTGCAACCAAAGCACTCGACAAACACATGAAAAACATACAACACAGGTCAGATGAGTTTCGGAAACTTGAAAAAAAATAGTTCTGACCTTTAGTTTCCCTCATATTCTTTTTCTCCCTATCTTTAAATTTTTCACTTTTGAGAATAGAATTAGGCTAACCTCATTGGAAGAGGGAAAAAGGATGGTATCTAAGTTTGTAACCATGTGTTTGTGGACGATTTGGAAGTATTTTGGGTTCCATCCCCTTGAAAACAGGAAATATTTTTGTTGCTCTCGTTTCCCCGTAATTATTTTCGGGCTAGGATATCGTTGTGAGGACATAGTTTTGAGGTACATCGAGGTATTTTCTTCGTCCCATGCTGATATGGTACGGGGCGTCGAGGGGCGGGAAAGCGGGCGTAGCGGTGGAGGCGCCAACAACAACTGGGAAGACTCGAGCTACTCCCGAGGGGGTGGCGGGTACGGGTCGTGGGATGCCGGCTACGGAGGGGGCGGCGCTGGTGGCCGCCCTTATGGGCCCCAACGACCAGGCCCCTATGATAGACAGGGAGCAGATGTGAGGCCTGGATGGGGATACGGTGCAGGTGGCGGGAGCGCGGGAGGGCAAGGTGGATACGGCGGCGCAGTTGGTGGCTACGGCGGCTATGGGGACGGTTTTGGATATGGCGGGCGAGGCGGGGGCGGCGGAGGGGGATACGATCGGCCTTATGGATATGGGGACGATAACGGTGGTGGAGGTGGGTGGGAATGACTATTACTCATATCAGAGCACATTTCAATGGAGTCTGCGGACTTTTCAATGCATATGAAAGAGAGATAGGATATTTACTATAGGATTTGTTGAGATGAGTGAGTGAATTGCTTGCAGATTGGGGAGGATACGAAGGCAGCTATGCCAATGATGGTTACAACGCCCGCCATGCCGGAGGGGGTCCCATGAGAAGAAGCGCCGGAGATGGTTGGCGAGGTGCCGGGGCTGGTACTGGAGGCGCCCCCAAGTCTTTCAAGTCAGCTTTCTTCATGCATACCATAGCTCTTGCTTCGCATTTTTCTGGAACATCCCTTTAACGAAGAGTGGCGTTTTGTATATAGTTCAAATGACCTATAACACGCTGATTTTTAGTTGCAAAAAAGTTGAGAAAAAGGTCGCTCTTCGAGCGGGTGAGTCTGGAATTATAAGAAGCAAACTTAACTTAAAAGTTGAAGAGATAGCTTATTATTCTTCATTACTCCGCTAAAAGTACGGTGATTTCTCAGAATTTCAAACATTGCTGGTGATCTATCGTGAATAGATTAAACTTGAGTTAAGAGTTCATCTTCTTTGCACATGTGGTAGAATTTAACGTGTAATTGGCTTATCGAATGGCATCGAATTTCTTTCAAGTGTTTCAAACACGTGAATGTCACACTGAGAATACTTTTTTTTACATAGTTCCATACAAAAAAAATCGTAGAAAGGGTTCTACGCTGGTTCCTAACATTGGTATTTGCTAAATATGGCTTGAAATGAACCCGTAAAATATTTAGATTCGCTTTAAAAATGCGAGGAATTCCCTTCCGTTCGGGAGAAAATGACATATATGACTTCTTTGCTCCCCTCCGGCCGAGCTCCGTTGAAATTCTCAGGTACTTCTGCATCATGAAATTTATTGTTTAGTTTTTGAATTCAAATTTTGTTATTCTCGTTGTAGTGAATAGAATCAACTTCTGCTTCTCGAGTGTGTTGTGTTACCGTGAGAAGCCAAAGCGTTTCTGAAATGAATTAGCGATACGGTTAGTCTGATTAAAAGAAAGGTAAAAAAATTAGATACATAAATAGGTTCAGAAAAGATACGGAATTTGTGCAGAGAATGCAACATGATATTCATATAGCTAATATGGAACTTTCTTCGCCAGTTGGCATAGGTGAACTGCAAACTGGCAACAAAAAAATGTCTAGGGTGGCTGACCTACCGACGACCCTCTTGCTCACTCGAAAAGAATCTATAATAGTTTTCTCAATTAAAGTTGAACTAAAAAATCTTCATTTCTCTACATAATAGAACGTTTCTTCAGTTATAGCTTAGCCTCAACCGGTTTCGTCAAGTTAAAAGTGATAATTTTTAGCCTACTTTTGGAAGCGTAAATAGTAGTTGTGATTTTTTTCCAAGTTTAACATTAGTGATTTTTTTTCATGGTCCAAACGGGCGTTAAATGAGACTGGTCCAATGGTTTTTACTGTACGCGCCGAGAGAGTGTGAGAAAGGCTATTAAGAATGTACAAGAAGGTGAAGGAAAAGTATAACTGAACGGAAATAGAATATATTGTACATCATTTTTGGCGTGAACACGTATGCGCCTATGTAGCAGGTCCAGTTCCTATTTAACCCCTTGGTCCCACAAGAACACGTATGCGCCTATGTAGCAGGTCCAGTTCCTATTTAACCCCTTGGTCCCACAAGAACACGTATGCGCCTATGTAGCAGGTCCAGTTCCTATTTAACCCCTTGGTCCCACAATAAATTGATCTTTAAATTATTTTTTCGTCAGAAATATGAACAAAAATTATGAGTGGTTGTTTCATGCGGTGTTTTCAAGCCTGATGGCCTCAAGAGAGAACTTTTCCCAAGCCAGAAATTGCTTAAAAACTTGATGATTCTTCAAAAATTTCGAAAAGTCTGTAGTTTTGATGATTCAATCAAGCTTCTTTTTTTTGTTGCGAACAACGATATATGAAAAAAAACCTCAAAAAGGAATTTGAAGTTTTCCTCCCAACTGAAAAGTTGCCAATTCTGGTGAGGTCGAATCACTTTCTAGGGAAAGAAATGTAGAAAGATGATTCTTCCGCCCTCGGTTTTTATTGGCTAGTTTGTATTTAACGTAAGCGTGTAACAGAGAAAGTGGCGGACGCCCGAGCGGGGAAGCGAGAGTGGAGTTCGCATCCAGGCAGGAGTTCGAGGAGGCCATGCAGAAGGACAAACAGTACATGGGTCAGCCAGTCTCATTCAGAAAATTCCAGAGTCTTGCAAGTTTTTTAATTGCATTGGCATGTGAAATGAAGAGATCATCTCGCGATAAGAAATTTAGTGCTAATTTCGACGTAGGAAGCTATCTTAAATTGAGAGAAAGCACTAGTGAAAGAAAGATAGTTTATGCGATGATTTGGATGACAACTAGAGAGGGAGGAGTCCAGGCGGAAAGAGTAATCAAGTGTGTTGAAGAGACGAACCAATACTGAAATGGAACATGAAGACAAATAAAAAGAAGAAAACGTGGCACGATTTGCTTGCAGGAAATCGCTATGTGGAACTGTTTGCGGACAGTCATCCAAGGTATTGAGAGGATAGGGAGGGAGAGAAGGGCAGAGGGCACGAGAAGAATGCAATTGGAAGTCTCCACAGGGAAAATGCCCCAATATTGACTGATTTATCCGTAATCCCACTTGAATTGAAAATATTCGGACTACATAACGATATTGTTTGATGTTATCTTTTCTCTCGCTATTGTAACCTTGTTTACATTCATTTAATCGTCAATGGCACATGGTCTCATTTTATTCTCTCTTGCTTCTTAGAGCATTCTACATTCGCTCTATTACTTTTTTTTCACAATGCATCTAGTGTTATGGCCTTTAGCAAAGTTATCTCTTTGTTCGCGCTTTTGTCAAACTTCTCATACCGTAATCAGCTCACCGAAATGCAATTTACTAGTCCCTTCACTAATTGTTTGATACGGCCCCTAAGCTGTACCGCCTCGTTAGCGTAAACTATTACAAAGCCTAAGCGTATTTTAATGTAAAAATAACATGAAATTCAACAACAAACGAAGTTAGACAAAAGAGCGAACAAACTAGTAAATTGCATTTCGGTGAGCTGGTTACAGAATGAGAAGTTGGACAAAAGAGCGAACAACGGATAAATTTGTTAATGGCCTAGTGTTATCATTCTTCCAGACAATTATCTCTTTTTAACAGTTACTTTTAGTGCATCGCGTTCGTTATTGCGTTGTTTGCGTTCAATAATAAAGAGAGAATTACTCATGTTTCAAGATTTGTTGATCGCATACACACGGATTGGCTGGAAGTAACGAGTTGTGGCTCGATTGTGGTCTCGAGCTACTTTGGAGCGATGATGAAGAAGACTCGCAACAGTTATTCCATTCAGAAAGGGGAGAAGAAGGTCATGACCTTCTATGCTCCTCCCCCGGTAGCTCCTGCCAGGAAGACCGGATATGTAGAGGGAAGGGACCACTTTGTGGATGATGTCATGAGACAGTGGAGGTCGAGGTTAGGTGGCTGTGAATGGGTAGCAATTAAGATTTCAAATACTCAGCGGATGAATATACAGTAAGGGACGTGAGTAACTGTATATCTTGGCAGATACTGTACATTCGAGGACATCTCCATCTGTGTTTCAACGTTCAATGTGAATGGGAAGCAGCCCAGTCCGAAGATAGATGGCTGGTTGGCTACCCAGAAGCCTCCGGATATATATGTAGTGGGGTTGGTTGATGGCTCTTCTTTTCTGCAGATAAAAAGTCGAGTCCTATAGTTAATTACAGGTTGCAAGAGATGGATTTGAGTGTTGGAACATATATCATTGACAACACTCTGAAGGAGAAAGAGTGGACGGCCAGTATCATACGCTCCATTCCGGGTCAATTTGGTCTCTACGAGTTGGTGAGTCGAGGGCTGCTTTGCTTGGAGCAGCCGGATAGATTGGGCGCATCCAGAGTGAGAATATATACAATCGACAAGGAGAAGTTGTCACTTTTGAGGTGACGACTGCCCGACTGGTCGGCATATTCATGGTAGTCCTTCGTCGGAAGCAAAACAACATCCGTATCAGGGACATCTATAACCTATCGGTTCGTCTTTTTTAACGTCTCTTTCTATAACATATCTGCCTATTAAGGGTCGCACATTGGAGAGAAGGGGTTGAAACATGTTGTTCTTGACAGAAGAAAAGTATTTTCCCTATAGGTTGCCACAGGCATCCAAGTGCTCATGGGCAAACTGGGCAACAAGGGCGGCGTGGCAGCCTCGATGTTTCTCAACGACACTCGCGTCTGCTTTGTCAATTCGCATTTTGCCGCAGGCAACATGGAAGTCGAAAGGAGGAATCAAGATTTCAGGTTCATACAGTCATTTTTCAAGTTTTTTGTTACGAAACTGTGATATGAATTACGTTGAGCTGCACGTCTATATGAAAACTCGAGAACTGTGAGTAATATCATACAAAGCCTCTGTCTGTGGTAACTGCCGTGACGAAATTGACTGCCTTTGGTTTTTACTAGAACTTCTGAAATTTTCCTATCCGAAGTTGTATTTATACTTTACTTGCGTTTTCATTGAGCGCTCGTAGTTATATGAGCCAATTGGTTATATGAGCCAATTGGTTATATGAGCCAATTACAAAATCATATGTTTCAATTCAAATTAGAGAACAGAATAGAAGTTTTTTGTCCAATATGATGAAAAAATATGGATTTAGAGAAATCAACTCGCAAGTATTTCCGAATGGTCTCTTCATATCTGATCACGATCTCGTTATTTGGCTGGGAGATTTGAATTATAGAGTCAACGCAGAGGTCAGTCAATACCATAGGTTTTCTGCACTCTTGAGAATTTTGAAAACGATCGGTCTTGTGGAGCGGAGGAGTTTATAATAACGAAAAGGTCTTTTTTCTCTGCCTTCTTACTGTAGCTCCCTTCTCATTCTTTAAGGCTTCCCCCGTTCAGAGAGTACTATTTTTTTTGTTGTTATAATTTGCAGAACTATTTTTGTGAGTACATCCATCGAATACTCACAATGTGTTAAACTCAGCATTTTTACCGTTCAACAAAACATTCTCATCTGAACGATAATTTTTTTCTCAAAGAACTTGTTTTTTTGATATTAAAACCAAAAAAGCTCAACTTTTGAATGAAATAATCCATTTATAACGAATTAAAAGCAACTCTGGGTCAATTCTACAAACATCAAATTTTTGATATTTCTCACATGTTCGGTGAAACTGAATTTTCCATGCGTCCGGGCGTGGCATAATGGTAGTGTGTTCTACTAGGGTGCGAAGAGTCCTAAGTTCGACTCCAGATCCATCCAAACCAAGAAGGTTGAGAAATGTTGGTAGTGCTCATGCACGGATCTGACTCTCACACTGCTGCTATTAACACTAACAGTGATCTAGCAGGCAGCCACTGGTTCTATCAGAATAGGGGAGCGCGTACCCTGCCGCGAGGCGGGAACATGCGCGAGGAAGATTATTAATCGATCAAATTTCCATGCAGTTTGTTTTCCGTTGTTCGTTTTAAATGTGCTGTTAAAGGTTAATGGACTATCGGGAGAGCAAGTCCGTCGAATAGCAAACGGGGAAGATTTCCGAACTCTGCTCCGTTTCGACCAGGTTCTTCATTTGAAATCAGAATAATTTAGCAGTTCTTATTATCGTTTCGTGCTGGCGGAGTTCAATAATTGACTTCTCCGAGCATTTTTCCCTAGTCTCATGTAGTTTTTTTTTCCACAATAGAAGAAAGCATTTACTAAATCAAACGCTGAATATTTTTTTCACATTCCTGATTCGCTCGAAAAGTAGTGTCAATCTGAATAGATACGCAAGAAATTTTCGCTAGCTTGAATAAAATTTCAAATACCCGATGAAGTATGTCGAGATAGAAGGGAAGTGTATGAATTGATTTAGTTTTGAATGTTTGAATTTTACATAAATACAAGGAGAAAGGTATTGAATTTCTTCTGTTTATTGATCATACAAACTAGAGCGAAACTTTCGAAAAGACTAAGAAGTATTAGTTAAGCTGCGAGAGCAAGTTGCAATGGGGCATGTTCTGATGTCGTTCAATGAGCCGACCACCCTAAACTTCCGACCGACTTATAAGTACGATGTCGGAACAGACAACTGGGACACAAGTGAAAAGGTGCATTCTACAAATTGTCCATCGTATAAGGAAGAGAAAAAAACCAAGATTTAATGAAGTGCAGTACAGTCATCAATTTGAGAGATCATTTTCTCTGCAATTTTTCTAGAATAGTGTTTTGAAGCATTTCGTTGTTTTAGAAAGTAGGAAAGGGTTGTAATCTTCAGCAAAATATAGATCAGTTGTTTTAGAACTTGTCTATCAGGGTGGTTCTCCGACCCGCACTGCGGGTAAAAAAATATGCGCTTTCCAAAAACCCCGAAAAAAAAACATTGAAATCTATGCGCTTGGAAAAAAATTCTCTCGGATTTTTCGTAGGGAAAGTCCAAATCATTGGAAAATTTAATGTTGAACTCTGAAATTTTAAAAATCTATGCGCTCGAAAAAAGTTGTGCGGGTGCTAAGAAACAACCTGTTGTCTATATTCTTAACCTTCTACGGTCCCAACCGAACGTTCTTATGGTTTTGCGTTGTTCGTTCATGTTTCCAACATTCTCATTTTTCTCCTCTTTTGAGGTTTTTTAGGAGTAAAAGTAGTCAAAGATGGAAAAGCGATAACTAGAGGAATGTGATTAGGTAAGAGTCACTCCAGGCTCGCACTCCTGCTTGGTGTGACCGTATACTGTGGAGAGTGCGGGAGAGCGACCCACAGGTGGTACAGACTGCATACGAAAGCCTCACTGGTGAGTCGAAAAATGCGATTGGGGACCTAAACTGACAAAAGACCTTTTTTAAACATTTGGTTTTCATTAACCCTAATTCCGTATAAAAAACAAGGTTTTGATACATCAAAATTACATCTTAGTTTGTTTACTCTGATCTACTTTATTTTCTGGATAGTTTTTTGTTTTAGTTTGTTCAATACTCTTTCGAGCGATGACCTGGGAACTATCCTAACATTACTTCTTGGGTTCAAAAAAGAGTCAATATATTGTGAAAGTTAACTTTTTTATTTTAGACTATTCATGATTTGAACTATTACTAAAGCACGCCACGCACGCCAAATCATTACTAATGCACGCGACTGCGCGGAAAATTCTTAACTTTGCGCCATGCACTTTATTTAGTTTTTTTTTCAAGTTTTTCATGTTTTTTTTCTGCTTAGGCTTAGGCAAAAGTTTACGCTAACGAGGCCACACGGCTTAGGCTAACAAGACCGTATCAAAAAATAACATAACAGTGTGTCAAACACTCTTTCTCTCTTTCCCGCGCAGTGGCGTGCATTAGTAATGATTTGGCGTGCGTGGCGTGCTTTAGTAATGTCGATGATTTGTTATTCGATAAGTGTACAAATTTTCACATTTGTTATGATAAATCAGGTTCCTTTCTTGTGTTATTTTTCCTGATAAAGAAGAGAGCGAAGAAGAGGAACGGAAAAAGGAGGGTTTGGGGGGATTTTTATAGAGCGTCACCATCGCCCTGTTCAACAGCCCTCAACAATCTGATTCTCAAATGATGAAAATATATGACTTGACCGAAACATGTTCATAATAAAAACAATGTATCATAGTGTGTTTTCTGTGTTGAGTCGTTGAAAAGATGCAGTTTGGTTAGTCGTTTATTGGACGTTTCGGCTATAAAGCCATCATCAGCAATTACCTCAAAAATATGGAATAAAAACATGAAAATAAATACGGGCTATGGCAAGAGAAAAAAAAAACAATTGATTGTGATGTAGGAAAATGAAAGAGGATACCGGTAAGAGAGCGAGTTGGATAATTGATTGTAAGAGAAAGAGAGAGGTTGAAACCTATGAGTGGGAGGAAGAGGAGAGAGAGAAATAAGTACATGAGGGTTATATTGTGAGAGAGAGAAGAGAGAGTTGTGCACGCTCTTCTGCCATTTCAGTCCTGTTATTTATTGATGGTTCATGAGACTGAATGAGAAGGGCTTCGGCGATGCGACGTCTGATTATATTGGGTTCAATGGTGAGGATTGTACCGGTGAGGGTAATAGGGGTGCTGTTGTGTACTGATTTAGAATGTTGGGCAAATGCATTGGATGAATAAGATGGGAGTTGGGGTTTTCGTGATGCACGGATATGTTCCGTCATTCTATCATAGAGGGGTCTGCCCGTATGCCCTATGTACGATGAGCCACAATCATTACATTTGATACAATAAACAGCACCTATTACATTACAACAACCATTTCTAGCATGAGGGCAGAAAATGCAGGCAGAGGGCTTAGAACAATTGTTATCATAACACCGGTTACGAGACAGGAGTTGAAGTAGGGATGGTGGTGATTGCTCTACTACTGAGATATTAAGACCTGAGGCTCGTACAATTGAACGAATATCTTGTGAAAATGCGTCAGATATGAAAGGTATTGAGAAGTTTATATCGTCTTTGTTACGCACTTGGCGTATGCGGTTCCGCTTTGAGTGGTTTTGATTGGGAACCACATAGCCATTTTGAGATAGAATTGAAAAGGCAAGTGCCTTGGATTCAGTGCGGAACTCAGACGATGAAACATTATGTGATGTATGAATGGTGTTAGTTACAATCGCGTGCTTGACATGAGAAGGATGGTGAGAAGATGCATGTAAGAGGACATTCTTATTCGATGGTTTACGGTACCACCGAGTTAGTATACGGTCACCGGAAGTGGTTAGTGCAACATTGAGAAATGGGAGAAATAAATTGGAGGGTTTCTCCCTTGTTAGTTTAATCAAAGGTGCTTGATGATTGAGGTATTCAAAAACTGCATCAATACAAGTTTGATTTTTGCTAACAATAATATAATCATCAATGTAGCGACGAATTAGTGAGATATCTCGGTAAGGGGCATTATGTTCTAAACGGTGCATGTATGAAACAGCAAGGAGGGGGGCGAGGCGATTGCCCATGGCTAAACCTCTATTCTGGACATAAACTCTACCATCGAATGTGAACGAGTTGCAATTAAGACAAGCCTGGAGCAAATCCTCAATGTCTCTAATTGACATACCTAATAATGAAAAGCGAGAAGGATTAGATTGTAGAATATCAATAACTGCATCTATAGCATCATTGTTGGAGACGTTAGTATATAAGCTTTCAACATCGAAACTTTCATAAAAATAAACATCGTGAGGAAGAGAATGCAAATGAGTTAAAAATGAACCAGTATTAGAGAGATGAGTAGGAATGAGATTGAAAACGGGTGATAATAAGTGACATAACAACCAGGAAATTCTATCTGTTGGCCCTCCACAACCAGAAATGATAGGACGGAGTTTGAATTTGCTTATATCATTTCCAGCGAGAGAAACATCAAACTTGTGACATTTAATCAGAACGTATAGGGAAGGGACTACGAGCATGGTTATTGTCTAGTCGACGCTTAATGTGGCCAGGGATGACAGTGTGAATTAAAATACGATTGAAAACTTGTGTGAGGTTAACTGCATTACGAGTGAAAACAGATTTAGTAGAACGACTGTATAATGATGCATCAGAAAGATGTGATTCAATGAGTTGCTTATTGAGGGTGGATGGCATGACAACAAATTCACCTCCCTTATCACTACGGTTAATGCGAATATGTTGCTCACGGACCAGAACTATGAGACTTCTAAGAGATGTTCTAAGGTCCTTAGTCAAGTTGTATTGAATGGCTGTGCACTTATGACGGGAGACAACATTTCGAAGATTAGAGACAAAAGCCATAACTTGCCTATCACTAATAGGATTGGGAGGGGGGAACGAGGTATGCATAGGTTGAAAGGGACAGGGGGGTAAAGGTACCAGGGAAGGAGATGGCGGAAGGGCTGTTGTAGGAATCGGTTGCGCCGAGCTTGCATCAGCGAGGCTACGGAGAAACTTCCATCGTAAGAGCAGGGTTAGATGGTGAAGGGAAACTTCCATGGTGAGGGCGAAATCTTTCGGGAAAGGAATGACGGAACGAAAGAAGGGCCGAGGCTGAGTAGTGCATGTGAATGGGGTGGAAGTGTCGGGTCACCAGCAATTGTGACTCGATGCTCTGTCGGAAGTGGGCCAGTAACTGTCGCACGTATTGCCTTCGGCGCGATGATACATAACTTCTT